>CAWUFW010003515.1:1200000-1800095 GCA_963921515.1 Calotriton arnoldi | reverse complement strand
AGAAAATACATAGAAATGCCCAAATAATGCAGGACAATGTGCCACACCAATATCAACCCCTGACTGTGATGACTTAGGACAATGCAATGTACAGGCCCGCACCCAGAGGCACAGTCACAGCTGTCATGTGTGTCAACCATTGATGCCTGCAGAAACATAACACACATTGTTTGTGTCTCCCAAAAACAGGTGATGATGGGGACACAGCAGCAGACGCTGAGAGTCCCAGTCCCAGGCTCAAGAGGATGCCGAGCTCACTGGCGTCGTACAGCCTCTGTCCTCCTCGGACGATGAAGAACAACCTGGCACATCCGGTGCAAGTCAACATGCAGCACCAGCAGGACCACCAGCTGCAGCACCAGCAGGACCACCAGCTGCACCCCTGCACCCACCCCTCCAACGACTGTCACCACGAATACCATCCCTGCCGACATGGACAGAACAAGGAGCAACACCAGCACAGGGACCCTGGACCAACCTGGGGCCATGGACACCACCACCACCACTAACCCCCAAGGTGGACCAGGGTTATCTGTGCGTGCCACTGCACACACTGCACATGTCAGCAGGGGTGGTGGGAGGGGTGGAGACAGAAGATCGCTGCTTGCAGACGTTGCTGGTGTGCATGATGACCCACAACTGGTACGCATAGCTGATGCGTACCAGTCCAGCACCGGAGAGCTCAGCCAGGTAGTGGGGCTCCTCAGAGACATGAAACAGCAGCAGGCTGCCCATCATGCCCGCTTGGACTCCCACATGTCCCACGTGGAGTCACACATGTCCCGTGTGGACTCACACATGTCCGCGTGGAGTCCAAGTGGGATGCACTGCATGAGATGACGGCGGTGCACAGGGACATTTTACAATGCCTCCGCCAGATGAACAGCAACCAGTCCACACCTCCCTGTGTGCCAACAACATCTGGTGCCGAACAAACTGCAACTGCCACAGGGAGGGAGGAGGACTCTGGCGGAGAGTCCCCTGCACCGCAGCAGCCTGTACTTGAGGGCCCCCAAGAAGAGGGGTCGTCCGAGGAGGGAAAAGTGAGAGGCCGATGGCCAAGCGCAACTCCCAGGAAGCCTGAACCTGTTCTGGATGTTCGCCTTTGTGCACAGACTGTTCACCCTGTTGGCGGCAACACTACTCCCACACATTGCATGGGGAGTACAAGTTGGACCAATGTGTCAGACAACTGTGGCCCCGATACTGGGGATCCTGTCTACCAGGACTTTCAATTCACCTAGGAACTTGGGATTGCAAGATTTATGTACAGCACTACCCATCCTATGCACTATTAACACAAATGTATCACAATAAACACACTAATACACCATACTTGCCTCTGTCGTGATTCCAACGTGGGTGCTGTTATGGGGATGATGAACTGCAAAATTACACTGTGTATGCGAACTGCAACAGCAAGGACAACACAGGCATGTGAGTACAGGCAACGTGACACACATGAGGGAGACACACCACCAGGGCTACACAACACATACACACCTAGGCCATCTGACTCATTGCCTACACTGATGTTGCCAGGGAAGACGGTGCAATGCACAGACACCACACCCATTCCCAGTTGTAGTCAAGTAGCCCACAGGTGCAGTAAGCAAATGGCAGTCAAATGTGTGACCACAGACAACGCACATCACAAAGTGGAGCACAGGTTTATTACACAGTTGCAACATGCCGTAACCACTACAGATGCAAGGTAATCCCACCTGGCAGCGGGCACACAGTCAACAACTGTAGACGGAAGGAAGTCCATGGGTGTGGCGCACATCACCTGTAGGGACACAACAGCTACCAGCCTGGATGTGCAATCACGTCGTCGGTGGACACAGTTGACCAAACGAATCTGAAAGTACCCTGTGAAGGACAGAAATGACACACAGTCAAAAGCAATGGAGTACAGGACAGAACAGCAAAACTCATGCACAATACATGTTACAAGATACCCACCCAGAACCAAGTTAGCATGTCAACACTGTTGGGGAGTACAGCCCACCTGTCACCACACATCGCAACACACATCCAGTCAAGTAGCCCATGGACACACTCCAACAGCACCAGAGCACCACCCACATCATGCCAACTCACATCATTGACATGACACCTCAGGATACTCACATTCAGCTAAAGAAGTTGGTGATGAGCTGTGTGCGGACATCACCATCATCATCATCATCATCATCGTCACTGGCATCGTGGTCCAGGCCAGGATCCTCCACAGGTGGCGGATGTTGGTCATTGTCATCCTGGATGAGAGGCAACTCCTTCCGCACTGCCAGGTTGTGGAGCATGCAGCAGACGATGATAATCTTGCACACTTTCGCAGGGGCATATGGGAGGGACCCTCCGGTCTTGTCCAGGCAGCGGAAGCGGCTCTTCAGGAGACCAAAGGTCCGCTCAATCACTCTCCTGGTCCGACCATGTGCCTCATTGTAGCGCATCTGGGCTGGTGTCACAGGGTTCCTGAGGGGTGTCAGCAACCACGGCATGTTGGGGTATCCCGAGTCACCTACGGACAGACAAGTGCACATTAGCTGACTTGGAAAAGTGGGCGGAATACTACAGATCAGATCACACACAATGGCACAAAGTCAGTACACACCGACAAGCCAGGCACGCTGGTTCTGCATCTGTGCCATCATCCTGGGGATGCGACTACTCCTCATCACAAAGGCATCGTGTGCTGAACCAGGGAAACGGGCACACACGTGTGTGATGGTCATGTCTGCAAGACACACCACCAGTGCATTGACCGAGTGGTAGTGCTTGCGGTTCCTGTAGGCCTGCTCCTGGGCCTGTGGTGGTACCAAAGCCACATGTGTCCCATCAATGGAGCCAATGACATGCGGCATCCTCCCCAGGGCATAAAAGTCACTCTTCACGTCAGTGAGTCGTGCATGATCTAGGGAAATAGATGTACCGGTTCAGGAAGAGCAACATTGCCGCCAAAACATCGCGGAGCACACGGCTGAACATGGTCTGTGACATCCCACCAGCAGTCGCCACAGTATGTTGGAAGGTACCAGTGGCAAAGAAGTGTAGGGCTGCCATCACCTTCACCTTGGGGGTCAGCGCTGTAGGATACGGCCGGCCAGGCTGCAAATGTGGGGACAACTGCACTGCCAAATCCTCAATCAGCTGCCTGGTGAAGCGGTACCGTCGGATGCTGTCCCGTTCCACCATCGTTGCCAGGTCTGGGAATGGTCGATGGACAGCAGGAGCCCTGCAGTGCAGAGGAGAAGTAAGCAAGATTGTCAGTCACCCCACATATGCGGCATTGAACACACTCAAGATCCCAACATACATCATTATGAGGCACAACTACATGAAGTGTGCAGTACCGGAAGGACATGTATGGTACATACATGGCCAACATCTGTCAACACGGTCCAACAGGTGGCATCAATTAGTCCCAGGTTGGCCCATTGGATATCATGAGGCCGTGTCACAGTTCCCATCTCCTGCTGCCGTGTCACAATAACCCCCCACAGTGACATGTGAGGACAGATGTGCCCCAGGCACCACAGCTCAACGACAGGTACATTCCCAGGGACCCTGTAATGCCACATGGACACTGGCATTACATGGAGTATCATGTATACACCACAGCAAAACAACCATGACCCCCACAGGTAGTGGCCCCACTTGCCACGGCAGGACAGACATGGACGTCTGTGACACACACACGCACAACATCAGAGTCCATGCACACACAACGTGGATGTGGAGACTGTCTCCCATTGTGCACATGAAATCAGAGACATTGTAAACACTACATGCACAAAGACTGTGGAGGACCATCACTATTGTGCCACTGGGACACCCTGGCTCAAACATACCGTCCCACATGGGACTCACGGGGTATGTGACATGACATACACATACACCACTGTGAAATGTGACCATGGCACATGCACAGATATGAACAGTTGCACATCACAGTGGTCATGTACACGTAACACCCAGGATCCTGTCCCCATGAACACGTGCACAGCCTGGGGGTGGCTGCCCACAGGTGACACCCACAGGACAACATGTACACCAACATACACACAATAGGAAATGCAGCCTTACATGCCTTATGATAAAGTTTGGACAGGCTGTCGTGATGTAGGTGTGCCCCTCACTCCCTGGGAGCTATCTGTGGCTGGCATATGTCCATCTGAGACAGGCATGCTGACATATGCCAGTCACATGTACAGTGATGCGTTGTACTGCAATGGACCGATCGGTGCCTCCGGCCGGCCCATTGCATTCAATGTGTGCGGGTACGCGTTGTACCCCTGTGCGCGTTGAACTGCAATGGACCGATCGGTGCCTCCGGCCGGCCCATTGCATTCAATGTGTGCGGGTACGCGTTGTACCCCTGTGCGCGTTGTACTGCAATGGACCGATCGGTGCCTCCGGCCGGCCCATTGCATTCAATGTGTGCGGGTGCGCGTTGTACCCCTGTGCGCGTTGTACTGCAATGGACCGATCGGTGCCTCCGGCCGGCCCATTGCATTCAATGTGTGCGGGTGCGCGTTGTACCCCTGTGCGCGTTGTACTGCAATGGACCGATCGGTGCCTCCGGCCGGCCCATTGCATTCAATGTGTGCGGGTACGCGTTGTACCCCTGTGCGCGTTGTACTGCAATGGACCGATCGGTGCCTCCGGCCGGCCCATTGCATTCAATGTGTGCGGGTGCGCGTTGTACCCCTGTGCGCGTTGTACTGCAATGGACCGATCGGTGCCTCCGGCCGGCCCATTGCATTCAATGTGTGCGGGTGCGCGTTGTACCCCTGTGCGCGTTGAACTGCAATGGACCGATCGGTGCCTCCGGCCGGCCCATTGCATTCAATGTGTGCGGGTACGCGTTGTACCCCTGTGCGCGTTGTACCGCAATGGACCGATCGGTGCGCACCCATTGACAATGGGCTTGCCTGGCAACGGACGCGTTTTCGAATTTCGAGCGAGTCGGTTGCTGTAAATTCAGTTGGTCACCCACAACAATGTTGCAAAATCATGTATGTCATGAAGTTGAAGATTTGAAGGATGCTGTGGGCGTGTTTTGGTGCTGCTATTCCATGGATTGGCCAGATTCAGAAGATGCAAACGACTTGGACCTATCACTTTGGACACAAGGGACAGTATCTGCCTCTCCAGCACATATATATTGCTGGCTGTTCCCCTGAGAGCTCACTTGCCTGCACTACATGCTCCAGGACGACATCTGCCACTGCACTGCTGCTGTCTCTGCCCCTCTGGACCCTGCAATGGCACGTACTGTGGAGAGAGCCCCAGCCTTCAGCCTTGAAGAGAACCAGGCCCTGCTGGACAGCCTACTTCCACAGTACAGCAAGCTGTATGGGACACCAGGGGAGCAGGTGAGTGTTCTGTGCACTGCCTTTCTGAATGTGCATTTTGTGTGACTAGCAAGGCTGAGAGTCTGCACGCCACTGGCTAGCAGGCTCACTGAGTAGTTGTCACCCCCATAGTGTGTAGTGACTTGCACTGGACAGGTATGGTGCAGTGACAGTGCATTTGAACATGGTTTTACTTCCCATGCAATGATACCATGTAGTGACGTCTGGCAAACTGTCCATGGTCAGCTTTGCACTGCCTGTGTACATCATGTGCCCCTGTGATTGAGACATGTATATACAACTGTGTCATGCACGGATATGTTGCATGTGTGGTAATGGCCTTTTCACTTTGTCATCCTGACAGGTTAATGCCCATCGGAAGCAGGAAATCTGGAAGGACATCGTCCGGGCTGTCCGGTCCGTGGGGGTCTACAAGCGCCGGATCCGCAACTGCCAGAAGAGGTGGCAGGACCTTCGGGGCTGGACCCGGAGGATTGCACGGGTCCAGCTGAAGCTGTCGCCTCCTCGCAGGAGGGGCGGAACACGGACCCTGACCCCCACATGCTCCAGATCCTGGCGGTGGTGTTTCCAGACCTGGATGGGCAGCTGAAGGCCAGACAGCAGCAAGGAGGGGGTGAGTCAAAGACTGCACTGTGAACTCTGTATTACATGCTTTGTGCCCTCCTCTGGCCTGGTTCAACTGCCACAGTGCAGCAGTCATGTTGTCCAGGAGCCATGTCCCTCTATTGTGCACTGCCCACTGCTCATCTGATACCCAGGTGTGGCCCTTACATTCAGGGAATTGTGTCACTTGGGACTGTGTCCTTGCAGTTTGCTTCACTAAAGGTGGGGGACAGCATCTGTTTCCCTAACTCTGTTGTGGGCATCATGGGTGGGTCCATTGTTCACACAACGCCTGGGTTTGGACATGTGATCTGCGTGTTGCTTTGATATGCGGTCCACTTGCTGAGCTGAGCCACCACATGTGCCTGGGGTATGTGGCACACGCCCATGCAGCGGGTGGGAACAATGTTTGGGCCCCAGGAGTGTGCAGATTACGTGTGTCACACATACATAGCCAGCTATCCACTGTCCAGGGCACATCCCTCATTCATGTGGAGCAGGACAGTCATGCCTACTCCAGGCCATGCAATGCACTCTGTACTCCCACTCCCGTGTATCAGCTGACACATTGTGCACAGTGATTTGACCCCTCAGGTGTCTGCCTCTGTGTCAGTGTGCTGTGGATTAGTTGCCAGGACTGCTGGGGTGTTTCTTGGTAGGGGCTCAGCATGCCCCTGGAGATGTGACCATAGGAGACGATACTTGTGTGTCACATAGGTGTTTGATCAGCTGCCCGTGCAGACTGGGGTATGCGAATGTGAAGTTCAGGCAGCTGTTCCCCATTCACAGCAAATTGTGAGGGCTCAGGTTCCAGAGGGTAGTGTCACAGGTCTCCCATATGTCCAATAGGTGTGACCTGGACAGATGAGGGTTAAGATGATGTGTTGTGTGGGGGATGTACATGTGCACTTGTGCAGCTCCAGGACTTGCATTCCCCATGACCTACTATTGTGACACAGTGCATAGTGTTGTTGTCTGGCTGCCAAGTCATACATCACTGAGACAGTGATGTATGACTTAGCAGTCATGCCTCTGCCATGGCATGTGTCAACTTATTGGTGGTCCTGCAGGGGAGTGACATGTGCTACATGCACACCATAGTGGCGCTGGCTATCAGGACATGGGTGCATCATGGTGTCTGTCGCTGGTATGCATCACATGCATTTCCTATTTGACTCTGGGCATCCCTTTCATCCGGAAACCTGTACTGACTCAGTGGCAAGAGCTGTGATGTGTGCATGTCCACATGCCACACCGTGTCCTCTGCACTGTCCAACTACTGTGTACTTGGTGCATGTGTCCACACTGGGGTGTTGCAATCCAACAGACACCAGACAGATGGGTGCAAGGCCATGTGGGATGTGAGTGCCATGCTTGGCATCAGACTGACAATTGGCTTCTCCTGTTCAGTTAGGGCACTTTTAGCAATGTACAACTAATGATGCCAGGGCTTGCTCTGTAATGTGCTGTGCTCACAGTGGTGTGTGCGTTTGGTGCAGGTGACTGATGTCTGTCTGTTTCCCCATTGTTTGCAGATACATCCACGGCCACGGAAGGGGACAGCTCCACGGACCAGGAGGAGCCAGAGAGCCAGACTGGGTCAGCAGCCGAGGAGTGGTCGGAGGGACCCAGTGGCACGGAGGGCGAGGGAGCCACACCGAGGAGTCCTCAGCACCATCCACCTCAGCTGAGGACCAGAGCAACTCGGAGGATGACTCCCTTGTGGAGGCGGGTGTCAGCAGCCACCACACCCCAGCTAGTGTTGCTGTCCCCGCCACCACCAGCACCACCACCGCCCTCCCATCGGCTCCCATTCCCCAGGTCCGTGGAGGCTCCCATGTTCGGGAGCGTGTCTCCTTTGGGCCAGGCACCGCACCCCCTGCCCCTGTGTCCCCTGCTGCCCTGAGTGAGGAGTCTGTGTACCTCCTTCGCCAGCTCCATGTAGGGCAGACAGCCATGCTGAGTGTCCTCCATGCGCACACCGCACTGTTGACTCAGCTGGTGTCGTTCATGGAGGGCATCTCATCGGGCATGTCTGACCTACAGAGGGGCAACAGGTCCATGGACTCCTCCCTGACGGCAGCAGTGTCCCTCCTCAGACAGTCCCTCACCCCTCCTGCCTCTGCTCCATCCACACTCCCCAGCACCTTACCCGTCCCAAGCACACACACACCGGCACAGGCACACACCAGCACACACACGTCCAGCACACAGACACACACGCCACAAACTAAACGCACACGCACGCACAGTCAGGGGACTGAAACCAGACTCACAGGGGATGGGGCCCTGGTACACACACACGCATCCACGGGCACTGCGCAGTCCTCAGTTGCCTCTCCCTCCAAAGCACCCTCCCTTGCCTCACCTGCAACCCCAAAGACCCAGCGCCTCTTCCTCAGTGACCTCGGCCTCTTCCCCTCCGATCCAGCTGCCCCAGCATCCAGGGGAAGAGGAAGCCCCCACACGGAGCAGAGTGCCCTCGCCCCCGGACACCCTCCCCCAGGCGCAGACAGACTGAGGCCCCCACCCGCAAGTCCCCCGGAGTGCTAAGAGCAAGACCCCGCCGCCGCCCTGCAGCTCAAGCACCAGGTCTCCTTCCTCCATCCCTCAGGCCCCCACTCCACAGGTGCCCCCACCACACCCTGCCCCAGGTTCCCCCACCCACAGATATACCATCCCCAAGAGGCTCCGGCCTTCTCCCCCTGCCACTTGCTCTCCCGGAACAACACCCCCGCTGCGCTTGTCTGTGCCACTGATGTGGTGAGGGTGTCCTCCCCCTCTGTCCAGCCCACCTTGCCTGTTCCCCATTCTCCTCCCCTGGTGGTAGGCACTGCAGTGGAGTCCACTACCACCCTGTCTGACTTGGGCACTGCAGTGGCGGACCTGTCCACTCCATCTGCAGGGTCCACTGCAGTCGTGCCGGCACCCACAACATCTGAGCCATGCCCCCAGTTGTGCCGGCACACACCATGTCAGACACCTCCACTGCAGTTGTCAGTGGCTCTCCAGCACCCACCACCCCTTCCCTGCTTCCTCCTGGTGAGCCCTGATCCTGTCCCTGCGGTGCCTGGCCTACCCCCGGTTGCCCCTCCTAGTGGATTGTCCCTGGTTTTGTGCAGGCATGTGTAGGGTGGCATCTGCCACTGTCACCCACTTGTGACTTTGTTGATGGACTGGCCATTGGCCTTTGTTTATGTTCTACCGGACTTCTACTTTTAATGCCACATATGCTGAATAAAGCAACTTTCTGTTCTCTAGTGCTTTTGCTTCTGATGTACATGATGTTGATGATGCTAACCATGCCCTTGCTGCAGTGATGGTGATATTTGGTCTCATGATAATGAAGTGTTACTGTGCAGGAACCCATGTGGTCCAGGGGAATGTGTCCTATCCTGTGGTGTATCCATGTCATCCATAGCAGCATCTGAGGGTGTCATGTGTTCAGTATTTGGCAATGGGATTTCCTACTTAGATTGGCAATTTCACATCTGTGGCTTCCACCCCTGCACATCTGTTGTGCCTGCCATTGTTCTATTCGTCTACTTCCCTGACCGTGTGGCCATCTCCACTGGACATGCAGGTTTGGGCATCAATGGGGAAGGACTCATCTGTGTTGTCAGTGCAACATTGCTATACAAGTGTGTTGGATCTGTGCTGATGATTCCGTTGGCACTTCCATGACCAGGCTGATGTGACGGGAGCCCTCATTTGGTGCTAATTGTTGATTGTGTGACCAAGTGCTCAGCTGACATGGTGGGGCCCTACTGAGGCAACATATGGCACAGCTTTCCTCACACAGGAGTGGAGTCCCCTCATGGCAGTGTGTACTCCTGTGACATTGCCTGCGCCCAAGGTGTGTGTTGTATGTGCATGTCTGTGTGTTCACTTCCGTTTAGCTGTGCATGCTGTGATCCCTAGTGTTGTACCTGTTTGTGATGCTAGCTGAGTTGAGCTATGTTCCCCCAAAGTCTTCTCCCTGGGTTCTCTGTGATGTGGGTGCATGGCACATTACTGGTCATCAGGGTGTCACCCATAGGTGTGCTTGCTGTCAGGGCTGAGTTTGTGTGCAGACGCAGCTGGGTCACAGATCAGGTTTCCCCTTGGCACTTGTTGTTTGCCCCTGTCATGTGATTTCCAGTTTGTGTTATCTTTCAGTGATTGTGACACGTTGTGTGTGTGACTGCTGGCACTCCTCAGGGTCCGGGCTGCAATGTTGGTTGTTGTCTATGTGTGTTCTTTGTGGGTGACCTTGGCTTCTTCATTGGTGTGTGACTGTGGCTGTGATCCCATTGGTTGGTGTGGTATTGCCGTCATGTCCATGTACGGCGTAGTGTGCAGTGTGTCAGACATTCAGGAGTCTTGTTGAGTGTCCATGTGTGATGTGTTTCTGCACCTTGGTTCCCACCCACCACCCTGGAATAGTCATGGGTGCATGTGCAATGTCACCAGTGCATGTGTGCTTCACTGCTGCACATTGTTGGAGGTCGAGGGTGTGGTGTTGAGTGTGTGCAGATGAGAGTTGTTGCCCGGCTAGGCCCCTGCCTCCATGTTGGCCTTGGCTCACTGGCCATGCTGTTTGATTTGTGCTTGTGTAGGTGTGATGGTAGTTAGTTGCTCAGTACACATGACTGTGGTTCACAGTGTGAACCACATTTAGCTTTGTCATCACAGTGGGATTGTAATGCAGCCCAGGGTCACCACATTGTGGGGGCCCTGGGGGTGGTGCTGTGGTGTGTCTGTGTCTTGCTGTGTCAGTTGCTGTCCCTACGTGCCTGTGTGACATGTGTGATTTGTGCTCCCTCTCATCTGACAATGCCTGCTTGCCCACATAGGGAATTTGGATCCATGAGTTACCTTTGTGTGGCACTGTATGCACATCTGTATGATTGGTATTCATGTCTCCTCATGTGTTGTGTGGTTGCCTGGGGACACTGGCACCCCCACCCTCACCTGTTGTGTATGATGTGCAGGGTGGGTCTGCCTGTTTGTGTTTGTGCATCTGCACCACTGCATTGGCATATCTTGGGTGTGCCATTGGCTGTATGTAGTTTGGTGGGTTTCCCCTGCTGTCCCTGGGACTCCTAGGTCATCGGTCAGCACAATGATCATGGTTTGTGTGTCCCATTGCTGCCATGGTATGGTATCTGTTCACCTCACATCTGCAGTCTCCACAGGGTATCTGCATGTGTGTGCCCATTGGTGCAAATATGTGGGTCTGCATTCGGATGGTCACTTCTGTCATTGTGTCATTGATGATTGTTGACGGTGTCAGCCCCCATGGGTGTTGTTTGTCTGCACATGGCCAAAGTTATGTCTTATTTGCACTGCAGGATTTGGCTCCCCCAATTTATGTTGCAATGGGACACATACACTACTTTGCCACTGATGTGTTTGTTGTTCTGTGACCAGGAATCATCCATGCAGTTTGGCAGTTGCACCTCTTACTTTGTTAACACTTACCTTTTGGTCACTGTGATGATGGGGGTTTGGACCCCATTGCCACAATGTTCAAACTGTGCTTCAGCTATGGACCCCACACTTACCTTTTGGTCACTGTGATGGGGGTTTGGGCCCCATTGCCACAATGTTCAAAATGTGCTGCAGGTATGGACCCCACACTTACCTTTTGGTCACTGTGATGATGGGGGTTTGGACCCCATTGCCACAATGTTCAAAATGTGCTGCAGCTATGGACCCCACACTTACATTTTGGTCACTGTGATGATGGGGGTTTGGACCCCATTGCCACAATGTTCAAAATGTGCTGCAGCTATGGACCCCACACTTACCTTTTGGTCACTGTGATGATGGGGGTTTGGACCCCATTGCCACAATGTTCAAAATGTGCTGCAGCTATGGACCCCACACTTACCTTTTGGTCACTGTGATGATGGGGGTTTGGACCCCATTGCCACAATGTTCAAAATGTGCTGCAGCTATGGACCCCACACTTACCTTTTGGTCACTGTGATGATGGGGGTTTGGACCCCATTGCCACAATGTTCAAAATGTGCTGCAGCTATGGACCCCACACTTACCTTTTGGTCACTGTGATGATGGGGGTTTGGACCCCATTGCCACAATGTTCAAAATGTGCTGCAGCTATGGACCCCACACTTACCTTTTGGTCACTGTGATGATGGGGGTTTGGACCCCATTGCCACAATGTTCAAAATGTGCTGCAGCTATGGACCCCACACTTACCTTTTGGTCACTGTGATGATGGGGTTTGGACCCCATTGCCACAATGTTCAAAATGTGCTGCAGCTATGGACCCCACACTTACATTTTGGTCACTGTGATGATGGGGGTTTGGACCCCATTGCCACAATGTTCAAAATGTGCTGCAGCTATGGACCCCACACTTACCTTTTGGTCACTGTGATGATGGGGGTTTGGACCCCATTGCCACAATGTTCAAAATGTGCTGCAGCTATGGACCCCACACTTACCTTTTGGTCACTGTGATGATGGGGGTTTGGACCCCATTGCCACAATGTTCAAAGTGTGCTGCAGCTATGGACCCCACACTTACATTTTGGTCACTGTGATGATGGGGGTTTGGACCACATTGCCACAATGGTCATGGCCTGCTTGCATTGTGGGTGCCACACACATATTTGTGTGGCACATGTGCTAGGGGGTCACATTGTATGTTCAAAGTCATGTTCGGTGTTGTAGGCATTTGACACAGTCTACACACGCTTGTCATGGTGTTGGGGGATGTCTTCTTCTTGCATTCCCTAGGTTGTGGTGTGCTGGTTGTGTCATGCATTGTCCATCCTATGGGTGGGGGTGGTAGTGGTGGTAGGCATCCTGCCCCCCTGGGTGAGGGTGGTAGTAGTGGTAGGCATCCTGCCCCCTGGCTAAGGGTGGTAGTAGTGGTAGGCATCCTGCCCCCCTGGGTGAGGGTGGTAGTAGTGGTAGGCATCCTGCCCCCTGGGTGAGGGTGGTAGTAGTGGTAGGCATCCTGCCCCCCTGGCTAAGGGTGGTAGTAGTGGTAGGCATCCTGCCCCCTGGGTGAGGGTGGTAGTAGTGGTAGGCATCCTGCCCCCCTGGGTGAGGGTGGTAGTAGTGGTAGGCATCCTGCCCCCCTGGCTAAGGGTGGTAGTAGTGGTAGGCATCCTGCCCCCCTGGGTGAGGGTGGTAGTAGTGGTAGGCATCCTGCCCCCCTGGCTAAGGGTGGTAGTAGTGGTAGGCATCCTGCCCCCCTGGCTAAGGGTGGTAGTAGTGGTAGGCATCCTGCCCCCTGGGTGAGGGTGGTAGTAGTGGTAGGCATCCTGCCCCCCTGGGTGAGGGTGGTAGTAGTGGTAGGCATCCTGCCCCCTGGCTAAGGGTGGTAGTAGTGGTAGGCATCCTGCCCCCTGGGTGAGGGTGGTAGTAGTGGTAGGCATCCTGCCCCCTGGCTAAGGGTGGTAGTAGTGGTAGGCATCCTGCCCCCCTGGGTGAGGGTGGTAGTAGTGGTAGGCATCCTGCCCCCCTGGGTGAGGGTGGTAGTAGTGGTAGGCATGCTGCCCCCTGGCTAAGGGTGGTAGTAGTGGTAGGCATCCAGCCCCCTGGGTGAGGGTGGTAGTAGTGGTAGGCATCCTGCCCCCTGGCTAAGGGTGGTAGTAGTGGTAGGCATCCTGCCCCCCTGGCTGAGGGTGGTAGTAGTGGTAGGCATCCTGCCCCCTGGCTGAGGGTGGTAGTAGTGGTAGGCATCCTGCCCCCTGGGTGAGGGTGGTAGTAGTGGTAGGCATCCTGCCCCCTGGCTGAGGGTGGTAGTAGTGGTAGGCATCCAGCCCCCTGGGTGAGGGTGGTAGTAGTGGTAGGCATCCTGCCCCCCTGGCTAAGGGTGGTAGTAGTGGTAGGCATGCTGCCCCCTGGCTGAGGGTGGTAGTGGTGGTAGGCATCCTGCCCCCCTGGCTGAGGGTGGTAGTAGTGGTAGGCATCCTGCCCCCCTGGGTGAGGGTGGTAGTAGTGGTAGGCATCCTGCCCCCTGGGTGAGGATGGTAGTAGTGGTAGGCATCCTGCCCCCCTGGGTGAGGGTGGTAGTAGTGGTAGGCATCCTGCCCCCTGGCTAAGGGTGGTAGTAGTGGTAGGCATCCTGCCCCCCTGGCTAAGGGTGGTAGTAGTGGTAGGCATCCTGCCCCCTGGGTGAGGGTGGTAGTAGTGGTAGGCATCCTGCCCCCTGGGTGAGGGTGGTAGTAGTGGTGAGGCATCCTGCCCCCCTGGGTGAGGGTGGTAGTAGTGGTAGGCATCCTGCCCCCCTGGGTGAGGGTGGTAGTAGTGGTAGGCATGCTGCCCCCTGGGTGAGGGTGGTAGTAGTGGTAGGCATCCTGCCCCCTGGTTGAGGGTGGTAGTAGTGGTAGGCATCCTGCCCCCCTGGGTGAGGGTGGTGGTGCGCATTCAGGCCCCTGTGTGCATATGTGGCATTGGTGATGGGCATCCCGCCCCTATGGTGCTGCTGTTGCTGGTGTAAGTATATTCTGCATCCCTCTGTGTGTGTGTGATGTGTCGTGTACGTGTTGTATGTGTTTCGTGGTTGGTGTCTGGCTTACCTTCTGCGCCGTACGCGTCCGTGCCTGTTCCGGTAGTAAATGTAGAATATTGGTATGATCGGGACGAAGGGATTCATGGTTGGTTCGTGTCGTTCGTCCTTCTCGTTGCTTCGCGTCGTCCTCGTCGCTTCGCCTCGTCCTCGTCGCTGCCGTGTTCGTCTCGGAGCCGTGGATCGTGTTGTGGCGCGAATCGGAGCTTATGTGCACCTCTCGCGGATGCTTTGACGTGCCGTGCGTAGCGACGGGTTCGGCGCGTACGGAAAGCGCATCGTACTTGTCCGGCCGGACGGGGCTGCATTTTTCCTTCCGTGCGACTCGATTCGGCGTTTCCGGATTCGCCTCGGTCGGGGAACAGGACCTGGTTTGGGTGAGTACGGCTCGGCCGGATTCTTTGCTGTTGTGCGCATCGTACTTACTCGTTCGGTGTGCTGTACGGATCGGTCGGGAAACAGGCTTTCGCATGGCTTTTTTCCCGACCGAATGGTGTTGGGTACGCCTCCGACCGAGATCGGAATCGGCCCCTTTGTATGTGCCGAATAAAGCTTGATTTGATTTGATTTGGGTGGATGTCTTTCACTACCAGCATTCTCTACCTATAGGGGGTGGATGCCTAACACTCCCCCAAGTTTGCAATGCAAATTTTGTGTTTTGTGTACAAACTGCCTGTAAAAAAATACATATAGTGACATGCTGAACAAGCCCCCCATCTCTGTAGTGACAAAAAGGTAAAATGTGTGTTTCAATCCCCCAGCATTGTCAACCATATAGTGGATTTGGGGTATAAACCCGCCAACACTGTAGTGACAAAAAGGTGAATGTGGGGTTCAAGCCCCCAGCATTGTCAACCATATAGTGGATGTGGGGTATAAACCCGCCAACACTGTAGGGACAAAAAGGTGAATGTGGGGTTCAAGCCCCCAGCATTGTCAACCATATAGTGGATTTGGGGTATAAACCCGCCAACACTGTGGTGACAAAAAGGTGAATGTGGGGTTCAAGCCCCCAGCATTGTCAACCATATAGTGGATGTGGGGTCTAAACCCGCCAACACTGTAGGGACAAAAAGGTGAATGTGGGGTTCAAGCCCCCAGCATTGTCAACCATATAGTGGATTTGGGGTATAAACCCGCCAACACTGTAGTGACAAAAAGGTGAATGTGGGGTTCAAGCCCCCAGCATTGTCAACCATAGAGTGGATGTGGGGTATAAACCCACCAACACTGTAGTGACAAAAAGGTGAATGTAGGTCTCACACCCCCAGCATGTTCAAGCAATCGTGTAGTTTTTGGGGCCAAAACACACAAGCAATGTGGTGATGAAGTGATGTTTGTGTGCCAAACAACAACAGAACTGTTGAGGCAAGCATTGTGGTGTGTGTTACATACCCCAGCCATGTGCAGGCAATCAGTGTTATTGGGGGCTAACACGGCCACCAATGTTCCATTGGACAATGTAATATGTGACCATCCAAAATGCATAAACACACATTTTTGTCACAGGCAGACACAAATACAAAGGATTCAATCTGAAACAACAGCATTGATGAGATCCAGTACCACACTGTGGCAGCAAAGTGAAATGCAAAACATAAGGGATGTGCAGAGTGAAGATGGAGGAGTTCCAGGGCCAGTAGAGAAAAAAACTAAACTGAACATCCACTCAATGCCATTCAAACACAGTCGAAATACATGGGTGAAGATGCACAAAGGCAACCAGCCAGCCACATACTGCAGAACAAACACACCATCTGTGTGAGTGTTGAAGTGTTCCTTGCCTGGCACAATACACACGATGTGGGTCAGACCTCCACTGAGACATATACGTGTTGAGTACAATCTGGAAGTATCCCATAATTTGGGATAGTGAATGTGGCCAATCAGGCATTGTATGATGAGCGGGTGCACAAGAGTCACATGCAGAACAAGCTTGGTGGAACAACAAACAACACATCAATAGACTGACTCTCTTCCACAGTACCCTCAAGGCTACAGCACTGTGGTGACAGTATCCTGTCTGCTGACCCTCTAAGATGCCAAACTAGGATGTGGGCCATACTTCCGAGCACACTCACTCTTGCTCACTGTGTCACGTGCCTTGCAAGAACAACTATCATCTCGCATACCCAACCATTACTCCCAGGGCATGGCCGGTAATGTGAGGCCATATTGTAGGTAGGTGCCTTGCCAGGAGATAAGTCACACTTGGCCAGTCTTAACACCACACACATTGATCACTATCAATGTGCATCATCTAAACCTACATTGACAGGTGACATTGCACAGTCACCCATGACAGCATGGATCACTGGCTGTATGACGAGGAATACATTACTGACCACACATCATTCTGATCTCAATACAAACATGGGTCCATGTACTGTTGTGCATGACCAATGTGGCAATTTCTGGATCAGGAAGGTACACCAAGCATGCCACATACTAGGACACACACATTTGATGGTTGAACAAGAGTTGCCAGACACACATATGTATGGGACACAAATTCACAGCATCTGTCCACAACAACACATACACAAAACTTGCAGGGCAACATGAGTAAACACACTCACAGAAGAATGACATTTTGATGAGTTAGTGTACAATGAAGCACACAGGAGACTGACCACGACACCACACAAGTCCACAGCACTCAAAATAGAATCATGAGCCTCCCACTGCAACAAACATGAAGTGGTTGTGTCACAGCTGTCAGCGCTACATGTGTAGACAACATTCCTACTTGCTGTGTAGAAAAGCATGGACCAACAACAACGTATGAGACAGTCAACATGTGTTGACTATGTGCGTTGCACACAACTCAAGATCAGACCATTTACAATGTTAACTTGTTTGCATGTCTATCACATCAACTCTGCATCTAACCACAAAAGCTGCATTATGTGCAGATCATCACTATTGTCAAATTGCCAATGCTGAGTGTGTACTGCAGAAGACTTGGAAGACACATGGCTCACCAGATAGGGGATACAAGAACTGTGTCAGTAGGCTCAAATGCACAGGCAAATGTGTAAGCTAATCTTCCTGCACTGTTGACAACACCAGGGGTGGTGGTGGGATCTGTGTTTCACAAACACAATACACATAGCTAGACATAACACATGGGAAATTTGTACATCCGTTTAGGATGGAGTACATGTGCATAATGTGATATGTATTTGACACATTTGGAACTTCAACACTGTCTCTGAATAATGAAATCACTCAAGGAGACCTACAAATAAGACATGTTGCCATCAGGCTACTGGGAAGGGTAGAATCTGCTGATTGTGATCAGCATAGACACATACAAGTGCCAAACGTGCAAAAACATATGACAGATTAAAAACACGCTGATGTTGCTAGCACAAATGTGACTCAGGGAATTCAAAATGTGTCAAAAGACTGGTATGTGCATGGAGGACTACTCAGTATGGATGTCTGCCCCACATGGATCTGTTTCAGCAAATCCACAGCCTCTACACTCAGGGCAGCAGGGGTGACAGATGCAGAGGGTGCGGTGCCTGGCCCGAAGGAGACATGCTCCCTAACACGGGAGGGTCCACGGACATTTGGAATGGGAGCAGCTGTGGGGGTGGAGATGGTGGTGGTGGTGGTGGGGGCAGACTCTGATGTTGTGGCCTCTGAACTGGGAAGACCCACCACCAAAAGGGAGTCAACACTGGAGCTTGTAAGGTCCTCGGCAGATGTAGATGTTTCCAACCTACCATCGTGTGGCTCCCCTCACCCTCAGTGCCACTGGGTCCCTCCTCCTCCTCCACACTGGACCCAGTCTGGCTAGCCGCTTCCCCTTGGTCCGTGGAACTGTCTCCTCCAGTAGCCGTTGATGATGCTGTGAACAAGGGTGAGAAAGAGATTCACATCAGTCATCTGCATAGTCTTGACACATGAGTATCATCACAACACATCACAGAGCAAGCCTATGCATCATTTTCACGGCAGGTTTTAAATCATTACACATATGTGAACATGGCGCTTGTCAGTCTGCCAGTAACACATGGTTCCCAAACACATGAAGGCAATGGAACCATCTGTTAGATGTATTTCAAAGACCACTAAATACATGTCCACTGACGCACTATTTTGGCTGTTGTCTGATCTGTAATGCTCCTGAGGGTAAGCCTGGGCGTAGTTCGCGAAGTAGCGCTACGCGAAGCTACGCAAAGTGCAGTTCGCACTACGCGAACTACGCGTAGCACTACGCAAACTGCGTAGTGCACTGTTCGCAATGATTGCACAGTGCCGGATGCTTGTCCGCACTGTGCAATCATTGGAAACGGCATCTTGCACAGTGCGAGCTGTCTTTTACTGCCGCTCGAGTAGATTTTTACTCGAGCGGCAGCTTTCTCGGCAGCGGACTAGTAGTTTCCATCGCGAGCGGTCGCGAGCATACGCGACCACTCGCAACGAGAAACCTGACCTCCCCGCGTTGAGAATCTCGCCGGGATGTCATTTTGCTTGCTCGCGGTCGCCAACTTGACGTTGAGGACCGCGAGCAAGCAAACGACCGCTGCACTACGCTACACTACGTGTGTTTGCACTGTGCTACGTGCAATTCGCGTTGTGCGAAGTAGCGCAAACTTCGCAAACTACGCGAGCGTAGCGTAGTGCTTTGCCCAGGGTTAGTCATGTGTCATTACAAACATGTCTCATCTCATGCAAGGGAGTCTGGAAGTGACACAGCAAATGGGATGGACACATTTATAAGTTGACATGCAGAACATACTTCCATCCCCAGTCATCATGATGGGCACCTATGTCTTGAACGTCAATGCTATAATGGTCTGCATGCAGGACAACAGACAAGTACAAATACTGCATCCTCACAAATTTTCATGTGGCATACTATGCCACTGGCCTGTCTGGCTAAACAGTCTGTACTGACTTGTTACAGGGCCAGTGAATCACAACTTTAAAGTCAGCACTGTGTCACAATCATGTATTCACTGTTAAAGCAACATCTGTGGTGGTCAAGTATACATGTCCCCTACATGCTACACACAATTTAGGGCCCCATTACGATGGCGGGCGGACTTTGTCCGCCCGCCATCGTAACAGAAAATGGGACCGACCACCAGAGGTGCGGCGGTCTCACGAGGCCAATTAGGATGCACCCGCCACACCGGCGGGCGCATTCTGGCCTTTAACATTGCAGACGGTGCTGCTGGGTGCAGCTCCGTCCGCAATGTTAAAATTGCATGGTTTGCATTGCCATGCACAACGTGACAGGCACCGCACAGTGCCTGCCACCTTGTGTATGGCAATGTACGGGGATACCATAGGTACCCCCCCAAGTGCAGCCCCCCACCCGCCCACCCCCCGGGGGCCCGTAACGGGCCCCGTAGCTAAACACTGTATGCCTTTCCATGGCGGCATCGCCGCCGTGGAAAGGCCTTTAATATTGCACATCATGATATGGATGGCGGTGCCTGCTCGGCACCACCACCATATCATGCCCCTGCACCGTCCGCCAGGCAATCGTAACGATTGCCTGCCAGCGGACGGTGTTTGCGTCCGCAGCGGACGCTTTCGAGTTCCCACCGCCATCCTAATCTGGCGGTGGGACAAATTGTGCTTGATGGCGGAAGGATCACCACCGCAGGGCCGGCGGTTGCCACCACCAGCCCTGCGGTGGCGATCCTTATGCCATCATAATCACCCTCTTAGACACTTTGACAAGCTCACGTTGTTCTACTTAGACCTTGGAGTAAATGAATTAACAAATCTGTCTACATTAACTTTTTCAGAGCTCTCAAGAAGAAAGTAATGCAGCATACACATATATGTTGAAGCCACCATTATGCAGAGTCAAGGGATGACACACACATGTCTTGTCCTGTGTATCTGAGCAACATTCCATACATTAGATGTCTGTCCATATTTTCTATATTTGCCACCTGTGTATTTAAAAAAGTTCTGCCTGTACACACGGTCACAGAGTCTGACCCATGATTTTCAAATTTACAATGGTGATGGTGTTTCCTGACACACAAAAATCTGATGTGACAGTGTCTCAGATGTCCTGAGTTGGCAGACCTGTCCTTGGTACACGTGATACATGTGATTACACAGAGCACTATGCAGGGGCCTATGCATTTTGAACACCTCCATTTCATTTGTCTGAGGTATCAACATTGGTCTCACCTGCTGCACGTGTGTGTAGCATTTTTTCACAAACCTCTGTGCACCTAGATCACCATTTTGAACATATATGTATGTCCCACACAGAGTACAGGTCATATTTCAGTCACTGTGCGGACACATGTCAGACAATTACATCACTCATGGTGGTCAACTCAATGCACCTGTTGTATATGGTGCTGATCACATTAACCTTGGACTACAGGAAATACACAGGACCTAAGTGACACATGTCACAGAGGGAAAGGGACACACCTGGGCATCAGATGATAATGGGGCATAGTTACATTTTGCCACAGAAGTGGTGTCTCAGCAGACAGATGACCTGTGAGAGGGTTACCAGGCTGAGGGAGTGCAACATGCATGTCAAACATAGTTCAGCAACATGGCACAAACTCACCCCCTCCTTGCTGCTGTCTGGCCTTCAACTGCCCATCCAGGTCAGGGAAGACCACCATCATTATTAGGCCTGGGCGGAAAACTACGCTACGCTCGCGTAGTTTGCGCAACTACGCACTACGCGAATTGCACGTAGCACAGTGCATAAACGCGTAGCGTAGCGGGCATTTTTTGCTTGCTCGCGGTCCTCAACGTCAAGTTGGCGACCGCGAGCGAGCAAAATGACATCCCGGCGAGACTTTTTCCTCGTTCGCGATCAGCAACATCAAGTTGCCGATCGCGAGCGTGGAAAATAAACCTCCCGGCGATATTCTCAACGCGGGGAGGTCAGGTTTCTCATTGCGAGTGGTCGCGTATGCTCGCGACCGCTCGCGATGAGAAACTACCAGTCCGCGATGAGAACACTGCAGCTCGAGTACAAATCTACTCGAGCAGCAGAAAACGACCGCTTGCACTGTGCAAGATGCCATTTGCAATGATTGCACAGTGCGGACAAGCATCCGGCACTGTGCAATCATTGCGAACAGCATTTCCTACCGCACTAGGCAGTTCGCGTAGTGCTACGCGTAGCTCGCGTAGGGCGAAGTGCACTTCGCGTAGCTACGCGTAGCGCTACTACGCGAACTACGCCCAGGGTTAATCATTATCCGGAGTATGTGGGGGGTCAGGGTCCGTCGTCCACCCCTTTTGCGAGGAGGTGACAGCTTTAGCTGGACTCTTGCAATCCTCCGTCTCAAGCCACGGAGGTCCTGCCACCTCTTCTGGCAGTGGCGGACGCAGCGTTTGAAGATCCCCACAGATCTTACAGCCCAGACGATGGTCTGCCAAATTTCATTCTTCTGATGGGCGTCAACCTGTAAGGATGACATGGTGACACACCATTACTCCGCATGCTACATGTTTATTCATCACACACTTGGACATATAGGTCATGGTCAGAATGGCAGATAATGTCTAAAGGTTAGCCAAGTATCATCATGGGCAGTTGTCCTGTGTGCAAGTCTCCCTTAATAACATGAGAACAGTGCAGAAAAATCAATCCCACCAAACACACTTCTACATCACTGTACCTGTCCAGAACATGAATCTACACACTGTAAGACTTACATTAACTATGTGTGCATGGTTGCCCTTGGGGATCACAATGCTAGTAGTGCCTGTTTGAAAACATGGCCAATTAAAAGGGTAGTGTAATCAAAACTCACCTGCTCCCCTGGTTTTCCATACAGCTTGCTGTACTGTGGAAGGAGGCTGCCAGCAGGGCCTGGTCCTCCTCTGTGAAAGCTGGTGCCCTCTCCACAGTACGCGCCATTGTAGATCGCAGAGGATGCTGAGACAGCAGCAGTGGTAGGCAGAAATGTAGAAAAGTAGCATGTAGTGCAGGCAAGTGAAGTCTCTTGGGAACAGACAGACTTATATCTGTGCAGCAGAGGCGGATTCTGTTCCATGCATCCAAAGCGATAGGTCCGATTCGTTCGCATTATCCAAATTTGGCCAATCCATAACATTGCACGCATCTGACATGCCTTCCGCATCGTTCAAATATTCTGCATCATAACACTATTGAGTTTGATACATTGTTGTTGTAAGCTAACTGATTCGGATTGCACACGATTCGTACACGAAGCGAAACGCGTCTGTCACCATGACGACCAATAGCCAATATGTGTGTCCGGCTCGGTTCGGATGCAAAGAATGCGTCCTTTGAATACTCACCCGCGTCTGTCACCATGACGACCAAAAGCCAATGTGTGCGTCCGGCTCAGTTCGGATGCGGAGAACGCGTCCTTTGAATACTCACCCGCATCTGTCACCATGACGACCAATAGCCAATGTGTGCGTCCGGCTCGGTTCGTATGTGTAGAACGCGTCCTTTGAATACTCACCCGCGTCTGTCACCATGACGACCAATAGCCAATGTGTGCGTCCGGCTCGGTTCGGATGCGGAGAATGCGTCCTTTGAATACTCACCCGTGTCTATCACCATGATGACCAATAGCCAATGTGTGCATCCGGCTCGGTTCGGATGCGGAGAACGTATCCTTTGAATACTCACCCGCGTCTGTCACCATGACGACCAATAGCCAATGTGTGCGTCTGGCTCAGTTCGGATGCGGCACACGCGTCCACTAAATACTCACCCGTGTCGTTCACCATTACAGTCAACAGCCAAAGGATGCGAACCACACGTTTTGGATGAGGCTCAGACGCCCTACACTAATCAATCAGCATGTCAGACAGTATGGCAAATCTTTATGTTCTGCTGCATTACATGTATGGGTACAGTGATTCACATGTGATATTGGACAGAGTACTTTATAGCTCACACTCCCATGATGAGCCAACCTTGATGTGCACCAAATACATTGTTTGTGAGGAACCGCACAACTGTGAGTGACCACTTCACAGATCACCCTCCTAGGCTTGGACACAGTCCCAGGGGATCATTGTGTTAACACAGGTAACATCCACACATAATCACTGCTTTAGTGGACTGTGTGTTAGAAAGTGCATTGTATGAAGTTATTTTGAGTGAATCCACAGTATCTGAGTCTAGTGCAACGCAGACACTCCATTGTTGATGTTGTCAATGATATTTACTTGAGACATCAACTTGTATTTGGCATGTGAGTTGCTGTTGTGTCTTTGTGTCACAGACATAAATGTATGCTTGTCAAAAAAAGATGTGCTACACATAATGAATGTTTTATGTATGTGATAGTACATGTAGGTCAGACATTACATCAGGACAGTCTCCACACTATGACAGTGGTGTGCATAGTGACATGCTGTCTGTATCTAGTGTTCCACCTAGGTGGCATTACATTATCCCTGTCTCTGTACCTTTCCACCATGTGAT
This sequence comes from Calotriton arnoldi, assembly GCA_963921515.1. Lineage (NCBI taxonomy): Eukaryota > Metazoa > Chordata > Amphibia > Caudata > Salamandridae > Calotriton > Calotriton arnoldi. The sequence continues at coordinate 1,776,151 of CAWUFW010003515.1, read as the reverse complement.
AGTTGTTACAAACATCTATCTTTGATACTTTATTAGGTGTGTGTTTAGTATGTAATGTTTGATCAAATGGACTGTGACAGACACCAGTGATTAGTCACAGCACAGCATTGCAATTGTGGACAAACCATTATAAAATGAAATGTTCTTTAAGGGTCACATAGCTGCCCTTTGTGTCAAGGCTCAACATTACACATCCTACTTCATTGAGTCTTGCTTTGATGTAGTATATGAGTTTTTGCATGTACCTTACCAAATTGGAAAGTGTATGAATAATGTTTTGATTTGTAACCTATGTACCGCGGGAGACCAGCTGTCCACAGACCCTTCCCCGACCTACAGACCATGGTAGAACGTGACAGCATCAGACGTTACCGCTTCACCAGACCACTCATTGAGGAGTTGGCAGAGCAGTTGGCCCCACATTTGCTACCTGGACACCCATATCCATTTGAGCTGACCCCCAAGGTGAAGATGATGGCAGCCCTACATTTATTTGCCACAGGAATCTTCCAGTATACTGTGGCTATTGCTGGTGGGATGTCACAGACAATGTTTAGCCGTGTGCTTTGTGATTTTTTGGAGGCAATGTTACATTTCCTGAACCTGTACATCAAGTTCCCAACACCAGGACAGTTTGCCGACATCAAGAGTGACTTTTATGCTTTGGGCATGAATGCCACATGTCATTGGCTCCATTGATGGTACACATGTGGCTTTGGTCCCACCACAAGCCAATGAACAAACATACAGGAATCATAAGCATTACCACTCCATAAATACCCTGGTGGTATGTCTGCCTGACATGACAATCTCACATGTCTGTGCGCGTTTCCCAGGATCAGCAGACAATGCCTATATTATGAGAAACAGTAGGATCCCACAGATGATGTCTCAGCTGCCAAATCAGCGTGCCTGGCTTGTTGGTGGGTAATGTTGTCTGTTTATGCTGTGTGTTGCTTGTATGTCAGGTTGTACCCTGTTTTCAGACACATGAAGTCTTTTCTGTTTAAATTTAGGAGGCTTTGGATACCCCAACATGCCGTGGTTGCTGACACCACTCAGGAACCCTGTCACCTCTGCTGAGTTTCCTTTTAATGAGGCACATGGGCGGACCAGGCGAGTGATTGAGAAGACATTTGGGCTAGTGAAAAACAGATTTCGCTGCCTGGACCGTACAGGAGGAGCCCTCCAATATGCACCAGCAAAGGTGTGTAAGATCATCATTGTGTGTTGCATGCTACACAACCTGGCAGTGAGGAATGAGCTACCTCTCATCCAAGATGACGGGGACAAGCAGCCTCCAGCAGGGGAGGATCCAGGCCTGGGGCATGTTGCCAGTGATGATGAGGAGGAGGAGGATGTTCGGAGACAGCTCATCAACAACTTTTTCTCATGATTGTAAGTATGCAATGATGAGTTGACAAAGCACTTTATTTGCATGATATGTGTCTGTTGTACAATATCTCTGTATATGTGTGGGTGCATGCTATTTAACATGATCCTTGGAGTTGTTTGGTGTCCATTGAGTTAGTATGTTCATCAGTACAGTGTTGACATGACTCCTAGCTAGTGTTCACAATTTAAATATTTTAAGTATGAAATATCTCTTGGAGATGTATGCAGAACATGTGGTATTTCAAGACTGTTCTATGTCTCTCCTTCACAGGGTCCTTTGGCTGTTGTATGGAGACATGTGACCTCCCAGACACACAATGCAGTTACAGAGTGCAACTTTTCTCGGGATCCGGAATCTGTGCCACACACTCAATTCTGAAATTTATCAAACGTCTTGTTTAATTTGTGCTTATTGTCCAGTGTGATTTGATTTCATTTGTTGTGGAGGCAACATGTTGTGCCAGTGTAATAAATCTGTGCTCCACATTGAGGTGTGCCTCGTCTGTATAAACACATCAACATTCATTTACATACTGCATATGTGCCCTGATGTTCAGTTTGTCTAACAATGATTTGTGCTTGTGCATTGAAATGTGGTTTCAGTTTACAACAGTGGAGGCAATGAGGATGTATGCCATGTACTATTTGTGTTGTGTTGACCTTGTTGTGTGTATCTCTTATATGTGTCATGTTACATTTACTCACAAGACAGTAGGTAAATTGCTGTACTTGTTTTTCAGCCAAAGCATTATTTTTTAGGACATCATCTCTATATTACAAACAGTGTTAATTCACGACAGAAGCAAGTATTGTGTGAATAAAGATTTATTGCAGTGCATGTGTGAAATTTTACAAGAAAGTGATAGTGCTGTACCAATTTTTGAAATCCAACGTTCACAGAGGAGTTGTTGGTGGTAGTAGATGAAAGTTTCAGAGCCAAGTCCACAGTCATTTGAGTCATTGATCCAACTTAGACCCTCCATCCCATGTGGGGGAGTTCATTGACAGTCAACAAAGTGAACGCTTCACACACAATTGAGGATATCAGGAGCAGGTTGTCACTTCCTGGGGGGATTGATAGCCATCTGTCTCTCGTTTGTCCTTCTTTGGACAACCCCTCTTACATTTTTCTGGGGGACCCTCAGGTGCAGGCTGCCGCGGTTCAGGGGACTCTCCGCCAGAGTCCTCATCCCTCCCTGTGGCAGTTGCAGATGAAATAGCAACAGATGTAGTGGGCACACAGGAAGGTGGGGTCATGTTGTCAGCAATCTGGCAGAGGCAGGTAAGTATGTCCCTGAGCACCGCAGTCAGATCATCAATTTTATCCATTTTTGACTCCGTTCTGGACATGTGTGAGTCCATTCTGGACATGTGTGAGTCAATTTTGGCATAATGGGCAGCCTGCTGCTGTTGCATGTCCTTGAGGATCCCAACTACCTGGCCAAAGTCTCCTGTGCATTCTCGATATGCATATAGAATGCAGCCAACTGTGGGTCTGCTTGATCAACAGCACCAGCTGCCTCACGGGACCTCTCCCCACGGCCCCTCCCACCACCCCTACCCACACGAGCAGGACCTGTTGTTGCAGGCACAGACAACACTGAGCCTCCTTCATCATTGAAACTGGTGTTGTTGTCCGCCAACTCCAGAGTGCCCTGCGTTGCTGTGCTCTCGTTGTTTTGTTGGTGTGTCTGTGTTGGTTAGAGGTCATCTGGGGGTTGACAGATGTTGCGGGAGTGGTCACAGGGGGTGATGGTGTATGAGCTGCTGGTGCTGCATGCTGACCCACACCGGAGGGGCCAGGTCGTTCATCGTCATCCGTTGAGGGCTGAGAGACATCCACACTGGAGAGCTCAGGGTCAACCAGAGTCTGGGACTGGGATTCCTGTTCTGTTCCTGCAGAGTCCCCAGAAGGCCCTGTGGGTAGATGAGAGACACAATGTTTGTGGTGTTTTTGCACAGGTCATCGTATCATACACATTACATTTGCTATTGTACATTATGATGAGTGTAGGTACATTAAATAGTCATCCATCCTCACAGACCCAGGCCAATTTTTTCAGCAAACATTGTGATTTGAACAAGAAGTGTTTTGCTGAGCATGTCCAGCTCTGTGCATAAATGGGCATGTTTTGTTCATTTGACTGTACATAGGCATTGACTGGCAAGTGACACCCTATGCATGACACAGGTGTGTTGGTATTTCCCACATCTGTGCTTTTCCAATGATATAAGTACTCTTCCTCTTACGATATGTTTCAAGATTTGTGCATGTGTGCTGGCGTTTGTGCATGTTGTTTGCAGTCAAATTGGTGTGGCTACCTACACACTCACAGTTTGGAATGTATGTGGTGTTTGGTTTATGGTATTTTGATGAATGTGTTCCTAGTTCTCATCTCATTGCACACATGTGAATAGCTGTCAGTAGCAAATAGTGTTACTGCTTTGCTTTGTGCCTGATCACATCATGTATATTGTCCTTGTCCTCCATGGACAGATGAGTTAACCAAGGCTGCTTTCCTGCTTTTTCAGGCTCAGAGCTGTGAGGTACAGAGGTTTGTGTGCTTGTGTTAGGCTGCTGGAAGTTGTACCCCTCCTCCCACCCAGTCCAGCTCACTCCTCGTGGACAAAGTATCAATGACAGTGAGGGGAGTGTAGTGGCAAGGATGCTGACAACGCTGCATGATGTAGGAGTTGAATGCAACTCCCAACAGTGCTTTGTGCACATGACACCATGCAACAGTGTCAAACATCTTGCTGTGGCCCTTCCATTCACTGTCGGGTATCCCTTGTCACTGATGGACATGTTGCTTTGTGTGTGGGTAGTGATGTGTGCTTTGACAGCAACTCACACCATGTCCTGTACTCCACACACCTTCCCAGCCAGCCCAGGGAGCACACCTGGGACAATGCATCCCCAGACAGTGAGTGGAAATGTACAGTGAAGATGGCCGAGAGTGGGGACTGGTGTGAGAGGCCCAGGACCTAGGTGTGACTTGTGGCCAATTCATACATAAGGCCCATGTGTCAGCCATCTTGCCGGTACATTTTCTTTCACTGTCATGGACTGGCTAGTCACAAGGGTGCTATTTGTTCTGGCTGAGAAGGTGTGTGTATGGCAGGGCATGATGGTAGTTGAAGTCATTGTAGATACTCCTCCTCTCACCCAGACCAAATAGGCCAAAATGAACCATGCTTCCATGACAGTGAGTCAAACTTTACATTCAAGATGTCAGACAGTGGGGCCTGGTGTTTGTTTGACACAACTCCCAACAGGGCCTTGTGCTCCCCACACCAGAGCCCAGTGTCAGCCATCTTGCCAGTACTTTTCCACTCCCTGTGAGATGGGCATAGTTCAAGGTGTGCTTGATGGGCCATGTGGGAGGAGGATTGTTAGCTGTGACTACAACTCCCATCATGCTTTTAGCTATACCCACCTTCCCAGCAAACCCAACTTTCCTTCCTGTGACTCAGCTTCCCTGTGAGTGAGTGAAACAGTGATGGCAAGATGGCTGACAGTGGTGGCCTGGTGTTTGTTTCAGCACAACTCCCAACAGGGCCTTGTGCTCCCCACACCAGAGCCCAGTGTCAGCCATCTTGCCAGTACTTTCCCACCCCCTGTGAGATGGGCATAGTTCAAGGTGGGCTTGATGTGCCATGTCGGGAGGAGGATTGTTAGCTGTGATTCCGACTCCCATCATGCTTTTAGCTACACCCACCTTCTCAGCAAACCCAACTTTCCTTCCTGTGACTCAGCTTCCCTGTGAGTGAGTGAAACAGTGGTGGCAAGATGGCTGACAGTAGTGGCCTGGTGTTTGTTTGAGCATAACTCCCAACAGGGCCTTGTGCTCCCCACACTAGAGCCCACTGTCAGCCATCTTGCCAGTACTTTTCCACTCCCTGTCAGATGGGCATAGTTCAAGGTGGGCTTGATGGGCCATGTGGGAGGAGGATTGTTAGCTGTGACTACAACTCCCATCATGCTTTTAGCTACACCCACCTTCCCAGCAAACCCAACTTTCCTTCCTGTGACTCACCTTCCCTGTGAGTGAGTGAAACAGTGATGGCAAGATGGCTGACAGTGGTGGCCTGGTGTTAGTTTGAGCACAACTCCCAACAGGGCCTTGGGCTCCCCACACCAGAGCCCAGTGTCAGCCATCTTGCCAGTACATTTCCACTCCCTGTGAGATGGGCACAGTTCAAGGTGGGCTTGATGTGCCATGTGGGAGGAGGATTGTTAGCTGTGACTACAACTCCCATCATGCTTTTAGCTACACCCACCTTTCCAGCCATCCCAACCTTCCTTCCTGTGACTCAGATTTCCTGTGAGTGAATGTGTGCATACAAGATGGCTGCTGCATGTGACTGGTGTTTGGATCCCATTGCCTTGCTGTGAGTTAGTGCTATGTTTGTACATTTTTGTAAATGGTGAGCTTTCCAGTTACATTGCAGGTATGTTGTTAGTACAAATCTATTTTTGATCACATAGCCCATCATGGACTTGTGCTCCCAACACCAGAGCCCAGTGTCAGGCATCTTGGAAGTAGATTTTCCTTAACTCTTAGGGAGAGCATAGTCTCAGGTGTGGTGTTTGGAGAAGGTGGGAGGGGTGTGTGTGTGACAGGGCCTGCTGGTAGATGTAGTCAGAGCTAGCACTCCTCCTCCCACCCAGACCAAATAGGCCACCATGAACCATGCTTCCATGACAGTGAGTCAAACTTTACATTCAAGATGTCTGACAGTGGAGCCTGGTGTTTGTTTGAGCACAACTCCCAACAGAGCCTTGTGCTTCACATACCAGAGCCCAGAGTCAGCCATCTTGCCAGTACATTTCCACTCCCTGTGAGATGAGCATGCTTCAAGGTGGGATTGTTGGGCCATGTGGGAGGAGTACTGTTGGCTGTGACTCCGACTCCCATCATGCTTTTAGCTACACCCACCTTCGCAGCCATCCCAAGCTTCCTTCCTGTAACTCAGCTTCCCTGTGAGTAAGTGAAACAGTGCTGGCAAGATGGCTGACAGTGGTGGTTGCTGTTTTGAGCACAAAGCCTTGCTGTGTTTTTAGTAAGTTGGTACATGTCATGAAATAGTTACATATTACTCTGAGATTGCAGGTATTTTGTTTGTCAAACTGGCATACACATCACAGGCTCATTTGCTTGATGTTGTTATGGCTTTGCTGACAGTGATTTGTATCACTGTCCCCTTGACAGTTATGTCTGTGGCTGTGTATTTGCTATCAATATTGGCTATTTGAGTATGTACTCACCAGCCTCTGGTACTCCTGATATTCCATGGACGCCCTCCGGAGGAAGGATGGCCCGCACCTTCTCATCCCAGGAAGTGAAGTGCACAGGTGTTGAAGGAGGGCCACCGCCAGTCTGCTGACTCAGTTCATGCTCTTTGTTAATGAGCTTCTTGACCCTCCTTCGTACATCATAGTACCTGTTCCTGATATTGTATGTTGTGCGCAGGCAAGGTGCTTGAGCGTTCACCTTGTTGACAATCCTCTCCCACATCTTGGTTCTCTGGGACAGGGGGTCTGTTGGACCAAGGTGCCAAATAACTGTGGCTCTACTCTGAGAATTTCATCTACCATGACTTCCAACTCACTGTCTGTGAACTTTGGATTCCTCTTTGGGGGCATGGTGATGGGTGGTGGTGGAGATGGATGTGTGGGTGAGTGTGAAAGTGAGGGTGAGTATGAGTAAATGTGTGTGTTTGTGAGTGTGGTATTTGACAGGAGCTAGTAGTGTACAGGTTGTGTGGTGGGTGGGTTGTGAGTGTATGTATCAGTGCAGTGTAGTGATGGTATCTTCTGGCAGGTCTGTTGAATTTGCAAAGGATCATGGTAAGGAATTTGGCCCTTTATATAGGTGGAGTTGTGGGTGTGTCTTATTTTTTTTTTTTGCCTTTGACAATGCTTGTTTGGACTTTTTCTGTCTGTTTCTAGTGTATTTTGTTGAGCATGGCGGAAACTTTCTGTTGACCGCAAAGGATGCTTTTTCATGAATTAGCGGGGTGGTCCGAGTCTGTTCCATTCACGCTGAGGTGTGTTGCAGCGTTCGCGTACGAGTCGGTCACGTCGGGCTCTTTTCCGGACAATTCGCTCGGACGGATTGATTTCCGTAAGTGTTGGTCGTCCGTATTATGCTCTGTGCGAATCGTTTGTATTTGACACGCATTGCATCGTACTACGTTGGTCGGACAGCGCGCGTACGTGTTGGTCGGAAGCCATTCCCGATCCGTGTCGGTCGGAAGGCTTTCCGAGCGAGATCGGAATCGGGCCCATAGCATATATAATTTACTATTCCCACTCCAAACTACATTAAGTCAGGGAAGGTGCTGGACACTAAACAAATATAATTAACTATTCCCACTGTAACATATTAAATCAGGGAAGGTGCTGGACACTAAACATATATAATTTACTATTCCCACTCCAATTTATATTAAGTCAGGGAGGGTGCTGGACACTAAACATATATAATTTACTATTCCCACTCCAAACTACATTAAATCAGAGAAGGTGCTGGACACTAAACAATTCAAATTAACTATTCCCACTCCAATTTATATTAAGTCAGGGAAGGCGCTGGACACTAAGCATATATAATTTACTATTCCCACTCCAAACTACATTAAGTCAGGGAAGGTGCTGGACACTAAACAAATATAATTAACTATTCCCACTCTAATTTATATTAAATCCGGGAAGGTGCTGGACACTAAACATATATAATTTAGTATTCCCACTCCAAACTACATTAAGTCAGGGAAGGTGCTGGACACTCAACATATATAATGTACTATTCCCTATACCAATTATATAAACTTTTGTAAGATGCTACACACCAAACATATGTAATTTACTATTTTTAAATATACATTGTATTTTAAAACATTAATATTTTCAAACATATATTTAACAATATATGACACATATAAATATTAATATTCAAATTATTATAGTTAAATTCTCAATTTCTTTTTATTATTATTACCAAATGAAAATATATAATCGACTAAAACCAAAAAAGTTACTCTCATTAATAAATAAAAATATTAACAAACATTTATTTTAAATTTGTAAATCTTCAAAAAAATGTAATTAGAAAAAATACTCAAATTTATCCCCTATAAACACAATATCCCACTACTCCAATATTTAAAATGTAGTATAAAATTTTGAAATTTTAAAAATTGAATTTTTAAAAATGTAAAAACACTCACCACCCTTAAACACTATAAACCCAACATTACACTCATAGAGATATTTCTATAAAAAAAATTAAATAAAAAAAAAAAGAATTTAAACTCCGTACCTTTATCCCCTATTAACCCAACTTCCCAATCCTCAAAAAAAATTGGTCATTCATTTAAAATTTTGAATTATTTAAAATGTAAACAAATTTTTTAAAACACTCCCCATCCTTATCCCCTATTAACCCAACATCCCGCTCCTAAAAAAAATTGTATATTCATCTAAAATTTTAAATTAATATTTAAATTTACTGCAATTTTTTTTAAAACACTCCCACCCTTATCCCCTGTCAACCCAACATCCTGCTCCTAAAAAAATTGTACATTCATTTTAAATTATAAAATAAATTTTTATAATTTTTACAAAATTTTTAAAACACTCCCCACCCTTATCCCCTATTAATCCAACATCCCGCTCCTAAAAAGAAATTGTACATTCATTTTAAATTATAAAATACATTTTTACATCCCGCTCCTAAAAATTCAGACAATCTTTTTATTTATTTTTTAACAATTATTATGACATTTAACATATAACACAAGAAAAAAAAAATACTAAATTGATATATTTTAATGACGATATTTTGACAAACGATATTTTTTACAACTATATTTTTTACAACACACATAATCGATATTTTATACATAGATATTTTTAACATCGATATTTTGTACTAACGATATTTTAAACTCGATATTATGTCAAGTCGATATTTAAAACTCAATATTCTGACCACTTACCGGCTTGGGCTTGGAAGAAAGGGAAGAATACCGTAGCAAATGCAGTGGCTATCATTGAGAAAGGACAGTGACTTATCACTTGTACCAGCAGCCACTCACTTCCCCTCCACTGGATTGTGGTCTCGGTCATCCTCCGCAGGAGCCTGGGATACTTCCAGTTCTAGACAAAGACATAACGCACATGTTTAGGTATCTGTAACCATCACATAATTTTGCATAATTTATAAGAGTAATACATCACTATATTGGGTTAGCATCTGTACAAAGGGGCCCATTACGATGACCGGCGGATGCACCTCTGTGATGCTGGCCGAGGGAGAAAACTCCCTTTTCCTCCCGCGAGCAGCGGTGCACACGTCCGCCATATTACAATGCTCAAACACAGCCCATTTTCCGACCTCCGCGGTGCGACGTGAACTGCCATCAAAACGCGCCCGCCACCGCTGTGGAGTTAACCAATCCAGAGCCACCGCCGTGCGGAATGACGTCCCTCCCGCAGTAAAAATTAGGATGCGCCAAACAGCCAGGCACACCACAGCGGAGAAATCGGCCAATCTGAGCAGGCGGAAGCACCACAGCCGAGCGCAAAAGTGAATACCGGAGCCGACCGCCATGGACCCGGCACTACACGTCTTCCCAGCGCTGTACATGATACACCTCCAGCAAGCCATGGACCGTGGCGGACGCCGCCGCAGGTACGCAATCACACAACTCTGCACACAAACACAACCCACAACTCCATGGCTGATGTAAGGTTCATGTCCCCACCAGACACCCTGGTGGGGACAGGAACACAACCACAGGTGTAGCCACACATGTCCTACCTGCCACTAGTTCACCCCTCCTCATCCAGGTCACCATGTCCGCAATCTCGAAATAATGTTCAGTGCACGTGACCGCAGCGGTGAATCCGCGTAAAAAAATGTGCACAATGTAGTAGGCAGGGCTAGCGCAAGGCATGGGCAGTGCACAAAGTACACAGGGCAACACTTCCACACTCCACACACTAGGCCCACCCACAACATGAAGGGACATGCCATGTGACCCTCCTGTGCTCCAACATGCCCAATAACCAGCCAGGTGAACACACACACTGCACTACACAACAAACAACTAGGGAGACAGCCCCATCAGGTGTGGCTGCAGAGTAACACACAGCGTAGAAGCACAGGGCCAGGGGAACCCACACACCACAACAACACCACACTCCTGGCAAGTAAACTGAGTCCAAGCACAAAACAAACACACACAGATAATGAACAAACACTCTAATGGACACACAGCCTGCCAAGTCACACAGACATACCCCACACTGACACACAGCAACAAACACAGACCACATGATAGCAGCAATGGAGGACAACAAATAGGAAACCTAAAGTGAGGTGCACACAAATGGAATGGCAAGGAGCTGAACACCAAGCATGTGTACATCACATGCAAGGGAAGGAACATATAACAACAACACCAGCCCAACAAATCACACATGGCAGTCACAGTGAGTGAAGTCAAACCACAGTCACCTCACTGCAACAACTAAGGGAGACAGCAAGGCAACCCATGTATAGGCACAGGGATGAAAGGAAGGGTATGAAGTCTAACACTGATCAGCCACACATCTGTATCCAAATACATCACAGGAGTATGTCAGCAGCACAACACACAGGGCCAATTGCAACACTCCATGACTTGCAAACACAAGTATGAACCTTCACACAACCCCCACACCCATCACACCTGCAGCACACAACACCAGTGACAAACACACAGAAGCTTGCCAATAATGTCCAGTCAAAACACTGACAAGAACCCCCCCCCCCCTGGGGGGTATCCACAAACATCTCACACACACAGGGATGGCAGAACCACTGGACGCACAAAAACAACAGCCAAACACAGAACACAATTAAAACACACACACCGACAGGCAAATAGAACACCACACACAGAGCAACAGTCAACTGCATAAGACAACACAACACAAACACTGCACACAGCCACATCAGACAGAACACATGCACCTGCAAAGATATCAATATGCTACAACAGCTAAACATCAGGGGGGGCACACCAAGCAAGGACAAGGCAACATACACTCACAGCACTGCATGCACACCAAGCAGTGTGTGCACAACAGACATACCAGTTACAAACAGAGATGAGTGACACACCATGAACACACACAACAACAATCTAACCATCACACAGACAACAACACACCCAGGAAGTCAAACAGTCCACAGCAAACACACCTACATCTAAGCCAACACACACAGATGCAAAAGTCTGGGACACCAAAGTTTAAACAACATGATCAGAGGAAACAAGACATTGGCAATGTTGAAGTGGCATATAGAGCATGTGTCACAGTAAACCATACCCACACAGTAACCCTTCATTAAGCAAGGACACTGACAAGGCAGACAACAGGAGTAATACTTTTTTATTTACATTTCACACAGTTATGCAGCAAAATTCAGACAAGAGCAAGGCCAGTGACCAGTCCAAAGTGCAGATGAGGTACATGAGACCCTGCACAAGCAAGGGGCAAACAGCAGTGAACAGCAAGGCCAGTGACCAGTCCAAAGTGCAGGTGAGGTACATGAGAAGCTGCACAGGCAAGGGGCAAACAGCAGTGAACAGCAAGGCCAGTGACCAGTCCAAAGTACAGGTGAGGTACATGAGAAGCTGCACAGGCAAGGGGCAAACAGCAGTGAACAGCAAGGCCAGTGACCAGTCCAAAGGGCAGGTGAGGTACATGAGAAGCTGCACAGGCAAGGGGTAAACAGCAGTGAACAGCAAGGCCAGTGACCAGTCCAAAGTGCAGGTGAGGTACATGAGAAGCTGCACAGGCAAGGGGCAAACAGCAGTGAACAGCAAGGCCAGTGACCAGGACACAGTGCAGATGAGGTACATGAGAAGCTGCACAGGCAAGGGGCAAACAGCAGTGAACAGCAAGGCCAGTGACCAGTCCAAAGTGCAGGTGAGATACATGAGAAGCTGCACAGGCAAGGGGCAAACAGCAGTGAACAGCAAGGCCAGTGACCAGTCCAAAGTGCAGATGAGGTACATGAGAAGCTGCACAGGCAAGGGGCAAACAGCAGTGAACAGCAAGGCCAGTGACCAGTCCAAAGTGCAGGTGAGGTACATGAGAAGCTGCACATGAAAGGGGCAAACAGCAGTGAACAGCAAGGCCAGTGACCAGGACACAGTGCAGATGAGGTACATGAGAAGCTGCACAGGCAAGTCTAGAACATCAGTAAACAACAAGGCCAAGGGCCAGTAAAAACTGCAGAGTGAGTACATGATATCTAGCACTGGGAATGGGTGGTGGTACTGTACCCTGCCATGGTCAGCAACACACTCAGGGTGTCAAAAATGGTCAGTCCATGGCACCACTGTGGGAGAGACGTGTGTGAGGGGGACTAACACTCAGACTTGGCTGGCAGTATGACTGGGAGGTGGCTGTCTGTCGGGGGCCAGTTGGGGTACTGGCTCGGGGAGAGAGAGGCCCAGCTGGGGTAGAGCCATCAGTGGTCTGGGAAGCCTGAGGGCTGCTAGGTCCAGGTGTGGTAGAGCCATCAGTGGTGTGTGAAGCCTGAGGGCTGCTAGGACCAGGTGGGGTGGTGGCACGTGGAGGTGGACTCATGCTTGCATGAGACCCAGTGTGTGTGGGAGAATCTGGAGGGGTGCCCTTCCGCTTCTTGGGGATTTGATATGGCTTCCATGTCCTGGGATTAATGCCAAGTTGGGTGTATACAACAGGCACGCTCATCACAAAAGCAGGATCATGTGCAGATGCTGGTCCTCCCTCTGGGGACGTGCTGGATTCTGCGGGACGCTTGGCCCCAGACTGCCTCGGCCCCTGCATCACCTGTTTACCAGGTGTCCCCCCTACAGTGGCCTCCTTTCCCTGCTTCACAGGGCTCTGGATGGGAGTTGATGTTGTGGGTGAACTTTCCTTGGAGCTCTTCTTACGTGTACCCTTAGCAGGCACCTCTTTGTCACTGGGCACTGAAACTGTGTGCTTGTCTATGCGAGACACTTTTGGGACAGGTGAGTCCTTTGCTGGGGATGCCTCTGAGGCATGTGAGCCTGAGGCCTGCTTCTTGCCATCCTTGCCCTGGGTGTGGCCTGAAGGGCTTTTGCCTCTGCGCTCTGGTGTGGGTTTACCTTTCTGTGGGGATGGTGTCTGCGCCCTGGACTGCTTGGGCTGCTGCTGCCGTGTGCTGCGTGTGCTGTATCTTTCCCTTGATGTCTGGGGTGTGTGGTCACTATCATCAGATGTGGCCACTGGCAGGGTGGTGGGCCTAGGGACTGGAGCAGGACTATGGGATTGGGCAAGTTGAATGGCTGCTGTCACTGCAGAGGACAGAGACTGTACAGTCCGGTGTAGCCCACCCACGTCGGAATGAACGCCCTCCATGTAAGCCACCACCTGTGCCAATTTTTGTCATGGTCCAGGAAGGCATTGAGGAGAGCTGTCTGACCCACACACAGCTGGCGCAAAAGCTCCACAGACTCAGCACTGATGGCAGCAGGGGGGACAGGGGCAGGGGCAGCGGTGCCTGGGATGAAGGACACTCTTCCCTTTTTTGTGGTGCGAACACGGGCAGCAACAGTGGGAGTAGCAGGGAGGGTGGGCACTGAACGCTGTGTGGTGGACGAGGAGGCAGAGTCCCCGTTTCCTGTGGCCGAAAACATAGATGCGTCACCGCCGTCGTCAGATGATGTACAGGTCTGCGTCTCCGGCTGTGAGTCCTCTAGAAGACTACGGTCCCCCTCTGATGCGCTGGTGACATCCGTGTCACTATGCTCGTGTGCAGCAGTTGTGCTTGATGCCTCACCACTGATGTCCGTCCCCTGTCCTTCCGTGCCCATGTGAGATGCTGCATGAGAGAAAGAGAGAGAGGTAGGATCAGTACATTGGCATCAAGATTACAAATATCTGCAAGGAACGCATCACTAATGATGAACAATCATCCATGTTGGACAACACCATGGGCAGTAACATTGTGCAACCTCAATCCAAACAGCGAAATTACCGTGGCATAAAGCTAACTTGGCATAATTCACCCATGTGATGAACACACAGCCAATTAGCCTGTTGGTGGCTCCGTCTAACCAGACACACATATCCCTCTGTGCACACCTAGGGCCCTGAGGGGGTAAAAGATCCTACTCACAACATGTTGCCACAGTCACATCTTGAGCCAGCAGAAGTGTCCAACACAGAGACAGACTCCAACATATACGCCCACAATGGCCATGAGCACATGCCATCCACCATGTTGTATCTTGGGGCACAACTACAGTTGCACATTGGTGTTAGATGTGTAGTCAGCACAAACCTGATGTCAGGCAATGCACACATTGATGATGGCACACTCAGATCATGCACTCTGCCGGACCCTGACATGGGATGTCCGTGACTACTCCAATGAAGATGATACCAGAAGGCCACAACTACAAATGTGAAGTCAAGGGCCATCACACCAATGACATGGGAAGGTACATGTAGGGGGAATACATGACAACTGCACCCAACACCATGGCCACTTACACGCCATTGCATCACACTAGCAACATCACAGCCCTGCACTGGACCAGGCTTGGAGCACATGCAACCAAACAACACCCAAAGTCACACTCACAGAATACTCACCACCAGCTTGCTGCTGATGCCCCTTCAGACGTGCATCCAGTTCAGGCTGCGTCACAGCTAAAATGCGTGCCATTAGTGGTGTCATGCTGCGCCACGCCAACCTGCCGGACCGAGGGATCAGCCCCAGTGTCATCTCGGCCACGTTCCTGCTCAGCCGGCAGATGTCATCCCACCTCTTGTGACAGTGGGAGTGCCGTCGGTTGGAGACACCCAGAGCACGCACCTTGCATGCAATGGCCCTCCACACGGCCTTGCGCTGGTTGACTTTGAGCTGCAGACATGGGAGACAAGAGGGTGCAATAATCAGTGTAACCTACCACCATTTCCCAGGGCAGGAGCATGACACTGACTCTACCCAACTTCAGCCATAATTTCTGCAGAGACAATAAATCTGCGACATTCAAACATCATCATGTGGGAAACACACATTAATGCATGCAGGTATGAGGGTGGACACAGTACATGCCCATCTCATAGCCATGCAGGATGCCAGCAGAGAGCAAAATGTGTATGCTGACCACATCTACAGCAAATTTTTGTGTATACAAAGACATGCAGGGCATTACTACGTATGTTTCTGTGAATACTCACTGTGCCCAACACTGCGCAGCCCTCAAAGCACTTGCCCTTAAACTGCCACACTGTGTCATGGAGGTCACATTGAGGGACATGACCTCACAAACACAAACCCTCATCACAAGGCCTGTTGTGTGCAATCTACATGTCTGTAATGGCTCACTGATGGAGAGTCAAGAGGAAAAGCACAGATTTGACACTCTGTACATTCAGTGTTGTGTCACTGTCAGATTGGGCGGTGAATGTGCAGGCCAGTTGGGGTCACACAGAGGTCCAACGTGGGGCATCTGATATTTTAAATGGAGGGACAATTTGGAAACACAAACAGTGCCAATACATGCGAGTATGCGCACAAGCTGGTGGTGATGGAAGGGTCTGGGCACAAGAATGTTGAAATGTACAGTGTCATAGGTGAATGACCAACAAGAGTGTCACCCTGGGGGATTGTGGTCCTGAGCATAGTGCAGAACTAGAGATGAGGCACATATTGAGTCAGAAACAATTCCCCCACTACCCTCTGGACAACAACCCTAGCTAAGGCCACAGATGGGCGTGTGAAGGACATCAGGGACACACACAGACATACAGACTGGCAATCACTGTCCTGACTCCTAAATTGAGAAGTTGCAGACTCACTGTATGTCTGACAAGACATTACATTTCCCTCACATCTGGGTGTGCTGGCAGGGTAACGTGTTGAATAGGCTAAACACACCTTCCCCCTGGAAACAGCATGCTAGGCAGTGCATGCCCCAACCCCACACTCTCACGCACATACTGCAGCAGATCAACTTCATGTGTGCCCCCCCTGCACTCTAACTCACACTCTGAGATACTTACCACGACATTTGGCGCACCATATAGCCTTGGATACTGGGTGAGCACCTCGTCCACCAGGACCTCCAGCTCCTCGGTGGTGAAGGGAGTGGCACGGATCTTCTCAGTCCTCGACATCACTGTGGGCAGGAGACAGCAGCCGCAGCAGTTGGTGGTGAGGGGTCTCAGGCAGCAGTCCCTGGAGGCAGCAGCAGGTGAGGGGTCTCAGGCAGCAGTCCCTGGAGGCAACAGCAGGTGAGGGGTCTCAGGCAACAGTCCCTGGAGGCAGCAGCAGGTGAGAGGTCTCAGGCAGCAGTCCCTGGAGGCAGCAGCAGGTGAGGGGTCTCAGGCAGCAGTCCCTGGAGGCAGCAGCAGGTGAGGGGTCTCAGGCAGCAGTCCCTGGAGGCAGCAGCAGGTGAGGGGTCTCAGGCAGCAGTCCCTGGAGGCAGCAGCAGGTGAGGGGTCTCAGGCAGCAGGCTCAGTGAGCTGTGGAATTGTGTGGCTCTCTCACACACATATATAGCCCCCAGGGCTCGTTTCTGTGGTTCTAAGCTGCTGCAATTGGTGTTCCAGGACTGCCTCATTCAAATACATCCAATGACCGCCTCCGCGGTGGCGGAGCACGCCTACCGCGATTTTCAAACTTGCATCAGGCTACCACGATTGCGCTTTCCATTGGCTGTCAATGCATGGGCCATGGCGGTGACACACCGCAGGGGACAGGCGTGCGGTACCGCGGTGGTGCATCTTTCAAGTGCATCCAATGACCGGCCCGGCAGTGGCGGAGCACGCCTACCGCGATTTTCAAACTTGCATCAGGCTACCGTGATTGAGCTTCCCATTGGCTGTCAATGCATGGGCCATGGCGGTGACACACCGCTGGTGCCAGGCAGTAGCTACCGCGATTCCGGGCACATGCATTGCTATGAGTGACCATGATTTGTGTGGCGGGACATGCCAACCGCCATTTGATCATGTCTATATGCCTATCAACCCCGCTATGGTGTCTTGGGCCATGGCGGTGACACACCGCTGGTGCCAGGTGGTAGCTACCGTGATTCCGGGCACATGCATTGCTATGAGTGACCGTGATTTGTGTGGCAGGACATGCCAACCACCATTTGATCATGTCTATATGCCTATCAACCCCGCTATGGTGTCTTGGGCCATGGCAGTGACACACCGCTGGTGCCAGGCAGTAGCTACCGCGATTCCAGGCACATGCATTGCTATGAGTGACCGTGATTTGTGTGGCAGGACATGCCAACCGCCATTTGATCATGTCTATATGCCTATCACTACGGTGAGTGTGTCTTGGGCCATTGGCGGTGACACACCGCTGGTGCCAGGCGCTCGCTACGGCGAAGGTGCAGCATGACATTGTTGACTATGGGCATGATAGTGTTGTTTGAGCACGTTTAAGGCACCAATGGGCACATCGTGCTGTGTCAATGTCATGGGTCATATCTGTACTTCGAACAGTGGTCACTTACAAAATATCATGGCACTGGATGTAATTTGAATGGGCTATAGTTAGTAATGACAGCCTTAACATCAAATCTAACACCAAATGCCACACTGAAAGAACTAATGGGGCACATTACTTCTACACAATTTCATATCTGAGACCACATTTACACACATTTTCATTTCTGTCAACAAAATTGATTCCCAATTTCATATATGTCACCACATCTTAGCCCCAATTTCATATCTGACCCCCAAATTGATCCCCAATTACATATATGTCACCACATTTTAGCCCCAAATTCATATCTGACCCCCAAATTGATCCCCAATTTCATATCTGATCCCAATATATAGGAACATATTCATATCTCACACAATATGTCACAATACATTACATGAGTTTACACACATTTGAGCATTATTTTCAATACTCACCACATATGTCACACTGTTGTCTGTTTGGTAACACCTATTACTGCCTTCATGTAATGTTATTGTTCACAGTAGCTAATCCAACAGTATATGTCCACATGGACATGTGTGTGCTCTACATACTCAAGGATGTTAATTACATCACCGGCACACTTGGCATTCTGTACATGCTTATTATTTTTTCACTTGTATCTATGCCTTTGGGTATGTTTTGTCTCCATATCTGCAAAATGTTATCACCATTACTTGTGTCATTGTGTCTGGTATGTGCTCATGTTGTTCGGCCTGTCATATGTGATTTTGTTACATGTATATTTCCACAGTTGTGAGTATGTTGATAGTGGATTTGATGTGTGTGGTGTGTTACGTTGGTACTCACCAAGGACAGGTGCATTGACCTTGTTCACATGAAGATTGTTGCCTTGGATGATGGACTGTAGCCAAAAGTGGTGATGGTGCTCACTGACTGGTAACTTTGATATGGCATCTGTGAACAGTAGACGGTGTGCCACAATTGGCTGCACATTGATGTAATGCGTGTGCTTTCATGTGCAGTAATTGTGTGCAGTGTTGGCAGGGTGCACAAGTAGGACATGTGTGCAGTGAATTTAAACCAACACGAGTGGATAAGGCTGCTATGGTGTAGTAGCCTTTCTGGGGCACAAGCTGTTCCTACACAGTGTGGGTGAACTGAAGGTGCTGTTGAATCAAGCTAATGATGGCATCCAAGACAGGTGAGATATACCTTGATAAGGCTGGCTGTGACACTCATCCAACTCTAACTTTTGTTGTTTTGAAGGTACCAGAGGCCAACATGTGATGCACAGCCAGCATCTTTGTCTGCGGAGGGATGTTGATAGTCCGCTGTGTTGGTCCTGACAGCCTGTGGGGAATGTGGCTCAGGATGCTTTTGATGTTTGTCCTTTAGTACCTGTGTTGTGCAATGACATCCGCTGGTGTTATGTGTATGAGGCTGTTGTGTTTTTGTTATGTACTCAGTATATTCATGCGCTGACTTGTAGGTGTACTGGTGTGGGTTTGTCCTGGTGGTGTAGTAGGTTGTTTTTGTGGCACTCTTGTGTCTCCAAGCAGCTGGATGATTAGCTCCCTGGCAACTGTTGTACTTCAGTTGTGTGTTTGGGAAGTGCTACCTTCATACTGCATGTCATAGTGCAACTTAAGTTCAGATTAACGTTTGTCTACAGTCATTTTGGATCACGTACCTTGTCCACTTTTTGTGTGCCACATTGACAATCTGTTTGCTTGTTGATGATATTGTGCAGTGGTGTCATTGTGTCTTGATCCACGGCGACACAGAATCTGCAAATGCTTTTCATTATTAGTCATTGACTGACTTTGAGTTGTGATTACCAGCATGTATGACATGTCTACTGATGACAGTGGATATCAGCACATGCTTGTGGACATGTATGTGAATGTCTCTAAACTTGTGTGGATTTGAAGTGGCTCAAATTCCATAATGAGTCCTTCAGAACTAGACAAATTGGGTTGTTAATGTGTCCCCTGTCATGATTGCACAAGAATGTGTGGCAGGTACAGCAGCCACGTGGAAGCCAGCAGTGTTTCTGTGTCACACATGTCCTGTATCATATACTGTCAGGGCTGTTTACACAAAAGTGAAAAGTGACTATTAGCATTCACAGAGACAGTTTCCATGTTGGTTGTTCTCACTGTGCAAATACTGAACAAGTGTACAACAATGTTTTCTCAAGGTGTCACAACATTTGACTTGCACTGTCTGCTGCATTGTGATGCCAGTAAATGTTTGCGCTGTGTCAATCAAAAGCTACGGATTTGTGCACATCTCATGTTCTGTTGCAATGACGTGTCCCCTTTCATCTCACCTAGGAGGCGACCTAATGTGTATCGTCCAGTCACCCTGCTGGCTAACATTGAGGATGATGACGTAATACGCAGGTTCCGTCTGGACCGCACAAACATCCAAGACCTGTGTGCCATGTTGGAGCCACACCTCCGGGCTGGCAGGACATACCCAACAGCATTGACTACTGAATCGAAGGTGATGGCGGCACTGCATTTCCTGGCTAGTGGTTCATTCCAGGAGACGGTGGGCATTGCAGGGGGGATGTCTCAGCCCACCTTCAGCATGGTGCTACGGGATTTCCTGTCTGCCATGATGCAATACAAAGACCGATACATACGTTTTCCAAGGAGGGTGGATTTGGCGGCTGTGAAGGCAGATTTTTATGCCCTTGGTCACATCCCTAATGTTGTAGGTGCTATTGACTGCACACATGTTGGCCTGGTTCCACCACAGACACGGGAACACATTTAAAGGAATCGTAAACATTCACATTCCATCAATGTGCAGGTGGTGTGCCAGGCCGATATGATCATATCGCATGTCTGTGCCAAGTTTCCCGGCTCTGCACATGATTCCTACATCATGCGCAACAGCATTGTGCCCCAGCTGATGGCCAATCTACTTCCGGAGCGGGCATAGATTGTGGGTGAGTGGGCAGAGTCAAGTTCTGTGCTGTGTGTGCCATGCTGTCCTCTGCCACAGTTGTATCACTTAATCTGTATGTGTTTTTCACACCTAGGTGACTCTGCATATCCCAACAGACCTTGGTTGCTGAGCCCACTATGCAATCCTAGGACACCGTCTGATGTCCGCTACAACAATGCCCATGGGAGAACACGTCGGGTCGTGGAGCGAACCTTTGGTCTCCTAAAATCGAGATTTCGCTGCCTGGACAGGACCGGAGGGGCACTCATGTACTCACCAAAAAAGGTGTGTCAGATAGTGGTAGCATGCTGCATGCTGCACAACCTGGCCTTACGGAAACAAATCCCCCTGATCCAGGACGATGATGACCAGCCGAGGCCCCCACCTGCGATGCCACATATGTCCAGTGATGAGGATAGTGGAGAGGAGGAAGGTGTCGACCAGCGTCAGCAGCTCATCAACCGCTACTTCACTTGAAGGTGAGTGACAATGTACAACTGGTCCATTGTCTGTTGATGTAGTTGTTTGCGTAAAGGTCTATGTGATCTTTGTGACTGCATCCTGTTGTTGACTCAGTGCTGGCTGCCTATGTGTTGGGTACAGGGTAGTTTGGCACAGCTACAGGATGTCTATGTTGGTACTGTTGCACATTGTAATGTGTGCATATTGGAGTACGTTGATGACATGTGTTGTGTGATGGCTGTGATGCCACCACCTGACTAGTGACTTTTGTTCTGTTGTGGTTTGCTAGGTCCCTTCTGCCTCTCCTTGCCTACAGAGAATCCATGCTCCTGTGACATTGTAACCATGGTAAACATTGCACATACTGTGATAAACATGGAGCAGACACAACTAAATTGGTGCATTATTGTTGTTTATTTTCAATGGGTATATGTGAGAGGGAAGTGGATATTTACATAAGTGTGAATGGTGAATCAATGAGTTGGCAGTGATGGTAGATGAGACAATCGAGTAGGCACCACATTGATGTGGTGACACAGTCCAACAGACGGATGCCATTACCATGGCAGTGTGGGTACGGACAGTGTACAAAGTCAATGGCAGGGTGTAGAGTGTTGCCATCATGGCTGGCTCTTTGACTGGCGTTTGCCAGGTGCTTTGCCACGGTGAGTCCCAAGTTTTTCTTTGGACGGCCCCTTCTTCTTTTGGCGGGGGGGCATTGTCTGCTGGGCCAGTGGGGGTCTGAGGAGTCACCCCTCTCGGTGCCCGCAGGGGTGGATGATGAACTGTCATCCTGCGTGGCAACGGGGGGAGGTGGAGGTGTGGTATGTGGCACTGGCCTGTCCCTCTGTACCGCCAGAAACTGGCCCATGAGGTCCACGATTTGTCCCATACGGTTGTCCATGGACCTCAGCAGACGTTGGAGCTCCAGGGCATCTTCGTGGACCTGGCCCATTTGTGCCTGTGTGTGTTCATAGGCACCAACAACTCTGGTGATATTAGCCAGGGCTTCGGTCACAGTGTCCTGTGGTGTTGGAGTCCCACTTGTCCTCCCACCTGCCCTGCTATCACTGACCTGTTGCCTCACCACTCTAGGCACACGCCTACTCTCCCTGCCCTCCGCAGTTGTTGGTGTGGGCTGGGCATCCTCTGGGGCAGGGCGAGTGTTGCAGGCAGCAGTGGTAGTGGTGGTGGTGGTGGTGGTGGCGGCACAGGTCATTCCAGCAGGGGTCAGCGTTGATGTTGTTGCTGAGGGTGGGGGGGCAGTGGGGTCATGTGACCGGTTGTGCCCTTGCACGCCAGATGGGCCGGCTTGGAGCTCTTCATCCAAAGAATCCAGGAACTCCGCATCAGAGTGTCCATGTTCCGGGGGATGAGACTGGCTCTGCAGGTTGAGGTTGTTATCCTCTGCAGTCAGTTGTTGGTCACCTGTGGGACAGAGGGTACATAGTCATTGACTTACACCCATCAGGCTTGCAGTGTTTGATGTCTCTGATTTACATGTTGTGCAACACACAGTTAAGTATTTCATTAATTGTATGTCTGTACAGTGATGTGCGTCATGACATGATGTGGAGGTACATACATATTTTTCCATGGTGTGACAAGTCATTGGATACCATGCCCCACGTGAAGCTCTTAGTATTAAACTGAAAGGTTGTCATCTGACAACTGGCTGCTATCCAACTTGATGTGATGCATATTTGCTGATTACTCTTCCTGGCAGATGTTACATATGCACATGTACTAGCCATTGTACCATTGTTATCTCATGCATACCTTTGTAATGTTCTGTGTTTGGATTTCATTGTTCAACAGACCATGCCTGTTTATTGTTACCATGGTCCTTCATGCTCAGCACACATGGAATTTACAGATAGCATTTGGTGCAGTGCATATATGGTCCCTGATTTGCTTACACATGGGTTTAGTTGAGTCACAGTTCTGTTTCTGTCACAGTTACATACGCTTAGCTGTCTGCATACTATCAATTGCTATTTTATTGGGGTGTATTTTGTTGTGATGTGAGGCCTTGTGTTGTCATTAGCTCAATGCTTTTGTTGAGGAATGGTGGGGTGCATGCACTGTCTGATTACCTGTCCAGTTGTCCTTTTTAGTTGGACTTGCTGACACATGCTTCTGGGGTGGGAGTGCTCCTCCTTCTGAGAGGTGGGACAGGGGTGGCTGGTGGGAGTTGTAGTGCAGGCCTCCCTATTCCAAACACACCTCCCTGGAAAGATGGCTACCTACCTGTTAGGTGAGGGTGTAGCACACAATGGCTGCCACATGGTTCTGGGTGGGGGGAGTGGTCCATCCTGCTCAGCTGTGGGACAAGGGAGCCTGGTGGGAGTTGTAGTGCAGGCCTCCCTATTCCAAACACACCTCCCTGAAAAGATGGCTACCTACCTGTTAGGTGAGGGTGTAGCACACAATGGCTGCCACATGGTTCTGGGTGGGGGGAGTTTTCTATCCTGCTCAGCTGTGGGACAAGAGGGCCTGGTGGGAGTTGTAGTGCAGGCCTCCCTATTCCAAACACACCTCCCTGGAAAGATGGCTACCTACCTGTTAGGTGAGGGTGTAGCACACAATGGCTGCCACATGGTTCTGGGCGGGGGAGTGGTCCATCCTGCTCAGCTGTGGGACAAGGGGGCCTGGTGGAAGTTGTAGTGCAGGCCTCCCTAATCCAAACACACCTCCCTGGAAAGATGGCTACCTACCTGTTAGGTGAGGGTGTAGCACACAATGGCTGCCACATGGTTCTGGGTGGGGGGAGTGGTCCATCCTGCTCAGCTGTGGGTCAAGGGGGCCTGGTAGGAGTTGTAGTGCAGGCCTCCCTATTCCAAACACACCTCCCTGGAAAGATGGCTACCTACCTGTTAGGTGAGGGTGTAGCACACAATGGCTGCCACATGGTTCTGGATGGGGGGGTGCTCCTCCTTCTGTGAGTTGGGACAGGGGGGCTTTGTAGTGCAGCTTGCCTGGACACAGGCAACACAGTTGATGTTGTGTACCTTTGTGATGATTCAGATGGGGTGAATGTTAAATCAGTGAGACCTGTGTTTGGTATTGGGGTGCAGATGAATGTACTTGTGCCTCAGAGATGTAGCTTTGTAGTTGTGCAAGACAGTACATGGCAGTTTCATGGTATACATTAGTTGGTACTTACCAGCCTCCACTCCCCCGGGTATTCCTTGAAGACTCTCTGGATGCAGTATGGCAAGCACCTTCTCCTCCCACGCAGAGAATGGTTTTGGTGGAATGGGAGGGCCTCCACCAGTCGCATCAGCCAGCTCACGGTTCTTGTCCCTCTTCTTCTTGACAACACTCTTCAGGTCATGCCACCGCCTCTGTATTTCATGCTTGTTGCGGCCACGTTCCCTACTGCATTGACCTTGTCCACTATCCTTACCCACATGTTTGTTCTTGTGGCTAATGGTGTCTGTTGGACCATGCTACCAAAGAGTTGTGGTTCTACTCTAATTATCTCATCTACCATTACTATACACTCAGTGTCTGTGAATTGTGGCATTTTCTGTGGTGCCATGGTGTGTGCTGTGCTGATGTTTTGGGGTGCAGTTGTGAGGGTGGTGTGGGTGGTGTAGGTGGTGTGTGTGTGTGTTGTGGTGGTGGTGGTGGTGTGATGTGTGCAGGTTTGGCTCTCCTTAGTGCTCTGGTGTTGTTTCTTTCTGTTGAGTCATTTTGTAAAGGATTGTGGTCAGGGAAGGGGCTGGTTTTATGCTCAGCTATGTGGGTGTGTCAAGATGGTGTAATGCTGTCAGGTGTGCTGTGTGGGTTGTCCTGTGATTTGTGTGTTTGAATTTGCCATGGGGGTGTGTAATTGGGGTGTTTCAGGTTATTTTGGGGGCAGGGCTAGTTGCCTGTGTGCATTTGGTGGCCTTATTGTGTGTTTCTTTCCTTGGCCGCCATTTTGTTGCCGGAGCATCCGCAGCGATGGCTATGCTGCAGTCCTTGCACCGTATCTCACATTCATTACTGTTAGCGACCGCGGCGATCGGATACAGTGGACCGTACCGCTGTGACATCGGGGATATCATAATATCATTGGCGGTCACTCCGCGTGCCTGGCGGCGGTTTGGTGTGTTTACGCTGTGAGACCGACCGCCGCGGTTGGATTTTCCCCTTCTCCGCCGTCTACGGGCGGTGTTTCGATGCCTCCTACCGCCGCGGTTGGAATATTTTGGCGGTTGATCCTAATAGGGTCGGAGGTGTTTCCGCGGTACCTGCGGATGGTGATTTTCCCCTACCATCGCAGTTGGATTTTTTCCGCCGGTCATCGTAATGACCGTCAAAATATCGCTTTGAAAGGTTTAATAGACTAAGTAAATAGTCAACCATTCAATGCTATATAATTTTTTTTTCATAATGTAGTGACATGGCTTTGAAAGGAGTGGAAAAACAATGAAGGGGTGGAAGGGAAGAGAAAGGACATATGGTAGTGTCCGGTCATGATGGGCTGTCATGACATGGAACCTTGTATGACATGGCATCCTGTTTGGTCCATGATAACCATCTCTGTACCTGTACTATGGACTGTTTGCGCAATAAAGCCTTCTGCATACTTTGATCTTGTCAATACTTAGGCCTGTGTTAATTGATTAATTACCAACAATCTTCTGTTAAAACAGGACTAGGCAGGTAAAAGAGGTAGGTAAAAGAGGGGCGAGGCAAAGTTACTCATAAAAGCAGGAGAAGAAAGCTACAGACATGAGGAAGCCAGCATCGGAAACTGGGGAAATACAAAAAAAAAAATGCATACTAGTTCAAAAGCAGAAAATATTCAACATAACTTACAGGTAGCACCAGCAAGAATAGCATGGCTAGATGCTCCTTCAGTCCTTAGCTTAGGGCAAGGAGGGGTAGGGGGTCGAAGGTGGTGAGCTGTCCTAAAACGAGGAAAAATAAAGAGACTGAATAGTACTTATTAGTAGGTGCTCTTTAAAAAAGGGCACTGTAGAGAAAAAAAATCTGCTCCCTGGCTAAGCAAACATTTACTTCTTTTCTGTAGAACCCGAAAAATAAAGTAGCTTAGTTTCTCAATCTTACGCACAGTGTCCTACAAATGAATTGCTCCTTCCCTTGCTTCATACAGTTTTAACATTTTGACATTCTCAAAGCTATGGGCATAGTCATTCTCCCTTTGTGTACTGGGAGTGGTGTGGCGCAGCAGCCAGAGCGGCTGACTCTGGGGCATGGGGCTCGTGGTTCGATCCCCAGCAGCAGCTCAGCATCATGTGACACTGGGCAAGAGCTCACTTAATCTGCGCAACTGCCCCCAGTGCCTTGAGACCCTTAGGGGTGAATAGTTTGCACTTTACAAATAGCGGATTTATTTATTTACTGCACCTCACAGAGATGGAGTGGAGATATATACAAAAGAGGTGAGGTAAAGTTTCTGCAACCGTAACACGATGGGTTCTGGGGAAAGGCTGAAGAAAAAAGCTACAGGAAGGAAAAGGTAAGCTGTGGAAATGGGGAATATAGAAAACACAAGGACATTTGTGGGGGTAAAGAACATTAAAGGAGACCCAGGGAAGTTTGGAAAATGAAAAATACAGAATGCCATATTACACACTAGGTGGGAATAGTTAAATGTAAGAAATATATATTAAACATTACTTACCAGCACCAGCAGGAGTGGCTTCTGTGGCTGGGACATCTTTCCCAACATCATCACCTTCTTAGGCCCCAGCCATGCTGCTGGCAGTAGTCCCCCCCCCCCCCTTGCCCGATTTGACTCTCTTTGGTTCATCTGAAAGGAGGAAAGATTAAGAGGACAATGATCAGTAGTAGTCACTACAAAGGGGAATTCAAGCATTGTACTGTCTGACTAAACAATCCTATTTCTCCTTTCAATCTCCGCCCTAAAATCAGTTCTCTTTCCTACACATTGCTTGCTTCCTACAATGATACTGCTGCTCCACTTGCTTCACAAATATTTTCTATTGATGGGCAAAGTCAGTTTCCTTTCGACTACTGTGCTTCATGGAGCTGGAAACTTTATTAGTAACGTAAAGTCACAGAGGATGCCAACACCTCTAATTATCTATCTATCTATCTATCTATCTATCTATCTATCTATCTATATGTATTTTAGGTCCTTCTGAATGAAGCACAATCCGTCCCTGGCTAAATCCCACACTGTTCCTTAATAGCTAAGGTTCCTCATTTTGATGTGCTTCAGAGGGACCTAAAATACATAAAAACAATAGCCTTGAAAGAGCCCCAGGCCTGTAAGACACATAGGTGTCGAAACACGTATTGACTGACTCCCAAACAAGAGAACAACTGGAAATAATTCAGTAATAAAAATATCAGGACTATAATGCAATTGTTGAAGAGACTTTGACTACAAAACAACTCTTAGGAAATTAACACATGAGACATCGTGGCTGACTCTAAAACAAGTGAACAACTGGAAATAACTCAACAATAAAAATATCAGGATTATAAAGTATTCACTGAAGAGACTTTGACAACAACAAAAAACCCTTGGGAAATAAATACATCAGATATTGTTTGGGATATATTACATGAAGGACATCTAACATCAAATAATTTCAAAAGTTCTGCATGATGCTAAAACGTTTGGAAAAATGTATGGTGATTAAATAGATTTCTATGATAAATGATAAAACTTATACGTTGAATTTTTTGTGACAAAGATTACATTATAAAATTGAATTAGATCAAGAATTGCATTTTCACTACTGAATACAAAGAAACTTTTAGAGAACAATGCACTCAATGTTTAGATAACGTGATTAACCAAAGAGGTATAGTTGGCCCTATCCTCAAGAGTGTAACATTCCTAGTAGAAGATATTATAGAGGGCAATAGGGGGCAAACCAGGGCGTGTAGGGTCTTATTACTGTCCTGCATCCAATAAAATGAAGGCAGCACCTCATGCCTTGTCATTTGAAGTTCTTGGAATAGTCAAGTATCAAATTGCTCTCTAGAAATCGGGATTGTTTTAGATTAACAGCATATTTAATAACTTACATTTGAGGAAAAGAGTTGAAAGGAATTAATAGTTGGTATAGGTTGAAGGATCAGCATTAGGTTTTTTGAGAAGATACATTATTGTATCTCATTTCCAAATTCTAGGAACCTCAGCCTCAGAGAAAGAGATATTTGTTAGAATGGGGCTGACAGATTCTGTAGTCAACTATATAATTGTGATGGAAGGGTTCTGAATTAGTGGATAGATGCTTATTTTAAGTGAATGTGATGGTATCGTGGGTAAATGAACCTTGAAGTGATGAAACATTTATCACTAGAAAATGAGGGGGAAATAATGTAGGGCAGAAAGTAGAACAGATTGTTTGACATTGGTTTGGCAAAACAATCAGATAATCCAGCACTGAATTTTACAATTGGTTGGAATTAAAGTGGAGTTGTATTGGAGATTGTGAGAGGCTGGCTCAGTATATGATGTACACTTAAGTGAGTGGACACCTTGCACTGATCCAGACAACCCTTATGGTGATTTTAGTGGTCTTAGACAACCTTAGAAAGCTCTCTAAGTGGTAGCTGTGGAGAGCAGCCTTCAGGCTTAGTCCAGAAGGAGTGTAAAGCAGCTTGTTTTACCAGAACATAATCTCGTAGGTATAGATTAAATTAAAAAGAACCACACAGTGTATTTATAAAAATATGTATTTATTATAAGACACTCACTAACACGAACAAATATCTCAGCCGGAGATATACACAATGCACACAATACTTTGTAATAGAAACAGGTAAGTAGCACAGAATACACAGTGGTCCCCAGGGGGAGACCAAACCATATACTAAAATAGTGGTATTCAAACCACGACTCGAGTGAAGACAATACTCAGAGGACGTAGAAGTGCCGGGGACCAAAGGAACCACCCAAGGCGAGTGTCAAGGAGCCCCACAGAGGTCGTGTGCAGTGTAGGACTACAACCTCATTCTCCGTACAAATCAACGTGTAAGTCGCAGTTGCAATTTTAAGGAAAAAGGACCCTACCCAGTGGATCTTGAAGAAACCCCGTGGAAGACAGAAGGTTGGAGAGCCACCCCACCAGTGGATACCTTAGGAACCAGGATACCTGCCCCAGGGGAGCCAGTTGCATAGGTGTGAAGTGGCGTCGGAAACCGCCACTGTACCCAATAGAGGACTTCAGGAAGATGCCGCTGCTGGAGAAGGTGAAAGTGTCCGGTGGAACCCAAAGGTGGATTCAAGTCGAGAAGTACCTGCAAGCAGAGGGGACAGAGTCTATGCCACTTAGAAGTGACCAGGAGGCACTGAAGACGAATGCCCACTCAAGTCGGGTACTGTAGAAGAGTTGACGGTGACCTTGGAGCTGCAGCTGTGAAGACCAGGCAATGGTGTGGGAGACCAGGAGCGGTTCATGAGTTGCCCCACATCGGATGTCGAGAGTTGAGGGGTCAGTGTCCGTCGGGAACACCAACAAGCCTTGGCAACTGCAACCAACGTGGAAAACCAAGAAGGTACATTGTCGAGACCAGCAAGGTCTAGGAGACTCACCACAAGTAGGGGAGTCAGGGCAGGCCCTGAGCAATCAGGGGAGCCCAAAGAATTCAAAGGGGACCCTCAATAGGACCCACAGGCTGGAGGCACTGGAGTTGCAAGAGGACCTCAAGAAGCTCACCAAAGAAGCAGACCCAAAGAAGCTGGCCACTACAGAAGTTGTAGTGGTTCTAAGGGGAATGTCCTCTGGGTACCTAGTGGAATGGTCCACCACCACTAGTATGTAACTGTGCCCAGATGCAGTTGGAGGGTTCAAGGGACCAAGGGATCAACAATGTCAATACCTACCCTCTCAAAGGGAACCCCAACCACTGGGAGTGGAATTAGGGGGCCTTTGTGGTGCCACCTGACTTACGACTGGCTTGGCAAGTGGCACAGGAGCGACAAAACTCCTTGGTGTCTTCAGACATATGAGGCCAGTGAAAGTGAGGGACAAGCCTGTTCCAAGTCTTGCTTTGCCCCAAGTGTCCTGCGAGAGGAATATCATGTGCTAGGGAGAGTAGTAAACCACTGAACTTCTGGTGTATTACCAACCTCCTGGTGGCACCAGGCTTGGGGTCTCTACCCTCAGAGTATAGAAGTCCATCTTCCCAATAGATCCTATGGGACCCACTGATATTCCCTGCTTCCTCACCAGCAGCTTGCTGTCTGAGGGGTTCAAAAGAGGGGCAGGACTGCTGCTCCAAACTCGAGTATGCCCTGGAAAGGCCCCCTGCCCCCAAGAACTCTGCCTGGTCAGGCCCAAGTTCCTCTGGGACAGTTCCTTCACAGGGGCTAAGATCATCTCCCTCAGGAGACTGATCTTCACTGAGAGTTTGTGAGGTGGGAAATTCCTTACCCTTTCTGCTCCTTCTCTTGGGAAGTACCTGGTCCATTCTTTCAGGATCCAGGGCCTTATCAGTGGTGAGCTGTTTGGCCTGAGCCCTGGTGACAGCAAACAGACTGGCAGAGATGCCCATCATCTCTGCATGTGTCCTGAACTCCACTTCAGACCAGGCTAAAGTTTCTAGATCATTTCCCAACTAACAGTCTACAGGTAGTTCTGGAGATACCACAACCCTCTTAGGTCCAGTTACCCTTCCTCAGCTGAGGTTCACAACTGCCAAGGAATGGTCAGTCCTGACATTGCTAGCGTTGGTTACTTGGTACATTTGTCCAAGTATGATCTGCTCAGAAGACACAAGTTTCTCTGTCACCATAGTGACAATTTCCCTGTGTCCCTGTAGGCCATTGCCTATTTTCCATTTATCAAAGGCTGTTGTCTGTACTTGCCCAGGTTAGTGGGACTTATCAGTAAGGTGGCAAGATCCATGCCACAATCACTGACTAAAACAGCCTGAGCTGGAGTCCTAACTAAGTCAGAACCCATCTCAATACCCAAGGTTAGCCCCACTAATCCCTTGTTTGCTGTACTACCACCGGTACGTTTGCTAGGGGATGCAGGTGCCTTAGGGGCAGTGGTAGACAGAGTAGTTTCCTTGGCCTTTGGACAATCAGCATCTTTTGTCCAATGGGTCTTCACCTTACAGAAGAAACACCAAGGTTTCTTTTTGCCTTTCTTGGAATTTTGGGACTCACTCCCAGATGCAGATTTTTGGGGCCCTTGAGAAGACTCTTTTTTATCTTTAGCCTTGTCCCCACCCTTATCCTGAGATTTAGAAGAATCTTGATTCTTCTGGTCACCTCCATTACCATGGTTTTTCTGCTTAACCCTTATGCGAACCCATTTGTCTGCCTTCTTTCCCAATTCTTGGGGAGAGGTCAGATCAGAGTCCACCAGGTACTGGTGCAAAAGCTGGTTCTGACCATTATTAAGGACCTGCTCCCTCAGAATCAAATTGTACAATCCTTGGTAGTCCTGTACCTTGCTTTCATGAAGCCAGCCTTCCAGAGCCTTAATAGCACTGTCCACAAAATCTACCCAGTCCTGGGTGTGTGCCTCCTGGGTGTCTCTGAACTTGATCCTATACTGTTCAGTGGTTAAGTCAAACCCATCTATGAGAGCATTCTTCAGTACTGAGTAATTGTCAGCATCCTGTTCTCTAACAGTGAGGAGCTTATCTCTGCATTTGTTAGCAAAGGAGAGCCACAAGATAGCTGCCCCCTGCTCTTGGGGGACCCTATGAACTTTACCGGCCCTCTCCAAAACAGTGATCCATTTGTGGATATCATCCTCCTCCTGGTAAGGAGGGACTATCTTGTTCAGGTTCCTAAGGTCAAAGGAAGTTTCTCTTATTCTAGGGACACTGTTGCTGCCACCATGGGACTCGTCCCAATTTCTTCCTAGCTTTCTGGATTTCTAGGGACTTTGTCAAGGGCCAACTGATCTTGCCTGAGCGTAAGTCTTACTTTCTCAAGTTAAAGCAGCTGGTACTCCCTGTCAAAAGAGTTGTCCCTCTTACTATATATGGAGGTCCCTATAGAACGTCCTGAAGCATTGGATTCTCTAGAGGAGGATCTAGACCTCCTTGGTCTACTCTGGACCCTCCCAGGAGATACAAAGGGAGACCCACTTCTGGGGGCACCCTCTGTGCCATCTGCACTATCCTCTGGGGGATCTCAAGGTGGGAGTCATGAGACTCCTCCTGGTCAGGGTCAGAATTAAGGTCAACAAGGGGGGTCCCTCCTGACCCATCTTCTGTCCCCTGCCCACCCACTCTGTCCTGTTCATCTGACCCACTAGTTTTCTGAAGGTCATCCAACAGTAACACCTCTAGGAAGTGTTGAATATTAGGGCCTTTCTCTGTCTTAAGCTTCCTAGAGGAACACAGGGCCCTCAGTTCCTGGAATGTGAGGTCACTGTATCTAGAAGGCAGGGAGCCACTGGCTTCTCCTTTAGAAGACATACTAGATGTAGTGAGGTGTTGCACCTACCTAACCTAGTGGGAACTAAACTCTCTGAGGTTGGAGAAAGGGTTGTGCTAGACCCTTAACTACCCAACCCTAAGTTCAGTAGAACTTACTTATTCTAAGCATGTACTATATATGCCTAGTATTAGTGATCACTTTTCAATTAATCCACACCAAGATAATCTGGTAAAACAATGCAGGCTTGAATCCCAACCTCTGCACACCAATGTGAGAGGCTGGCTCAGTATATGATGTACACTTAAGTAAGTGGACACCTTGCACTGATCCAGACAACCCTTATGGTGATTTTAGTGGTCTTAGACAACCTTAGAAAGCTCTTTAAGTGGTAGCTGCGGAGAGCAGCCTTCAGGCTTAGTCCAGAAGGAGTGTAAAGCAGCTTGTTTTACCAGAACATAATCTCTTTGGTATAGATTAAATGAAAAAGAACCACACAGTGTATTTATAAAAATATGTATTTATTATAAGACACTCACTAACACGAACAAATATCTCCTAGCCGGAGATATACACAATGCACACAATACTTTGTAATAGAAACATGTAAGTAGCACAGAATACACAGTGGTCCCTAGGGGGAGACCAAACCATATTCAAAAATAGTGGTATGTGACCCACAACTCGAGTCAAGACAATACTCAGAGGACCTAGAAGTGCTGGGGACCCAAGGAAACACCCAAGGTGAGTATCTAGGAGCCCCACGGAGGTTGTGTGCAGTGTAGGAACACAACCGCGTTCTCCGTACAAATCAACGTGTAAGTCGCAGTTGCAATTTTAAAGAAGAAGGACCCTTCCCAGTGGACCTTGAAGAAATCACGTGGAAGACAGAAGGTTGGAGAGCCACCTTACCCATGGATACCTTAGGAACCAGGATACCTACCCCAGGGGAGCCGGGTGCATAGGTGTGAAGTGGTGTTGGAAACTGCTGTCGAACCCAATGGAGGCATTCAGGAAGATGACACTGCTTGAGAAGGTGAAAGTGCCCGGTGGAACCCAAGGGTGGATTCAAGTTGAGAAGTACCTAAAAGCAGAGGGGACAGAGTCTATGCCACTTAAAAGTGACCAGGAGGCACGGAAGACGAATGCCCACCAATATCAGGTACTGTAGAAGAGTTGACTGTGACCTTGGAGCTGCAGCTGTGAGGACCAGGCAATGCTGTGGAAGACCTGGAGCTGTTCACGAGCTGTCCTATTTCAGATGTCGAGAGTTGAGGGGTCGGTGTCCCTCGGGAGCACCAACAAGCCTTGGCAACTGCAACCAATGTGGAAAGCGAAGAAGGTACAATGTCGGGACCACCAAGGTCCAGGAGACTCACCACAAGTAGGGGAGTCAGGGCAGGCCACGAGCAATCAGGGGAGCCCAAGGAATTCAAAGGGGACCCTCAATAGGACCCATAGGCTGGAGGCACTGGAGTCGCAAGAGGACCTTGAGCAGCTGCATAAAGAAGCAGGCCCACAATGCAAGTGATGTGGTGAGGACAAAGATTTTGGTCACTGGTGATGCTTGAGGTTGGGGCTACTTTGAGCCCAAAGATCTTGGTGGAAGTAAGCCAATAAGACTTTGC
This sequence comes from Calotriton arnoldi, assembly GCA_963921515.1. Lineage (NCBI taxonomy): Eukaryota > Metazoa > Chordata > Amphibia > Caudata > Salamandridae > Calotriton > Calotriton arnoldi. The sequence goes on along the minus strand of CAWUFW010003515.1, from coordinate 1,741,871 downwards.
AACTGCAAGTCAATGCGGTACACAGGGGTTTGGTTCCTGCGACTCCGACAAGGGACACTGGCCTGAACCTTGGTGAGAGGACAGTGCAGGCCTCAAGGGATGTGAAGAACTACGACGTGTGTTGCTGAGCCTTTCGGAGTCCGTGGAAGCTCAGGATCAGCAGACCAGTCAGCTTAGTTGCAGTGCCTGCAGATGCAGGGAAGTCACTCCTTCACTTCAAGGGAGATTTATTCAGGTGTCTTGGATGCCCACAGGCCTTGGAAGGTTTCCTGTCTGGAGCACAGGCATGGACGTTGCAGCAGACGAGCAGAGCGAAGAGATCAGGAGCAGCAGGAGTCTTTCTGGTTGCAGCCTTGATGCCCAGAGCGAAGTCCAGCGAAGTCCAGAGTGTCCAGACGGTCGAAGTTGAAGTGGTGTCGGAATTGTATTGTGTCCCACGATGAATCTTGGGACCCACCTTCAGGTAAGCCCTTAAGTACCCTAAGGAAAGGGTTGGGACGATACACGGTTCCCTCCCAGGAGAGGGGTTGGACAGTGGGGGAGGATACTCCCATGTCCTTTGTCCAGTTTCACGCCAGAGCGAGAGCCAACGGCTCCCTGACCTGGTTTGAACTGGACTATGCAAGGAAGACACCAAATGTGCGCTTCAAGCAGACTGAGTGGCGTTGGCAAGCGCTCCCACCCGGCCCCAATACACTAAACCCTGTCTGGGAGGTGGTTACACCTCCCTGTGACAGGATACCTATTGTTCTGCCTTCCCCTGCTCGAGCTTGGCTCGACAGCAGGAGGGCAGAATTCTGTCTACGGTCGGCAGCAGCCATGTTGTGCTGTCCAGGTCTAGAAGACTAGTACCGATAGCACTGAGGACCTAACAAAGGGCCTTTACAGTGCTTGGAATCATACTCCCACACTGTTAAGGCGGATCCTACTTTCCTACAGAGATTTATGTATTTTTCTTTACAATGCCAAGGACTTCTTTAGTTGAGTTGGAAGTAGAAAGAATCTACTATAGATAATGCTTTGCATGATTTGAACTCTTTAATCAATCGCAGCCACTGGCAATTATTACTCTGGATCACATTCCAGTTCTTTGTTTTTCTTTTGTTCAATGTGTGCACAGATATTTCGTGTTCACTCAGGAACTACCTTCTACAACACAGGGGCTTCAGTACTGGATATACTGTCTGTTGTCTTTGAGCCCACTCGTCCAGCATCGGGACCCTTGGTGAGCCCTTGCCCTCGCTGAAATGACTCTTGATCACAGTAAATTGGAGGAGGAGGACCTTGATACATTGGCTGGACTATTGCCTGGCATCTACCCATTGAACTTATACTGCTGTTTGGCATCACACCTGCTGCATTGGTATTTTGTCTGTGACCACTTGAATACTTCATATCTATTTTTTTCACTCATGTTATGCATTGGTATCCATGACAAAATATCATGCCATGTCCAGATGGGGGAACATGTTATCTGTACTGTTGTTTTGAAAATTACAAATAAATAATATTAAATATAAAAATAACTCATCTTAATGGTCACATAGAGCGCGATGGGGTCCTCAGAACTCATCCAGAATGATCTGCTGGTGATTGTTGATGCTGAGTTTTATCATGGTATGAGGGTGCCAGACTACTGTTAATGAAGGTCACACAAGACATCCCTTAGTATTGTATAGATGCAGGTGGCTCAGTCTGCATCTAGCAAAGTCCAAGGTCATGCTGAGTGCATTCATTAAGTACTTTATTTCGATCTACCTTGATCATAAAAGTAAGACATAAAAACAATACAAGTAAAAACGTCCTCACGGAGGCAGTCAGACATGTTGTAGTAGGTCGAATAAACATTTCATATCATGCAACTAATCAACACATACAGAACGATAAAAAAAAAGAACAAAAGAAAGACCAACATTTGCAAGGCGGTTTGGAATCTAAAAACATTAAAAACAAATAAAAAACAAACGAGGGTAAATCCTGTTTCTCTAGCAGCAGTAACATATTCAATTTAAAGTGCTAGATCACAAAATGTGCAAATTTGCTATTGGGAGCCGGGCCAACACAATATAGCTTGCATCATATTATTATTATTATTATTATTATTGCAGTTTATAAAGCGCACAGCTACCTCCAACGGAAGTGTCCCGGCGCTAGCGACAGATACATTGCGGGCGTGGGCTTAGGGACTGGACAGGGTTTTAAGTTTGGCTAAAGAGCCAAGTTTTTAAGGCCTTCCTGAACAGGAGTTCTGACTTCGCCTTCCGAAGGTGCTCTGGCATAGAGTTCCACAGGGAGGCGGTTTTCACAGAGAAAGCACGACCCCCAATCCTGGCTTTTTTGAAGCGCGGAATCACCAGTAAATCCTGGTGATTTGACCTCAGAGATCTAGTCTGGTGATATCTCCGGAGTCTGTGCTTCAAGTATTGGGGACCACAATCTCTGGTCGATCTAAAGGCAAATGTCAATGCCTTAAACTCGATCCGCCTCTTAACCGGCAGCCAGTGAAGGCTCCGCAGGTGAGGAGAGATGTGGTGGCGAAGTGGTACGTTTCTGATCAGCCTAGCTGCTGCGTTTTGTATAATCTGTAGTTTCCTGATCAGATAATCTGGGAGCCCCAAGTAGAGACTGTTCGCGTAGTCAAGCTGGGATGTGACTAAAGCATGGACCACATTTTTTCTGCAGTCCATTGGCAGAAAGAGCAAAAATCTCCGCAAGCTTTTCAATTTCCAAAAACAAGCAGAAGAGACTTTACAAATCTGTGCATGACCTGATAGGCTGGAATCAAACTTAAACCCCAGGTTCCTAGCTGAGCTCACCGGAAGCGGAGGGGGGTTGAGCTCAGCTGGCCACCAGAGTTCCGACTGAGGGGGAGAAAGTTGATTGAAGAACAGGACCTCTGTTTTTTCAGTGTTCAACTTCATACAGCTGTCTGTCATCCAAGATGAAATTATTCGCAGACACTGTTTGAAGTTCGTGAATGCTGCCTCCGCGTGTTCTTTTAATGAGAACACCAGCTGAGTGTCGTCAGCATACGAGACAACCTTCACACCACATTGTTCAATCAGCGAAGCAAGGGGGCCAGATATACATTAAAAAGAGTGGGGCTCAATGCCGAGCCCTGCGGGACTCCACAGTCAATGGGTCTAATGGAGGAGATAAACGGGCGAAGGAACACTTTTTGAGACCGACCCTCAAGAAAGGAGCGGAACCAGTTTAGAATAGTTCCCTTCACACCCAGGAGCTCAAGTCTCTCTAAGAGGATCTGGTGTGACACAGTGTCAAAGGCTGCGGACAAGTCCAACATCACTAACATTGCGCAGCTACCCTGATCTACCGTTTCCCGTATGGTTTCTGCCACTTCAAGAAGAGCTGTCTCCATGCTGTATCCTGTCCTAAAGCCCGACTGGGAGTCGTGGAGAAGATGGTTGTTCTCCAAGAACTCTGACAACTGCTTCTGAACTTCTTTTTCCAGCACTTTGGCCGGTACCGGGAGGAGAGAGATGGGTCTAAAATTCTTTAGATCTGAGGGGTCCGCATCTTCTTTCTTAAGAATTGGCTGGACATACGCCGTTTTCCATGGCGCTGGATAAGTGCCCAAACTCAGGGAAGTGTTCCAGATAGAGTTTAATAGAGGGTTGAGCCAAGGAGCTAACAATTTGAAAAACCTGGCTGGGCAAAGATCGGTCGGAGAGCCCGATTTAATTTTGCTCAGTTCCACCAGAGAGGTCACTGTGCAGAAAGGGCGAAATTCCGACCAGGTGTCAGAGTGATAGGAATTATGGACTGGTGTAGCTGGCATTGGTAGAGTCCCAGTCAAGGGAAACGAAGAGTAGATCTTCTGAATCTTATCATAGAAGAAACTAGATAATTTTTCACATAAAGGGGCTGATGGGGGGGGATTATACTCTTCAAGGCTAGTGGCTTCATAAAGCCCTGAACAATCTTAAACACTTCTTTCATCGAATTGTCAGAAGTTTTGATCTGATTAGCTACATAGTCCCTAATCGTGTTGCGTTTTAATCTATGAAATTTCCTTAGAGCAGTTCTGTATGTGCATTTGGCCTCGGAGTTGTAATTTTTCCTCCACGTACGCTCCAGTTGCTTACATAAGCTTTTCTCTAGCCGAAGTTTGGTTGTGAACCAGGGGGCAGAAGGATTTTTCCTGACCAGTTTCGTGGTTTTGAGTGGAGCAACTTTGTCCAAGGCCAATGTAATCCAGCTATTAAAAAGAGAGGCATCTTGACTGGGCTCTCCAGTCATTTCTGGGACTGTGTTGTGTAGCACAGGGCCAATGGCCTCCGGCGAAACCTTCCTCCAATTTCTTCTGATCTCATGCGCAGGACTGGCCTTATTGTTACTGGGAGGAATAGTCAAGTAGAAAGGGACTAGAAAATGGTCTGACCAAGTCAGTGGAAGAGGGTCGTCCACTCTTAAGGTATGGCTGTTGGTAAAAATAAGGTCCAACATATGGCCAGCCACGTGAGTAGATGCAGACACCTTTTGATTCAGATTTAACCCTTTAAGAGTATCTGACAATTGAGAGGCCAGAGGGCATTTATCATTGTCCATATGGACATTGAAATCGCCAAGGATCGTAAAGTTGGCATATTTTAGTGATAGGTCAGCAGTAATGTTGTATAGTTCAGACCAGTGAGCGGATGGTGAGTCCGGAGGTCTATAGACCAACAATCCTGCGAAGGGAAAGGTGGGGGAGATTTTAACACAAAAAACAGTGCTTCAATCATCCCAATATTCTCCATTTTCTTGACCGTGATCTCCCAATCCTTTCTATGGATCACCGCAAGTCCGCCCCTCGCCTATTACCAGACCGGTTGGCCACTGCCATCCTGTAGCCTTCTGGGATAGCTAGAGATAGGTCAGGGTTTGAATGTTCCCTTAGCCAGGTTTCGGTTAAAAACATAAGGTCCCAGGAGCCGGACTCTAGACTAAGCCAGATGTCATCTGCATGCTTGGGAAGGGATCTGCAGTTAATTAAGCAGGCCCTAACTTCCGGCCTGGATGTTGATGTGCCTACTATATGTGGTAGTGCTGAGGGGCTGGTAATATTCCTTTCTCCCTCCATCATCCCTTTACCCAGCATAAATGGGCATGTGTTACAACATAGTGCCTGGGCACACCACCCATCTTCCATAAGGCCAGGATTAAGGCATGTTGGCCTAGCACAACCCGATGAGGAAAGCATTAGTAATTGTTCCCTGGACCAAGTTAAGCCTGCTAGAGCGCCACGGGCAACATGGTTGGCGCTGGTCGCGGTCCGGACGCGGACGGGCGCAGACGGGCTTGCCTTAGGTGCGCCCGCTGCGCGCGTCCGCTGCGCGTCCGCTTCAGCATGGTTCCTTTATCCTAATTCACCCCCCGGAAGTGAGGGAGCCTAGGGGAGGAGCCACGTCCCTCCGAAAACAATCGGCACAGCAGCCGCGGCGGAACAGGGACCGGCAAGGTAGGAGTGCTAAAGTGCAAGTGCAGGCAGAGAATTCCCTTTAAAACATCCAATTCAAGTATTAAAAGGTTAAAAAATCTTTAGCGTAAAAACAACATGACCAGCCTGCCCGGTACACGCGCTATAACCGACCGCTGCGCGTCCGCTTCAGCAGGGTTCCTTTATCCTAATTCACCCCCGGAAGTGAGGGAGCCTAGGGAGGAGCCACGTCCCTCCGCAACAATCGGCACAGCAGCCGCGGCGGAACAGGGACCGGCAAGGTAGGGAGTGCTAAAGTGCAAGTGCAGGCAGAGAATTCCCTTTAAAACATCCAATTCAAGTATTAAAAGGTTAAAAGATCTTTAGCGTAAAAACAACATGACCAGCCTGCCCGGTACACGCGCTATAACTGACCGCTGCGCGTCCGCTTCAGCAGGGTTCCTTTATCCTAATTCACCCCCCGGAAGTGAGGGAGCCTAGGGGAGGAGCCACGTCCCTCTGCAACAATCGGCACAGCAGCCGCGGCGGAACAGGGACCGGCAAGGTAGGAGTGCTAAAGTGCAAGTGCAGGCAGAGAATTCCCTTTAAAACATCCAATTCAAGTATTAAAAGGTTAAAAGATCTTTAGCGTAAAAACAACATGACCAGCCTGCCCGGTACACGCGCTATAACTGACCGCCATAGACTATTCAGAGGTTTATCAGTGCTGTTTTGATAAGCTTTGTGTGCCTCAGCTATACAGACAAAGGGAATCTGGACATTGAGAAGACCATCAATCTGCTTAGATCTGTAAAGGGGATTCTGAATGCCTCCAATAATGACCAGTATCCAAATTTCTGCACTGGGGAACTAACCACTTGATCCTTTGAGGGCGGTACTCAGGGCAAAAGAACAATGTGTGCACCAATGATTTTGTGGCCTTTCTGCAGACTGAGCATAGGTCATCCCCAATAACAACTCTAGACCATTTACTGCAATATTGTTTGGTGGGAAGAGTCCTATGTCTGAAGTGGATGTACAATTTGTGTGCCAACGGAGGAGTGATTTCGTCTATAGTTGGTTCATACATGGGCAGTGGTTTGTCACCAAGGATGTCCCTCACCAGAGAACCTTTACTAGAGGGATTTATCTGGTCAGTAACAGATTCTCAGTAGATTTCTTTTTGACTGATCTTAGAAACTGCATACATACATTTTCAGGAAAAGTCATAAAGCTTTGGAGTCCCAATTTTTCCAAAAGCAGGCATATAGAATTCAGCCAGGGAATTCTGCACACACAATTTGTGGACATCAGATTTCTTAGCCCCACTCAATAGGTGACTAACTCTACCGTGGTCCACAATCAGTGCCAATAGGTAAGCATTCTACACTCATTTTCTGGGGAATATGCCTGTGGGCCAAGTCAAAGCAGAGAAGAATCAATGGGGTAGACCTGACAGTGACCTAGGAAAGCCATTCTCTGTAGAAGTGAGTAAATGGATGTTGGCAAAACTCCAGTATTCACAACCATATATGGCTGCACCTAAAGGTTTCACACTGTAACTTTCTAGTGCCTGTGTCATCCTCCTCAATAAGGTATTCCTATGGATTTTTGATGTGGAGGCAGAGTAGTGTGTTATTGTTGCAAGTGATTTCTGGAGCTGCATTCCCCAATTTAGGATTTGCATGAGTCTCACACTCAAATAATTGAAATGTTGTACCTGGTCAATTGTGCTGCTGCCCACTCTCATTTTCCTCAATTTACCTCTTTGCCTGGCTGAACCAAAGACCATAAACTTTGTCTTGGGGTATTTAGTTCCAACCCCATCTCAGAACAAAACATGTTAAAATGGTCTAAAAGCAGCTGAAGGCCCTGGGGGGACTTGGAAAGCAGCAGGGTATCTTCCGCAAAGAGGAGTGCCGGGAACCTCCTACCACCCACCTTGGCGGAGTAACAGCCGCTCTTATTCAGAAACTCCACCACCCCATTTATGTTCACCCCATGATACCTGTGCAAAGTTTTGTGCATGGATCCATATTAAGATATCAAAGAGGTTATTTGGGATCTCCATCTCCTCATGATGAGTGAAACTAACACTAAAAACTGTTCAGTCTTAATATGTGTTCATGCATGAAGCAACCTTTAGAAAAGAGGAAACTTTAGGATGCATTTTATATCTGTTCTGATACGTTCAAGCCTATATAGATACTCATGCATCGATAAAAGGTCTGGGTGGTTGGTTGGTTACATCTAAATTACTATATTCTTGATATGGTTGTGCTCCCAAAAGCTGGTGCCATCCGTTGGAAGTCATTGAATGACACAACGAGGGTGGTGGAAGGATGTGGTTATTGAGGTCACAACTAATCCATTTTGAAACCATTTATCTGGCTTTTTCTTGGGGTCAGAATATAATTTATATTTCTCTGTTCAGCAGATGTTTGGCCACCAGGGGTAGTATCATAATGGCTCTAAGCAGAACTGAGCCCCTGTTTTCTTGCGTGTTGTCTAAAGTTCATACATATATCTCGGAATTACATGAACAGAAGAAGTCAGAAACTGTGAACATAGAACGCCTCTATCTGTTTACAACTTATCCCGTCTAACTTTCATATATTAAGTCGGAGAAATTCAGAGTAATATGTTTGACCTTTAGATAACTCAATCACAAAAAAAACAGGTGCTCAGCTCTGCGCTGAGCTATTTTTGGTACGGTCCCAGATATGGTATTTTGGCTGCATCATTCAATTTTTAGATTGGCCAAATTTAACCTATAGTCATTAGGATGGTAAAGTATTGAGCTCTCCAAGCTACAATAAACATATGGTAATGATCAGGGAAAAAAACAAAGGTAAAAATCTAGTTTTCATTATAAGTTCAACATCAATACTTCTGGCTTTCCCCAGAATGGAATGTACTATTGGTTGCATGTTGTGCAGGAAAATGGATACAGCAATTCTGCACCAGGAATTAACAATGCCGCAGGGTATGGTAATTAATGGATGCAGTATTACCAGAGGCGGCCAGTTAATATGGGCGAAGGGGCCATGCCCCCCTCACCTTTCACCAGAGAAGAAGAGTGAGCAAAGGTCACCCTGACAGACACTCTTCTTGTTCAGGTCAGGCAGCCAGGAGCTAGACATGTTCTAAATGTGCAGGCTCCTGGCCGCCTGAGCTGAATTTTGTCAGGCTGAGGATTTCACTGCCCTGTGAGTGTGGCCTCCTCAGACTTGCTTAAGTGCCTTGAGGCCCTCCCCCTCATGTTGAGGGGGATCGTCACTGATTGCCTCAGCACTGGGCACCTCAGTGTTCAGCCTTGAAGTGCCCTGTGCTGAGTGCCGATCAGTGACACCTTGTCACAGATTGGGGTGGGGTCAGCAGTCTTACTAACCCCCTCCCACTCTGTGATGTATGTGGGACTGCTGCCTCCCCTCATTGGGTGACCCAAGGTCAGCCAATGAAAGAAGGCAGCAGTCCCAACCCTCATGGGACCTCATAGGCTTTCCTGTCCAGGAGCTGCAGGAAAGTTTATGTTTCTGATTGTTCTGTGCGTGCATGTATGTATAAATGTGCAAATTTGTTGAGAGTGAGTTTTGTGAATCGGTGTGTGTGTACGTTTTTGAATACATGGGTGTGAGTAAGTGAGTGTATATGTGTGCATGTGTGGCCCCATGGGCGGCTCATCCATGACAGCATGGGGGCGTTGACCCCTTACTGCAAGCCACCTCACCACAGACAGACTCCTTACACCCATTTGTTCATTCCTTTAGGGTGGAGGCGGGGCTAAGGAGTTCTCTTTCTCCTGGTGACAATGGCATAGGAGGCTGTGTTGTGTGAACTGTGCATGTGAGATTGGCCAGCGTTTTTCATATGACCAATCTGACATCCGCAGTTCAGGCTTCCTTAATGAACACTACTGGAAGCTGGAAGAGCCGAGACACAGCCCCATTGATCTCCGATGGAGCATCATGCCTCCCTGACCCAGCCAATCCTGGCACTGCTTTTATGCTGTTTGGTATGAAAGCAGCATGACAGCAGTGATTGGATTGGCTGAGATGCCCTTTCCCAGGATGCACATCTTTTCCAGGCAGCGCGAGGCTGGAGGATCACGTTTACAGAAGGTAAGAATACATTTATTATGTATATTTACTTTACAACAGTGTGCAATATTAAATTTGTATTGCAACACACATTTAAGCATATGTTGTACGTAAAACAGCTTTACGTGCCACACCACTTTGGAAAGTCACCAGCCGTTGCTGTGTGGTCCACCTGCTCCCTTTCTTGCCAAAATTACCTGCCACCACTGAGTATTACCACACTATTTAGAAGTGTTTGTTATTGAAGAGGGGATTACCACAAGAATCAGAGTGTGTAAGCATATTTTGTTACTGGGAGGCTTGCAGAAACTATCTAAACTGTGTATAAAAATACTTGTCAAGGTTTGCCCATATATGTCCGCAATAGATTGTAAAAATAACGAAACATTGTTGGAAATTTATTCATAGGAAAAATAGCTTCACAGGTGCTATCACAAAGGTACAGATGAAGCAGTGCTGTACCTGCTCCACGTGTGGTCATAAGTGCAGGATTTATGGGTGCAGGTGCTGCAGCACCCTCGAAATAACCATTCTGAAGATCAGAAGGTGAATGAGCAATAAAGATGCCTTTATATTGGCTTTTTATCTTGTCACATTTGCTATGCTTGCAAAGACAGAGGTCAAATGTCAGGCTATATCGTCGGACAAATTGCTGCTTATTTTTTAATATGGAAATTGGTATTCACTTTTCTTACTCTGACTGCAAAGTGAGAGGGTTTTGTATAGTGAACTGACAATGTTGCTGGCGTACATGGAGTGAGAAAAGGAAGGCTTAGGATGTTATTTTGTTCTAATGCTCAACTTTTAAATACCTGCAAATTAAAGGCACAAATATTGTAAACTATAACAGGAGTTAGAAACCACAAATGAAGCACAGATTTAATTCTGAAGTGTGATGGAAACAAAGATTGTAATAGGATCAAAGCAAATCAAGACACTTGGTGATGCACAAATTATAAATATTATCTGTAATTCATTTTCCACACATATCGTTTGTGTGCTATGGTTTCATCAGCAAAAAAGTATGTCTGTGCAAATTTAGTGGCCATTTCAATGGAAAATGCGCTGTCTGTAAAGAGAGCGTGCTACTCCACCATGCTTTATTAGATACTTGCAGCAGTGTGCTCCAAAATGCACCACCAGCTACAACACCTCTACCGCTCTACTGGCGAATGGGCATGGCTCATCAGCTACACTTGTGTGAAGCTTGGATTTTTCACAATCCCTATGACTTCATTGATGTCAGCACACCTGCTCAGAAAATTGCTCCAGCACCACTGTGTGTGTCATAATAATATAGGTGAGCAGCGCTACTTATGAATACACATAGAAATGCAACCAAAGAGGGCCGCGTTTGGCAGCTACTGTTGCTCTTTTAGTAGCTTGAGAACCCTTTTGTAGAGCGAACTGATGAATTAAATAACACTGTCCAACAACAAATGAAAAGGTGACGTTTTGACCCCACACAGCTGTGTGCAATACTCGTGTTTTTTATCAGGGCAATATCACTTTTGGAAAAGCGGCCCTCATTCCAAAATCCAAACACTACTATCATAATTAAGATCATGATTCCATTCCAAAACGTGTTTTCACATCTGCCCATGCGTAAAGGGGAAAAGAAGTGATTTTTGTGCATGAACAAATTTACAAAATGAGTGTTTAATGACCTGAACACAGGCAAGTTTGCCGTTTCCAAACATGCACTTGGAATAAGGATGAGCTGGGACAGGTTCAGAGAGAAGCGGACCCATCTTTCAAATAGGGAATTGTCAGGTTTTGTGCCTTCTTTTTTCTACCTTCTCCTGCACAAGTCTTGGCATCATGCAGGACTCCTGCCTCGGAAAACGGAATGCCGACTGGTAGTGTGCCCCCAGTCTGAATGTAAAGCTTTTGCAAAGCGATGCTCATGTCATGAATGAGTGCTGAGGTACGTGATATCATTTATACTCCTGCGTAAAAAAGGAATCCCATACTATGTACTAGATGGGCCTTTCCATTCTGGTGTAATGAAACGCGCTCTCTTTACCCGGAGGGTGGAGGACTCGGGCCAGTTGACATCAACAGACTCATGATCCCCAACCCATGTCACCTATGGGCGCTAAAGTATACTAAAGCAGGTCTTCTAATCTAACATTAATAGTGGGTCAGTCTGCAGCAATTGTTCTGTCCGCCCACCTCTCTATCTGCACTAAAGTGGTTTACAGAACAATTTCACATTCTGAATGAGTGACTTGTCAACAACTTAGCTGAGTCACTGTTCTTAATATAACAACAAAGACGAAATCAACTCTACAGAAGTCTTGTAACCCATTCCGGGCTGGGCCTCATAAACACTTTCCTAAATACTAGAGGTGACTTCCTTTTTATGGGCTAGGCGCCTCATGTCACCCCCCCTGCGACCTTCATTTCCCCCCCAAGGTTAGTCAATGTGATCCCCTCTCCTCAGCTGTGGCACCTTCCACACCCATCCACACTTGGGTGGACACATAGACTCACCCTATATCCTCCGATCACTCTCCTCTCTTTACCCCCTTTTGCATGTCCACATTTAACCCATACTGTTTCCCTCCGTATCATTTTCCATTTATTTTGACACCTACACCCCCAACCAGTTGCACCCACTCACCTTTACCTTCATTTTTGAAGCTGCACTGTCTACTTAGCCGCTTCTGTCTTGGAGGCAGATGCCAGAAATCATAGATGATGCCTGGTTTACAGCTTGTACCGTGCCTGATTGTCCATTCCAGTGGGGTTACTCCTCTGCCTCATTGGCTGGACTCCTCAGACCACCTGCCATAGCTAGTTGTATAATGCCCTTTCTTGTGGGAGTTCAATGTGTATATGTGGTTTCACAACCCTGTCCCCTTTGTATGAAGGGGTCACTCTCTTTGTTGGAGTCTCCTCAGAGCACATACCATGTGTGATTGCATAAAGCTGGTCTATGGCATTTCTGGGTACTCGTCTCAGCACATGTACTAAAGCTGATTTTTATATAGACAAACATAGACATGCTCCTTGGTGTACCCCCAGAGCACTGAGGAGCCACCTAGAATAGAAATGTAAATAATTTGCCACTGTCTTGTATGAAGCACCCATGCTCTCTGCTGTAGCACTATTCCAAGACTGACTGACAGCGTGCATGACCTTATCCCTTGTGCTTAAGCACCCTATCTCTCTCTCCTTTATACTACAAATTCATGTATAGGTGCAGGGACCAAAAACAAGATAAGAGCACAGCTCTGGTCCTGAGCCACAGCATCTGCACTACACATGTAGGTCAGTGGCAGGCACACATCTGTAACACTGACAGAGAAGCACGCTACCTGCCTGAAAAGCGCTACAGTGCCTCACCCAGGCTAAGAAAGCAATATATATAAGCAGTTACAATACAGTGCAATTCTGCTGCAAGGGGTTCAATATAACAACCCATCAGAGAATGAAAATAATCGCTTTTAAGAGATATCTTGCATACCAAACACAATCTGGAAACTTCTGTCATCCGATAGTCATCGTGTCTGAAAGACAGACTTTGAAGCTCATTAAGAAATGGATTTCTCTAGCATATTGTGTTCTGCCATTTAGTCACACTGCGATGAATATTGGCAGTACCACATTTCTGAAGAATGACAGTGGTCTTCCTCGGGCACGCTCTCAAGCAGACCAAGCTTTTGAGGCTGGATGTCAGTGCTCCCGCTCTATAACTCTGTCATCCTCCGCCTGCACTGCATTCCGCGGATCTGTAAACAGATGACATTCGGCATCTGAAAGCAGGCTGAGAACCGCTTGAAGGCATGTAGGCCTCAGCGCCAGACAGATGTCTATTTCTAACCTTTGAATGTTCTCATGCTGGAAAAACTGGTTCCCCAAGAATAACTGAGCATTTAAACAGTTCTGTGTGCTATGCTTTGATCTCTAACAGCCCGCAGATTTTCTTATTTCAATTGTTTGGAACATTAGTTTTCCATAAAATCGGGTTCTCATAGTTTAATTATTCTCAGATATGCTGTATTCTTCGTAGTTAATTGGAGACAACCCCCATGAATTTATTACACGTATGCTAAAAAGCAAGAGAAAAATACTAAGATTTTTACGTGAACATTGCAACGTTTGGTACTGACTTGTCTTTGGTAAAGATGGAAACATAGGGGGATATTCTCAAGAACGTGCGATAATCATCGCCAAAAAAGGCTAACGCACGTTTTCATATCGCCGTCTATCGCGGGAAAATAACTCCGTGTCAACGTCGTATTCTCAACACGGCGGTAACATGCGATAGTCTCCCAATAACGCGTCAAATGTCCACGATATAACTACCGCAACGGCGATAAAAAAGGAAACCCGAACGTGAAAAAAGTTGCGATGGGCCCAACCGCAATAGAAAAATCGGCGACAAGCAGCGCCAGGCTTGCAATTCCCACGTCAGGTGGGAAAACTCACCACAAAAGCAGCAAAATAAACAGAAATAAATAAAAAAAACATAACAACTGCGAAGCACAATGGAGGGAGCTGGAGCAAGTACAGAGGACAACCCGAACCCCACATGCCCCACGGAGGACCAGCCTGGGACCTCTGGGCCAGGGAAGGGCAAGGAGAAGAAGAAGAGGAAGACGCGGTTCAGTCCGCAGGAAAACAGGATCCCGATAATGGAGGTGACACTCCCACCATCCATTCCATTGGTGAAATTGTCAGCACTAAATGTTGCACATACACTTGTCAGAGCGATGTGCCAATGCAGAGGAGTGACATGCACACAGGGAATGTGTCTAGGAATGAATGTATTTGCACATGCTGTGCCTGTGGTCATTTTGACCTGTCCCATGATTGCTAAGGACAGTCCCTATGTGACGTGCTTATGTGAAGAAATTGTGAATGATAGTGTCCCTTCTGGCTATTCCAGCTGCTGCTGTATTGGGGTGTGGTCCACCTGCCTCATCCTCATCATCATCGTCCGGTGCATCTGGCACATGGATCCATGGGGCATTGGTGCGTACACATATGTTGTGCAACACACAACATGCAATGATCATCTTGCACACTATTTGCGGGCTCTACAGGAGTCTTCCACCTGTGATGTCCAGGCACCTGAAACGTGACTTCAACACGCCAAATGAGCGCTCCACAATGCCCCTGGTGCGTATGTGGGCCGCATTGTACTGCCTCTGGGCCTGGGTGTTCGGGGCTCGGAGGGGTGTCATCATCCACGGGCAGAGTGCATATCCTTGATCACCTGTGACAGGGGAGAGAGATGTGTCAATTGGTGGTTTGGCATTCTGTGTTGGCAGGCTTATTAGTATATTGGTGTGTGATGTGTGCGACTTTGGGATACATGTCTGACATGTCTTGCATGTGGCAAATGAGCGGCATCCATGTGTAGTACGTTGCCTCACAGCTGCTCCTCACTCCCCCCGAGCCTATTTACTTGTGCGCGCTGCACGGTTGCATCACTTGCACTCCTAGGACACACCATTGTCATGACTGTCTGCGCATGTCTACAAGCCTGACAACAACACTGTGATATTGGCTGTTGAAGGTGGTCGGCCACATGTGTGTAGGCCTATGGTCAGGATATGGCGGAAACAGAGACACACAAAGTAGTTGCCTTGGTGGCCATCCCGGAAGTGAACCACGCCCTGAGCCCCGGGCTATTGATTCCCACTCCTACGCTGGCCCAGCCCACTCCGCTTACGCTTACAGGGGGGGGCGACATAGCTACATGTCCAGGGTCTACCCCACTGCCTGAGGTAACATGGTTGCTCCCACTGTCTATGACACTACAAACACCAGCAGTATATGTCCACATGGACATGTCTGTGCTCTGCATACTTAAGTCTGTCCAGCACATCCCCGCCACACTTGGCATTGTGTACATTCTGATTCATGGGTCACTTGCCTCCCTCGCACATACTTGGTTCCCGCCTCTCACCACATCCTGCTATTGTGTGGCAGAGGTGCCATGACATGGATGGCTTGTCTACATGTCTGGCCCCTGTTACCACAGTTCCATGTGTTGTCATGTCTGGTAGGTGGGCATGTTGTTTGGCATGTCGTATGTGATGTTGTAACGTGTGCATTCCCACAGTTGCGAGTTGCATGATTGTGGAGTTGAGGTATGTGGTGTATTCCGTTGGTACTTACCAACGAGCAGTGCATTTCCGTAGGTGCCATCCTCGAAGCGCTGGTTGATGATGGACTGTCGGAAGATGTAGGAATCATGCACACTGCCTGGGTAGTTGGCGACGACGCTGGTGAAGAGTCCCAGGTGGTCCACTATTGCCTGCACGTTGATGCAATGCGTGTGCTTCCTGTTGTGGTAATTGTGTGCAGTGTCGGCAGGGGGCACAAGTAGGACATGTGTGCAGTCAATTGCCCCCAACAAGTGCGGGAAGCCAGCTATGACGTAGAAGCCTTGCTTGGTCTCCAGCTGTTCCTGCGCAGTGTGGGGGAAGTGAAGGTACTGGGGTACCAAGCTGATGATGGCATCCAAGACAGGTGTGAGGAACTTTGATAGGGCTGGCTGTGAGACTCCTCCGACTCTGGCAGTTGTTGGTTGGAAAGTACCAGAGGCCAACAGGTGCAGTACAGCCAGCAGCTTTGTCTGCGGAGGGATGTTGGTTGTCCGCTGTGTTGGTACCGTCAGCCTGTGGGCAATGTGGGTCAGGATGCGGAGGATGGTCGTCCTTTTGAGCCTGTAGTGGGCAATGACTTCCTCTGGCATTAAGACTCCGAGGCTGGTGCGCTTTCATAAGGACCGCTGTCTCATTCTGCGCTGCCTCGGTGGTAGTCCGGGGGGGGTGGTCCTGGGGGGGTGGGGGGCCTGGAGGGGGTGGCGGTGGGTGTTGTGGGCCGCTTGGGGCTCCAAGCTGCATGATCAGTAGCTCCATGACATGTGTTGGTCTGCCGATGTGGCACTGGGCTGGGCTCCCTTTTATGCTGCAGTTTGTCGTCCTGCTTAAGACCAATAGAAGGCAGGTGAATATCGCGAAGTGGAGTTTTCGTGTGTTTTTGCACAGGAACGCCTACTCTGCATATCATTAGCGTTAGTTCTCTCTCTCATCCGTGGTGATGTTTTTTGCGGCAGCTATCTCTGGTATACTGGCGATGTGGGGAGTTTGCACCAGCTTGTGAATGGGGCGATAATTCTTTCGCCACTTTTGCTGCGCTAAAGTGCCGTTACCTCTGTGATGAGTCCTTGAGAATATGCCCCATAATGTTTTATGCAAAGCCCAGAACGTTCCATCAAAAAGGCAATCTGAATGAGTGGACTGTAACATCATGCCTTGCATGTATTTTGACTAAACATTATTCGAAAAATGATTAGAAGCTCTTTCGAAGAAATATTTCTTAGTATATGTACATTGACTACTTTTCTTACCAGAGCAAAAGAATACTGAAAATATCGGAGGCTATAATTGCCTTCTCTACAATGAAGAAAAGATCTGCAAAAGGGGGGGAGGGAGAGGCATACTATTATTCAAAACTGGGGTGTCGAACATCCTATCCCTGGGTGGACCACGTTGTGCCCGTCCACAAAACCAGAAAACACAAGGAACCGTTGCAGGACAGAATGTCCCACATCTTTTGTGAATATTGGTCATTCGTATTGATTGACATTTTATTCAATATATCGACCAAAGGAATTTGAACATGATGCAGGTATGACTGTTCTTTCATGGCAAGCACGGCTGTGCTGGCCCCAATTCTGCGTTTTCTCACCTGTCTTGATTTATTCTGTCATTGGATTTGGCCTTCTTTGAGACCATATAAAGTACTCCTTGATTTTGGTGTTCTTGTTGTCCCACCAGCAGAACAAAAGGAGTCACAGATAATTTAACATGTGTAAGGGAATGAGATCTGTCCAAGCTCCTTCAATGCACCTGCCTGCGACTCCTATTTAGGTTTCGCCTACACTGCACATGCACTGCACAGCGAGATGTGTTGTTTACAATTGAGTGGGCTTACAACCTGCACACAGCAGAACATTAGTTGTTTTCGTGATCACTCTCATTTGAAATCTTTCGATTGCTTAGCCCCCGTAGGTTTCCCTTCCTTTCTTGTGTTAGCTCCTTTCTGGAGCATGGTCCAGGCACATGTGTTCTTCCTTGTCTTTATTCTTCCTCGTCTTTTTGCAACACACTATTTTTTTTAATTCTCTAAGTGTTTAGGGATTTTTTCGGGACATGCAATGTGCTTTCCTATGTTTAACATACACATACAGCTTTTTATTTATGTTGCTTGCACCATAACTGCCATTCCTATTGACGCTTTAGTTACTTAAACCCACAACTGTACTACTTTACCCCACTCTACGCTACTCCACTCTACCCACTCCCCTCCACTCCACCCACTCCCCTGCACTCTACTCTATGCCACTCTACACCACTTACTCCACTCTTTGCCACTCTACTCTACACCACTCTACTGTATGACACTGTACTCTGCTCTATTCAACTCTACTCTATGCTGCTCAATTATACACTATGCCACTTTTCAGCACTCTACGCTACTCCACTCTACTCTACATCACTCCACTTTATTTTATGCCACTCAACTCTATACCACTCTACTCAGGTCAACGCCACTCCATGCCACTCTATGGAACTCTACTCTACACCACTCTGCTCTATGCCACTGAACTCCACACCACTCTTCTTCACTCCACTGACTCTATGCAACTCTACTCCATGTCACACTACTCTATGCCACTCTATGCCTCTCCATGACACTGTATGCCACACCACTCTACGCCACTCTGCTCCACTCTCCTCTACTCTTTACCACTCTACACCATTTTAATTTACTCCAATCTACCCCACTCCAATCCACTCCACACAATGCCACACTATGGCACTCAATGCCACACCACTCTACACCACTCTACTCTATGCCACTCCACTCTACACCTTTCTACTCCATGCCACTCTACTCTATGCCACTCCAATCTACTCTATGCCACTCCACTCTCCTCTATTTATTTATGAGATTTATAGTGTGCACAGCTACCCCGAGGGGTTTCCCGGCGCAAGATAGCAGCAGATAGGCATTCCCGGAACAGAACATTAAAAGAGCCAAGTGTTCAGGTTTTTACGAAAGGTGAATAGAGAGTTGCAGTTCCTGAGATCGGCTGGCAGAGAGTTCCGCAATTTAGGACCCAAATAGGCAAAAGAGCAGACCTTCATGCGGATGAGATGAAATCTAGGTATAGATATGACCAGCGCCTGAATAACAGTTTTTTGAGCTGCTAAGGGAATTAACCATAGAATTTTTTTTAACCATTTGAGGGTTGAGTAGCAGATGGTGGTGACCTTATTTATCTGTGGTTTCATTGAGAGTTTGTCATCAATAATGAAACCCAAGTTTTTGGCTGTAGCTGACGGGGTGGGAAAAAGCCCTAATGAGTCCAGCCAGTGTCTTGGACCCCATAGAGCAGCACTGTGCCCCAGGACAAGTACCTCAGTTTTATCACCAATGAGCCTAAGCACATGCTTATTCCTCTGTAGTGAGATGTTCTACAAACCTAGATTCAGCAAAGATGTGTCACGGTGCTGAGCCGATGATAGAGAGAAGATGATCTGTTTGTCATCGGCGTATGAGAAAAGCGTAAGCCCACATTTCTCTATTAGGTCTGCCAATGGTTGAACGTAGATGTTAAAGAGCACCGGGCTCAGAATGGAACCCTGTGGAACACCAGAGGTCAAGGTTAGGGGCTTGGATCCTGCGTCTCTACACCACTCTACGCAACTCCACTCCACTCTATGCTACTCTAATCTATGCCCCTCCACTCTATGCCTCACTACTCTACTGTACGTCACTCCACGGCACTCTAGGCCACTTCAATCTGTGCCACTCTATGCCTCTCCACTCTACACCACCCTACTGTATGCCACTCTACTCCTCCCCACTCTATGCCACTCCACTCTACACCACCCTACTGTATGCCACTCTACTCCACTCATCCCCACTCTATGCCACCCCACTCTATGCCACTCTTCTCTATGCCCTTCTACTCTATGCCACTCTACTGTATCCCACTTTACTGTACGGCGTTCCACTCTATGCCACTCCATTCTATGCCACTATATGCCATTTCAATCTACACCACTCTACCCTACTCCACTCTCCTTTACACCACTCTCCTCTATGCCATTCTGCGCCATGCCACAAACCTTTAGTCATGCTGAACAGCAGCCACACTGCTGTACATCATGACTGAAAGTCAGTGGCAAAATCAATAGCTCTCACGTAGGTGAGACCTATTGGCTTTGCCAGTGCTTGTTTGACTTGGGTATTCCAGTCCATGTTAATTTTGGATGCTAAGGATTGTGGAAACGTTTGCACATTCTCAACTGTCTGTGCCCAAACATACTGGCCCTAGTTATGAGATTGCCGAAACCCACATGGGAAAATACCGAGGGTGAACTGAACAATACTGGCCTTTATCTCTGCACCGGCTCCGCCCATTATGAGCTGCAGGTCCTGGAATGGAAAACAAAATGTGGGGCCCTGACCCACTCATTCAAAAACCTGTTCTGGGGACCTGCTGTCAGCAAGTTGAAACTATTTGCAGTAACCTCTGTTGTTTTACCGGATATGTCACCATCTATCTTTGCAGGTGAAATTGCTTTCTTGAACACAACTAGTTAAATTAAATACTTTTTCATATTCCTCCTATTACAGAATTTCCTAGTTTGTAACACTGTAAATAAATGATTTTACTTTTACCCAATTCAGATTACGAACTTCAGAAGAAGAAAAAGCTGAGTTAGCACTGTCAGCATTTGAACCTGTGTCCGGCACTGGTGCAATTTATGCAACCTTGGGCCAGTATGCATAATGCAAAGCTGGCATTAGGTAATTTGAAATTGATATTTTCTCTGACTATGAAAATGCAGTGTTTGTAGTGATTAGTTTTAACAAATGTATTTTTTGCACCAGAGAGGAAGTGCAAATGTTTTTAACACTGGATTATCTGTACAATGACAGTGAAAAAATGTGCTGCCTTAGATTTGCACTATGTAACTTGATCCCAGGGTCCAGTTTTATTAAAAAGTCAAGCAGCGCAACGCAGCAAGACAACTTGCTGCTCTGCATGACTGGGAGCGAGCAGGATTGTGCCATATTTACTAAGATATGGCGCATTCTGCTGTCTCGCTGCACTGCTCAAAAACAATCTTCAGAGTCTTTTTCCTCTTTCTATGTCTGCTGCAGAATGCAGCACATGTAGAAAGAGGAAATAACGAGGAGAAATAAAGATATTTCTCTTTGTTAAGCCTGTTGGGAAGGTGTAGCATTTTGACGCATTCCAAGGCTTACTAGTCTTAGTAAGTCGGGGAATGTGCCAAAATTCATGGGTAGATGCGTGGGAACACTCACGCTCCACCTGTGGAATGCCATCCCAACACAAAGTAATGCAAGACAGCAACTTGCGCTGCCTTGCTCTACATTTACTAAGCCACACAGAACTAACCGTGGGCAGAGAACTCCGCTCCGCTGGCGGAGCATGCAGATTTTTGCATACTCCTCGTTCCGCTGAGAACGCGAAGTTTATGCAAAACTCAGACTCCGCAGCGGAGCGGAGTTCAGCCCCGGACCTTCCCCGCCTCCCCCCCCTCAATGAATATTTTTAAAATAAAAATAAAAATTAAGGTAAATTAAACACACTTACCTTTATCGCGGTGTTTCCGGGCTCCCCTCCTCTGACGTAGGGGATTCTGCAGGACCACAGGGAGTAGGAGGAGGGCAGCCCGGGGATGCCGCAATAAATGTAAGTGTGTTTAATTTACCTTAATTTTTATTTTTATTTTAAAAATATTTATTGATTGGGGGTGGAGGCACGGAGCGGAGCTCCACGGAGTTTTTGCCCAACTCCGTGGAGCTCCGCGTAGAGCAACTACACCAGCTCCGCCCGGGCTTACACAGAACCACACAAGGTATGGCTTAGTAAATCTGACTTAAGCCCTTGCGTTGCCTTGTAACACCTTGTGTGACATCAGGGCTTGATAAATCTGGCCCCAAGTCCTTAAAAATGTCATTAAAAAGATGCGGATATTGATGGGCAAAGTGTAAGTTCTGTCCTTTTTGCTCTGGGTTTGACAGTTCACCTTTAAAACCAGCATATGGTTTAATCCGGTGTAAGGAGTTTCACTCTAAATGCCTGATTATGATTTTATGTAAACTTTGTGGGGATATATCAATGCCAGAATAAATAAATCCAGTCAGGATCTCCATATGGGTCTACAGCAATTACGAGTAATGGGAAATAAACCAGCAGACCAGAAATTACCATGTGAAAAACAATGTGTCCATGTGCAAATGCACATCATGTTTTTAATCCATGATTAAAACATATCTCTAGGCCTGGGAAAAATGTAAATTGTGCTGGTGTAATTCAGATAGTTTCAGGAATTTTGCATCAAGCTTGTTACATGAAATTCCTGAAATTAGGCCATCAGAACACTTCACATAATTACTGGCCATTCTCAGTAACAATAAAGCATTAACAAACAGCAACAACAGAACATGAGCGGATGTGCTTTTCCTTTTTTGTACTTCTTTTTGGTGTGAAATGCAAACTCGTGCCAAAAATTGATGCTAGAATGCATTTGGCTGTAAAATATAACGTGAAATGATGTATTTCCACTTTGCATAGTTATGTTTAATGCTTATGTCATTTGGCTGAAATTTCGCTAAATTTCACAAAACCAAATTATGTGAATCTCGCACACTTCTACATATTTCCCTGTGGAGAAACTAATTTATCTATGCCACAAACAAGTGCAATGGAGAGCCATTCTCCTTCTCAGCCTGGAAGGAGGTGTTACTCCAACTCTGACCATTTCTAAGGTAATTAAGAGGAGGGGAAGAGACTGGGAATGTAACAAGTTTGTTAGTGTTGAAAAAGTTTCATGGCAAACCACTCCTTGAGTCTCTAACGCCCCATCCCTTGTTTGGGGTTTACCGCTGTCTAAATCCATGCACATGTGGTGGAGGATCACAAGGTAGTTAAACTATTTACATCTAACTTTTTTTTCCCCCAGAGTTTTATGTAGCGCAAACTCGACCCGAAGTTACCACAGCACTTTACATGAGCACCAATTGCGTTACAGACAGACATATTCATTTTGTTATTTGTTAAGTAGGAGGAGATTGGGTGATTTGCCCAGAATTGCAGGATGTTGAGCGTCCTTGCCGGGGCTCGAGCCCGGTTCCCCAGCGTCGAGGTTGCCAGGGCCGGACTGGCCGTAGCGGGCACCGGGCGTTTTCCAGGTGGGCCGCCAGGGTGGGGGCCTGTTTTGGACCCCTGGGGGGGCCGTTTTTGTTACCGGGGGCCGGTTTTGCAGCATAGCTGTAATATCGGCCCCCTGTAACAAAAGCAGCTGCAGTGTTTTGCGCTCCGACTCAATTGCCAGGGCCGGTTTGCGTTCCCATGCCAGCCCTGGAGGTTGCCCGCTCTAGCCGTAAGGCCACACCCTCTCCCCCAGCTAGATCCTCTTCTGTAAATAGTCCTTTGATTAGGGCCCTGTATATCATGCACAGAGAAACATTTATTTATTATTTATTTTGTTTTTTTGTCATGTGTTCTTGACCCTAGGGAAGGGTGCCAGAGTGTTTACATACTGGAGAAACATGTTTAACATCTCTGTACACTTACATAAACAAGGAGATATAAAATGCAGAGCAGGTAGTGAAAGCACATATATAGTTGCAACAATGAAGCAAGCTAGGTCTGTCCCTACCGGATGTTACATGCATGTGGATTAGCAGGAACTCGAGGTACATAAATGCAGGTTAGAAAGATATTTCAGTCAGCAGGTAGCCAGTGGGTGATGCATTAGGACAGTATTGAACAAAATCATAGGTCATTTGTATATTTATATATATTTTATTTGCTGGGTCATTCCCGAGAAAGCATATGTAATGATGGAACTCTCCTTATAATTGGGAAAGTAGAGGCAATATACCTGGGACAGTCAGAATCTTATCAAGTATGCCCACAGTTTGTAATATTTCGCCTACTATTACGACAGGGATACTCAGAAAGTTGTGAAAAATGTTACAATATGCCATGGGGCAAGAATTGGCCACTAGCGGACCAGGGAGAGCCAAACTGATGGTTTAGTGGGTTTCTTTATTGTGTGGACAGTGGCCGGCTTTGTCTCAAACCACTCTGATAGAAGCAAACATTGGACGGAGGTATTCTGAAGATGCATTTCTTGTAAGAACTGCATGTAGTTCTTTAAACCCAAAAATCATTTTGTGACAATTATTAACCCCACCTAAAAGAATAAACTCATTATCAATACCCTTGCCCTATTCACCTATTGCAAACAATGGATCTTTTTAATTTAGGGAGAAGTGTGGGTTTTACCTGCAAATAATTATACCACAACATGAAGCCAGTGCATTATTGTGTTTGCCTAAAGAGCAAATATGGGTCCCGCGGCTGTGGTCTAAATTGCCAAAAGAAACCACATTTGAAAGAACCTGGCACACAAACATCTACATACAGCAGGACACCCAGCCGACAAAAATAACTAAAGTACCATAGCACAGTTCATGCCATGTATGGGAAGTATTGTACTGCTTCTCCAATAATTTTAATCAACTGTGCTGTTGCCTAGACAGGTAAAGTAAGTGCACTCAATGAACTCAGAAGTGAACAATGAATGTGCGAGGGCAAAACGACACACGCAGCCCTACTAACAACATTCATTTAATCAATTATTAAAAGTAACTGAACACGCACAACACACGCAAAAAGAAAGAAATAGCGTTGCAATCTCTTCAAAGTGAGTAGTATCATAATCATCCTTCGGTTCTATTTATTTATTTGTTGGTGTGTTTCTCTGCTTGTCTGCATACATGTATCTTAGGGCCACAGGTACAAAGCATTTTTCCGGTGGCAAACCGACCGGAAAAATGCTTTTCCTGATATTCAAAATGCAAAATACGATTTGGGGCCACATGTATCATGCATTTTACCGGTCGCAAACGGCCCGATTCGGTAAAATGCATTTTGGTATCTATGAGTTCCAATTTGCGATTCTGTAACATTTTACTGAATTCAAATTTGGAATTGCGAATACATACTGATTCAGTATTAGGAAGGGGCGTGACAAGGGCGTCCCTTCCTAATACTAAATCGCAGCAGTATGTGTGAATGTTTTGTGACCAAAATGCGGTCGCAAAACATTCCCATTTCACCACCTACTTTAAGTAGGTGGTAACCCATTCACAAATGGGTAGGGGTCCCCAAAGGACTCCTTCCCCTTTGGGAATGGTAGCAAAAAAGATTTTTCAGAGCAGGCAGTGGTCCCACGGACCACTGCCTGCTCCTGCCAGCTCTTAAAAAATGAAAAAAAGTGAAAAGAAAACTTTAAGGAAAACGGACTGCATTTTTAAAAACAAATATTGCTTTAGTTAAAAGCAATCACGTACATGGTGATCTGCTCACCCCAGCAGTCCACCATCCCCGTGATTTTAGCAATTTCCAATGGGTCGCAAAGTGCGACCGACCTCATTAATATTCATGAGGTAGGTTGATTTGCGACCCACTAGGAATCACTAAATGAAACTCATGGAGTTTCATACATTAGGAACAGAGATTACCAAACTGTGATTTGCAGAAAGTCCCAATTAGGTAATTGCTATTTCCAATATTGATACATGTGGCCATTGGTAACTTGTTACCGAATCAAAATTTGCACTTGCGCTTCGGTATTTAGAAGGGGGGTATTTTGGGCATACCTTCTAAATACCGAATCGGTATGGTATGTATTACTGTTTTGTGACTGAATTCCAGTCACAAAACAGTAATACTTTACCAACATTTTAAAAGTGGTGATAACCTATTAGCAAATGGGAACCTCTTTCCCTTTGAGAACAATGAAGAAATATTTTTAAGAGCAGGCAGCGGTCCCACGGGCCACTGCCTACTCTTAAAAAATGAAACTTTTAATATCTTTCTTTCAAAACACATCCCATTTTCCTTTAAGGAAAAGGGGCTTGCATAAAGATTTTTTTTTTTAATTGCTTTATTTAAAAGCAATCACAGACATGATGGTTTGCAGACCCCATCAGGCCACCATTCCTATGATGGCAGTGAATCCTAGTGGGTCGAAAATTATGACCTACCTTATTAATATGCATGAGGTAGGTCTATTTGGGACCCATTAGGAATTGCTAATGAAACTCAAAAGAGTTTCATACATTAGGATAGCAATTTCCTTATTGCGTTTCGCAGGTAATCACAATTTGGAAATCACTTTTCTTAATATTCGTACATCTGACCCTTAGTTTTTTTTTTTAGTTTTGTACGAATTTGCTTGTTTATATCTTATAATTATTTCTTTATTCCATAGGTAAGAAGAGAGAAACACCATTAGAGTCACAGCAGAGTCCGACCAGGACAGAAAATAAGCCTGAGCACCCAAATAAAAGTGGTCCCCATTAGCGAATCAGACATCTAAAAAGTGTTCCACATTTGAAAATCAGAGAAGTTTCGAACTTTTAAACACAAGCTCTATATGTGTTTTACCAGGTAAGGTTGGCTGCATGCATTTATGCTTACTGAAAGCAATGTTTGTGGTAATACCAGAGACAAGACCGGTCCAACTGACCATAAAACAGGCCAAAAAAACGACCCACATACTGACCTGTCAGACCAGTCCTTCAGGCACTACAAGATTGCCCTATTGGGCCAGTCCGACCCTGGATGACAGTAGAGTTTTGTTCAGATCAGGGAGTGGTATTTGGGGAAGAATGGAAGCCGCTATTGGATGGAACTGGGTGCAGTCAGTGTATGCATGTTCTAAGGAGGCATGCAGCAAGTCACTTTTCAAGTTGACAGTAAGCAGTTTTGAGAGTTGAAGATTTGAGGGGGGACAAACTTGAGAATTAATGCACTATTCCTTTTTGTGCAAGTTGAAAGTCTCTTGGCACAAATTACCCTTCTTTTGGAGTGTAGGGATGTATGTATGTGTTTATGTATGTATGTATGTCTGTATGTGTTGGGATTGAAAAGTCCCCTGCATGGTGTGCACCCCTGCCTTGAGTGCCTCAGCTGCAACAATATCTGGATCCTTCGTACTGATTTTTCATCAAGGGCCAACACAGATCATGCGTGTGTGCCATGACATAGGCCTGTCTCACAGATTGTAGTCTTGTTAGACCGGGAAGGGGGTGCAAAGCATTACCCTGGTAGTGGTAAAGGGCTCCTGCCCATACTCAGAGTTCAGTAGCATGAGTGCTTGGTGACAGCATATTGTTTTTTGTGACAGTGATCAATAAAAAAGAACATGCTTTATTATCTATATCACTAGAGTGAGCCCTAGTGGCCCACTGATGTAAAGTTCCTCTGCTGATTACCTAGCTCATCCTTGATCTACATCATGTTAGTATATAGCGCTGAGAAGCGCACGTGTGTATGCATGTGCATTCTGTGAAGTATGTGTGCCTGCGTATGGAATAGTACATTGGGGTCTGTGGGTTTCAAATTGGAAGTCCAGGGCCTCAGAGAGAGATATGGAGGTGGAAGAGCCATCCCAGAAATATTTGTGGACTGCCTGCATTTCTGAGAGCTGAGTGGGACACATACACACTGGAGGAAGGGAGAGCCATGCTCTCTTGTGCACTTCAAAAGGGTTCTTAGATTCAGTAAAGGCCACTGGTCAGTTGGGCCTAGGCATATTTCAGTAAGGAAATGGGGCTGATAAGGGAATCATAAAGAATAGAACTGGGGCCCTTTGTAACATTTTGATATCAGTGAGGCTGAAATCCAGGTGTGATCCACTAGTCACTCCCGTGGCCTGTGTGTGGTGCTATCAAGTTTGGAGTCACTCTTACTTAGGCAGAATGCTTCCTGGGCAAAGGACAGGACAGAGGAGCAGGCACTTCAAAATGGGCAATCTTCACATCACAAACTTCAAGGACTCAGACACTGAATCACATCTGTGTCCGGATTTTGATTATAAAAAGGGGAGCTTGAGCCTCCAAAATTGTCAAACTAGAGCTGTACATCAGCATGGGAAGCTCACCGTGACTTCTGCCTGTTGTGACCAGGACTGGAGATTGAGGTCTGCCAGTCTCCCATCTGGGTGAGGGGACATCACCCTGGGGAATGAAGACCACTCACTTTGAAGCTTTGAGCACTAGCATGTGCCTGCCTGCCAAGATCAGATGACCCTCTGAGGAGGAGGAGGGCACCTGGAGGGAGGGAGTTGCAATGGTGATCCTGTTGAGTGAATCCCTGAAGTAGAGTATGAAATTATGGGTCTGTACTGAGGACAATTGCACCAATTGGGTTGTCTTCCTTAGTGCTGCTGTTTCCGATCCCCTTTGCCAATTAGGGGCCATGGTAAAGAGTTGTTTCCCTGATACAGAGTTGTGGCAAGAGGTGGGCCATTATAAGTGCAGTGTTCTGACCCAAAGAGGTAATCACATGAAGTGTGCTGTACACAAACCCAAATGCCAGTTGGGGGTCATGGGGAAGATTAGTCTTGCAGCCCTGGTACAGCGCAGTGACAAGGAGGAGGGCTGTGGCCCCCTTTCAGTGTTGTGATCCTAAGGAGCCAATTGTCTGACAGGCGATCAATGACAAAAATATTGTGTGAATAGAATATCATATCAAAAATATTGAGGACCAAAATACTGAGAAGGAAAATGCAAATAGGTAAGTATAGATTTACTATTTCTAACTCCACATCTATGTATCTTGAAGATATACAATTACAATACAATAAAATTTATAAAGCACACAGCTGCTTCCAAGGAAGCATCCTGGTGCTAACTTCAGTAAATCAGAAAGACTAAAACCCTCAAGAATCTGGGAGTCAAGAGCTAGGCAGCAAAGAGAAAAGTCTTCAGATGTTTATGAAAATTTGATTAAGAGGGGACTGAGCGCAGCGCAGTAGAAAGGGAGTTCCAAAGTTTGGGAGTCAAGAATGCAAAGGATCTTCCTTCCCCTTCTCACCCTGTGCACCCAGGGAACTTGCATTAGCATCAATGCATTGTAACGCAAGTCTCTGCCCTGATAGTACACTTTCAGCCTTCTCCTCAGATACAGGGGGTCTTTCAAGTGAAAAGCACTTTATGCAAAAATTAATGCTTTAAATTTGATGCAGCAACTGATGGGCTGCCAGGACAGTAGGCGTAGGGAGGCAGAAACTGATAGGTGAGCATGCACCTTTAGTATAAGATGTGCTGCAGATCATATTATCAAGGTACATAGATGTGGAGTTAAACATAATAAAACTTTGCTTACCCATAAAATCTTACCATCACAATATTTTTTGTCCTCAATATTCTTGACATGATGTTTTCTCCACACAATATTTTTTCTTTGACTGTTATGCTGCCAGGAGGGGGCCACTGTGAAGAAGAGGACCATCGCCCTGAAGCAACTTACACTAGAACAGTGTTGCAGGTTGTGACCCACAAGAGAGAGCATCGATTCCATCACCCAAATCCATGTGCACCTGATACCGGCCGCTGGACTAAAGAGGTCTTAGGGCATAAATGGAGAATCTTTGTGGACGCCTGTCCCTTCTCAGGAGTTTCCAGACTTCTGCTTAGTGCCAGGCTGCTGATGCATGCCCGGGCCAGCCGAATCTCAGCTCCAAGTGAGAGCGGGTATGACTGATGCTTGGGTCATGAAACCTTGGGGGAACTTGGTCTGACCAGAAACGTTACTGCTCTGGGACACTTTGACTTTTAAGAAGCCATCATAGAACTTTTAAGACTAGTACTTTCTAGTGGAACCTAACCTAAAAAATCACCTCATGCGAATGGCAAAATAATCACTGTCCTTAGATAAGGGAGTGGGACTCAATGACGTGCCCAGACAATGCTAGTGTGTCGACTATGTATTATGTTTTGTGTGCCAAATGTCACTTTGTGTTCATATATAAATACCACTTTCATCAAGAAATCAAGTATCTGACTGGACATTCATTTATTTGGGTTGCTGAGTGTGTTTTGAGTTGTCAGTCGGTATACACTCTGCATCTACCTCACCCCCCAATGAGTCTTGGACTCCTCAATCTGCACCACCACTGAGAGTCAAGTGCTGAAGGGGTAGTACTTGGCCCAGTTACTCAGGAACCATAGAAGGTTGGGCTCCAGGGCATCAGGAATAAAATACCACAACACCCATGATTGGGGCCAGTAGCACCTGTTTCCCACTTGCCCTCTCAAAGGGATTCTGACAATTGGCAGCAGGCAGTGGGGTGCCTAAGAATTTGGAGCCCAGGTCACAACGTGCTGCATAGGCCATTTCAAGTTTGTGCCAGTAACACAATGCGTTCAGTTTTTATGTCCAAATTCTCCACATGTAAATAATAGAGAACACAGAGATGGGAGCAGACCTTAGCAGCATGTCTGTAGATCAGTTGAAGGGTCTATGTAGGGACAGAAGGTGTAGGGGTCCCAGGAGTAGGTACAGGGAGGTACTTGTTGATTTCATTAATGGCCAATTTGAGAAACTGGGTGAAAAAGGCAGTGTGCTGTAGACTCTGGGAGGGAACCATGAGAGAAACTCGGGGGAAGATCACTGTGTAGTCAGACTCTCAAGCCCCCTTGACACAGACCTATCGCAGACAGACACTGACTTTGTCCCCTAATGTGCTTTCCAGAGTTTCCCTGATACACTCCCTCTATTACTTTCTAGAATTCTCCAGGTGTGTATACCGCCTTTAATGTCTAGGATATCACTGTCACCATTTCTAGGAGTTATGTTATGATATGTTATACTATTGGTGTTT
This sequence comes from Calotriton arnoldi, assembly GCA_963921515.1. Classification (NCBI taxonomy): domain Eukaryota; kingdom Metazoa; phylum Chordata; class Amphibia; order Caudata; family Salamandridae; genus Calotriton; species Calotriton arnoldi. The sequence continues at coordinate 1,711,596 of CAWUFW010003515.1, read as the reverse complement.
GTATAGCGTGCATGTCACTCATGAGGGTATCCAGGTGCTATATAGCCAGTGTGTGAGGCCAGCCGTGGTCGGCTTACTCGAAGAGCCAAGTCTTCAGCTTCTTGCAGAAGTCAAGAAGAGAGGAGGAGGCTCTGCTGTATTGTGGGAGGTCGTTACAGACTTTAGAAGCCAGGTATGAGAAGACGAGACTCCCTGCTCTGCTTTTTTGTATGTGTGGGGTGTGCGCTAGTGAGAGACCGGCAGAGTAGAGGTGCCTGGAAGGTTGGTGGAGATTAATGCAGCTCTTCAGGTAGGTTGGGCGTGTGTTGTGGAGTGCTTTGTAGTTGTGGGTGAGGAGTTTGAAGGTGCACGCCATGAGCCAGTGGAGCTCCTGGAGGTGATGGGCGGGGGCTTGGTGTGGGAGGCTGAGGACTAGCCTGGTTGCTGCGTTTTGGATGGTCTGCAGTCTCCTTGTGTGCTGTTTGGTTATCTCTGCATACAGGGTATTCCCTTAGCCTAGTCTGCTGGTGATGAAGGATTGGGTGATTGTTTTCTGGGTATTGTTGGGTAGCCTCTTGAATGTTTTCTTCAGCAACCTTAGGGTATAGAAGCAGGATACAGCTACAGAATTGACTTGGGTGGCTATGTCTAGTTTGGTGTCTATGATAATTATGAGGTTTCTTGCTTGTGAGCAAGTGGTGGGCCAGTGGTCTGTAGGGCACCAGGTGGAGTCCCATGGTGAGGCATATTTCTCGAAGACCACCACTTTGGTCTTGTCTGAGTTCAGTTTGGGGCAGTTGGCTTTCATCCAGGTGAGCACTTTGGTCGTGCATGTGGTGAACTTTGGGTGGATGAGTCTAGCAAAGACCTTTAACTTGCAGTTGGTTCTTCAGAAAGGTAAAGCTGAGCAGAAAGAGTAGTCTAGGGAGTTAGAGAGGGTCCCATAAGCAACCACCGGCTCAAGTTAATAACTGGTCCTAGGTCAAATCAAGATGGGGATAAGGTAAGAAATCAAGAACCTAATTGTTGGGTTAACACTGACTATCTTGAAGGAGGGTACTATATTCACAAGTTCAGGGCATTCTTCGGGACAGCTCGTGCACCACTTACTTGTAAATCGGATGTGGGCAGATACTGCAAAAAGATGCACTAGGACGATGAGTATTTACATTATTTAGTAAGATTAACAATAACAACAGTAACAATTGTGTTCAAATTGTCCTTTTTTTCTTTCTTGTATATTTTAAAAAGAATAATTCGGTCAACTGACAAAGTTGATATGTTTACTGATCTCGCCACTGCCAGCAGGAGGGATTCACCCCGATTAGTTTCTGCAACAAGCACCCTTAGTTTTTTGGAAATCTGGTCAGTTTTTTAGATCGAGCCTGGGCAGCACATGCGCTGGTCTGCGAGGCATGCTGTATTGGAGTATGGATTTGAAGCCCCGCCCACTCTCCGCTTATATATGTCATTGGCTTGTGTCATTGTCCTTAGTAAATGCTGGCTTCTGATTCGTTTATAGGCTTGTTGGTACCTCCTTAGCATCGCCTTGTCTTCTTGAGGACTGGCCCTTTACTTGGTTGTTACACGGTAGGTCTTATTTAGTCTGTTAGCACTGCATTCTTTTATAAGTTTCTCCTACTGCAGGCATGACATGCTTTCCTTCAGCATTCAGGGCACCATGCGCACTTTCACTTTCCAAGCAGCCCGGAGACCTTTGCTTTTTAATTTTTTTTATCACTATGGCGCCCGCTTCACGTACATCATTACGCACCGCTTGTTATTTATTTATTCTTGCTCTCTTATTTATTTTCTCTTGCCACTGCTTCCACTATCGGTCTACAGACTCCACACACTGTCCCTTTACAAAGTTTGCGCTTCTCCTCAGCCTGGAAATGTAGCATTTCGTTCTTGTTCTCCCTTCCCCGTGTTCATAGGAAGGAGCCTCGCAGCCAGCAGCAGTCACCCGTCCCTCCTGTCCCCTCCTCACAGCTCAGCCTCCAGAGAGAGCAAGCCCGACCAAGCTCCCTTCCCATGCCTGCCTCTGGCCTTACAGCACTGAGCCAGGCAGAGCAGGCACTCTCCCTCCCCATGCTCCGGCACACACGGTTGGGATGGAGAGGGGAAGCTTGAAGAAAACAGCTGCAGCCCTTCTCTGGCTCCGAAGACAGCTTAATCACTCTCAACACAAATCCCCCTTTCCTGGTTGCTGCCTGGACAGGCTGGACGTGCGCTGCTTCACCCAGCTCCCACTAAGTTCATAACAAGCATTTGCAATGCAATAAGTCTCGCATTTGCGAGAGTTTAAGCTTTTTGCATTGTAAATGACAATGCCTTTTATTTATGTTTTAAAAACTAACATAAATAAAAAGGCATTGTCATTTAACAATGCCAATAGCTCAAAGTCTCGCAAATGCAAGACCTATTGCATTGCAAATGCTTGTTTTGGCTGTGAATGGTATAGCTATAATGTAAATTAAAACCCTCGAATGTGAGGCTCTGCACTGTCCACATCTCCTGCAGGAAAATCAGTTCTAGAGAGCACAATAAATGAATTACTTTGGAGCCAGCCACCTTTGATGTTGTGCCTTGGCTATGTTCTAACTTAACAAACTTAGTGATGACTCACATGGAGAACACTTTGCTGGATGGACATATGTGGATTCTAGTTAATTATTTATTCCCATTTGTTGACAGTGCTGTTGCTAGCCAGTTGCAAATTGTAGGTGCAGAATAGTACTAATAGTTGCAGTGAGATGGTTCAGTGATCAGGGGAATATTTATTCTTCAATGTCCTGGTGAGCATTGGAACAGACTTCACTGCCCTTCGTCTCACCCTCCTCGTTTTTAGGTGTTCCCTATAGAAAGATTTCAGCTGTCTGTAGTATAAAGACTTCTTGTGGGCCGTACTAAAAACTTACAATGGTCTTTGTGCCATCCCATTCCTTAACATTGGTTGTCTTTCCAGTCTTTCTCATTTGATTGCTTCATATTGGCCGGCTTTGCTTCCTCTTCCTGTGTTTGTTCCTCCGCTGCAGCACACCTTCTTGACCATCCTTTTGAATGGATGACATAAATCCTTCCTGTTTCCCTTTCAAGCAACACAGTGCAGCAAGTTGTCTTGCTGTGGTGTGCTGCGTGAAATATTGATAAATATACCCCATCATTTTGTCCTGAATGCATTGCACTAGATGAACTGCACAGGCGGCAGAATGATACACTGAACAGCCAAGAGCATCATTAGAGGTAAGACTCCTCTGCGTGGTGCCAAAGCTCACTCCATGTAGTGTTAAAGAATTAGGAACAATTGGCAGGCAGACCGCTGCACTGTAAAGCCACATCTAACAATTACTCTTGCTTCTCCCTCCCTGTCTTTCCACATGCTAGTTCTCCCTCTTTCTACACTCTGATTTTTGTGCTTGATCCCTCTCTCCTTGTCTCTTTGCTGACCCAAAATCTGTCTTGCCACTCCCCTTTTCTTTGGCTAGCTGCTCTCTCATGTTCGACCTTCTTCCTTACTCTTTAATTGTCCTCTGTCTCTTGGTCTGTTTTTCCCTCTCTATCTCTTTATTCTCTTGCTCTCTGTTCCCTCGGTCTCTGTCGTTCTGCTATCACACCTTCGTACAGGACCACCCGGAACTTAATTTGTAAAAAAATAAGTGCAAGGACTTTTGTCAGAAGGCCAGTGCAGCTTGCACCACCCATTGCCCCCACTATGACAGTACCATCACAACTAAGTCTGGGCGGTGAACTACGCTCAGCTCGCGGAGTTTGCAGAGTTTTCCGCACTCCGGGTTACATGGAGCTCGCAGAGTTTTTTTCCTCGCTTGCGTTCGTCAACGTCAAGTTGGCTAGCGCGAGCAAGGAAAATACATCTCCCGGCGAGTTGTTCCTCGTTCGCAATCGTCAACATCAAGTTGGTGAGCGCGAGCGTGGAAAATCAACCTCCCGGTGAGATTTCTCAACGCGGGCGGTCAGATTTTTCATTGCGAGTGGTCACGTATGCTTGTGTCCGCTCCCGTTGAGAAATCATCCGTTCACGAGTAAAAATCTACTCGAGCGGCAGAAACAAAGCAGTGCCCGCTTGCACTGTGCATGGTGCCGTTCACGATGATTGCACAGTGCGGACAAGCACCTGGCACTGAAAATCACTGCAAACGGCATTTATGTAACGCACTCCGCTGCTTGTGGAGCTTCGCGTAGCGTGGTGGAGTTTATTTTGCAGTTCGCGGAGTTCCGCATAGCGGAACTCCGCCCAGGCTTAATCACAACTAATCATCACACTCATACAAGTGTGACAATTCAGACTTTAAATATACATTAATAATGACTAATAAATGCTGCCAAGCTATTCTTATAGCGTTGGGTAGCAGGTATTAGTGATTTTAATGTATATTTAATTATTAAGCAGCTGTTGTTGTGCTCCTCACAAAGTTAGACAAACAGTGCCACCAAGTGTCAGGCTGTTATGAGAGCCAGTGTCGACAATAAGGTGCCAGTGCCAGCACTGGAAGCCACTGGCTCAAGTTAAGCATTGGGACCACCCAAAATAAGTAATTTTCATGGCTTTCGGGTAGTTTAGTGTCAACATATTATTCTTCCAGGACAAAAACTAAGCAGGGTTTCTCTCAAATTCTCTCTTTAAGAATGTTGTCAGCTAACAGAGAAAAGTTCAGGAAAATGTATAAATCTATGCTCCGGCACAATTTATTTTTCCACACAGATTGTCTAGCAGCTACTTTTTGGGTTCAACCCCAGCACTCATTTAGGGGGACCAGCACTTATTTTCTGCATCAGACGTTTACTGAGAGCAAGAGAGAAAAAAACACACAAAGGAGAACGATGGAAAAATCGGTGGAAAAAGCAAGAACCTGCAACAGTGCGATAAAGAGTCAGGGAGTTTCTGGTAGTGGATTAAAGAGGCATGAGGTGGATTCTAGACAACCCAGCATTGGCATTTGGTGCACCCACATCAAATAGCATCAGTCGCGGCCTTCTGAATAGAGCTTTGGGCTCCAGCGCTCATTCTATTACAAATTAAGCACTCTTCAACCCTTTCCCTCTTATTTCAATACGGCTGTAAATGATGTGATAGATGATAACTCACACGTCCCTTTCTCTATCTTACAAAATATTCTTTCATGCCAGCTCCACTCCATGCCAGCAAGAGTAAATGAAAACGAATACTGGTGGCTCACCTACAAAAATATAACAGGGCACTGCCCCTAAGATCCCCTCCGGGATACCTTTCCAGGGTAACTTTGTTGCCAAACAACAGAACACTTCATCGAATCAAGGTTTTGAGGTGAGAAACTGAAGACAGCCCCTTTTGTGCAAGTTGTACATGCACGTAACATTTATTAAAGGAGCTACCATTTTCCTTTCATTTTGCCAATCTGCCAACGCAAGGGTGCAGTGAAAGATTTATCTTAATGAAATAAATAACCAAATAAACATTTAAATTCATTTTCACTCTATCATCTTACACCTTTAATCAGAACCGGTACTACATTAAATCTACTTCAGGCAGCTGCCTTGTAGTGGTTCTGGATGCACCACAATAGGGCACCAGATAGAAAGTGATGGCCTCAAAAATGGCACTGTTGCTAGGGGATGGGACATGCTTGTACTGCAAATTGTCATTTTGCTTATGGCTCTGAAATCCTTGCAATGGAACTGTTTTTAATATTATTAGCATGAATTAGGTATAGGAGAAGGGTACTACATTCACAACATGGTACTATGATTCTATGGTACTATGATGATTTCTGGTTAACCATTTCCTATATACAAACGTTGTTAGACCTGGCATCCTTAGCGTGGTTTTCCCCCTAACCTTTTGGCTTTAGAGATCCTGTTTTTGCTGACTTCATGTTTGCTGGCTTTAGGACTTTGCACACTTTACCACTGCTAACAAGTGCTAAAGTGCTTGTGCTCGCTCCATAAAACCTGTTAGATTGGCTTACACCCAATTGGGATATTAAATTTACTTATAAGTCCCTAGTAAAGTGGCACTACCTGTGCCCAGGGCCTGTAAATTAAATGCTACTAGCGGGCCTGCAGCACTGATTGTGCCACTCACTTAAGTAGCCCTTTAAACATGTCTCAGGCCTGCCATTGCAGCCTGTGTGTGTGCAGTTTTAAACTGCCATTTCCATCTGGCGAAGTAAACTTTTTGCCAGGCCCAATCTTTCCTTTTTAATACATATACATCACCACTAGGGTAGGTCCTGGACAGCCCAGAGGGCAGGGTACAATGCAGTTAAAAAGTACGACCTGTACCTCTAAGTTTTACATATCCTTGTAGTGAAAAGCTCTTAAATTAGTTTCACTACTGCAAGGTCAAACTCTACCATGAATTGGAGTTGCCTTATTACATTTTATAAGTGCAATTTGTAAATGGAAACAGGTAGCCAGTTCATGTTTGGTGTCTCTGGCATTGTAATGAAACATCCTAACTTATGGTGAAATCGAATTTTAAGTTACAATTCTGAAAATACCACTTTTAGAAAGTTGGCATTTTCTTGCCTTAGATATTTGGTGCCTGCAGCCTGTCTCTGAGTCACATGACTGGGTGAAGTTGACAGTTGGGCTTCGTGTATTCCTCCTAGACAGCTGCACACAATGTGGTGCTTAGGTGTGACTGGATGGGCCATCGCTGGAAGGATGGCAGGGAGGAGCTGGTCCCAGCCCCTCCTATATAACTGAATAGGCTGTGTCCAATCTCCATACTAAGGGCTGCATACCCCCTGTAATTTGTCTAGAGCCAGGAAGGCAGGGCACTTGCGCACTTCAATGGCATGCCTCTAGAACCTTCTTCCCACTTTAAAGGCACAAGTGGGTATACTGGGTATACTTTACACATTGCCTCTAGGTTAAGTCTGACTGCTCTGTGCCAAGCTACCAGAGGGTTGAACACAGGTTAATTTGAGGTTGGCTTGTGCCTCACCCTGACAAGGAGTGTGGTTGCTGCTTGACCAGGGCTCACACCCCAGCCAACCAACCCAATTTCTTACAAGAGTTAATACACATCTTTGTCACTGTAGCAGAATATCCCACTGCTCAATACGTTGTGGCTTATGGATGCAATTTGGGTATCATGAAATGAATAGATTATTGGTAAATAAGTATTTAGCTGGTGCAGGGCCCCCTTGTGAGTGAGACTTTCTGTCAATCGTGTCCGACTGGCCTATAGGGTAATCAGACAGTGCCTGATGGGCTGGTCTGAACAGTGTGCGAGCCAGTTGTTTAACAGTTTGTGGGTCGGTTCTATGGCCAGGTGGGCTGGTTTTTACTGCTGATTTCCCTTATATTACCAAAAGCATTGCCTGCAGCAAACACATGCAGTCTCCCATACCTTGTAAAGTACCCATACAGCGTGTCTTTACAAGTTCAAAACTGGCCTGATTTGCAAATATGGGCAAAGTTTTAGCTATCTGGCTGTTGATGGGGGCCACTTTTATTTTGGTGCCCGGGCCTATTTTTTGTCCCAGTCTGAACCTGCTTTCACTGCACAGATTCTTGCACCTCTTTCGTCACTATTGCCTGTTCCTTTGGGGCCACAGGTTTTGAGGTCACCATAACTGTCAGGTACTCTCATGCTTATCCAAGGTATGGAGCATTTTTCCTCGTTTTTTGTTAATTTTCAACATCTGTGGGAGAATAGAAATTTGTAGGATTTTCTATGTGATGCAGGTGAATATTGAGCACAGGTAATATGCTCTATACCAGAATTTAAAACATTATGGCCCAGATTTACTTATGCTTTCCCTGGGTTTGTATAACTTGTGATGCAACCCTGTGCAAAGTGTTGGAATGGGATATACTATCTAATGCAAACCAGGGTTAGAGTTGGAAAATATCCCAAAGTAACGCACAGTTGCTCCCTATCTACAAACATTTTTAGACAGGGATTCCTACCAAAACCTTACGACTCGTCAAGGCAGGCATAACAAAGATAAATGTTTTCATTTCTCCTTACTTTTCAAATGTAGCACACTTTGCATGTGTGCTGCATTGTACAGTACACATACATATTGAGAGGAGTCTTAAAGGACAGCTTATGTACTGGAAGGGTCTCCTTCCAATATATAACCTACGCTTTAGAGAATGCACACACTCTTGCACTGCGGCGCAAGGGTGCATGCTTTGGCGCATGGCAGTCAAAAGTGCACCAACCCTGGGGAGGGAAAAAAGTGCCATATCTCTTTGATGCAACACAGTGCAACAGCTTTGATTGCTGTGCCACATTGCGTCAAATATTGATAAACATGGTCCTTTGTGTATTTTTCAAAGTAGAAATACACTGCTTTGTTTCCTTAAACGGACATATATTAGGACTGTCCTCCATATTGCAAACTGTGCATCCTTCAGGCCAAGTGTTTCTGATTGCAGGGTGGATTAAGCGTTTAAGACAAATGCTTCAGAGATCTATGAACTTTCAATATATAAATAATCATTGTCAAAGCCAATAGGTTTCGCATATGCAAGATATATTGTCGTGTCAATGTTTTCTTTTAAATGTTGCACAGCAGTGCGAGCTGCTGTGCTACATAGCTTACAGTTTTTAAAAAAGTGATATGACATGGCCAGACCACGCTATAGTGCTTTTTTTTAAACTTAAAGCTCTGCTCGTACAAACAAGTTACATTTTTTATTTTCCCTATACTTAATATGCAGTTTATATTCTTGAACAAATGCCAGCTTGTCAAAGTGTAGCTAACTAGAACACTGAGCATGGTGACACTGTGGCATTATGACCAGAACTGCTGACTTTGGATCTGGGTAACCAGATTTGAATATCGGTGCCGGCTCAACATCCTGTGATTCTGGGAAAATCATTTAATCTCCCCATGCCTGCTAACATTATGTATCCTTGTGTAATGTAACTAGTGCTCATGTAAAGCGCCCAAGTCCTTCCAGTCGACTTTGCACTATATAAAACAAGCTATGACTAGCGACAGGTGGGGAAGGGGCATGCAGTGACAGGAGCAAGGTGGTGGGAGGGACAGGTCAGCAACGAATGGGGAAGGGGCATGCAGGGAAGGGGCATGCAGCGACGGAAGTGAGGTGGTGGTAGGGGGAGGCAAGCAACAAACAGAATGCAGACACTGGAAAGTAAAAAAAAGAAAGTTTGTTAAAAGTGCGAGAGTGACGTAGGAGCCAACCAATGGCGAGTAATTGGTGAGCTCTAAGCCCCTTTTATGATTTTTGTGTGTTACAAGAGATTTTGCAAGCATGGCGCAAGTGCCATGTAGGCTAAACCTAAAAACAGCAAGATAGTTGAGGTGGTTATTGCACTTGCTTCAGAGATTTGTGTGTCTGATCACATGCTTGATTTTTCATAAAATATTTAAAGGTTTTCTGTGCCTGTTCCAGACCACTGTGCGGAACCTGCAGACCCATTTTTGGCTCCTAATAAGGCAGAGCTGAGTTCCTGCATGTTTTGCAGTGAGTTGTTTATAAATTGTGAACTGCACGTAATTAACTGAGTAAATACTTATATATTCCTCTGCTGCTAATGTCTGAATATAAACAATGAGGCAGTAGTTTCAATCTTCTTTTCAGGGCTACCTTTAGCTTTTATTAACCTTAACTGACAGTCCCTTTAAAATTCGATAAGTAGCAGCTCTAATCAGGGAGAAGTGGCTGGCTCGTTTATTCTTAAAAAATACAGGGGCATATTAGCAAGGGCACTATTGCCGCTTTAGCGGCACTTTTTGCCGCTAAAGCGGCGATATTCTTATCGCCCTATCAGCAAACTGTCTCTAACAGCAGTTAGAGACAGTTTTCGGGCATTAGCGCCCGTGTTTTTACCGCTTTGCATGTCAGCGATATTTATCGCTAATGACATGCAAAGTGGGCGTTCCCGACGAACAAACCTGGGAAACACCCGCTAACAGGCCTATCGCCTATTAGCAAGGTGGCCATGGCCCCAGTTAGCGACGTGAAAAGTCGCGCTAACCGGGGTCATCGCTATTTATTTAACACCTGCAATTAGCAGGTGTTAGCCATATCTAACATGGGGGGTGGATTATGCTGATACGACCACAGGGTCGTATCAGCAAGGTCATCGCCGTTTTCCATGAAACATCGCTGGAAAACCAGCGATGTTTCATGGAAAACACCGCTATGGCTGGAATAATTATCGCCATAGCGCTAAATGTCGCTAATACAGCGTTAGCATGGCAAATTATTCCGACGATAGCCGGCGATAAAAGTGCTCGCTAAACACGCTTGCGATGTTTAGCGCACTTTTTAGATAATATGCCCCACAGGGGCATATTAACAACGGCCAGCGATAATTATCGCTGGCCGTGCTTAGCGATAATTATATTATCGCAGGTTATCTCTGGTATTTATCGCCCTGGTAGCGCGTTATTAACAACGCGTTACTCCAGGGCGATAAAAATTCCAGAGATAGCGAGGTTATCGCCTTTGCAGGGAACATCGCTGGTTTTCCAGCGATGTTCCCTGCAAAAGGGCGATAACCTTGCTGATACGACCCACAGGGTCGTATCAGCATAATCCACCCCCTATGTTAGGGATGGTTAAGTCAGATTTTAGCAGACGTTAGGTTTTGGTGAAAACGGCCGTTTTCGCCAAAATCTAATGTCTGCTAAATCATGTGGGCTGCCTTGTAAATATCGCGATGTAAACATCAGCGATATTTGCAAGGTAGCCCATCTTGGTACGCTCAGTAACGCCCACTTTGCATCTCATTGGAGATGCAAAGTGAGGCGTTGTGAGAAAGGGTGCTAACATGCAATTATGCATGTTAGCACCCTCTTGTAAATAGGGCGCTGGTTTTATCTCCGCTTTTTTGGCTTTGTAAGCCAAAAAAGCGGAGATAAAGCCCTTGTAAATATGCCCCACAGTTTTACATTTCAACATGTGCAGAAAAAAAAGTTAACCAAAAGTAAACACCTTTTATTGTTTTCCTCGTCTTGCTTATGTGCCACTTGTCAATATTCGGGACACCTGTGCTTCTACTCATGAAGTGCACAGTTTTTTGTAAATAAAACATGGATAGAATATGGGCGCAAAAAGCCCTAGATTCTGTGAATTTTCGGAAGAACAAACAGGACCAGGGGGCATATTATCAAGCCCATTTTCGCCGCTTTATCGGCCGTTTTCGGCCGAAAAGCGGCGAATTGTACTCCGCACAATTATCAAGGAAACGCGTGTTTCCTTGAGTAAGCAGCCCAATGAACTCCACTTTGCATGTCAGCGAAGAATATCGCTAATGACATGCAAAGTGGGCGTTCCTTTCCATTCCTCCCTGGAAATCCGCGCTGACACGGCAGCGCACTATTACCAAGCCTCGAGCAAACCCGCGATGCGATAGAATTAACCGCGCTAACCGCGGTTATCGCGGGTTTGCAACGCCTGGTTTGAATCCGACTTAGCCATACTTGATATGGCAGGTGGATCGTGCGGCTGAGACCCTGGGGCATATTATCAAGGAAACACAATAAATATCGCATTTCCCGCGATTCTGTTTCACGCCGCTATCGCAGGATTTAATCGCCGTGGAGATATGCGTTGATAATAACGCGATATCTCGGCGATTAAATCCTGCGATATGCGGCGTTAAACAGAATCGCGCAAACCGGGAAATGCGATATTTATCGTGTTTCCTTGATAATATGCCCCCAGATTCCCTCACTAGTATCAATTTTAAAATCACTCCAGAAGACATTTCCATAATATAAAATCATACTGTCTGGACATTTTAACATGTACTTACTACAAACAGATTCCCAAGATGCAAACCAACGGTTTCTCGGGCCAGCCACAAAACAATTACTTTCGGTAATAACAAAGCACCAAAAAATCGATCATCTCGCGTAATCGTGCATTACTGCTCTAGAAGCAATCGGCCTGTGTGCTCTCAACGGCTGCCTCCCACAAGACCAGCCGGCTGCGTTCACAAGGAGCTCCAATAAAACCACATCCATCTTAGATTACACACTTGTGGACTCAGAGTCCTTCGACAAAATCTGGTCTTTCACCATAAACCCAAGAATAGAAAGCAACCATTTTCCCCAGCAGGTCGAATTTCTTATACATCCATCAAGAGTCCTAGAAAGCAATGACTTAATTACTTACTTCAGTGCTTACAATCTAAAACGCCTTGCCTGGAATGGAAGGATGGCAGCCGTCCTAATGAACTTCATTATTACATTCACTTCTCAAACAAACACAGTACAACAGGTGACATGGTCCAACTGGGTACTTCTCACAGCGGGACTGGTCGCCAACTGGCCAGCAAATACTCCACATACCCTCAAATCTATGACTAAAGGGGTCCCCTGGTTTACCGCAGTCCTCCGGAGAGAAAAAAGAGCAACCAACAGGGAAATTAGGCAGCTGTGTATAAACAACTCAATGCCTAGCCACTTCATCACAGATCAAATCGCGGCCCTAAGGCACTCTGGGCAGCAAAAAGATCCTTTCAGGAAAACACATGGATAAAATTGCTACACACAAGCAAAACAAAAAACAGTAAAAAGTTTTGGACAGAAATCAACACCCTTGAAAATGGTAGCCATTGCCATCATAATGCTGGCATTTCAGAATCGGATTTGATAGAGTACTTTGAGGCAGCCTGCCCTGAGAAATCCACCCATAGTGCCACACCAAAAGGTGCAACCACTAAGGGCGCATTACCCAATGTAAGTTCGCAAGAGGCTAATTGGCTGGAAGAAGCACAGGTTGTGCAATCTTCAAAGAAACTGAGACCAGACGGGGCACCGGGACCGAACGGTCTCCCCAACGCTGTATTTAAATACGACCAGGCCTTTTGGGCATCGTATCTTACCCCTCTATTCAACTTGGCATTTACCACCAACAAAATCCCACCATCATGGAGAGGCAGTGTTCTTCACCCCATCTTTAAATCAGGTTCCCATACAAATCTGGCAAATTACAGACTAATCTCCTTGATTGATGTTGAAGCAAAACTTTACACCTCCAACCTTCTGACAGACCTGGAAGCATGGGCATTGGTCGAAAAAATTATCCCAGCTACACAAACGGGGTTCTGGACAGGCATGAGCACAACCACTAACCTCCTGGCGCTCACTCTCATGATCGGAAAAGCCACCCATAAGGCCTCAAATTTATACACCTGCTTTGTCGACTTAAAATCAGCATTCAACACGGTCCCGAGACACCTTTTATGGGCAAAGATGGCCAGATGGGGAGTGCCCCCAAACCTTCTTGAAGCCATCATCAATCTATACTGCAATACCTGGGTACAAATCAAAATAGGCAAGGGCGATAGAATGACTAGAAAGATCCCCACATCCATTGGCCTCAAACAGGGATGTGTTCTCGTCCCTTGCCTTTTTAATATTTATACAGCAGACCTGGGCACCCTGCTAGCTGAAGTCTCGAGCGATCCACCAAAACTCGTACAAACACCAGTGCGCAGCTTACAATACGCAGATTACATTGTTTTATGCATCCAGACTTTCATCAGCTTGCAGCGTCAAATAACCACCTTATACAGCATAACTGAATCTTTAGGCCTGAAGCTAAACTACAGTAAAACTAAAGTCATCTGCTTCTTGCCAAAAAACAGACAGCAAAATTACAAATTCAAATGGAAAGTTGCCGGCAACAAGATCGAACAGGTGAACACCTACAAATACCTAGGGGTGATACTGGACTCCAGATTAAATTTCAAAAAGCATCTAGCCCAATGAAGGGCCTTAACAAACAAACTGTTTTTCGCCCTTAACCTAATAAACAAAAAAATGGGAAGTTTGTCTCAGTCATACTTACTGCAAATTATCAGCGCCAAATTTTTACCACCATTGACCTATGGCTCAGAACTCCTGGAGGGCAAAGACGCAACAATTCTCAACACTCTACAGTCCATCCTGTTCAAAAGCATCTACTGCATACCACTACACACCTGCCAAGCTCAAGTGCACTTGGAATTTGGGCTCCAGCACCAGCTCCCGGTGAGAATGGCTTCCCTGCTCAAACTGTGCTGGAAGTTGAGAGCCGCCATACCTGAGTCCTTGGCCGCCTTGTGTTGGTCTGAAATGGAAAGCCAGCACAAGACCAAAAACAGCTGGCCAACTGTGCTTCGCCAAGGTTTGTTATCCCTCAACTTACATGAGGCTTGGGAGCTAAACATTAGCCACGCAGCATTAAAAAAAAAACCCAACAAAGCTGCCAAATTAAAATCGTGGTTGATGGATAAAGTGGAACTGCCAGGCAAAAAACACAGCTGGTCAGTCTTACAATCTTACAGCAGCTGGGGACCCCAATTATATCTGATGTGCCATATTTCCCAAACCATCCAGCATTTCTACCTAAAAATACGAATGGGAGCCTTTCCTTCAAAAGATCAGGTGCCGCCCTAGGAACAAAGATGGCTGAATCCTCTTTGCCGTCTTTATGGTCAATTCGACGAAAGTTTACTACACTTTTTGTGCATCTGCCCGGCCGTGAACTTTTTAAGGCGAAAACTACTTTGCCCCGCCTTTCAAGCACTCAATATAAGATCATGCCGTTCTGCAGTGCTGACATTACTAAACAGCGAATCAATTCAGCTCTCCTGTAGGGCCGCTAATTTCCTTCTACAAGTGAACAATTTACTAACATCAGCTCCGACACCCCAGAAAAACAACGGCAGTCGTGGGGCAGGGAACCTCGAAGCAAAGATCTTGCCAACCGCTAGATGAACTGTGCGCTAACTCTTTACTATTGTTAAATAAAAAATCCTCGCCGTCAAATCCCACAGCTGTACCCACGCACAGAGCACTTGATGGACCATTGTTTTTTTTTAGATTATCATATTTTTACAATGCAATGAAATTTTAGCCATGAACCACTTTTAACCCATAATGCTTTCTTAAAAAGATATTTCATTCAAATTGCAATGATTTTAACTAATCTGCAAAGTAAATATTTACTTACTTACTGTAATTTGTAATATGCAGAAAAATAGCCAACAAAGGTTTGTAGTGCAAATCTTGATCTGTCTCTAAAGACTTACGGCAGATCTCTTCATCTCTAGGAAGATTAATTGCACTCTGTCTGAAAGGAATGAGATAGCTGACATTGGACATTCCCAGCCCTTCTGGTGGCAGACATTTTCCTGTGTATATGGATATACATGTATATATGATTTGAAGAGCAAAAACCTAGCTACAAAGCTACAGAGCTCTATACAAAGGAAGGGAGTGTGAGTAAAATTCCAGGAGTATTACCTTAGAAATTTTCTCTCACACTTCATCATCCAACACAATGCTATGCACTGTGTCCCATAACAAGATAACCGTATCACGTTGGTAATCGTGCATGAACGTGGAAACACTTCTGACACAGGACCAGAACAGAGACAATATCCTTCCAACCACACACCATACACGGAGTAGCATGGTACTCCTGTAGGCAAGCACTTCAGCGCTCCAAATCGGGGTAGTAAACACTATGGGCCCGATTCACAAAAGTAATCTGAGACAAAATTCTAACTTTACCACTTTCGGTATTCACAAAAGGCATTTAGGAGTAGTAAAGTCAGGATTTTGTCTTAACTTTGTCTTAAATTTTGGTCTTAAGACAAAATCCTAACTTAAGTTAAACTTAAGTTAGGATTTTGTCTTAAGACCAAAACTTAAGACAAACTTAAGAGAAAATCCTAACTTAAGTTTAACTTAAGTTAGGACTTTGTCTTAAGACCAAAACTTAAGACAAACTTAAGACAAAATCCTAACTTTACTACTCCTAAATGCCTTTTGTGAATACCAAAAATCGTAAAGTTAGGATTTTGTCTCAGATTACTTTTGTGAATCGGGCCCAACATCAATATAGCAATACAATACAATGCAATACAATACCTAGAAGAGCTCAAAGGTAAACGGTCTGGAGAAGTGTAGAGGTGTGGATGGAGATATGAAGAATAAAGCTTTCTTCAGATGTGTCTGACAACAGGGTGGCTTCAATGCAACGAGGTGATGCTTGATGAGGAGGGTGTCCAGTTCTTTTCTTTTTTTTCTTTTTTTTACAGAGTTTTATATAGCGCGAACTTGACCTGAATCGGGTATCAGAGCGCTTTACATAGCACCCGTTGCATTACATGAGGACACATTCATTTTTGTTAGGCACGGGGAGATTAAGTGATTTTCTGAATTGGAGGAGTGAGGGAACCTGGCAAACCAGGAATGTGATGTAGTTTCAAACCATTGTGGTACAGGAGAAGGCCTAACATCAAGGCTTCTCCTTTTTAGGTTTCGCCTGCGTGCAATCTATTGTATTTAATATAAATCTTAAAAGGGTCTTACATCCTGCCCTTACTTTTCATTTGTTCATGTGCTTGCCACTTACTTTTCCTCCGTTTCTATTGGTTTTAGCATACTATTTCCTGTTGATCTTCCTGTGTTCTTCTCATCAGTATCCTAGGGCCCAAGTACTCCTTTTCATCTGCTTTTGTGGAATTTTTTATTTTAGGTATTGCCTGTACAGTGCTTGCGCTGTGTTTGTTCTCCACCCTTTACTTAATTTCCCCGTGGCTGCATGCATTTCAAGCGTGCTTGTCAGCTGCATGTTTTTCACTTTCCTTCACCACTCCTCCTCTTGCTGTTACTCATCCCTCTTTTCTGATGGTGCCAGCAGAGGAATTTGTGAAATAGTGAGCAGAGGTAGCTTTGGGTTCTTTTCTTTGTTAGGAGGCAGCATCGGGCTCCCTTTCTTCTTAAGGATGGCTTCTCGTTTGTCTAGGGTCTTTCACGATCATCCAAGCCAGGAGCGAATCACATGCTTTACTGCTGTTTGCAGAGACGAGCCTTGCAGCCTTCTTAGGCTCTGTTTCCTAATCTTTGTGTGAGGACAGGAATAAACGATCATTAATTTTCTTGATGCAGGAACACAAGGCATGCTGCTTAAAGAGGAATGTAAACAAATAAAAACGTGGGCATCCTGAAAATTGCAGAGGCAACAAGATTTGAACTACTGTCCCATAAGCGCAATCAATGTGTTCTTCTTAACGTGGAGTCTAGAGGTTTGACTGACAGCTTTCGCCCCACTCGGGAGCTAGCACAATAGAGCTCACACTTCGGTTAGTCAGCCTTTCTGATCACTTTCCTGTGCTGTAGTTGCAGTGATGAAACACAGGTGTCAGCAACAACATCCGTCATGTTTTC
Source organism: Calotriton arnoldi (assembly GCA_963921515.1). Classification (NCBI taxonomy): domain Eukaryota; kingdom Metazoa; phylum Chordata; class Amphibia; order Caudata; family Salamandridae; genus Calotriton; species Calotriton arnoldi. The sequence goes on along the minus strand of CAWUFW010003515.1, from coordinate 1,694,455 downwards.
CAGTAGCCTAACGGTTGGGTTATGTTTTTTAATTGCACAACAAATTCATGCAGTGCTTGCCTGGTACTCCCTGCAGGGTATGGCCTCAGGTGCCCTCTAATGAGACTGTTGGTGCAGATGGCGAGGGGGAAGGGAAACAGGAGCTGGCCGCATGCTGTAAATCATGACCAGTACAAATGTGCCTTTTAAGGTACCAGAATTGCTTTATAAATGTGCAGCGAGGAATTATTTGACTTTAGGTAAGTGGGCGTGTGGAGTTTTTTTCTGCCTCTCCAGTTGTCCAAATGGTGATCTCACTGTTCGAATGCAGAAACTAGAACTCTCTTGTGACAGTGTAAATGGGCAGCGCCACTCTTAAATAGCTAATCTGTAAAAGTTTGGTTTCAGTTTTACTCAACACCCCCATGTTTGTTGGCTTACACTTGTAAACGTGTGTGTTGCGAGATGGTTGCGAGGTGTGTGCTTGAGTGTACATGGATGAGAACGCCTAGAAGAGTCAGCACAGAGCCATGGTGCTAAGCCAGACACAGAAATAAATGCATCTAGGCAAAATATAACAAGTGCAGTCAACACTGTAACTTCCTGTTTGTTTAAGGTGAGGTGGTGATCTTTTACATACTGAAACACGCTTTTAATGACTGGCAATGAGGAATATTGGGGAAATCTTTGTATAATGAAGCCTAACACCCATATGACTGCAACTCAAACCTAAGATGTGCACAGTTGGCACTGCAGTTACCTCCACTTGACAATTTGCACCCCGAGAACCCTTTTACTGGTGTTCACCATCATCTGATGCACGCTGGTGAGTCGAATAACTTCTGTTGACCCCGTAAAACCAGGTTATATATATATATGTGAACGGCATCTCTTTTATTTAAAAACAAGCATTGGCAGAGCAATAGGTTTCGCCTTTGCAAATCTATTGGCTTTGTCAATGTGTGTTTTTCTATTCATGTTGAACAGCAGTTGAGCTGCTGTGCAACATGGCTTAAAGTAAAAAAGAAGCACTATGATGCTGTCAATGCTGGTCGTATCATAGTGTTTTTTTTTGTTTACTTTAAGCCATGTTGCTCAGCAGATCAACTGCTGTTCAACATGTAAAATAAAACATTGACAAAGCCAATAGATTTTGCATAGGCGAAACCTATTGGCTTTGCCAATGCTTGTTGAATTAGTTGACATACAACCTGATGTTTCTGCTTCTGGGGGTCTTATGTAAACCCCTTGAAATCTGGACCTTGGCTACCAGGCATGATGGTGTATAGGAAGTGCCACAAGGCAACATGCCATCAAAGAGGTGCATGCTGGCGAGGAAAGCAATGAAATTACTTGAGGGTTCGAGTGATCCTGTTTTATTTATATAAAGCTTGTATGAGGGTCACCGCATTTCATCTTGGATGTAAGGTGACTTTCAGGTAATTGTCCGAAGAGCGATGCCTCCCTGTAGATTGGCCAATGGCAGTTTTAAAGTGTGCTTCTGGTAGGCAAGGCATTATTCTATGGAGCAAGACTAACAAATGACAGGCTGCTTTTACCTTCTAAGTGATGCGTGCCCTGAAGCAAAAATTGTTGTTATTGTGAAAGGCCAGGGACAGGGCATCATCAACAAGGTATGATTCTATCCAAATTCACCTCTGATTGCCAATTCTTATTCTGCACCTGTTGTTGCTTGTTTGTATAAGAAATGCAAGAAAATTCGTCTTTAGTGACATTCAACTTGAGGTAGGTCTTCAACTTGCAGACTTGGACGGTGGCAGCTAAGTCTTTCTGTCAATTGTTGTTGCGGTAGGATGAGAACTCCAGGTAACGCTGGGTTTCCTTGCCAGCTAGTAGAGCTCTCAGGGGCTCCTACAAGGGAAAAAAGGAAATGAAGGTGGTAGGCTCCATTGCCAGGGGTCCTAGCACTCTTTCGGTGCAAGTCAAGCAGTACCAGATAATTATTTACCCTGGCAAAGGGACCAGATGTGATAGTATGCTCTCTCAGCCCTGTCTCAAAAGACCATTTAGGCAGAGTGAGAAATATTTCTTCTCTCTGCTGCAGTATATTTTCACTTCTCACCGTTGGGTTTTCCCCCTCACTTTCTTCAACACACATGCAATATTCTAAGAAATACTGTAGTTTTTCATACTGCTTAGGTGGTATTTTGATGGCTTCATAATTCTCAGGAGGGTCCTTGAAGTTTCAAGGAGGCAATACATCACATTGCTGAATGCTACACATACCTGCCAGAGGGCTCTGGGTATTTAGAGAACCTTCTATCCATTAAAAAGAGGGGGGGGGGTGGAAATACAGGATCATTTTTAAACTGAGTTGTAATGCAAACACAAGACACTCAGTAGAAGAACTCAAAAACACGGTGGATAGCAATTGCTATCATGCTTTGTTGAAATTATTGTTATTGTGAAAGACCAGGGACAGGGCAAAAAGTTAGGACAGGCCTATCTTTTGATGTGCGGAGACTCCGCAGCCGTAAAGATAACACTAGTTAAATACCTTTATGAACTGCAAACTTACACAAAAATGTATGTTTACCTTTGTGAATCAGGCCCAAAATGTCCTAATGTGCCAGAGTATAGGGCCAGCCCTGGATAGAGACAAAAATAGCAATCCAGGCACTTGTAGAAGGAACAGCTAAAAACCAGGTAAGAAGAAGGCACTCAACCTGGACATAGGCGTAGTTGGAAATAATTTAAACTGAGGCTAGGCAAATTTGCACTGACGTCGGTGCCAAAAACCAGTGAATTAGTTTCATGTAAATGTGCGAGCCCCTCATCTGAAAAGCAGTCGGTCCATGCAGGTGTTAGTTCAAGACTGTTGAATAATTTCCAGCAATCAGTGCAAAATTACCAGACAGTGCAACATTGCCTAGCATTGGTTCAATTGACATGATTTGGTCCATGGGCTTTGAGCATGCTGAGATCTTGCCAGTGAAAAAGCCTGTTCAACGCCAAAATAATCTTACTTGCGTACAAGTCAAAAACTATCCTGCCATAAGGGACTCCGCTACCCAGGCTGCCTGTAACTTTGCTTTATAGTAATGTTAGTTTTTCAAAAAAGCATCGAGGCAGTAACACTTTCAGATGTCTAGGCCAGTTACCAACCCCGCTGTGCCTATTTGCAGCAATCGATAATATGTCGCACTCGGATGTTTAAACCTGATCATTTTTTTTTCAAAGCAATAACAATAGGTCGGGTCTAAAATCCAGTTAATATGTGACATTTGACCGTGTAATTTATATGGGAAGAAAACAATTTTACTGTTTTGAACTTTGTTTCTATGGCATATATTACATCAGTCTGTCATCAGTTACATTAGAAAGCAGAGCTTTCTAAGGAAATCACTTGCCAGGAAAAGAACTAACTACACAAGAAATTCAAAGCCTGAAACTTATAACTTTCAGCTGTCTTTTAGTAAGTGGCAAAATTCCCACTTAATTCCTTTCTCTAATGGAAACATTATTCTCCCAGAGGAAATCGACCGCATTTGATAATAATGCAAAAACTTGAAACACGTATCACAGCACTAATAGGATTAAAAGGGTTACTGAAACTTTTCCCCTGCATGTCTGTGTTCCACCCTGTGTGCTGTACATACCAAAACGGAAACAAAAGTTTTTTTCGTTTCTTAATGAGACTTTCACAGTGAAAAATTCTTGAATTTTGCACGCAAAACAGATAAGTGATTCACAAAGTCAGTTTTGAACGCAGAAGCGTGCCCAGGGGAGTTTCGTGGATGTGGTCAGGAAATGCAATTCACTTACATGTCAGCACTTGGGATTGAGCCAAGAGATTCCTGATGTTTTCAGAAGTAAGTGACCTGCTCTCTCCCCCAGTAGCTCCACCGTTGTGCCTCCGCTGCCGCTGCTCTGGTAGGGTTCAAGCCTGCCCCTGCGACCTTCTGCCTCGTTGTGCCGTTTTTTTTCCCGGTGTCACCAGTGTTATAATTTTGCATAATTTGTCTTAGTCTTGCCCAATTTGTATTGTTGTTTCTGTTTAATTTGTTGGTGCTGTCTTAATACTGTTATTCTGTTTTCGCAGCGGCTCCTCCCCCCTGCCGCCCACGCTCCCGCCTCCCAGCTCAGCTTTCCCTCCCTCCTCCCCTATTTAATGGCGGCCGCGCGCCGGAGGCGTGCCTAAGGCAAGCCTGTCTGCGCCCATCTGCGACCCGACCGCGACCAGCACCAGGAACCCTGGATCTCCAACCATCCACCGCTACGACTCAGCTACCCACCTCGCACTCAACCCCGGGAGGAACCACAACTGCCAGCTATCCACGCCAAGCACCACCCACGGACAGTTCTCTTGCCTTCACTGCCGCCAGACTTTCAACACCATCAGCACCCCCACAGCCACCACCCCCACACCGAACGCCAACACCTCTAAAACCCTGAGTTACATCCTCCTCAACGTGCGCTCCCTGCACAGACACGCCGTTGAGATCTGGGACCTCCTTGACACCCTCTCACCAGATGTCGCCTTCTTTACAGAAACCTGGACCAACATTTCCTCCGCCCCCGACATCGCCACCGCCATCCCCAACGGTTACAAGATCCAGAGGAAAGACCGCCCCAACCGCCCAGGAGGGGGACTCGCCATCGCACACAAGAACTCCCTCCGACGCTCCACCTCCACCACGAATGACTCCCTCTCCACCACCGAACACCTTCACTTCCAAATCCAGACCAGCCCAAGAACCACACTCTGTGGCACCCTCGGTTACAGACCCCCCAGACCTCGCGCCTCGTTCTCCGCAACGATCGCCGACCTCATCGCACCCCACGCCATCGCCTCTATGGACTACATACTCATCGGAGACCTGAACTTCCACCTTGACAACCCCAGTGACCCCAACTCCGCCACCCTCCTGGACAACCTCGCCAACATCGGACTGAAACAGCTCATCACCACTCCTACCCACAAGGCAGGACACACCCTCGACCCCGTCTATGCAGGAGGTAACAACATCCACTTCAGCCACACCACGCAACCCCCCTGGACGGACCACCACTGTGTACACTTCAACGTCGACAAACCGACCGCCCCCAAACCTGCAACACGCCCTCCCAGAAGGAACTGGAGCAAAATCACTGAGGAGCAGCTCAACTCCACCCTCAACCGCAACGCCCCACCACCTCGACCAACGCCAAGCTCGCAGCCAAAGAACTCCACAGATGGATCTCCAACTGTGCAGATGAGCTCACGCCCCTACGCAACTCCAACAGACAGCGCCCCAGAAACGCCATCTGGTTCACCACCGACCTTCAAGAATCCAGACGTACCTGCTGATGCCTTGAGAAGAACTGGAGAAACAGCAAAACGCCAGAAGATCACACCACCTACAAGAAAGTCATGACGGAATATCATCAGCGCATCAGATCCACCAAAAGGACCTTCATCCAAAACAAGATCCTCGCCAACTCCAGCAACTCCAAGGAACTCTTCAGCGTCATCCAGGAATTCACCAAACTCCCCAGCAAAACCACGGACATCACCCCCTCCCAGGACCTCTGCAACAAGCTCGGATCCTACTTCCATCTGAAAATCAAGGGCCTCCATGACAACTTCAACGACCAGACACCCGACTCCGAAACCACCTCCTCCTCCAACAATGCCAGCCAGCCCACCGTCTCCTCCTGGACCCCAGTCAACACCGAAGACACCACCTCGACCATGAAAGGCACCCATTCAGGGGCCCCCATGGACCCCTGCCCACCACACATCTACCACAGAGCCGCCACCACCATCGCTCCAGAACTACAACACCTCATCAACACCACCTTTAAGACCGGCACCTTTCCCAATGACTGGAAACGCGCCGAAGTCAGACCCCTACTCAAGAAACACTCAGCAGACCCCACGGACCTCAAGAACTACTGACCCATCTCCCTCCTCCCCTTCGCGGCCAGAGCCACCAAGAAGATCGTCAATGCCCAGCTAACAAATTTCATCGAAGAAAATTCCATCCTCGACCCCTCCCAATCCGGATTCCGCAGCAACCACAGCATTGAGACCACCCTACTCGCCGCAACAGACGACATCCGCACCCTCCTCGACCAAGGATACACCGCGGCCCTGATCGTACTCGACCTCTCGGCAGCTTTCGGCACCGTCTCCCACCGCACACTCACCGCCAGACTCCACGAGGCTGGCATACAGGGAACCGCCCTCGACTGGATCCACTACTTCCTCACCGGCAGATCCCAAAGGATCAGTCTACCACCCTTCCTCTCGGAAACCAGGGAAATCAACTGCGGAGTACCCCAAGGATCGTTGCTCAGCCCCACGCTCTTCAACATCTACATGGCCCCCCTCGCCACCATCGTCAGACAGCACGGACTCAGCATAGTATCCTACGCCGATGACACCCAGCTCATCCTCTCCCTCACCAAGGACCCCGTCACCACCAGACTCAACTTCCAGGAAGGAATGAAGGACGTGGCATCCTGGATAAGCAGCAGCTGCCTGAAGCTCAACTCGGAGAAGACAGAGGTCCTCATCCTCGGACCCTCCCCCTCTGCATATGACAACACCTGGTGGCCCACTGCCCTCGACAGCCCTCCCACCCCCACAGACCACACCCAAAATCTCGGCATCATACTCGACTCCTCCCTCTCTATGACTCGACAGGTCAACGGCGTCGCCTCCAGCTGCTTCCACACCCTCCGCATCCTCCGAAAGACCTTCAAATGGATCGCCCCCGAATCAAGGAAGACCATCACCCACGCACTCATAACCAGCAGACTGGACTACGGAAACGCCCTCTACGCTGGGATCAACAAGTCTCTGCTCCACAAACTCCAAACCATACAGAACACCGCAGCCAGACTCGTCCTCGGCATCCCTCGACACGAACACATCACCCAACACCTGCGTAACCTCCACTGGCTCCCCGTCGAGAAGAGAGTCACCTTCAAGATGCTCACCCACGCATACAAATGCCTCCACAACACCGGACCCCTATACCTCAACAAGAGAATCTCCTTCCACGCACCCAAGAGAAACCTCTGATCCGCCAACCTCACCCTCGCCGAAACCCCTCGCATCCGCAGAGCCAGAACAGGTGGAAGAGCCTTCTCCTACATTGCGGCCAAGACCTGGAACGAGCTCCCGATCGACATCAGACGTGCCCCCTCCCTGAACATTTTCAGGAAGACACTCAAGACCTGGCTTTTCGACTGAGCGGAGCTGCTTCAACTCCCCCGCCCCCAGCGCCTTGAGACCCTCACGGGTGAGTAGCGCGCTTACAATTCCCTGATTGATTGATTGATTGATTGATTGAAAATATGATAATTTAGCTTAAAATACCATTGACTCCAATGCAAAGGAAATTATTGTCTACTTGTTTTTGTCTAAATCTCTGTCTTAGATGTTGCCAAATGTTGGCTTGCATGAATTCATCTTTTAGTAGTTTTATTATGCTCTGTTTAATATCTCCCTAAACATTTTGGGGCCGTGGGTAAGGCAAATGTTGGGTCCCCCGGTTGGAATAACTGAATGTATTACTAATTTTCAGCTAATGTAAGCCCTTGTGATGCCAAACAAAATTAAATTGTACGTTAAGCATCAGAAACGGGGGTAGACAAACACAACTGAAAGCCAAAGCTGACTGGCATCTGTTAGCAAAACAGCACCAAACGAAAACTTGAACAACAGTTAAGAAAGTCTTTTCTTTTTACGCTTAAGATCTAGATTTTTTTGCGTTCAACAACAATATTTTACATGAATTTTAGGCCTTAATTTAGTAACGGTCACACAAAGGAGCACTTTGTGAAAAATCACACCACTTTGTATGAATGAGGCAAAATTACGCTATATCGACTTAGGGCCTGATTACAAGTCTGGGGCCCGAGGACCTCCAGGCTCACGGGGGTGTGGCGTTGGTGGTCCAGCCACTGCTGCACCAGCGGTCTGACAAGCCTATTACAACTAGGGCGGTCGGACCGCCATTGCACCACAGCAACCATCAGGGATGTTGAGGCCGCAATATGCTTGGCGAGACCGCCACAGTCTCAGGGCCTCAGGGCCATTCGGTGCATGCAGGAGGGTACATGTTGTGCCCCCCTATGTGCATGCACCCCATTACCTGCACGGCATGGACTGAACCAGTCCATGCCATACAGGTACTGTCTTTGACGGTCCTACTGCGGTCACTATTTCGTAGGCACCGCCATGGGACTGTCAAAGAACCACTTGCCAGTGACAAAAAAAGATGTAATCTGGCAGGCTGTGTGCACAAGGGTTTGGCGATGTGGGAGTGGACCGCCGGTGTGGTGGTCCGCTCCCGCACTGACAAACTCGTAATCAGGCACTAAGTGTTGAGCACCAATGCCGCTGTTGGTGGTGACTGCAAAAACTTCTGGTTTAGTGCATCACTATGCAGTGAACTATAGTGCACGGTTACGGTAATGTTGTCGTATGTACAACTTGTACTCAGGGTAAACACTCCAGTAAAGATTTCAACCCGAAAACAGCAGTCAGAAAGTAAGGTCGGAAAATGTGTAATGTGGCAATTATTAAACATCTTACATGTAGGAATATCACACAATATTTTGGTTGTGAGTTGTTTGTGCCTGATTAGACATTAGGATTAGGAAAGCCCGGTCACACTATTTTAGTTGATTGGCTTAAAGCCAAATCTTTTGACACTTTGCACAGGTGCCATCATGTTACATACCTTTTGCATACATTAACAAGAGGGCTAGTACTAGCACCACAAACTGGTGCCATGTGTCATGCAAATGCATGTATAATCATGTAGAAAATCTGGGACCATAACAAAATAAGGTAATAAAAAGTATTAGTTCTCATTTTACATGATATGTCCTGTATTAAATGTGTTTGACGACAGGTTTAGCTTGCATGATATGCCCTGTATAAAATATGTCTGAGATTTAACTTGCAGTTATTAGTTTCCAAAATTTAATTTTAGACAAAATAGTAACACATTACAGTGTCCTATTTATGTCAATTATAGCCTGGCAATGCGTTCTGCAACTGCTTGCTAATTGTATTGTTTCTTTAGGCCAATAACTACAATGATTCCAGGGTTAGCAGATATTACAGCTATAACCTCAAATTTGAAGTAGAGTTTAACTTGTTTAGCATGATTCTTAATTTCTTCCCTAAGTTTGATTAACACTCCTTTTGGTATAATAAATGTCTTCTGACCTGATTAAATTGGAGAAACTGCAAACCACTCTTTATATTATAAATTTAAAATTGTTATTTTTTGTTTAACCAGTTTTTTTCTTCTAATTTGTAGTGAAACGTGTGTAGGGGTGGAGAGTGGCCCCAAGTTCAAGTTGAGTATATTGATGCCCAGAGCATTCGGTTTGCAGTTCCTCTAACTTAATCAGGTTAGAAGACATTGTGCTGTGAAGGGGCATGCCTGGTGGACATTCCAGTTTTTAACTAAGCTACCTGACCATGTGCTATATCCATGGACTGACTTCCAGAATCTTGGATAATATTCTGAATTTGCCTTTAAATTTAGATCCATTTCAAGCTTTGTGAAAGCACAAATGCTTTTCCTCCCAAAGACTGCATCTCCCGGAAGTCGTGACCTGGTGGCATATTACACTACTGATTTCCAGCTTTTTGGAAAACATACAGGACTTAAATTCTCGGTCCATGCTAAGACTTTTCAAAGCCCATTTGCTTATCCTATCAAAGGCTGGATTTCCTAGAATTCCTTATTCACTACTTCTTCTCTACCATTGCAGACTAAGAATGGGTGACAAACTCAGTATACCTGTAGCTGGCAGGTGCAAGACTGATCACATCTGAGGCATGTGATCTTTAGAGAGGTCTTTTTAAGTCCCAATTTGCTTCAGTCAGCAGTGGACATTGAACCCGTGTTCCTGTATGGCTGACCCTTTCCAGACATTCTTTATGTATATCAAATCCTTGTTTCTTGAACTTTAGCTGTTTGGCCTAAGGTCATGCGCAGCAGCAGTTGGAGACTTTGTGGGGAGCATTGTGCGCTGATCCCTGCCTACCACTACTAGTAGGGTGTTGAGTCAAAACCTGTGGGTGATTGCAAAGATATGCCATAGATTGAAAACCACTTAGATTTTAAGTTAGGCAAAGTTGTGTATACCACTACTTTTGATTACAATTAGCCAACTTTGCAACATAAATCTTGTTTTAAGTTGGAAAGTAAAAGGACCACCAAGTTTTTATGCTAGGCTTCCATTACAAAAGTAACACAAAGCCTGCTCAAATTGTTAGTAAATCTGGCCACTTGCTTGTATGCTGCACTACATTGTTACAGAGAACATTAAAATATGCTCTATAAAATATACTAACAGTTTAAAATTAGGACACAGACATGACAAACAACATATGTTTTTCTGTTTGACAACCAGAAAATATGGTTTTAACAAAAGCCTTTGTTTGTTTTTTTCAAAGATTTTTAACTTTTTTGTATTTATTTTTATCTTTTTGGGTATTCAACTAAAAACAACAAAATATTTGCCCATCTAAGCTTGGATGCAAAAAATAAAAAATACTTCCTGCAGTTTGTCTGTTGAGGTGTCAACTGCTAGTCTCTCTATGCTTCACTCTGTTCTCCAAAAGAGATGCTTTTTGTGCCTTTCATGCAATATAATGCAAAGTTCGCATACAGGGGTTTATAATCTTGGATTTGGGCGGCAACTACATCAGCAGGAAGAGAGTTCCCAGGCTGGCAACTCTGAATTACAATTTTTTTATATGGTGGTGGTTGTTGAATGTCTGCTTTTGTTTTGCAATTTCGCGATGTGATCGCGATCATCGCGACGGCGTTGCAGATTTTAAAAATTCAAAAAGAATTATTTGACAAGAAAATGAACAAAATTTTAGCTGCTTGGGTGGCACAGATTTAAATAATGCCTTTAAGTGTATTTTTCAGTATGTGAAATACATATGCTAATCACAGATTATCCACAGTAAATGCGACAATGTTGTACCAACTCAAAAAATGCTTAGAAATCAAACCAGTTATTAATGTACTTTCTGATAAACACATACCAAATCAAACAAGAATTTGCAATGCAATCGGTCTCGCCTTTGGGACCTTATATGTATTTAGCTAGCAGCACATTAGCCTGGGTGCTGAAACATCTACTGTTCTTTAACATGGAGGGAAAGTAAGCACCAAACTGCGTGACACGCCAGGTATGGGAACACATGGAGAGAAATATTGCCTTTCAGCGGGAAATGGTAAAGTCCAAAGCTCTGTTTTTAATATAAAATCAGGGCCTTCGGTGGTCATATCACTGAAAATACAAGATTAAATACAAGATTTGAAAAAAATATTATTGTCTACGGGTACTTGTGGAAGACAATTTCAATGGACTGGAATCTAGAGAATGCTAAAGTCATTCTGGTATTTTACTGACCTCTGCTGGTCGTTTTCTATCAAGACAGTTAAATCGAGGCAGTTGAACAGAAAAAAAGTCCCTAGGCGGAAGCAAGCAAGTCCTAGGGCTGATCTCCAGAGCCCACAAAGTACATACACATAAGTATATACTAAAGTATATATACAAGAGGTCTCAAATGCTCGACCTAAAAAAGGATGTCCCTAATAGTAATCAGTTAAAGAATTCATGTCAGACAAGCAAAAAGATGATAAAGAAGCTATGCTTCAGGGGAGGGACAAACATGATAGACAAGATGGGACAAGGAAAGCAACTGAAAAAGAAGCAAGAAGATAAGAGTGACAATAAATCCAACCAATGGAAAGCAATGGGTGGGTTCTAAACCCACTAGCTGCTTAGTAACCCCACAATAGGTCTTTTGCAATTAGGCAGTTTGCGCTGTCTGGTAGATGAGACCTAAAAAGAATGCTTCGAAGGGAAAGGTATTGCGCCATGCAGCTATTTAGCATTTGTTCCAGCGCATTACATAATCATAAAGTAATACAATAGTAAAATGCCTGTGAAAAGATCTAACATTGCTAAAAGCAGGCCGAGCAATAACCAAATAAGCTGTGTGACATGTTGCAAGATTTAACACCAGCGTAGAAAACAAAATAGAGCAGATTGATAAGATCAATACATTTATTCAACAGTATAAACAAAAATGGATAGAAATAAATTAGATGATTTAAGTAAGGAGGCATCAATATAAAATGCCACACATGCTCTATATCTATCCAATCCATAGCATTAGTTAAATGTGTGAGCTATGAAATTAAGCAGCACATGTACATCGTGTACAGGGATGCCAGGGAGCATAAAGGGTAGAGGCTCATTTTCAAAGCAAAGCGCAAAAGAGAACGTACCCTAACGTTTTAGAGGCTAATTATATTTTGGGGAAAAGAGGTGGTATTTATGCTCATTTGAGAATCAACATCTTTCCAAGTCACTATCACTACTTTCCTTGTAGAGCCCTATGAAGGAAGAGCACTCTTTTGGTGCCAGAGTCGATGGGGTTCCAACATATTTCCACTGTGCCTTGCTGTAGTTCAGATTCATTTAATATAAAAATATTGCATTAATTGGGTGTTCAGTTTTTGTGCTCAGCTACCCCAACAGTGTTTCTTAGGTGACTAGCATGTCTTGGAGTTAAAGGTATGCACCTTTTATTATTGCAGTCTGTATCGGTTTGTATGCCTGTCTGCAAGCGAACGTTTTTTTACATATATAAACAGGTTTACATGTGTTTTTAGATTTGTAGCATGTTTTGGGAAATAGGCAACATTTGTCGCAGTAATTTACGCTCAATTGCTTTTTATAAAGCGGTTTGTGTTCTTTTCCTAGGTAATTTAAAGGTTATACCTTCTATCAATATACAAACATTTACATGCATACACATAACAGTTTTTTTTTAAAGTATGAAACATATGTGTGTACCTTTTATTGTGAATGATTCATTGTAAATCAAATGCATTTAAACTGGTTTCACCGCTCCTCCCACGTCCTTGTGGGAGGGGTACAATCTTTAATGCTTTGATTGTACATGTAGTGAAGTGGCAGGCGAAGGCCTGGGCGTCTCCCCATGTTTGAGGTAATGCTGACAACTCTAGACAGTGACAGGTGAAGGCCCGAGAGGACTCGTGGAAGTGCCTCAAGTCCTGCCTTCCCAGAGTGTACTGCGAGGGGCATGGCCAGACAGCAGCCAGGTGATGGCGCTGCTCGTGATAAGGCCGCTTTACAGTAACCCGTGTCTGGCTGAGCGGGTGTTTAGCTCATTAAACGCGGGCGTCAAGGGGACACCCGAGCCGGCCGCTCTCACTGGGAGCTTGCAAGGCATGCCCCGGAGCTCTGGTTACTGCGCCCTGGAGGAGATGCCGCCGGGGGCCGGAGGCTCACCTTTCATAGAAGTGGGGGTAGGGGAGGAGGGATCGGGAGATGAGGGTGCGTAGTCTAAACTTCCCAATCTCCATGCAGCCAAACACTTTTCTGAAGCAGGATTACCCCCGTGAGCAAAGCGCATCTACCGCTCTATGGATATCAGGTACAGTAACTTCACAAGACTCGTTCCCTCAACTTCCGCTTTTGGATGGCTGGCTCCGCTCGAGTCATGAATGACCAATGCTACAGATGACGCACGGAAGAACAAGGTGACGTCCATGCACGTGATTTCATCTTTGCTAAGGAGTATTCCTCTAATTGAGAACTAGTCACTACCAGGCTATCAGGTCAGGGGATGCGACGGAAACTGAGGCTCGATCATCGCATGCGCAGGCATATGTAGACTCCCGCTGTCCCTCCCCGATTATAAAAAAAAAAGAAAAAAAAAGCATTGGCAATGCAATAGGACTCGCATTTACGCGAGACCTATTGCATTGAAAACGGGAGTGCGTGGGAGGGGAGCTTGGATCCCCAAGAAGTCACGGACTGTGGTGTGGGGGGGGGGTAGGGAGAGACAGGAAAAAAGTAGTCTGCAGTGAATGGGCCAGTATCCATGGAAGGATACAAATGACTGACATGGCTGTCATGGGGAGGGACTAACAAGCTTAAAACCAATCGGAAGGCAGCATTTATAACCTAAGCCAATGAAGAAGATGGGCCGGAGAGTGGGCGGAGCTTCCACGAAGCTTCCACACTATAGTGTATACTGCATGCCTCGCAAAGCGATGGCAGCGAATTCGCGCTGTAATGCTAGGCGAGACCTAAAAATGAGTAGTATATAATATAAATATAATTTACAATATCCAATTATAGAAAGAAAATGAAAATCTCAGAGGCTCACTTAAAAAAAATGGATGTTACAATTAAGAAATAGAATTTTAAACTCATTGAAAGGTTATATTGGGGTGTGAGGGGTGCGTCAGAGATTCTGTTGATGTCATCAGTGATGTCTTTGAGATGTCATCAGTGATGTCACTGACCATGTCACGAGTGATGTAATATGTGTGGTCATAAGCAGTGCATAGTGGGTTTGTGAGTTATAGTTAGCTCATCTAACTATAAGTGCTGAATTTCTCGGGTTTTGTACGAGTAAAATGTCAGCCTAACTATAAGATCCCTGTAACTTTTATTTTTTCAGTGAATTTCTGTATTTTTTAAACTCTATTTCCTAACTATAACGTCCCTGTAACCTTTGATTTTTTCAGTGAATATATATATATATGTTACCTAGTGGTGGTCACTACTAGGTAGTTATAGTTAGGTCTGCTATTCCATAGAAAGAACATTTTTGGTTTGCCAATAACTTTGGCTCCGTTTGACAAATCTTCACAAAACTTTCCCAAAAGAAGTTAATTCACCTCAGCTCCCTCATGGAACGTTTTGGAGTGATCTGTTAAGCAGGGGCTGAGAAAAAAGGGAGCGTCCCAAAACATAAAATCTCTATGCATTTTCGATAGACTTCTTTAGGCAGGGCAACAGCAAACATTGCACCAAATTTGGCAGGAAGCTAGATCTTGGTCCACAGATAGTGCTTTTTGTGATGTGGTGTAATCTGTTCAGTAATTTTTGTGAAATTAAGGGTGGAAAATAATTGTATATTTTGGCAATTGGGCACCGGAGAGTCCCAGAACCCTCCAGCGAGTTTACAAAATCAAAAATGGAGCCTTGTGATTGATTGAGAAGCCCGTTTTTGCTCCTGCGTGTCACTCGAGTCTGAGCACTCTGATTGGTTGGCTGTTGGAATGTTTGAAATGAAATGGCCGCCATTACTATTTATTATGAAAAATTGGAGATGTTATGGAAATTAAATAAAAAAAGATATATAAGGGGCATCAGAAAGGCATGCTGTCCCTTTAGATTTAGATAGGAGGTGACTAAGGGGTAACTACTGGTAAGAAACATGTGAGGCATGGATGGAAAATTGCTGAGCCTGCCACAAGGTTATATGATCCCATGAGCCTCTCGTAAGACCTGCATGGAAAATTGCTCAGCCTGCTATAAGGTGTCTTACGATCTAGCAAGATCATATAGGGGAAGTAAAAACAGAAGGGCAATGCTCAACCAATAGTCACCATTCTTATTACATGGTTGAAGAAATACTGCGATGTGATTGGCTGCAGAACCAGAGATAGCTCAGTTTGTCCTTGGTGCTTTGGAGGAGAAGGAAGTGTCTTTGAGTTGTGCTCAGCATATGTGACTAAATTTGGAGCTGAAAGAGACTGGTGTGTTTATCTGCACTTAAGAAAGAACTCCAAATTCAGATATTTAATAATATATTCATAAACCTTGTTGTGAAGTGTCACTTAGTGTACTAAACTTGGCAAACTTATTCTACACTATGTTTACAGAGTGAAAAGCTGTTTGGAGAGGTTTAGATGTGTTATTATAGCTTTTGAGAGGTACACATTACAATGTAGAGAGATGTGAGCATGGTTTGGAGATTGTGTTAAAAATGAGTTGTTTTAACTGTATATGCTTGTAAGTAAAGGGAGCAGTGTTTCTTAATTGATAAACAAAGAATGTAATAATACAAGCTCACTGTTCTTATCAACCTCATTATATATATACATATATACATATATATATATATATATATATATATTTATATATACATATATATATAGATAGATGGATAGATAGATAGATAGATAGATAGATAGAAAGATAGATAGATTTATAAAGAAGCTTGTGTTTCTTTAGAAACTATTATGGAAGCAGAGTTCATGGCATGCTATAATTTAATTGAAAAAATATGAAAATAGACTGGCTGAGGGTGTGGTATTTTTCAGGAGAAAGGAGGTTGGCTTAACGGCTAGGGCAGTTGACCTCAAATCTGGAGACCCGGGTTCGTGTCTCGGCAAGGACGCACAACATCCTGTGATTCTGGGCAAATCACTTAATCTCCCCGTGCCTAACAAAAATGAATGTGTCCTCGTGTAATGCAACTGGTGATCGTGTAAAGCGCTCTGACACCTGATACCTTTGGGGCAAGTTTGCGCTATATAAAACTCCGTAAAAATAAATAAATAAATTTAAAAAATAAATTACTGTTGCACTAGATATAAATATATGATTGTGGGTGAAAAATATATTAATGATTAGACAATACAGTGATCTATCACTGTTATGAATTATTGATCAGTGTGTAACTTTTTTCTTTTTTGTCTTTTGTTAGGAGGAAAATGAAAACTTGTCTCTAAGGAAATACATATCTGTTCACATAAGCATTGTTAACACAAGCACAATTATTGTGCTGTTCAGCAATGACTACCTCTTGAAGCATAATGTTTTCAGGTTGGAAGGATGTGAAAGTGACTGAACAGTTGTGTAGTTCAGCAGCACAGGCTAGCTCTGCATAAGCTAGGCTTTGTGAACTGTAATTTATACATATGGTGCTTTGCTGAAACTTTCTTGCCACCTAGCCTGCTAATATATAGCAGAAAACTGAAGACTCTTTGGCAGGCTAAGTTGGCTAAAAGGCTGGAAAAAAGTGCTATGTGAATCAAAATTCAGTAGGCAAATAAAGCAAAAAGGCGGCGACATTGGCGCCTGCTGATGTGTTTAAAAAAGTTATGTAATATAGTTGTTTGTATTGTTTGATTAACAGTTGTTCATATAGTTAGTTAATATAGTTGTTATAGTTTTGTATGTTAATATTGTTTTATTGTAATAAAAAGTTACTTTTGATTTCTTTCCTTACTACTGATTATAAATTTCAGTTTAATTAGAGTATTGCAATATTCACTAAAACGGTCAGTTACATCTTTAGGAACTGTAAATATGCTGCTGCATGTATATGCATCTCTATGGTTGTATGCGCATCTTTCTTTCTACAGACACTTGGTAATGGAGGATCCAAATATTTTGTTATGCAGCTAAGGTGACTTGTCATTAGGCCTGGGGGTAAATTCCATTCCGCTCGCGGAATTTGGGTAATTTCGCGTTTCGCGGAGAACGCGGAATTACCAAAAATTTTGCAATCCGCGGCTCCGCTGAATTTTTTGCTTGTTCGCGCTTTCAAAATGCGTGTTCGCGAGATATTTCTCCCCGAGCACGCAAACAGCGTTCGTGAACAGGAAAACAGCATCGCGAACGGGCGGAACAAGCAATTCTGCGTGTTCGCGGAACTTTAGGGGGCTCGCAGAGATTTTTTACTGTTTCGCTGAGCTTTGCGTAGCGCGACTATGCAAATTCCGCCCACCCCTACTTGTCATTCAATAGTGAGGTGTCAGTAGAGAGATCAGTCCTTGTCCATGCTGTAGTATAGGGACCTATGATAGCATAGAGAGGTATTGTCTTAGAGAACAGTGCATCTTCATGCTCTAATACGCACTCCCATCAGCTGCTTGCACACAGTATTATGTATGACTGTCCACATTGGGAGATGTCTGAAAGAGAGTTGAGTATATCCCCATATCATTATGGACACCAGCTGTGCAAGACACAGTTTTCAACAGAGAGGATACTCCATTTTATACTGTATATGGACATTCATCATTATGAAGAGAGGTATGCACAGAAAGAATAGTCTCTAACTACAATCAACTTTGCTAGTATGTTACTCTGGGAAGATGTCTCAGCTGACAGGGCAGTATGTTTCCATACTATAGTCTCTATAGTTGTTATGGAAGACAGACCTCTCAGCATAGAGGCACTTTCATCCCTACACCTTTCTTGTATATATGTCATCTTGGGGAGAGCTGTGATCAGAGAGGTAAGCCATTATTTGCACCATAATTTGCACACCTGTCATCCAAGGCACAGGTCACAGTAGAGAGGCAAGTCTCTACCCACACTACTAAGCAGACTTATCATGCAAGCTAGATGTCTCAGCAAACAAGGCAGTTCCTCCCTACAGGCTAATGTGCATTCCTGTCAGTATGGGAAGAGGTATGAGCAGAGAGATAATTTTTTCTCAAACCCTACTACAGACACCTCTCACTCTGGTAAGATGTGTTAGAAGACAGGGCACTCCCTTCCCAGACACCACTGTGTATCCCTGATATACATGGCTATTTTCCTGGGAACAGGTCTCAGTGGAGAGGCCAGTACCTGTTAAACTTACTATGGAATAGTAAGGGCTTAAGGGCAAGATGGCGGCCGTGTCTATGGCCGAGTGAGCGGACCTCAGCCCTCTCCCAACTCCTCTCCCCCTCCGGGCAGTAATTTGTGGGGAAAACAGACTTACCGGCATCGTCTTCAGCAGGCTTCAGCAGTGTTTTGGCTCAGTTATTCTGCTGATGATTTGGCGGTCCTGGTTTTGGATTAGGGCGGCTCCACTTCCATTCCGCCTGGTGATCCTGGGAATCTGTAGCGGTAATTCTACGATGCCTCCCAAAGCAGCCATCAAGGCTGGAAAGGCCCGGGGACTACCGACAACCTCAGACAGTCCTGGCAGGCTGGAGCAGACTCGGGTCAGCCCTGATGTAGTCAGACCCAGGAGCGGTAAACTAACAACAGCAACTGGGGGATCACCCGATCCTCGGGAGAAAAGGAGCGTTTTGATCCGTGGGAGACAGACGGTCCCCGCGTTATTTAAAGTACAATCCTGTAAAAATAAGAAGTTGCAGGACCCGCCGGTAGTAGAAAAAATGAGTGGAAAGAATCCCGCTCCCCCGCTGACTCTTGAGCTTTCAACTTTGTGTGAACAGACAGCAGTCCCGCAGACAAGTGGCAGCTTTCAAAAATCCGATCTCGGAGCAGCAAAGGCTGGAGATCTAATCTCTATCAGTGGGGGCAGGTCTGATGAGGTTTTCCAGGCACCGACAGTGGATGAATCCGGTGAGCTGAAGGGCTCAGCACTAGTACAGGACCAGTGCATTCTGGGAGATGGAGTTTCTTTGACTCTGGATCAGCCAAAGCTGGCTACAGTGGTGCTTCCTAGTGCCGCCGCCTTCCCGGAATCCATTCCCTTATCATTGAGAGAAGAGGAGTCTGCGGATAACTTCTTCTCCCTTTCAGATCATTCCAGCCAATCAGGGGATGATGGTACTGGGAAAGATTGGGCTGCGCAGGGAAGCGAAGATAGCAGCTTACAGTGGGAGGAAGAAGGCAGCGCCTCAGTTCAGACTGGTACAGTTCGCAAGCTGAAAGAGCCAGGCACCTTTTCAGATCATGGCGCAACTGGACCATTTACTTGGGATTATTCTTTCTCTACTCAGCTAAACGGCAAAGGGAATACACTTGAAGTAGCCCTGGCTCCGCCGACGGCCACTGATGATAGTGCGAGCGGCCCTGAAGGCATCACACTGGCTACAATATATCGGAGTATCATGGCCCATCGCGCTGAAACCAGAGCAGAGAGCTCCAGGACACAAGGAGCATGTCGCAAATTGCAGAACTCAATGCGCCGGATGGCGAAAACATGCTCAGATTTTGCCGTAAGAATTAGTGAAGCTGAGACACGGATTTCACAATTAGAGGATGAATTGGCTGTACAGAAGAAGTTGACGGAAACCATTAAAGTAATGAAAGATGACACAGTCTGGAAACTTACTGATTTGGAAAATAGAGCAAGGAGGAATAATCTGCGGATCCTTGGTGTCCCTGAAGGGAAAGAGTCGGAAGATGTCTGGCAGTTTATAATTGAACTGTTTGAAGAGGCATTTCCAGAACTGAAATGGGATTGGAAAGTTCAAATCCAGCGGGCACATCGGTTCCCCTTTCATCAGCGTCAAAGGACAGGCCAAGTGGATAACCGCCCTCGGGCTATCTTAATTTGTTTGAATAACTTTTTGGCGAGGGAGGCACTGTACGACTTGGCGAGGCCGGACAGGAAAAGAGTTGCGAAAGACTGCAGTTTCTTTGTTAGGCCTGACTTCTGTCAGGCCACTGTCGAAAAGAGGTGGCTTCTGCGTCAATTAATACCTGTCTTTCAGGCGAAGGGGGCACAGGTTTATCTCCTTAATCCTGCTAAATTAAAGGTGGTTTATCAGGGGAAAACCCACTATTTCCAATCTGAGATCCAGGCTAAGGAATTCTCATCCTCATTATGATGGCAGAAATCAGTATAGTATGTCTGATGGGGTGTGGTGGCCTTCTTTCTTTCTTGTTTCCCCCTTCCTTTTCTCTTTTCTAGTCTCTTTCCCCCTTTCTTCTTATGAGTATAATATGAGGGTTTCGCTGGGTATCAACAGATGAGAAATCTAATTGTTGAGTAAAGAGATGTATTGTCTAGCTCCTGGAGGGGGTAGTTAGTTGGGGGGTGGTTCAGCTCAGCATCACCTGGGACTTATAGTCCCTATGCCCTTTTTGGTGGGTGAGGGGTGGGGTGGGTGGGTTGGTGATGAGGGTGGTGAGGGTGAGGGGAGGGCTGGGGGGGGTAGGAGGATACAGATGTTGTTGTTATTGTTTCATTCACTATTTTTTTATGAGCACATTGGTTCAATGAAATGTTTAGCTATCGACAGAATCTCTGAGATGTTCCTAATCTTCAGGTCTAATGAGGAATTCAATTATTCACTAAATGGCAGTTAGCATGGGAGTTATTTCACTATGCTCCTGGAATATTTGCGGGTTGAATGACAGGAGGAAAAGGGGATTTTTGGCTAAATGTGTACAGCTTATGCAGATCAATATTCTTTGTCTCCAAGAAACCCATATACCGTGTAGTAAGAGCAACTGGTTGAAGGAATGTGGGTTAGATCTTGTAGCATATACACGTCAGAGCACTACTCTAAGGGGTGTGGCTGTACTCGTTAGGCGTGGGATAGGGATTTGTCGTAGAGTTAAGGAGGACCAACTTGGTCGATGGGTGATCGTTGAATTTGTAATTAATAATGTTTCTTACACAATATGCTCTGTTTACGGATCCAATCTGGATGATCCGGACATCTTAAACTTTTTGAGTGTGGAGCTTGCGATGTGGTCACAACCACTAATTTTCTGTGGGGACCTTAACATCCATTTGGAGAGCAATTTTGATCTGATGAGCTATTCCCAATATTCTTGGCGGAAAATCCAGACTTTTAAGGCTTTACGAGGGCTGGTTAGTGAGCATGGGCTAATCGATCTCTGGTATAGACATAAACAAATGGATTTGGGCTATACTTTCTATTCAGCCCCTCACAATAAGATGGTCAGGTTGGATTATGTTTTTGTCTCTTGTCAGAAAGCAGAGGAAATGAGCATCCGTATACCCCCCAGGATCATATCAGACCATAATCCTTTAATAGTCGAATTTTCGTGCAGGGGCTCTTTGATATTACCACGCCCCTGGACTTTCGAACGTAAATTGTTATTAGACCAATCTTATTGTCAGTATATGGCCAAATGGATGGTTGAATTTTTTGAATTTAACAGAAAGTCGGCCCCAGATTGTGTGGTCTGGGACGCATTTAAGGCGGCGGTGCGGGGAGAGACCCTCAACTTTTCAGGACACCAGCGTAAGACACTGAAGGAGCAGCTGCGAGGGTGGACAGAGCACCTTAGGCTGGCAGAGGTACGTTTAATGTCAAGGATTCATCAGGGACAGGACATTACGGAATGTCAGCAGCTTATCACCAATATTAAGACCAAGATACATCAGCAATTTAGTGATGAGATTGCTCTTAAATATACCCAATTTAGAACCGAGGCATATGAATTGGGCGAAAATACGGGTAGAATACTCGCCAAACGATTGCAACAGCGGGAGATTTCACACAGGATTGATAAGATACAAGATCAGTCTGGAACAAGTCATGATTCCCCAACAGGGGTTCTGAAAGTGTTTCAAGACTTTTATCAACAGCTGTATACTGAAGAGGATAGCGCAGGGCAGGAGGGCAGTGGGGACCAGTCTTCAGGGGGGGGATTTTTTCAGGGTCTCTGCACTACTAAAGTTACAACAGCTCAAAATACACTTCTTGAGGCCCCAATTTCGTGGGAAGAAATAGAGACAGCCATTACGTCTCTTGCAGCCGGGAAAGCCGTGGATCCGGACGGGATCCCTCTGGAATTTTTTAGATCGTTCTGAAGTGTCTTAAGGGTAGATTTAATATCTCTATTTCAATCGGCACAAAAAGGTCAGATTCCCGATTCGTGGAGAAGAACTACCATTGTTGTATTTAAAAAGAAAGGGAGACCAGAATTAAGTCCTTCATCATATAGGCCTATTTCACTCATTAATGCTGACTCTAAGATCTACTCTAAGATCTTGGCGACTAGATTGGCGGGTGTCATTGCGCCTCTGGTTTCCCTACGACAACATGGGTTCATTCCGGGTCGGGACATGACTGATCACGTCTGGAGGGCCATTTCTCTTCTTGACTGGGCGCGGGCCACGGGGTCTCCGCTTGGGATGATCCTGTTGGATGCCGAAAAAGCATTTGACAGGGTCTCCTGGTGGTTCCTGTGGTCCGTCCTCCGCTGGAAGGGGATGGCGGAGGGATTTATTCAGACAATCCAGGCTTTATATATCTCACCTGTAGTGGGGGTCCGAATCTCAGGACAGGAGTCTCAGGCGATTAATATCAGTAGGGGTACTAGGCAGGGTTGTCCCTGCTCCCCTCTCCTGTTCTCGTTATATATTGACCCCTTCCTGCTGCAACTTGAACGGTGTAATAATATTCAACCTATAATCGCAAATGGTTTTGAATATAAGATATTAGCTTATGCTGATGACGTTGCGATACTTACTGCTGATATAGTGGCAGCATATCCGGCAGTTATTGAGTTGGCAAAATGTTATGGTCGGTATGCCGGATATAAGCTAAATACAGATAAAACACAGATTTTGTATTCAGGCAGGGAGCTCCTTACAGATCTCCCAATCGTCTCAGCAGTGACGTATTTGGGCATTAAACTCACAGTAGAGGTTGATCAAATCCCAGACATTAACATCGCCCCTATAATTGATGCAACTAATCGTAAACTCGAAAGACTGGACCACCTGCACCTGTCTATGTACGGGCGGAGTAATGTTATTAAAATGATGGTATTGCCTAAAATACTATATCTTTTCAGGACTATCCCTCTGGTGTTCTCTGCTTCGTGGTTTATTAAGATTGAGAGGATGTGCTCTCGGTTTATGTGGAGCTACCACAGATCAAGGAGAGCGGCCAAATGGCTACCTCTCCCTCGAATGCGTGGGGGCTGGGCTATTCCTAATTGTTTGCTCTATTACTGGGCTTGTATGCTACAACATATGGGGATACTCCTGGCCGGTGATAGGAGCCGCTGCTCAGTAGCATGTAAGCCAACCATCTATGAAATTGGGCTGGGGGAGGCAGCTAAGCATTGTCTAGTAGCGGTCCTAGAACCTAGTTACTATAAAAAAAACTCGATTCAAAGTAACGCAAGCGGCGTATATGGTCTGGCGGAAGGTGTGCAAGATGTTCAAAATTCATAGGATTAATAACTATACACCCCTCTCTGCTATCCGGATATTACCTCTAATTTTTCAAGACCGGATCACCCAAAGATGGAGTAACTTGGGGATCAACACGGTTGGGGATCTGGGCCAGGGAGATCAATTGGCTTCCTTTGCTTTCTTGCGGGAGAAGTACGGTCTAGATAAGTGGGAATTTTTCAAATATCTTCAGATTCGTAGCTTTCTGGACAAGAAAAAGCAATGTCAGGGTGGAATGTATGGTAAACTACAATTAGTTGAATCAGTCTGTCGAAAATCCCGCATAAGTGTGATTTATCAGTTACTTTTGGAATCCCTCCCTGATGATTTAGCCCACCAGAATGATAAATGGGTAAAGAAATTTGGGAAGGAAGGGATTAATTTGGAGGAGTCACTTCGGGTAGCCAGTTGGACTCTACTATCTGGGAGTCTCCGGAGTCAACACTTTATGTCTATCTTTGATTTGTATTATACACCGGAAAAAGTAGCTAAATGGGGTGGGAGCGTGGGTGGTTCTTGTAATAGATGTGGAGAGCCACTGGCAGATACGGTGCATATGTTTTATTCTTGTCTTCAGCTAGTGACGTTTTATCAGGATCTGGAAACCTTTTTGTCCTCGATCCTACATTTCCCTATATCTATTTCTCCAGAAATGGTGATCTTGGGTGTGGGAACGGACGGAAGCTGGTCGTCCGCTGTTATTGGATTTATTTTTATGGCAATGGCTGTTACAAGACTTTGTATTACATCTAGCTGGCTTAACTCAGATCCCCCCACTTTCTGTAGTTGGCGCTCTCGTCTATTAGCTGTATACAATTTAGAATCTTCAGTGTATCGGCTAAAGGGCCGCAGTAGACGAGAAAGGGGACAAAAATTATGGGCTCCCATAACAGATTGGTTATAATAGCTTGGTAATAATGGACCCCAGCACGGGTATCTTCATCTGGACTTGATGCTCTACATGTAAATATACTAAAATTTTTACCCCCTCTCTTTTGTTTTTGTTTTTCTGGATTAAGGACGCTTCCTTTTTTTCTGGTATTTTGTTTTTTAGATATTGATCCTAACCATTTGAAATGAATGTGATAGCTATGGTGTTCTTTTTTTCTCTTTTTTTTCTGTATGATGCTCTATTCTTACAACAACATCAATAAAAAATGTATTTTAAAAAAAGGAATAGTAAGGGCTTACATATGAGGTTTGTACCTTCCCTACCCTACTTTGCATACTGCTGAGCCTGGGGAAAAAAGTGGGTGGGGAGGCAGTGTGTCTTTACACCCTACTCTACAAACTGGTTAAATGGAAGGTGTCAGTGGATAGGCCAGACTCTTCCGAAACTCTACTGTACACAGTTGTTAGACTGTGGAGAAGAGTCAGTGAGATTGGAGTGTTTTTTTGCACCCTACTATTCACTGTTGTCATACTGTGGAACGTTCTCATTGGAGATTCTACTTTCCCCACACCGTACTAATAGGGACAATAAGGCATAAGAACTATAATAAAGGAAAGTGTAAATCCTTCCTCCCAAAAAAGTTTACGATCTCATGAGACTCTCGTGGAATTGTAATAACAGTAGTGGCGTATAAAACATCTTGATGAAAGGTGATACTGGAGAGACTGTCTCTCCCCACACCTTACTATACACTTGAAGCCCTGGGTAGAGGTGTCACTGAGGAACTTAGGTGCTCATTATGATGGTGGAAGGACCGCCACCGCCGGGCCGGCGGTGGCGGTCCTTCCGCCATCACAGAGCATTTTACCCACCGCCAAATTAGGATGGCAGTGGGTATCGCGGCGGACGCAAAGTCCGTCCGCCGCTTTTCTGCTGGAGGCAATCGAACCGATTGCCTGGCGGATGGAAAAAGGCCACTAATATGGTAGCGGTGCATAGCAGGCACCGTCCGCCATATTATGATGTGCCCTGGAAGAGGCCTTTCCATGGCGGCGCTGCCGCCATGGAAAGGATGGCGGGGATTGGTTTTGGGGGCTTGGGGGCACGTTGCGGGCCACTCAGTATGGGGGGAGGGTGTAGGTGCACTGGGCATTCCCATGCACAAGGTGGCAGGCACCGCGTGGTGCCTGCCACGTTGTGCATGGGAATGCACATCGTGACATTTTGGCATTGCGAACGGTGCTGCAGCCAGCAGCACCGCCCGCAATGTTAAAAGGCCAGGATGCGCCCGCCATACTGGCGGGCGCATCCTAATTGGGCTGGTGGGTCCGCCGCATGTCTGGCAGGCGGTCCCATCACTGCTATGATGGCGGGCAGACTGATGTCCGCTCGCCATCATAATGAGCCCCTTAGTCTCTTCTCGCACCGTACTATGCACTCCTGTCATACTATGAAAAGGTCTCATTGGAGAGGCCACTTTTTTCCCCACAGACTTCTAGTGGGGAGAATAAGGAATAGGTACTGTAATGAAGAAAAGTGTAACTTCTTCCCCCTAAAAATGTTTATGATCTCACAAGACACTCAGGGGATCGCATTAAATGAAACACGTAGTGGGGTATAGAAAATCTTTTTCAAGAGAAAGGTTACAGTACAGAGGCTTGTATGCTTGCATAGTCTAATACTGACACCCTATGATACAGAGCTATTATGCATTAAATATAGTTTAAATGTTTGAGTTTGTGAGATGCTCATGAGAGCTTGAGAAATATACGAGTGACAGCAGGAATTTGTGTGCTCCAACTCCAGCAAGACTCTTGCGGGTGTCAGTATTTTTTGTTTTTTAAAAAGGCATTTATACGATGAAATAATCACATAATGTTGCAAAAGGGTGGCTCTGGCAAGAGCCTTTGTGATTATAGTGTGTAATCCTGTTACCTTCTGCAGTGAAGTGCACTCCATCTCACCTATTGACACCTGGAATTTAAACCGGATGTTGTTATGATATATAGAGTCCATGCCCTGGTCACAAAGAAATGCAGAAACTGTTTTATTGACATGCTTCCAGGATTTCTCAATCTTAGGGCAACACTCTTTTGACCATTGCCATTTTTGCCTTGGATATTTATTACAATATACAATGGCAGTGTGAGGAAAGAGATACATCATTGTGAAAAGATCTCCTTTATTTGGCTTTCAAGTGCAACACCTGTGAATGTGCCTAGGTCACTCCCACCACAATGCGCAATCATCAGGTCAGGATACTCACAATCCAAAATGCTCTCAACCATTGGTAATAATTGATGTCACTTCATACCTTGGTGACCAATCCAAATTATGTCCAAGTTTGGAAATCCAAAATTGTTGTCAATACCTTGATTAATGACATATTCTCTAGCTCAGTGGATGAAACGGTGTCCCAAAATCCAGAGGCGAACTATGGTGCAGTATGAAGATCTTAGTCACAAGAGGAGTGCTCAGCAGAATGAGTAAGCATCAGGAGCAATATGAAGTTATATGAGGAGAGAAAAATTGGGAGGGTGACAAAATTATAAATGTAATTGGTAGATTTTTGGCAGTTACAAAAATAGGCCAGTTGTGACCAACTGGTGTTTGTATGGTGCCCAGTTACTTGATAAACAGTATGAGCTTTTCTATTGGCTGATTTTCAAATTTTGATATGATCCCGCGAGAGTCACATGGAAATTTACCGAGTGACCCTGCCATGCGATCTTTGTTAGAACTCGCAAGAGTCTCGCAAGCTTGATTGTACAGGGAGAGAAAAGAGTGCGTATTACTACAGTGCAAGTGCTATTAAATAGTTAAAACAACCATAAAGCCAGTGGCGGCTCCTCGAGGGAGTGCTGCAGTGCGGTGGGGTGGGGGAGGGGCAGGGTGGAGGGTAGTAAACTACGGCATACGGCCAAACAGAGTTAAGTAACTGAATAAATAAATAAAAAGAATTACATTGCGCGGGTTGCAACGCCAAATGGCAATGCAGCGCGCGCAATGTAATTCGTTTTATTTATTTATTCAGTTACTTAACTCTGTTCGGCTGTATGCCGTAGTTTACTACCCCCCACCCTGCCCCACCCCCTCCCCGCCTCACCGTCCAGGAGCACTCCCTCGAGGAGCTGCCACTGCATAAAGCAACACAAAGCAGAGGCTGTGAATGTTAATAATTAGGCTAAAATAAAAGTTTTAAAAAGACCTTTATAGGGGATTATGGTACATGTAATCATCTTTTATTCACTACTCTATTATAGATTAGCATTAAATAATAACTGAAAACATGATAAAGGACCATATACAATAGATGACAATGAAATTTAGAACTTTGCGATTTCGTGAGTGTCCCACAAGCATCTCATGATCCTCTTGTGAGAGTAATGACACCTCAAAAAAAGATTGTTGATGTCTTGATATCAGAGTTACAATAACTGAGCAAATAAACATTTTCTATTGACTATTTATATGTTTAATACTCACATAAATTTTACAAAGATTTTGCAAACTGGGAACCACATCCTTTTTTGTCACAAGAAAAACATTTTTTTTACTAGAATAATGTCTAAACACAACATATATTATAAAGTCATTCTACCATTCATACACTCACAAAAATAATTAATTAATTTAAAAAAAAAAAAACTCTGGAAATGTACTGAAAAAACAAAGATTAAAGTAACATTATAGTTAGGTGAATTGTCAAGTGAACACATTAACGTTTCAAACTAAAAAAAAACACAGAAATTTAGCAGTCATAGTTAGTAGCACTAACTATAACTTGTGCCCCGCCGTGCACTACTTTTGACCTTCCATATGACATCACTCATGACATGCTTTATGGCGTCATTTATGACATCACTGATGACATCTCAAATGACATCATTGATAACGTCACTGATATACATAAAAAATCTCAAAAACACAAATAATTAAAATTTCTATTAATCAATTAAGCAATTTATATAAATACCAATTAAATATTTAACATAAAAAGTAATTGAAAATAAAAAACAATGCTCTTTAATTTTACAATTACAGAGTAAGAATGATAATATTCACTTCAATAATTTAAATAACAATCAACTAATTTACTTAGTTAATTACGTGTAAAATAAATCTCTAGCATAAAAAAGTAATTACAAATAAAAAACATTAACCCATAATTTAAATAACTTTCCACCCTGTTCCCCTACAAACTTAACAATCTCCTACTAAATTGTAAATTAATAATGTGAAAACTATGCTAAAAGGAATTAAAATAATTATATAATTACTACTAACTTCTAAAAGTAGCATAATAACTAACATAATAGATACATTAAAAATGATTTTTAATACACCTATATTAAATATAACAAAATAAGTTCAACACTAGTATATACAATGACATTGTTAAAAATATTATATATATAGAACATTATATTCTTACCTTGATTTTTTGACATTATATTCATATCACTCGATATTATTGAATCAATATTCTTGTCATTAGCCTGTAATTTGCATGGGGAAAATTGTGAGGATTCGTTATTTTCTGCAAAAACTGTAATTCCTATATGAGCGTCAACATGAGTTATTGGAATTAGCTGAGCCACTGCGTCATCAAAATCTATGTCTTGATAATTCAAAGACAATAGTACCTTATACTTGTGCCAGTAAGAATAGCATTTTACTGGAATGTGCATAAAATCTAGAAAGGGTTTCTATATCTGTTATCTGTATTTATTGCAAGTTTACTGCTGTCATGTATAGGTGGTAGCATGTTTTACTTTTTCATCTTCTTTCTAATTTTGTGGTAAATGCTAGCAATAACCATCACACAGCTTGCCAAGGCAAGACCTACAGGCCTTTGTCAGTTTATTGCATTATTTGTCTGGTCTGTCAACATTTTAACAAGGGACTATTGCTAACTACTTGTTTTGCTGCCATGTGCAGAAAATCTGCAGGGAGAAGAGGTTAATGTGCAGTGAAGTCACAAATCTTCAGACCGTTATTTTCCTCATATTACCTTCTTCTTGACCATTTAATGCAACTGGAATATGATACCTTCTGACTTGGCAGTGTGCTATTTTATTCCTGCTTTGAGGTTGTAGATTTAAGTTGGTAATCCGTTCCTCTACGATTCTCAAAGAGGAGCCATTCAAGGGCTGAAGTAAATTATTAACATTTTCATTGTGGGAAGGGGTCAGATCAGAGTTTATGAGTGCCTACAAATGTACATATGTGTGACTGTTCACAAAGTTACAGGCAAACATCACCTTGTAATGCCGAATGCCCACTTCACAAACCTTGCATTGAATTTACTACTGCAGATTTCTCTGCACTCGTTGGAAAGAAATCCATTGAAGCAGTGCTTTAAATGGGCTGGTACTGTCTGGTACTGAGTACCAGCTATTTTTTTATTTTGAGAGGGAGAGTACCAGCACTTCTCAAGAGAGACGTAATAATTTTAATTGGAGAGTACTGGCACTTCTCAGAAACAAGCAGGTACTCTGATACAAAGTACCCGCACTTCTATTTTTCTGTTTCAAGCACTGCACTGAAGCAATTCTAATTATGGATGTCACAAATTCTTTTGTGAATTCATGATATGCGTAAACTGAGTTATTTTCAGCTGCAAAGTTATGTTTATGTTCAAAAGTATCTTTGTGAATCGGGTCCAATGTTGTTTTTTAAAGGAAATGAGCATATGCTTAGCACTTCAATGGCAAAACTTTCTCTTGTGACCCCAAATCCACTCTTTCTCTGCTGCCTTACATTTAAAACGGCACTTTTATCAAAATAATTCCAGCAACTTACATGATGTATTCAAATTCAATGAGGGCACTGGGGCAGTTGTAGCAGTGCCAAACTAAACTTTGTCATTGCCTCAGGACACTGAAGTTTACAAATATGACATTGGTTTGATGCACCTGCTTGAATACCTGTGTGCATCCTCAGGACTCACCATAACATCCTAGCACGGCTAACTTTCATCCTTCTTCGGTACCTGCCGCTCATGTGATATTTATTATGGTCCCCATTGTGGAAAGTGCTTTTGTCAGGGCTGCTATTGAATATTCCTAGTGTGCGTGTTCCCTTAGTCTCAAGCTGGACAGTGAAGATGTGTAGCACCCGGACCTCTATCCATAGAGGCAACAGATTATTATTATTATTATTATTATTATTATTACTATTCAGGTTTTTATAGAGCAAAAAAGACCCAAAGGGTGTCACAGGCCTTTATATGGGGCCAGGTTTCTGCTGCATAAAATCTGTTTACAAAACAAAATAGTTACATAAAAGCAAATATGAGGGCACAAGGAAACCTTGCCTTAGTTCACAAGGTATTGGGGCAAAAAAGACCCTCGCATGGTGATGGACGTGTACCTCTGCCCTGAGTGACCCAGCTTTTGTTGTCATGGGTAGACACTGATAATTTGTGTGCGCCATGACATAGATCTGTCTCATTGATTGTGGTCGTGTTGATCTGGGAGAGTGCTCAAAGCACTATCCTCATGATGGTGAATGCTACTGCCTTTACAATGAATTAAGTAGCACAAGCGTTTTTGTGGCAACATATCATGTAGTGATCACTGGAAGTGAACAGGCCTTTTTACCTGGGTCACTGGAGTGAGGCCTGAAGGCCCACTCATGTAAAGTTCTGCTGCTGTGTGCTTAACTCACCCTTGTCTTACATCAAGTTAGTATATAGCGCTGTGTAACGTGTGTGCGGTTGCATGCAAGTGCTAGGTGTATGCATGCCTGTAAGTGGTACAATACATGGAAGAATCTGGGTTCCATTTTGGGAGATCCAGGAATTACTGTAGGAGTATGATGAGGTATAGGATTTCCCACACACAGATTTGTAGATTGCTGCAATCCTGATTGCTGGGTAGGACACACACTGGAGGGAGGAAGAGCCTGGCTCTTCAATACACTTTGAAGGGTGCTCTTTGATTAATAGAGAAGGGGGGAAGGAGATTGTGCACATCTTTGAGATGAGATGGGGCTGATAAGAAAATCATAAAGAATAGGGCTGAGGGAGGCCCTGAGGTAACCTTTTGATAGACAAAAACTGTGACTTACATTCAAGTGTGAACCGCTAGTCATTCCCATGGCCTGTATTTTGGGGCTATCAGATTTGGAGTCACTCCTACTGTTACAGACTACTTTCTGGAGGAAGAGCAGGCCAGAGGAGTGGGCACTTCAAAAGGAAGTAGACCCCCCCACACAAACCTCAAAGACCCAGACTTAAATTCACATTTTGTGTATGGAAATGGACTATAAATAGGGGAGCTTGAGGCCCGCAAAATTGTCAACTGCCTAGAAGCCAGTTGGGCTGTATGTTGAGGAGGAGAAGCTCTGTAAGACTTTTACGTCTGTCTAGGACTCGGGGCTAAGGTATGCCAGTCTCCCAACTGGGGGAGTGGACATCACCAGGGAAATCCAAGAACACCCGCCTTGGAGCCTGGAGCACCAGCAACTACATGCTTGCCAAGTGCCAAGACCAGTGTGCTCTGTGACGAAGACGGAGCACTTGGAGGGAGCAAAGTCCACTGGAGGATCCTGGCAGGCGGATCCCGTTGCAAAGTGTCTGGAGATGGCTGCTGCACCAATCGGACCATCACCTGTGTGCAGATTAAAGTCAGAAAATCTGTATGGCAGAGGGTGCCACCGTGAAAGCAACCGTTGCTGCACTGATCAGGATGTCACCCATGTGCAGAGTAAAGTTAGTGACCCTTATGCCAGAGGGGGTGCCGAGAAGGTTGCATTACTGCCATGATGATCGGGATGTTGCCCATTTGAGGAGTAAAGTTAGAAATCCCGTATGCCAGAGGGGGCCGCTGTGAAGAGTGCATTGCTGCTGTGCCGATCGGGCTGTTGACCATGTGCGAGGTAAAGTCGGCCACCCCATATACCACAGGTGGCCACTGTGAAGAATAAGGATCGTTGACTAGTTTCATTGATGCTGAGAGGAGAGGACGCAATGGTGACCTGTGAGTGCCTGATCCCCAACTGAAAGATGAGAACCTGAGCAATCATCTCCCCAACTGCAAGAAGGATTAGAGGAACTTACTATGCCATCAGGGGAAGCTCTGTGGATGACCAGCCACCGTCCTTGTGTCAGAACCCTTTTCAGAGGGCCACGTAGAAAGCAGGAGCTACTGGGCCCAGCAGTGGGGGTTGAGGCCTTTTTTCTCCTGATGTCCTAAGGCCCGAACTACTATGGATCGTGAGAAACTGAGCCAAGTACCCCTTCAGCACTTGACTCTCAGTGGTTGCATGGGCCGAGCAGCCCAAAGCTTCCCAGGAGGGAGGTAGATACAGGGGGTAAACTCTGACTCACAACTCAAAATATGTTTAATAGCAGCAATGAATGATTGTTCAGTCAAATATTTTGTTTTATGACAAAAGTAGTATTTCTATATAGTGAAATACGGCATACACAAACAATACACACAGCCCCCTGAGGTCAGGGCTCTAGTGTTTAATGGCAGTGCCCTTAGTCCCAATTCTCTCTCATTAGCAATAATAGTTATTCTCCATTCACTGTAGGTGACATGCAGGTTAGGCAGCACTAGCAGCCTGAGTCTCTGGAGTCCAACTCTGACTCTAGGTAGAAATATCAAAAGTGTTCCAGTGCCCAAGCGCTATCTGGCAGATGTGTTCCCTTGGGGACTTCCGGCCCATAGCTTAATCTTATCTTAACCCACAGGGATGTTCTACAGAAGTCCCTGAGAGTGGGTGTTATGGCAACAGCAGCTGCCTTGGATAAATATCACACATGCTGCCCTGCAGGGTCCATGGCTGGTTGTCCTCGGTGCTCCTCCGATGCAACTGTAAGTTTCCTTTGGTCTTCCTCACAAGTGGGGGGGTTGTTAGTGGTTCTGGTACCAATCCTCAGTTGGGGCATGGGCCCGCATGGGTCACCACATCAACCTCTACTCACAATGATGGGATCCACCCAGCTGCGCTCCTTGTCTTCCTTTGGTGGCCCCTGTGGCATATGCGGTCACCACACCTGGTCTTCACTTGGGAGACAGCCAGATTGGCACAGCAGCACTTCCTCTTCAGGCGTATAGGGCAGTCTTCTCACACAGCACACGTGTGATGGCCCAATCCGCACTGCAATCTTCATGGCTCACATCACAGCAGCTTTCCTCTGGCATACAGGCAATGACCCGATCAGTGTAGCAACCGTCTCCTCTCACCTCGCTACAGGGATCAACTTGCTAGGTTCCCCCCACTGGACCTCGCTACCTCCAGATTTTCTCTTCCTGCCAGGGCTCACTGGTTTTGACAAGCAGGCAGACACTGGTGCTCCAGGCTCCAGGGGCAGGTGGTTTTGGATGTCCCTGGGTGATGTCCCTTCAACCAGCAGGGAGACTTGAGGATTGTAGCCCTGGTCACTGCCAGAATTCTTGCTAGGCTTCGCCTCCTCACAAGGCCCATCTGGCTGCTTGACAGTTGACCATTTTTGGGGACCTAGAGCTCCCCTTCATTTCAGACACCAATGTGATTTGGGATCTGAGCCCTTGAAATTTGTGTTGGGGTCGGCTTACTTTTGAAGTGCCCTCTGCTCTGCCCTCCAAAAATAGTCTACCACAGCAGGAGTGATTCCAAATCTGATAGCCCCACAACACAGGCCCTGGGAGTGACTAGAGGTTCACATCTGGATGTCAGCCACAGTGATATGTGTATCAAAAGGTTAACCCAGGGCCTTAGCCCTACTCTTTATGATTCTCTTTTAAGCTCCATATTGAGATGTACCCAGGCCCCTTTCCAGTGTGACCTCTCTCTGAATCAAAGAGCACCCTTTGAAATGTGCTGGAGAGCCTTGCATCCCTTCCTCCAGTGCATGCCCCACCCAGCTCTCAGGAAAGCAGTAATCCACAAATCTGTTGGAAGGGATTCCTCTATCTCCTCATGCTCCTCCAGTCAGCCCTGGGTCTCCCAAAATGTAAACCAAAATTTTCCATGTATTGTACCATTTACAGATACACATACACCCAGCACTTGCATGCAATTTACATGCACTGCACAGCACTACATACTTGCTAAACGTAGGCCAAGGATGAGTTATGCACATTGCAGCTGAACTTTAGATGAGTTGGGCCCAGCAGCTCCTGATTGCCCCGTGGCCTTCTGAAAGGGGTTCTGACATAAGGTAACATCATAGAATAAACATGTCCAAGAACATTATCAGATTTTTGTGTTTCAATTAATGATGACACTGTTCAGATAGGGAAATTTTGATTTCAGAATTTTCATCAGCTCACCAGTCGTTGTTTATGCTGTCTATGTAGGAGGCAGTTAGAAGGGCCCACACCTAACATAGTTGCGTGGCCTTGCAATGTTACAAGCTAGGTCCCACTACAGAGAGAGCAGAGCTTTTTTGAAATTATGGCATTGAGACATGACAGGCATCAAGAAGTGTAATCTGCCCTGCTGCTAGGCAACTGAGAACATCACATGAGGCCTCCTCCTGGCTTGCTTTAACTGAGCAGCAGTTCGAGCATCATAGAATGTTCGGATGTACCGTTAAGATATGTTATATGGATCTACTCAGATCTGATAATCTCAGAAGAGGCAGGGGGGGTGCAGGAGAAGCAGCCATAGTGAGCCAGTGAGGAGCTCTGTGTAGGTGCTCTGAACCATCGAGGTAATCAGCCCCATCAGTAAATAATATCCCAACATTTTCTTCCCCTTGATGCACTATGGATCATAACCTGGCAGGCTGTCAAAGGCTCCCTCTGGGTCTCTTCAAGCAACAGAACTCTTATTCCTGATGTATCTTAGGAGTTCAGGGGACATCCAAAGCAGACCATGAGAAGTGGGCCCTAATACAAGCAAGGACAATGGACGCCCTAGGCACAATTGGAAGTCAATGTGCCCTTCACAACCATGAGCCCTGGTGCCATTCGACTTGCTATCCCTTTTGCCCACTTGTTAGCCTATGAGATGCTTCTGCATATTGTTATGATAAACTAACTTGTCGCTGCATATTGTATATGTCTAAGCCAGTCATGAGAACCACTACAAACTGCTGGCGGGTCAAAAAATGCTAATTTCTCTAGATATCTCACACTCACATTATTCTTTTATGCGGAATCAGAAACATTGCATGAGTGGATAACTGGTAGTATGGAGCAGACCTTGTTGCAAATCCCGAGCTGTGCTCAAACAAAGCTGTTTAGCAGCCATTTTAGGACTTGTGGACTCATTCCCCGTGTCCTGAAAAACAAATACAAATAGCATATGAGGGACAGGGCAGGGACACACTGGCCTCTCAGGCCTTATGGGGTGGATGGGGAGTTCCCAAAAGGACGCCACTCGGGTCAAAACCAAAACAAAAAACTTACAGTACTGCAGTTGAGCTGTCGCAGAGCACTGTCATGTATTTATTTGTTTTTAAAATGTGTGGGATGCTCTTTTCCAATTAAACCTGCCTGGTGTGAGACAAGCCTGCGAGGTCAGGGCTTTTTAAATTTTAATTAAAAATGGGGGTGGGGAAAATATGGGGCACCTTCCCCAAAGTGTAAAATGCCCCCATGCCCCTATCTCTCCGGGGGCCACTGCATTATGAAATGGGTTCCAGGACCCCATCACTGGAACCTTAAAGCACTTAGATGTTGGAGGGGTGCCGACAAGTGCCCCCCACATTGTGGTGAGCCCTTCTACTCCCTGTCACCAGGGCAGTGAGGAGCACAGTAAAGATACTTAGAGCGGGCGGGGAGCAGGAATGACACCAGCACTGTGCTGACAGGTGGGGAGCTGACTCGGCAGTGTGGGAGTGGGCTCCCAATGCTGCAATTAATTAAAACAAAAGATGACTCTGGGTGTCTCGGTGGGACCGGGGCACCCAAAATAGAAAAGAAAGAGGTGCAACAACACAGGAGTGGGCTCCTCGCACAAAAATATATATATCTTTTTTTAAAGTAAGTTGTGGGTGTACCCACAATAAATCAAGAGAAAAGTTAGTCGTAGCCTTGGCACTTCAGCATTGGAGCAGCAAGGCTGCTCATTTAATATTCACTCCTGCCTCTCAGGAGAGCTCCATAATGCTCAGCCTGGGCTTTTTTTAAACAAATATTCTAGTTGTTGTAGTTCCCTACCAACAATTTATAAAAGTGTTGTGGGGGGTCTGCAAGGAGCATAGCAGCCCCTCAGGAATGAAAAAAAAACAAAGGCACTAATTATGATGTCAGGCAGACCGCCACCGACAGGCTGTCAGTGGTGGTCCGCCCGACATACAGGACATCGGTCCGACTGCCGCATTACGATGCAGGCAGTCGGAGCGCTAATGCCTGGGGGAAAGACTGACGCCGCCGACAGGACCCAAGACCCCGTTGATGTGTCAGTTGGACTCCTATCCCTACAATGGAGGCAGTGCCTGTGCAGGCACCGCTGTAGGGATTAGGATGTCCCTTTCTGACTGCCTTTTCATTGTGGTCTCACCACCATGGAAAGGCAGACAAAAACTGACTTTGGAGGCCCCAAAGCTCCTGTCCCCTGCGGGCCACTGCTAAGTGGCCTGGGGAACACATGTAGTGCCCCTCTAAACATCCATACACCATGTGCTAGGCACCACATTGTGTTTGGCACACAGTGCATGGACGTTTACAAAGTGCCTTTTTCTACTGCGCCTTGTGCTGCGGCCCTTTTCCTGAGCCGCAGCACATCCGCAGTAGAAAAAGGCACTTTCCGCCTGACAGCACGGCTGTCTCATCCTAATTTAGCAGATGTGACTGCCAAATCATTGTCGGGCAGTCTAATGCCTCAAGCGATGGCAGTCGGCGGTCTGGCTGACCACTATCGTAATAAGTGGTGTTCATGTAAAGTGCTCTGATACCTTCGGGTCGAGTTCATGCTATATAAAACTGAAAAAAGAAAATAAGTGCCTTAGTCTTTAGGGTCAGTGTGTGCACAGCCCCAGGAGATCTTACTATAATTTTTAAAGCATTCTGAGCTGGAGCTGTATGCTTTTCAGCTGGAGAGCAGGAACCCCTTGTGTATGGTCCTATAGCTGCTTTTTGTGGCCTGAAGAGTGTTAAAGATAGACTCACACACACGCTTATGATAGTTTCCAGTACAAATATTTTATTTTAAATATTATTGTGTCAATTATTATTGAGCATTGCCATTTGTGTATTAAAAAGAATGAATTGGATTACAGTTATTGATAAATTATTGCGGTATCTTTTTGAAAAAGCCAAAAGGTGTACTTTATATATGGTGATGTGCTAAGTGATCCACTGATATAGTCAATAGGCCTGCCTTTTATATTTTGGTGCTCTGCCCCTTTAACAAAGCCAGTAGGTTTGTCTTACTTAAAAGAACACCGCTTTATATTGTTACTTTACATTAAGAAACCTCAGAAATCCACTAAAAAAGCAAAGGTTAAAGTGACGTTACAGATAGGTATGGTAATACTATCTTACATTACATTAAAACAACTCAAATATTTACTGAAAAAAACAAAGGCTAAAGTGATGTTGTAGTTAGGTGAAAATGTCAGTTAAAATATAACATTTTAAACTACATAAAAACACTGAAATTCATACGTTATAGTTAACCGAAGTAACTATAACTTGCGCCTCACCAAGCATAGTCTTGTTATCAATGCTGTAATGTCATATGTCATCAATGATGTTATTAATGATGTCATAGAACTTGTCGTGAGTGATGCAATATGTGAGGCCATAAGCAGTGCATGGTGAGGACACCAATCCCCCCTTTTTGAAAAAATTATTTACCCGATCCTGCATGAGCCAGTGAGGGGCCAGGGACTATCTATCTACTTATCAGTCTGTCATCTAACTAATGCATGTGAAAATATATATATATTCACTGAAAAAACCATAGGTTTTAGGGACAGTTATAGTTAGTTGGACATTGCACTCATACAAAACCCGTGAAATTCCCCTTTATAGTTAGTTCAGCTAACTATAACTCGCGCCCCGCAATGCACTGCTGATGACGTCACATATTACATCACTCATGACATGGTCAGTGACATCACTGATGACATCTCAAATGACATCACTGATGACATCATCCAGTGACTGTGTGTTTCTGTAAAGTTTAAATATTTTTAATATATATAGGGAAAGGCGTATTGAAGAATGAGTGGGTGTATAAGTGTCTGTATGGATGATTTAGTAGGTGCGTGACTAACTCTATAAGTGAGTGATTAAACGTATCTTACTGAATGCATGGGTTAGTGACTAAACTGGGTGAATGTCTGTATCCGTCTGTCTATTGCTGTGTAAGTGGCTGCATGGGTTTGTGAATAGCTACATGAGTGTCTATATGAGTTATTGATTAGTTGTCTGAGTATCTGTATGGGTGCCTGAGTGTTTGTGTGGGTGGGGTGTCTGCGACTCTGTGCATAGATGTGTGAGTGGGTGATTCACTGGGTGGATGGTTTCAAGAGTGCATCTGTGCTAGACTGTATGGGTGGGTAAGTGTGTGTAAGAGTGTGTTAGTGAGTGAATGTATGTCCCAGTGGTACATGTGTGAGTAACTACATATGTGAAAGGCAGTATATATGTGTGTTGGAGTATATAAATAGCTATAAGCGAGAGTGTGTGATTGTGAGAGTGACTGTATGGATGAGTGTGTGCTTGTATATTGTATAAGAGTGTAAGAATGTGCTAGTATTTGTATGAGTAAGTGAGCTGGTGTGTGTATAACTGTATAGGTGAGTAAATGGCAGTGTGTTTAATTATTTGCATGACTGACTAGGTGTGTGAGTACCTCTATGGATGAGTGGCGGTGTTTGAGTGTCTATATAGGAGTATGAGTGCATATGATAGTCCTGTACTGAGTGACCGTAAGTATGAGTGACTGTACGGGTGAGTGAGTGGATGTGTGTGTAGACCTAAGAATCAGTGAGTGGGTATGTAGTTATTGGTGTTGGAGTGTCTATGGTTTTGCGAATGGCAGTCTGTAATTTAGAGTGGGTGTATCAAAGGTTATATTATGGTGTGAGGAGGTGCATCAGATTATCACATGGATGATGTCATCAGTGATGTCATCAGTGATGTCATTTGAGATGTCATCAGTGATGTCATCAGTGATGTCACTGACCATGTCATGAGTGATGTAATATGTGACGTCATCAGCAGTGCATTGCGGGCGCGAGTTATAGTTAGCTGAACTAACTATAACGGGGGAATTTCACGGGTTTTGTACGAGTGCAATGTCCAACTAACTATAACTGTCCCTAAAACCTATGGTTTTTTCAGTGAATTTGTAAGGTTTTTTAAATGCTAATTCCTAACTATAACATGTCTGAAACCTATGGTTTTTTCCAGTGAATTTCAAAGGTTTTGTAAATGACAATTTTTAAATGTATTAATTGTTATATTTATTTTTTTGATACTGATTTACTACATTTTTTTAAACTATTTATTTTTACATATTTTATTTTTTAAATTACATTGTAATTACATTATACATTACATTACAAAATATACTTTCTCAGAATGAATTACTTTAGTTTAAATACTTTGCAAATAGGCAATAGACTTTTAAGTACAGAAGTTACAGTTGTTGCAATGGGCAACACAATTTCAAACAATGCAACATTGAGCTCAATGTGAATTTCTAGTTAAATGCAATTAGTTACTTTATGGATTACTTTTCTAACCACAGGACTGGATCCTAGATTCAGTCCTGGGACATCTCCTGTAAACAGTTGAGTAAAAGCGTTTTGGTTACAGTAGTGATTTTTAAGGAATATTATTGTATTTTAAAAGTTGACACTTAGAAACTTTTTCACATAGAATCACCAATGTTATCCTAATGGAGGAAATTCACTTAGCAGGTAAGTAGTGTTATCGTTACTTTTTCTTACTCAGTGGTGGATCCTGGATCCAGCACTGGTGCATCTCCTGTAAACAGTTGAAAGAATGCGTTTAAGTCATACAGGCGATTTTTAAGGAATATTTGTAGTTTGTGAAAATCGACACTTTGAAACTTTTCTGCTGAAAACCAGACAATGGATTCCAATGGAAGGAAATACAAGTTACTGGTAAGTACGGTTAGAATTACTTTTCAGGGTCAGTGCTGGGCTAAAAGATGCAGCACTGTGGTCTCTCCTGATAACAGTTGAGTAAATCGGAATTCGTAGTTCGGCTGATTTTAGAGGAATATTATAAAGTTCCAAAACTCCACACTTAGAAGAATTTCCAAGTGAAACCAGTCAATGTTAGCCTATGGAAGGAAATTCAAGTTACTGGTAAGTATGGTTAAAATTACTTTTCAGGATCAGTACTGGGCTAAAAGATGCAGCACTGAGGTCTCTCCTGATAACCGGTGAGTAAATCGGAATTCGTAGTTCGGCTGATTTTAGAGGAATATTTGTATGTTACAAAAATCGACACAGAAACTTTTTCAGCAAAAAGCAGGCAATGATATCCTATGGAAGGAAATTCAAGTTACTGGTAAGTACGGTTAAAATTACTTTTCAGGATCAGTACTGGGCTCAAAGATGCAGCACTGAGGTCTCTCCTGATAACAGGTGAGTAAATCAGAATTCGTAGTTCGGCTGATTTTAGAGGAATATTATAAAGTTCCAAAACTCCACACACAAGAATTTCCAAGTGAAACCAGTCAATGTTAGCCTATGGAAGGAAATTCAAGTTACTGGTAAGTACGGTTAAAATTACTTTTCAGGATCAGTACTGGGCTCAAAGATGCAGCACTGAGGTCTCTCCTGATAACCGGTGAGTAAATTGGAATTCGTAGTTCGGCTGATTTTAGAGGAATATTTGTAAGTTTCAAAAATCGACATTTAGAAACTTTTTCAGCAAAAAGCAGGCAATGATATCCTATGGAAGGAAATTCAAGTTACTGGTAAGTACGGTTAAAATTACTTTTCAGGATTAGTACTGGGCTCAAAGATGCAGCACTGTGGTCTCTCCTGATAACAGGTGAGTAAATCGGAATTCGTAGTTCGGTTGATTTTAGAGGAATATTATAAAGTTCCAAAACTCCACACTTAGAAGAATTTCCAAGTGAAACCAGTCAATGTTAGCCTATGGAAGGAAATTCAAGTTACTGGTAAGTATGGTTAAAATTACTTTTCAGGATCAGTACTGGGCTAAAAGATGCAGCACTGAGGTCTCTCCTGATAACCGGTGAGTAAATCGGAATTCGTAGTTCGGCTGATTTTAGAGGAATATTTGTATGTTTCAAAAATCGACACTTAGAAACTTTTTCAGCAAAAAGCAGGCAATGATATCCTATGGAAGGAAATTCAAGTTACTGGTAAGTACGGTTAAAATTACTTTTCAGGATTAGTACTGGGCTCAAAGATGCAGCACTGTGGTCTCTCCTGATAACAGGTGAGTAAATCGGAATTCGTAGTTCGGTTGATTTTAGAGGAATATTATAAAGTTCCAAAACTCCACACTTAGAAGAATTTCCAAGTGAAACCAGTCAATGTTAGCCTATGGAAGGAAATTCAAGTTACTGGTAAGTATGGTTAAAATTACTTTTCAGGATCAGTACTGGGCTAAAAGATGCAGCACTGAGGTCTCTCCTGATAACCGGTGAGTAAATCGGAATTCGTAGTTCGGCTGATTTTAGAGGAATATTTGTATGTTTCAAAAATCGACACTAAGAAACTTTTTCAGCAAAAAGCAGGCAATGATATCCTATGGAAGGAAATTCAAGTTACTGGTAAGTACCGTTAAAATTACTTTTCAGGATCAGTACTGGGCTCAAAGATGCAGCACTGAGGTCTCTCCTGATAACAGGTGAGTAAATCGGAATTCGTAGTTC
Organism: Calotriton arnoldi; assembly: GCA_963921515.1. Lineage (NCBI taxonomy): Eukaryota > Metazoa > Chordata > Amphibia > Caudata > Salamandridae > Calotriton > Calotriton arnoldi. Next base: position 1,652,111 of record CAWUFW010003515.1, on the reverse strand, counting down.
GGCTGATTTTAGAGGAATATTATAAAGTTCCAAAACTCCACACACAAGAATTTCCAAGTGAAACCAGTCAATGTTAGCCTATGGAAGGAAATTCAAGTTACTGGTAAGTACGGTTAAAATTACTTTTCAGGATCAGTACTGGGCTCAAAGATGCAGCACTGAGGTCTCTCCTGATAACCGGTGAGTAAATTGGAATTCGTAGTTCGGCTGATTTTAGAGGAATATTTGTAAGTTTCAAAAATCGACATTTAGAAACTTTTTCAGCAAAAAGCAGGCAATGATATCCTATGGAAGGAAATTCAAGTTACTGGTAAGTACGGTTAAAATTACTTTTCAGGATTAGTACTGGGCTCAAAGATGCAGCACTGTGGTCTCTCCTGATAACAGGTGAGTAAATCGGAATTCGTAGTTCGGTTGATTTTAGAGGAATATTATAAAGTTCCAAAACTCCACACTTAGAAGAATTTCCAAGTGAAACCAGTCAATGTTAGCCTATGGAAGGAAATTCAAGTTACTGGTAAGTATGGTTAAAATTACTTTTCAGGATCAGTACTGGGCTAAAAGATGCAGCACTGAGGTCTCTCCTGATAACCGGTGAGTAAATCGGAATTCGTAGTTCGGCTGATTTTAGAGGAATATTTGTATGTTTCAAAAATCGACACTTAGAAACTTTTTCAGCAAAAAGCAGGCAATGATATCCTATGGAAGGAAATTCAAGTTACTGGTAAGTACGGTTAAAATTACTTTTCAGGATTAGTACTGGGCTCAAAGATGCAGCACTGTGGTCTCTCCTGATAACAGGTGAGTAAATCGGAATTCGTAGTTCGGTTGATTTTAGAGGAATATTATAAAGTTCCAAAACTCCACACTTAGAAGAATTTCCAAGTGAAACCAGTCAATGTTAGCCTATGGAAGGAAATTCAAGTTACTGGTAAGTATGGTTAAAATTACTTTTCAGGATCAGTACTGGGCTAAAAGATGCAGCACTGAGGTCTCTCCTGATAACCGGTGAGTAAATCGGAATTCGTAGTTCGGCTGATTTTAGAGGAATATTTGTATGTTTCAAAAATCGACACTAAGAAACTTTTTCAGCAAAAAGCAGGCAATGATATCCTATGGAAGGAAATTCAAGTTACTGGTAAGTACCGTTAAAATTACTTTTCAGGATCAGTACTGGGCTCAAAGATGCAGCACTGAGGTCTCTCCTGATAACAGGTGAGTAAATCGGAATTCGTAGTTCGGCTGATTTTAGAGGAATATTATAAAGTTCCAAAACTCCACACACAAGAATTTCCAAGTGAAACCAGTCAATGTTAGCCTATGGAAGGAAATTCAAGTTACTGGTAAGTACGGTTAAAATTACTTTTCAGGATCAGTACTGGGCTCAAAGATGCAGCACTGAGGTCTCTCCTGATAACCGGTGAGTAAATTGGAATTCGTAGTTCGGCTGATTTTAGAGGAATATTTGTAAGTTTCAAAAATCGACATTTAGAAACTTTTTCAGCAAAAAGCAGGCAATGATATCCTATGGAAGGAAATTCAAGTTACTGGTAAGTACGGTTAAAATTACTTTTCAGGATTAGTACTGGGCTCAAAGATGCAGCACTGTGGTCTCTCCTGATAACAGGTGAGTAAATCGGAATTCGTAGTTCGGTTGATTTTAGAGGAATATTATAAAGTTCCAAAACTCCACACTTAGAAGAATTTCCAAGTGAAACCAGTCAATGTTAGCCTATGGAAGGAAATTCAAGTTACTGGTAAGTATGGTTAAAATTACTTTTCAGGATCAGTACTGGGCTAAAAGATGCAGCACTGAGGTCTCTCCTGATAACCGGTGAGTAAATCGGAATTCGTAGTTCGGCTGATTTTAGAGGAATATTTGTATGTTTCAAAAATCGACACTTAGAAACTTTTTCAGCAAAAAGCAGGCAATGATATCCTATGGAAGGAAATTCAAGTTACTGGTAAGTACGGTTAAAATTACTTTTCAGGATTAGTACTGGGCTCAAAGATGCAGCACTGTGGTCTCTCCTGATAACAGGTGAGTAAATCGGAATTCGTAGTTCGGTTGATTTTAGAGGAATATTATAAAGTTCCAAAACTCCACACTTAGAAGAATTTCCAAGTGAAACCAGTCAATGTTAGCCTATGGAAGGAAATTCAAGTTACTGGTAAGTATGGTTAAAATTACTTTTCAGGATCAGTACTGGGCTAAAAGATGCAGCACTGAGGTCTCTCCTGATAACCGGTGAGTAAATCGGAATTCGTAGTTCGGCTGATTTTAGAGGAATATTTGTATGTTTCAAAAATCGACACTAAGAAACTTTTTCAGCAAAAAGCAGGCAATGATATCCTATGGAAGGAAATTCAAGTTACTGGTAAGTACCGTTAAAATTACTTTTCAGGATCAGTACTGGGCTCAAAGATGCAGCACTGAGGTCTCTCCTGATAACAGGTGAGTAAATCGGAATTCGTAGTTCGGTTGATTTTAGAGGAATATTTGCACAATGGTGAAGGAAGGGGATGGGCCTGAGGTGACATGTCTGCAAACACGCCCTGTGGCGCGTTTTAAGTTGGAGAATTAATTCCTCCTCAATCCTGAGGGTCCCTATGGGCCAACTAGCCCTCCAGGAACCTCCAGTATGCGCCAGGGGGCTGCGTTGCAGAGAGGTGTACAGAGGCCACGCCCCTTTTACAACACTCTGCAACGCAGCTCCGTGGCGCTTACTGGAGGTACCTGGTGGGCTAGTTGGCCCCCAGGGACCCTCAGGATTGAAGAGGATTTAATTCCCCATCTTAAAATGCGCCACGGGGCCTGTTTGCACACATGTCACCTGAAGCCCCGCCCCCTCCCTTCAGCACTGTGCAAACGTGCCCCGTGGCGCATTTTAAGTTGGGGGATTAAGTCCCCTTGAATCCTGAGGGTCCCTGGAGTCCAACTAGCCCACCATGTACCGCCAAAAAGCGCCACAGAGCTGCGTTGCAGAGAGGTGTAAAAAGGGGCATGGCCTCTGTACACCTCTCTGCAACGCAGCCCTCTGGCGCATACTGGAGGTTCCTGGTGGGCTAGTTGGCCCCCAGGGACCCCCAGTATTCAAGGGGAATTCGTTCCCCATCTGCAAACGCGCCAGGGTACGCGTTTGCAGACTGCTGCAGGGTGGGGGCGGGGCCTCCGGCACGATGCCGGTCTTTTTTTGTATGGGAGGGGGCTGCGTGGCCCCCTTCCCTTGGCCTCTTTTGGCCCCGGGGACCCCATCCCCCGGTGCATGAGGATTTTCATTTTTTTTTAAATTAAAATAAAACGGGAAGGGGGCCGCGTGGCCCCCTCCCTGGGCCTATATTGGCCCCGGGGACCCCATCCCCGGGGCATGCCCTCTTTTTTAAAATTTTAAATATTTGGAGGGGGCTGCGTGGCCCCCTCCTCAGGCCATTTAAGGCCCCGGGGACCCCATCCCCCGGGGCCGGCCTTTCCTTTTTTCAAATGATTTTTTTTTCTTCTTTGGGGAGGGGGGCCGCGTGGCCCCCCTCCCAGGCCACTACTTGCCCCGGGGACCCCATCCCCCGGGGCTGGCCCTCTCTGTTGGGGACTGTGGGGGGGTCCCCAATCCCCCCACAGTCCCAACGGCTCCCCGCGTCCCTTGGGAGCCGGCATTGCTTTTGAACATGGGGAGCTGCTAAGATGCAGCTCCCCATGTGGAAAAGCAATTTGCTTTGGATATTGGAAGCGAGAGCAGGTTTCCCTGCTCTCTCTTCCAATATCCAAAGCAGTTTGCTATGACAGGACGGGAGCCGCAAGGCTCTCGTCCTGTCATAGCAAACTACAGTGTCCCGGGGGTAGGCACCCGGGACACTGCAGGAGCCGGCCCTGGGGGTGGCGGTCCCCAGGGCCATCAAGGGCTCCAGGAGGGGGCCGCGCGGCCCCCTCCCTTGAATTGCACAGGGAGGTGGTGGTCCCCGGGGCTCTGGGGGTCCGTAACGGACCCCCACATTTATTTTCTAAGTGCCCCGGGGAGGTGGTGGTCCCCGGGGCATGTGGGGGGGCTGGACCCCCCCACACGTTATTAAAAATTAAAAAAGTACCCCCGGGGGTGGCGGTCCCCGGGGCTGCGGGAGGGCAGGAGAGCCCTCCCGCACCATTTTTTTTATAAAGCCCCGGGGGGTGGCGGTCCCCGGGGCTTGGGGGGCCTTAGAGGCCCCCCATATAAAACATAAACCCACCCCCGCATGCCCCCGGGACTTGGGCCACCCGGGGGCAAAATACAATCAAAGCGCGGGAGACCGCGCTTCGATTTTTTTTTTTATCGGCGGGATCCGCGCACCCTACGCGCATCCCGCCGATTTAAAAAAAAAAAAATGCTTTTTTCTGCCCAGGGGGTCCTTGTGGGACCCCCTGAGCAGACCTAGGGGGTCAGGGTGTTTCTACCCTGCCCCCTTTGTGCGTTTGCGCACTTGCGATTTTTTTTTTTATCGGCGGGATCCGCGCACCCTAAGCGCATCCCGCCGATTTTTTAAAAAAATCCTTTTTCTGCCCAGGGGGTCCTTGTGGGACCCCTGAGCAGACCTAGGGGGTCAGGGTGTTTCTACCCTGCCCCCTTTGTGCGTTTTGCGCACTTGTTTCTGTCCCTCGGTTCTACCGAGGGACAAAATGGCTGCCAACACTTCCTGATTTGGAGTGTTGACAGCCAATTAGCATGCAGCTCGTGATCGGGAGGGTGCGCGAATCCGACGCGGCCATAGATATATATGTGATTTTCCTTTTGATTTTCACAGGAACTACTGAACGGATTTACACCATTTAACAAAAGGGTTCTTTCTGAACCAAGAACTACCTCTTTGCCAAATTTGGTGTAATTCCGTTCAGCAGTTCGGGCTGTAGCCGTGGCTAAAGTTTCCTATGGGAAAATGAATGGGGAAAACACGTTTTGGGACCCCCTTTTTTCTCGGCCCCCGCTTGACGAATCACCCCGAAACTTTCAGGGTAGGAGCGGACCGGAGCGGGCCATAAAGTTTGAAAATTTCGCGAAGATTCGTCAACCGACGCAAGAGTTATTTCAAATAGAATGTTGCGGATTTCCTATGGAAAATAGGTCCTAACTATAACTATCTACTGGCGACTGCCAGTAGATAATATGTATATATATATATATATATATATATATATATATATATATATATATCAAACCTATAAGTTGCCTGTTGAGAGAGGACCACACACAGGTAAGTATTTCATCTGCCATCATTTTATTGTGTGAAGGCAGTCACAGACACAGACATCGTTGCACAACATGAGTCCCTCCTGACGTGTTTCGTGCTTAAACAGCACTTCTTCAAAGGATGACGGACTGGCGAGGAATGAAACCGGCAATTTTTTCAACACGACTTTTGAATAGTTGTTCTCCCGCCCCAGTGGGCGTGGCCACCCCTGTGGCCGATGGTAACTGTAGTGTTGAAGTCCTACTACAGTGAGTCGCCAGGTTTCAACCTCAATGCTGACATAAATCCCCCCCCAAAAAAAAATGGTTGCAACTAAACTGCCGTTTTCTTCTTCGCAGAATGCCCGCAGCCCTTGAGAAAGTGATTGGTATCACGAAACGCGTTGGGCAGGACATTTCACTTGATGCGAGGCGCTGCCGCTGCTTGAACATTGTTTTCCTTCATTCAATAAATGACGGCGTAACTGAACCTACCTGTGTGGGGTCTCCTTACAGCAGGCAACTCGTTGTTGGATGTGTTTGCGGCCCCGCCTGAGCCACGAGGAGTGCCCAGCTGCACTTTGTGCAGTCCTGCTACAGCGCCAACCGACGCTGTGGCTAGAGGAACAGGTTTGCCTATGGAGGATTGTATAGGCATGATAGGCATCTGCAGTGTGCCGCAACCCACTTGGGATTTTAATTTATGCAGATGGAAGTAAGTACACGGCGATCCACTGGGATGAATAGAGTTGCACTCCAAAGACCAGCAGGCCACGGGGGTGGCCACGCCTATCAGGGCGGGAGAAATACTTTAAAAATGGTTGCAACTAAACTGCCATTTTCTTCTTCGCAGAATGCCCACAGCCCTTGAGAAAGTGATTGGTATCACGAAACGCGTTGGGCAGGACATTTCACTTGATGCGAGGCGCTGCCGCTGCTTGAACATTGTTTTCCTTCATTCAATAAATGACGGCGTAACTGAACCTACCTGTGTGGGGTCTCCTTACAGCAGGCAACTCGTTGTTGGATATATATATATATATATATATATATATATATATATATATATATATATATATATATATATATATATATATTACCTACTGCCAGGTAGTTATAGTTAGGACCAAAGATTCCCTAGGAAAAGCATTTTTTGCTTTGCAAATAACAATAGTGCCGCTTGGCGAATCTCCACAAAAGTTTCACAAAACTTCCCCTTTTTGGTTCAGCTGCTGCGTTGAAAGTTTCGGGGTGATCCGTCAAGCAGTGGCGAGAAAAAATGGGGGGTCCCAAAACGCATTTTCCCCATGTTATGTCTATGGGGAGTTTTCATGTTTTGAACATGACTACAGCCCGAACTGCTGCTGAACGTAATTACACCAAATTTGGCAGAAAGCTAGATGTTGGTCCCGAAAGCGTGATTTTTGTGATTTGGTGTAAATCCATTCAATAGTTTCAGAGAAATTAACGTTTAAAAAAAATAGATAACTGGGTACGCAAGTCCTTGCAGTGGACTCATGGGTCCTACTAAAATTTGATTGGCTACCAACACCTCAACCAGGAAGTGTTGGCGGCCATCTTGGGTTGCCAGTAGGTAGTTATAGTTAATATGTAGTTTCCATAGGAAGAGTGTTTTGTTCATTTGCCAATAACTTTGGCGTTGTTTGATGAATCTTCGCGATATTTTAAAAAATAATTTGCCAGTCACTTCAGCTGTTGTCTTGAAAATTTCATGGTGATTCGTCATGCGGGGGCTGAGGAAAAGGGGAGGGGCAAAAATGCTTTTTCTCCATGTTAATTTCCATAGGAAGCTTTAGACACGGCTACAGCCCGAGCAGCGGAATGGAATTACACCAAATTTGGCAGAAAGTTAGCTCTGGTTCAGAAAGCAACCTTTTTATTAAATGGTATAAATCCGTTCGGTAGTTGTCGAGGAATTCAAAGATTTTTAAGATATACAACTGTGGCCGTGGAGGATCCCGATCTCGTGCCTGAGATCTGATTGGCTACCAACACTTCAAATCAGGAAGTGTTGGGAGCCATCTCGTGACTCGGTTGAACCAAGTCACAAGAAAAAAAGTTTAAAAAAAAAGAAAAGGGGGCAGGGTAGAAACATCCTCACCCTTAGGCCTCGAGCTGCATCCGTGACTTCTGCTGAAACAAAAAAAAAATGAACCGCCGGTTCCTGCGTTTCGTTTGAACTTAGCCACCGGGTGTGCCAGGTTCCGGGGATATGTGTAAAAATAGGAGGCGTCTGCACGGGGCCCCCCTCCTCGAGCTATTCAAAGCCCTGGGGACCGCTACCTCCCAGGGCCAGCTCCAGCAACGGGGTGCCCAACCCCGGACATTGCAGTTTGCTATGGCTTATAGCAAATAAGTGCTCTGCTTTCAGCAAGCGAGAGCAGAAAATGCTCTCTCTTGCTGAAAGCAGAGCATGTCTGTTTACCTGCGCGCTGTCAACTGAGCAGGGAAACAGACATTGCTTTGAGATCCAAGGAGCTGCATGTTAGGAGCTCACTCGGTCTCAAAGGAATGCCGGCTCCCGCGGGAGGTGGGGAGCTGGCAGGGACCCCAACGAAGTGGCCAGGCCCTGGGGGATGGGGTCCGCAGGGCTAATATCGGCCCAGGGAGGGGTCCAAGTGGGCCCTCCTCCCCTTTTTTGAGAAAATATTTTAAGACCTGGCCCCAGGGATGGGGTCCCTAGGGCTGAAATCAACCTGGGAAGGGGGGCAGCGCGGTCCTCCTCCCCTTTGCTAAAAAAATATATAAAGGCTTGGCCAAGGGGATGGGGTCCCTGGGGCTGAAATCTGCCTCAATAGGGGGCCACGCGGCCCCCTTCCCATGGAAAAAATAAAGAAATAAATAATAAAAAAATAAAAGAAAGGCCCCGGGTGATGGGGTCTCTGGGGCCATAATAGGTCCAGGTAACAGGGGCCACACGACCCCCTTCCTTTTCCATGGGATGGGGACCCTAGGGCCAAAATAGGCCAGTGAGGGGGGCCGCGTGGCCCCCTCCCTTTTTTTATATATATAAAAAAGTGTGGAAAAAGGGGCAGGCCCAGGAGGATGGGGTCTGCGGGGCTGAAAAGAGACCAGGGAAGGGAGGCCACGCGCCTCCCTTCCTAAAAAGTCGATTTTTTTTTTAAACACGGCAACATGCTGGGGGCCCCCACTCTGCAAACATGCCTCCTGGTGCGCTGCTGGTTGGGGGATTAAGTCCCCTTGGCTGCTGAGGGTCCTTAGGGGCCAACAAGACCTCCTGTTACCTCCAGTAAGCCCCACCACGCCCCCTTTCTCCACCACTCTGCAAACACGCCTCTTGGCGCACTGCTGGTGGGGGGATGAGGTCCCCTTGCCTCCTGAGGGCCTCAGGACTAAAGTGGACTTCATCCCCAAGCAGCAATCCAGCTGTCAGGGTCTTACTGGAGGTAACAGAAGACTAGTTGGCCCCCAAGGACCCTCAATAGCCATGAGGACTTCATCCTCCAACTAGTAGTGCACCAGAAGGCGTGTTTGCATAGTGGTGAAGAAAGAGGGCATGGCCTCCTACCAGGTCTCAGCAATCCTGCTGTGTGGGACTTACTAGAGGCAACAGGAGGGGTAGTTGGCCCCCAAGGATGTCCTTGGGGGCCAACTACCCCTCCTGTTATCTCCAATAAGTCCCATACAGCAGGATTGCTAAGAGGTCTTCGGTGGCCATGCCCCCTTTCTCCACCACTTTGCAAATGAAGCTCGTGGTGCACTACTAGTTGGGGGATGAAGTCCACCTTACTCCTGAGGGACCTTAGGGGCCATGAAGCCCTCCTGGTGCCTCCTGTAAGACCTACACAGCGGGATTCCTGAGAGCTGGTCAGAGGCCCAGCCCCCTTTCTCCACCTCTCTGCAAATGCTACTACTAGTTAAAAAAAACATAGAAATTCACTGAAAAAAACAAAGGTTACTGGGACGTTATACTTAGGAAATGGAATTTAAAAAACCTTAGAAATTCCCTGAAAAAAACAAAGGTTACAGAGATGTTATAGGAAGGCTCAGGTGTCACTCGCACAAAGCCAGAAAAATTCAGCCATTAAAGTTAGTGAGCTAACTATAACTCGTGCCCCCTCAATGCACTGCTTATGACCTCACATATTACATCACTCATGACATGGTCAGTGACATCGCTGATGACATCACTGATGACATATCAAATGGCATCACTTATACATCTACCACAGAATCTCTGACACACCCACTCACACCCCCATATAACATTTCATACACCCAATTCCAACTTCCACACTACTATTCTCAAACCCATTCACACACCCATACCAGTACTTACACAGTCACTCATTGATTCATAGATCAACACACACATCCACTCACTCACTCATACACCCACTCACTCACACAGGCACTGACATATCCACTCATACACCCATATAGCCACTCACACACTGAGTCAGTTACCCATAGAGCTACTCACACACCTACTCACTCACGCATACAGTCAATCACACAGCCACTTACTCACCCATACAGTTACACACACACTGACTCACTTACTCATACAGATACTAACATGTACTTACTCACCTATTCAGTCACTGACACCAGCACATACTCACCCATACAGTCACTCTCACAATTACTCACTCACCCATACAGTCACTCATATACCCTATCACTCACTTACACTGCCTTTCACATACCCAGTTACTCACCCATATACCACTGACACATGCACTCACTCACTGACACAGCCATACAAATACTCACTCACCCATACAGCCTCACACACACGCACTCACTAACCCACTCAGACACCTATAGAGGTACTCAGACAACCAATCACTCACCTATACAGAAACTCACGTACCTACTCACACACCCATACAGCCACTTAGACACCAACTGACAGACAGATACAGATATTCACACAACCGGTCACTCACCCATACATTCACTGAGACACCTAATCACTCACTTACACAGTTAGTCACACACCCACTGAATCATCCAATCAGGCACTCATACACCCACTAATTCATCAATACACCTTGGTATATAATTTAAAACACTCACAGTCACCGGATGATGTCATCAGTGATGTCATTTGAGATGTCATCAGTAATGTCACTGACCATGTCATGAGTGATGTAATATGTGAGGTCATAAGCAGTGCATTGCTGAGGCATAAGTTATAGTTAGCTCACTAACTATAACGGCTAAATTTCTTTGGTTTTGCATGAGTGACACCTGAATTATAGCGTCTCTGTAACTTTTGTTTTTTTCAGTGACTTTCTACGTTTTTTTTTCCATTTCCTAACTATAATGTCCCTGTAACCTTTGATTTTTTCATTGAATATATATTCACATATAGTGTGTGTGTGTGTATATCCGTATTAGATAGATAAGATCGGAAAAATAATTTAGAAAAAATGGGAAAGTTACTAACATAGACATGCTAATCTATCTGTCTATCTTTCTATCTATCTATCTATCTATCTATCTATCTATCTATCTATCTATCTATCTATCTATCTATCTATCTATCTATCTATCCATCGTTCCACACTATTTGTATATTTATATACAGTGCGTGTGTGTGTGTGTATAGGCGTATTAGATTGATGATAGATAGATAGATAGATAGATAGATAGATAGATAGATAGATAGATAGATAGATAGATAAATAGATAGATAGATAGATAGATAGATAGATAGATAGATAGATAGATAGACAGACTAGGGCCCAGTGCTGGCTCCCACAAGATCGGAAAAATAATTTAGAAAAAAGGGGAAAGTTACTAACATAGACATGCTAATCTATCTATCTATCTATCTATCTATCTATCTATCTATCCATCTATCCATTGTTCCACACTATTTGTATATTTATGTAGAGTGCATGTGTGTGTGTGTGTGTGTGTATATGCGTATTAGATTGATGATAGATAGATAGATAGATAGATAGATAGATAGATAGATAGATAGATAGATAGATAGATAGATAGATAGATAGATAGATTAGCATGTTTATGTTAGTAACTATACCAGGGGATTTTGTTTCCAGAGCAAAAACATTTGTTTGTTGTGCACAGAGGTCATATTTATAAGACAGTTGTGTTGCATTTGCAGCACACATAGAAAGAGGAATATGCCTCCCAGCATTGTTTTTGCGCAGGAAGGTGCCCCTTCCTGCACAGAAACAATCCTGCATGCAACACAGACACCCTTGCACCATGGTGCAAGGGTGCCCTGCTTTGGCGCTAGGCAGCCAGAGCAGGGGAAATTGCAGGAATGCACTGTATTATTTTAAATATGGTGCATTCCTGCCCTTTCCCTGTAATGCAGCACAGCAAGGTGGACCTGTTGCGCTGCTTTGTGTTACTTTCCCATAAACATGTACCAGAGTATTTATATCAGGTGCATATTTTTCTGGTGGATACCTGTATAATTTGTTACTATGGTGGCAGATTATAAGGTACCGGTAACATTTTTTAGTTTGCCTTTAACACTGCTGGTAAAACCCATGGCTTTTAATGAATATGTTTGAAAAACTGCCCTGTATCAAGCTGCTATTTATGAATGCCATTGTGTAGAGGGTATTGACTTCTCATTGGCAACTGATGAACTCGAAAACTGGTGTGGAGTAAAAGCTAGAACATAATACCATTGAAAGAGAGTATACAGACAGTGACTAACAACAAACTAAGAGACAAGGGAGTGAGCCTTCTCTAGCTCCCCTCATATATACGTTCAAACTCACCAAAAGAGAAGTACTGGAGTATATTGGAGTCGAGCGAGTGCTCAATCTGTGTTATGTATATACTAGATGTACTTACACTAGATGTGCTTTCAGGAGAGTCAAAGATTTTTTTAAGACTGCCCTCACCCACTATGTAGTGGCATGCTTCATCATAGGGCCGCTATCAACACCAGGTGCAGACCAACACACTGGGTGGAGCGCTGATTTTTTGGGAAAAAAGAAGAATAAACCAAGAAAGAAAGAAAAGTTTTCCAAGTGAGGGATCCCTAATGTAGAGAGAATTACAAGTTAAAACTGCCTAAGAGGGTACCGTGAAAACTCATTAATTAATGGTCCCCCTTGACAGGATTAAAAATTAGGTATTGGGGGGCAGATTTACAAGCCCCTTGCGCCACTTTTGCGTCATTTTTCCCATGTTAAAAGTGACGCAAAAGTGGCGCAAGGGGCTTGTAAATCTGCCCCTGGGTGTCTAGGAGGAGTTACAGCTCCTGTACCCATCTGCTTACACTGACATGTTTCAGCCAATATCTATTGCTCTTACGGGTCACTGGCCTTCTTCAGGGTATTGATCACACTTGAGAATAATCACACTTGCCAATTGCATCTGTAAGGAGACATAAAAAAGTAATAAAATATCCCCTTCTGTCCCCCGTGACAATCTTTGCTCTCTAGCGTGTCAATATTCTTTTTCTTCGCGCACCAGTGTAAATTAAAATATTTTTAGCTCACACATTGCCCCTTCACCCTGTGAAAAAAGGGGACTCTCAACTTTGAGCCTTAATGATCTATTTTAAAACAACATATTACCAGATTGTTATCGGTACTCTTACCCGAGTCGCATTAGTGATTCTCTTAACCCGGGACCGAAGTGGGGACACCGCCCTGTAGTCATATACTGTAAGACAGACAAATTCCTCAGGCAGACTCTACATACAGTTCATATAGTTAACTCTTTATATTTCATTTTTATGTGTTCTCATCAGGTGATTATCAGAGGTCTCTAAACTGTGTGTTGAGTCCCTTAGGTAATCTATTTTACAAATGCATTTGTGCTTCACATATCTCTTTTAACCACAACGGTTTCTTCCACGGATTCCTTCACCTCTTCATAGTATTAAATGCATTTGAAAGGGGGTCTCTCTTTGCCCATATGCTCTATTAGTCTCCGTACTGTATCTATCATGAGGGAGTATACCGCTATGCCCCGTGTATTATAAAACAAAAAGTAAGGGGAGAAGAAGGGATGGAAAGGTCTCCTGTCTCCTCCATAATCTATTTGGAAATTGTCTACCCACTCACTATTGCGTGTTTTTTCCGAGGGTAAGTGAGAAGAACTTCACGGTAATGAACGATCCCAATTTGAGGATGCAAACCCCTAGCTGTTATAGCCCCACGATATGGAGTACTCACATCTTCAAGGGTTGGCTTCTCTAACCCCATACCACTCCGCGTACTCTGACGATGCAGGAGTGTTCGCACGCTGTCCTAATAAAGGACTCAATTGAATCATACTCCCTCTTCCGGTTTCTATCCAACCCCAAACCTCTAGACTGAGTCCAGCATTACCGTTTGTCTCGTATCCGTGGCCATCTTAGATTCCTCACGAACTGCTACGATCGCAATCATTGTTAAAGTTGCTGTCCTATAATAACAGTTTTATTCTTATTTTCATCTACATATTTTTGACACTGGTCATAGCTTTTTGGTATATTTTGTCTAGTTCTTCTTCCTATATAATGCACATCTTGAGGCTTATAATCGGCCATCCCTTATCCAACCCCATAAGTATGGGTTAAGTGTAGAGGCTTCAAAATGTCAGAAGTCGGTTTTAATTCGTGTCTAAATGCCCGATTTTATGGTATGCCTGACTTCTAACAAATCAGTATGTATTACCTTGTGTCTTTACTATACCAAATGGGATCATACAATGCGATCCTTCAATTTTGTATATATCCCCTGTTAAAACACAGATCCTATCTGTCTCATGTTGGTGCCAAATGTCGTAATTGTCTCCTTCCTGAAAGGCTATGTTTGTGTTGTAACATTATGTATTCTCAATGAGTTGCATATGAAGACAAAGGGAGGAGCTGGAAAAAGGCAGAAATAGCGGTATGCATCCTCGTCTTAATCCATACTATTCAGATGGTGCCAAGGGATGGAGTCATTTAGTCCCTGTTCATTGCTCCTAGGCCTATGCACCCCTCTTTGTTCTATTCGAAAAAGAAGGTTCGTGGTGTCCCTAGTTGTGGGCGGGAGGTATGGTTTGTCTATTACTATCCACTTAAAATCACTGTCCGTGTGATGCATCTCCATAAAGTGTGCGGTCAATTTTGTAGTAACCCTTCCACATCTGATATTACTCATGTGTTCCAAAATTCTGATTTTAATTCGTCTTGTCGTTATGCCCAAGTATTGGTACCCACATGGGCACCTTATGAGGTAAATAACGTTCTCTGAATTGCATGTGGTATGACTTCTAAGTACCCAAGGGTAGCGTAAGCCTACATCTACCATTTTGTTATTGATTGTTAGGGGGCAGGCTTTGCAGTGGCCACATGCATAATGCCCAGTGATTGGTGGTAAACCCCAAGGCGTAGGAGTAAGCTTTCCTGTTGGTTTTGTGGTCATTGGTCTTGTATGTACCAAGACATCTCTAATACCTGCACTCTTCTTGAAGGAGAACAGGGGGCTTTTTAAATTCAAACCATTGGAATTTAAAATACGCCACTTTCATGATAATCTTCTTCACATGATTTGAAGCTGTATTGAATGTTGTAACACATATGTTCCTGTTTTCAGTCTCTCGTGTATGTGTCTCAAGTAGAGCATCTCTGTGGTTATTTTTTGCCCGCTTCCAGGCTCGCTTAACCACATGTTTGGGATATTATTGTTCCTGTAGTTTGTGGCTCAGCTTTTCTGCTTCACCCATTTCTGAACAATTCCTACGTAAACGTAGAAACTGTCCGTACAGCAGGTTCTCTCTTAAGGATTTTGGGTGAAAACTTTGGAAGGAGAGTAAATTATTTCGATCAGTGGGTTTGTGATATACACTGCTCACCAGCATACTGTTTTTTGCTGTGATAGTTAGATCCAGGAAGGGGAGGTATTCTGTTGTCATTGCTGGGGGTCGCGTAACTAGTTAGCATGGAGGAGTCTCTGGTTCGTTATCGGAATTAACCAGACAAATACCTCCACCAACTAAGAACGGCCATGCACCACCACCCACAGAATCAAGAAAGAGCTATCATGCTGTTAATCCTTTCTGTGTCCGGGCTGGGTGAGGTTTCCCTTGTATACAGAGAGTGAGCCTGGCCACCTTTAAGGGGGATAGGGAGAAACTAACCACAATAGCATTTATAAGGGGATTCTGGTCACATCATAAGCCAAAAGGGGGTAGGCCAATTGGTTTGTAACTATCATCAGAACATTGATACAGCAAATACTGTTCAATTGTAGTAATAAGAAGGGAAAACTACTTAGGGGCCGATTCCGATTCGGGACGGAAAACATACCGACCGACTCGGTACGGGAATTTAGTCCGACCGACTCGGACCGGCGCCGTACGACCCGGGTAGTACGATGAAATGCATGTGAAATCCGACAGACTCGGACGGAATACAAAACGACCGACCGAGCCGGACGGAAACAAGCCATCCGGCCGGGAAATCACGCGAAACGAACCGACCGACACGCACCCGGATTGAACCCGAACGAAACGTACCCGCGAACTCCGACCCGCGTAGTACGATGCTGTGCGTGCAAAACATGACCGACTCGCCTGGAGCACAAGCCGTACGACCGACACGCATACAAAACCCAGCCAAAGCAACCCAATACTCCGCGACCGACTCGTACACCGCATATGAAACCTAGCTGACACACAGCGGGAACGAGTCGGACAAGATCGCACCAGACAACTGCAGCGTCCTACTCGGACACAAGAACGACTCCTACATGCACCAAAAACACCAAGGAAAAAATAAAAAAATAAAGGGCCAAACAAGCAACCACAAAGCCAATAAATACAGGGAGGAAAAAAATGGAACAAGGACACACCTCCAACTCCACCTACATAAAGGCCACAAATCCCAACCATGATCCTTTGCAAATTCCACTGACCTGCCAGCACAGAACACCATCACACAGCAACCACAGACACACTCACAGCTCATACATCACACAAGCCACACACCATTACCACACCTACATATAGCACCCTCACACACACCCAGCTAAACCTACACTCACACCCCCCACTTGCACACACACACACATCAATCACCACCACCACCCATCACCATGCCCCCAAAGAAGAACCATAAGTTCCTAGATAGTGAATTGGAAGTCCTGGTAGACGAGATCCTGAGGGTAGAGCCACAGTTGTTTGGTACATTGGTACAACAGACCCCCATGTCGCAGAAAACCAAGATGTGGGCGAGGATTGTCGACAGGGTGAACGCACAATCACCATGTATGCGCACAAAGGAAGATATCCAGAACAGGTGGTATGATGTGCGCAGGAGGGTCCGGGACCTACTCAAAAAGGACTACCTCCTCAGCCAGCACACCGGCAGTGGCCCTCCTGCAAAACCAGTATACCTCAGGCCCTGGGAGGAGAAGGTGCGGGCCATCCTACCACCAGTGAGCGTATACGGACTAACAGACATCCCAGAGCCTGGTGAGTACACAACTAATATACACAATATGGTGTGACAACACACACACATCACATTCAAGGGGATAGGCAAACCATGCACCCTTAGCAAATACACAGCAACCAAAAGATATTCATCCCAAGATGTGAATGCTAGTCAGACAAACACAATACCTCCCATCTCATAGTGATATGTAACTGTGTCATGACATGTACAAACCTAACAACAAATACAGCAAGGCAGTGGCACAAATAGAACCAACAAACACTCCCAGATATTTAACCACCACTAGAACACCACCTCACAGGGAAGCTCACTGAAAGGAAGGAATTCTGTGTATGCTGGTCAAGTCAGTGTAGCCAATAGCATGATGGGAGTGGTAGTCACAGATATTGGGCACACCCACAATTGGCCCATCAACACCACTCTGAACCATGCTCACATCACAGGGAGTGGAAAACAACTGACAAGATGGCTGACACTGACTACTGCTGTGGGGAGCACAAGGCCCTGATGGGAACTGGGCACCAACAAACAACAGGACCACACTGCCAGCCATCTTGCCATTGCTGTCACACTCACACACACTGAAGTCTACTCAAAAGGAAGGAAGTATGGGCATGCTGGGAAGGGGGGTGTAGGCAATAGCATGATGGGAGTGGTAGTCACAGATATTGGTCAGCCTCACAATTGGCCCATCAACACCACCCTGAACCATGCTCACATCACAGGGAGTGGAAAAGGACTCACAAGATGGCTCACACTGGGTACTGCTGGGGGGAGCACAAGGCCCTGCTGGGAACTGGGCACCAACAAACAACAGGACCACACTGTCAGCCATCTTGCCATTGCTGTCACACTCACACACAGTGAAGCCCACTCAAAAGGAAGGAAGTATGGGCATGCTGGGAAGGGGGTGTAGGCAATAGCAGGATGGGAGTTGTAGGCACAGATATTGGTCACCCTCACAATTGGCCCATCAACACCACTCTGAACCATGCTCACATCACAGGGAGTGGAAAAAGACTCACAAGATGGCTGACACTGGGTACTGCTGGGGGAGCACAAGGCCCTGCTGGGAACTGTGCAACAACCAACAGCAGGACACCACTGACTGACATCCTGAAAGACAACTTGCACTCCCTGCAATGGAAGCACGTTCCATGGTGGGATATCTGGCTGGGTGGGAAGGAGGACTCACAGCACTGACCATAGTTACAAGCACCTCCACTCACACCCCCTCAACACTAACTCCACATAACCCACCTAGGAGAATGCAATGCCTCACATCCTAACTGAAGATCCCACAAAGAACCACCACCCTGGGTTATGCTGTGTGAAGCACAGGGACACTCTTGGGACTTGTAGCCAAACAACTGCCAGGACAACACTCCCAGCCATCCTGTCAGCACAGGCACCCTACCCCACAGGGAAGCAGAGTCAAAAGGAAGGAAGGATGGGCATGCTGGGAAGGGGGTGGAGGCAATAGCATGATGGGAGTGGTAGTCACAGATCAACATCTCACACCCACATGGCCCAGCCAGTTAGCACTGAAGCATGCACACCTCACAGGGAGTCAAAAGCCACTTCAAAGATGTCTGACACTGGCCACAGCTGTGGGGAGCACAAGGCCCTGCTGGGAACTGGGCACCAACAAACAACAGGACCACACTGCCAGCCATCTTGCCATTGCTGTCACACTCACACACAGTGAAGTCCACTCAAAAGGAAGGAAGTATGGGCATGCTGGGAAGGGGGTGTAGGCAATAGCATGATAGGAGTGGTAGTCACAGATATTGGTCAGCCTCACAATTGGCCCATCAACACCACCCTGAACCATGCTCACATCACAGGGAGTAGAAAAGGACTCACAAGATGGCTGACACTGGGTACTGCTGGGGGGAGCACAAGGCCCTGCTGGGAACTGGGCACCAACAAACAACAGGACCACACTGCCAGCCATCTTACCATTGCTGTCACACTCACACACAGTGAAGTCCACTCAAAAGGAAGGAAGTATGGGCATGCTGGGAAGGGGGGTGTAGGCAATAGCATGATGGGAGTGGTAGTCACAGATATTGGTCAGCCTCACAATTGGCCCATCAACACCACCCTGAACCATGCTCACATCACAGGGAGTGGAAAAGGACTCACAAGATGGATCACACTGGGTACTGCTGGGGGGAGCACAAGGCCCTGCTGGGAACTGGGCACCAACAAACAACAGGACCACACTGCCAGCCATCTTGCCATTGCTGTCACACTCACACACACTGAAGTCCACTCAAAAGGAAGGAAGTATGGGCATGCTGGGAAGGGGGGTGTAGGCAATAGCAGGATGGGAGTTGTAGGTACAGATATTGGTCACCCTCACAATTGGCCCATCAACACCACTCTGAACCATGCTCACATCACAGGGAGTGGAAAAGGACTCACAAGATGGCTGACACTGGGTACTGCTGGGGGGAGCACAAGGCCCTGCTGGGAACTGTGCAACAACCAACAGCAGGACACCACTGACTGACATCCTGAAAGACAACTTGCACTCCCTGCAATGGAAGCACGTTCCATGGTGGGATATCTGGCTGGGTGGGAAGGAGGACTCACAGCACTGACCATAGTTACAAGCACCTCCACTCACACACCCCCTCAACACTAACTCCACATAACCCACCTGGGAGAATGCAATGCCTCACATCCTAACTGAAGATCCCACAAAGAACCACCACCCTGGGTTATGCTGTATGAAGCACAGGGACACTCCTGGGACTTGTAGCCAAACAACTGCCAGGACAACACTCCCAGCCATCCTGTCAGCACAGGCACCCCACCCCACAGGGAAGCAGAGTCAAAAGGAAGGAAGGATGGGCATGCTGGGAAGGGGGTGGAGGCAACAGCATGATGGGAGTGGTAGTCACAGATGTTGGTCAGCCTCACAATTGGCCCATCAACACCACCCTGAACCATGCTCACATCACAGGGAGTGGAAAAGGACTCACAAGATGGCTGACACTGGGTACTGCTGGGGGAGCACAAGGCCCTGCTGGGAACTGTGCAACAACCAACAGCAGGACACCACTGACTGACATCCTGAAAGACAACTTGCACTCCCTGCAATGGAAGCACGCTTCATGGTGGGATAACTGGGCTGGGGGAGAAGGAGGCCCGGATGGCAAGCAAATACCACCAATGCTGGTCATGCACACACCTCAACATTCACATTGACATGCCACAGGTTGGCAGGACAATGTGCTACACCAATATCACTCTCTGACTGTCACAATTTAGGAGAATGCAATGTCCAGGCCCACATCCAGAGGTACAGTCACAACTGTCAGGTGTTTGAACAATTGATGCCAGTAGAAACATAACATACAATCTATATCTCTCCCCAAAACAGGTGATGATGGGGACACAGCAGCAGACGAGGAGGAGTCCCTGTCCCAGGCTCCGGGGAACACTGAGCTCACTGGTGTGGATCAGCCTCTGCACTCCTTGGATGGCGAAGAACCAGCTGGACCCTCCGGTGTGAGTCATCATGCAGCACCAGCAGGACCAACATCTGCACCCCCTGCACCCACCCCTCCAACAACTGCCAACACACAGGCCACCCCTGCCAACACGGACAGACCAAGGACCACAGATGACAACAGCGCAGGGACCCAGACCCAAACTGGAGCTGGTGACAACGAGCCCAGGAACAACACCCAAGTGGGCCCACGGTCACTTGTGCGTGCCACCACAGGTCCTGCACGTGTCACCAGGGGTGGTGGGAGGGGTGGTAGACATAGGTCGCTCTTTGCAGAGGGGTCTGGACTGCATGATGACCCACAACTGGCACGCATCGCGGATGCGTACCAGACTAACACCGGAGAGGTCAGCCAGGTAGTGGGGATCCTCAAGGACATACAACAGCAGCAGGCTGCCCATCATGCCCGCTTGGACTCCCACATGTCCCGTGTTGAGACACACATGTCACGTGTCGAGACACACATGTCTGGCATGGAGTCCAAGTGGGACACATTGGAACAACTGACAGCGGTGCATAGGGACATACTGACATGCCTCCGCCAGATCAGCACCAACATGGCCTCACCTCCCTGTGTGCCCACAACATCTGCTGCTGAAACAACTGCAAATGCCACAGGGAGGGAGGAGGACTCTGGCAGAGAGTCCCCTGCACCGCTGCAGCCTGCACCTGAGGGTCCCCCCCCCAAGAAGAGCGGCCGTCCGAGGAGGCCAAACTGAGAGGCCAATGGCCATCTACATCCCCCAGGAAGCCAACACCTGTTCTGGAACTTTTCCTCTGTGTGCAAACTGCACGCCCTGTCGAAGCCAACCCAACTCTCCCACATGACATGGGGAGCTCTAGTTGGCCAAATTCATCAGATGACTGTGGACCTTACTCTGGACATTTCAGCTACCAAGACTTCCGAATCACATGGGAACTTTGGATTCCAATTTCTATGTACAGCACCCACCATCCTGTGCACCATTCTCACACCTGTATGTAAATAAACTCACTAATACACCATATCTGCCTCTGTTGTGATTCCAACGTGCTCTCTGTCATGGAGATGGTGATCAGAAAAATGACACTGTGCATGCTAACTGCTACAGCAAGTCCAACACCGTCATGTCAGTCATGGCGACGTGACACATATGAGGGAGACACACCACTAGGGCCACACAACACGTACACACCAGGGCCATCAGACTCATCACCTATACTGATGTTGCAACTAAATACAGTGGAATGCACAGACACGCCACCTATTCACAGTCTGTCAACTAGACTACAGGTGCAGTAAGCAAATGTCAGTCAGATGTGTGACCACAGACAACGCACATCCCAAAGTGAAGCACAGGTTTATTACACATTTGCAACATGTTGTTTCCACTACAAATGCTAGCTAATCCAACCTGGCTGTGGCCACAAAGTCAAAAAGTGCAGAAGATAGAAAGTCCAGGGGTGTGTGGCACATCACCTGTAGGGAAACGACTGCTTCCACCTTGGAAGTTGAATCATGGATTTGTGGGATCCAAGTTGATCAAACAACTCCGGCAGCACCCTGTGAAGGGCAGACATGACACACAGTCAAAACCACTGAAGAACAGCACAGAACGGCAATACTCATGTCTAATACATGTCACGAGATAACTACACAAAACCAAGTTAGCATGTCAACACTGTTGGGCAGTACAGGCCACCTGCAAGGACACATCGCTGCACGCATCCAGTCAAGTAACACATGGCCACACTCAAACAGCACCAGAGCACCACACACACATATCATGCAAACTCAAATCATTGACATTACAACCCTCTGGAGACTCACATTCAGCTGAAGAAGTTTGTGATGAGCTGTGTGCGGACATCACCATCATCATCATCATCTTCTTCACTGGCATCGCGACCCAGGCCAGGATCTTCCACAGGTGGCGGACGTTGGTCATCGTCATCCAGGATGAGAGGCAACTCCTTCCGCACTGCCAGGTTGTGTAGCATGCAGCAGATGATGACAATCTTGCACACCTTTGCTGGGGCATATGGGAGGGCCCCTCCTGTCTTGTCCAGGCAGCGGAAGCGGCTCTTCAGGAGACCAAAGGTCCGCTCAATCACCCTCCTCGTCCGACCATGTGCCTCATTGTAGCGCATCTGGGCTGGTGTCACAGGGTTCCTGAGGGGTGTCAGCAACCACAGCATGTTGGGGTATCCCGAGTCACCTACAGACAGACAATTGCACATTAGCCGATTTGAAAATGTGTGCGGAAAACAACATAGCAGAACACACACAATGGTACAAAGTCAGTACACACCAACAAGCCAGGCACGCTGGTTCGGCATCTGTGACATCATCCTCGGGATGCGACTACTCCTCATCACGTAGGCATCGTGTGCCGAACCGGGGAAACGGGCACACACATGTGTGATGGTCATATCTGCAAGACATACCACCAGAGCATTGATCGAATGGTAATGTTTACGGTTCCGGTATGCCTGCTCATCTGCCTGTGGTGGTATCAAAGCCACATGTGTCCCATCAATGGAGCCAATTACATGTGGCATCCTCCCCAGGGCATAGAAGTGACTCTTGACGTCAGTGAGTCGTTGACGTGTTGGGAAATAGATGTACTGGTTCAGGTATCTCAACATTGCCCCCAAAACATCGCGTAGCACACGGCTGAACATAGTCTGTGACATCCCACCGGCAGTCGCCACAGTGTGTTGAAAGGTACCGGTGGCAAAGAAGTGTAGGGCTGCCATCACCTTCACCTTGGGGGTCAGCGCTGTAGGATACGGACGGCCAGGCTGCAAATGTGGCTCCAACCGCACTGCCAAATCCTCAATCAGCTGCCTGGTGAAGCGGTACCGTCGGATGCTGGCACGTTCCACCATCGTTGCCAGGTCTGGGAATGGTCGATGGACAGCAGGAGCCCTGCAGTGCATAGGTGAAGAAAGCAAGATTGTCAGTCACCCCAACTATGTGCTGTTCACCATACTCAATTTCACATGATACATCATTAACAAACACAAGTACTTGATGTGTGTGTCGTTCTGTATGGACATATATGGCACCTACATGGACATCATCTAACATCTCTGTTCAACAAGTGTTGACAACAGGTTCCAGGGTGTGCTATGGGAAACCATTAGGCTGTGTCACAGTACCCATTTACTGCTCTCACGTTCCACACACATACCACAGTGACATGTCTGGACAGATGCTCCACAGGCATCACAGCTCATTGACAGGTAGATTCCCAGGGACCCTGTCTTGCCACATGGACACTGGCATGACATTGCGTATCATGTACACGTCAGAAAAACTAACATTACACCCACAGGTAGTGGCCCCTGTTGCATCTGCAGGACAGACATGGACGTCTGTGACACACACACACACAACATCAAAGTTCATGCACAAACCACGTGGATGTGGAGACTGTCTCCCATTGTGCACATGGAGTCAGAGACATGTGAAACACAACATGCACACAGACTGCGGAGGGACATCACTATTGTGGCAATGGGCCACCCTGTGACATACATGCCTTCCCACATGTGAGCCTGGGGGTATGTGACATGTCATACACATACACAACCTGGAAATGTGACCATGACACATGCTCCAAAATGAAAAGTTGCACACCAAAGTGGTCAGGTGCACAACACACAAAGAACCCTGTCCCCATGAACACGTGCACAGCCTGGGTGTGTCTGCCCCCAAATGCCACCCCAAAAACCACATGTTCACCCCCATACACAGATAAGGTTATGCTGCCACACATGCCTTAGATACAGTGTGGACTGGGTGTGGTGTTGTAGGTGTGCCCCTGAGTCCCTGGAAAGTATATGTGGCTGGCATAGGTTCACCAGTGACCAGCATGGTGACATATGCGTGTGACCTGTCCAGGGATGCGTTGTAGAGCAATGGACCGATCGGTGTGCCCGCACGGCCCATTGCATTGTATGTGAGCGGGTACGCGTTGTATCCCGGGTACGCGTTGTACAGCAATGGACCGATCGGTGTGCCCGCACGGCCCATTGCATTGTATGTGAGCGGGTACGCGTTGTATCCCGGGTACGTGTTGTACAGCAATGGACCGATCGGTGTGCCCGCACGGCCCATTGCATTGTATGTGAGCAGGTACGCATTGTAGAGCAATGGACCGATCGGTGTGCCCGCACGGCCCATTGCATTGTATGTGAGCGGGTACGCGTTGTATCCCGGGTACGCGTTGTACAGCAATGGACCGATCGGTGTGCCCGCACAGCCCATTGCATTGTATGTGAGCGGGTACGCGTTGTACAGCAATGGACCGATCGGTGTGCCCGCATGGCCCATTGCATTGTATGTGAGCGGGTACGCGTTGTACAGCAATGGACCGATCGGTGTGCCCGCACGGCCCATTGCATTGTATGTGAGCGAGTACGCGTTGTAGAGCAATGGACTGATCGGTGTGCCTGCACGGCCCATTGCATTGTATGTGAGCGGGTACGCGTTGTATCCCGGGTACGCGTTGTACAGCAATGGACCGATCGGTGTGCCCGCACGGCCCATTGCATTGTATGTGAGCGAGTACGCGTTGTAGAGCAATGGACCGATCGGTGTGCCTGCACGGCCCATTGCATTGTATGTGAGCGGGTACGCGTTGTATCCCGGGTACGCATTGTACAGCAATGGACCGATCGGTGTGCCCGCACGGCCCATTGCATTGTATGTGAGCGGGTACGCGTTGTATCCCGGGTACGCGTTGTACAGCAATGGACCGATCGGTGTGCCCGCATGGCCCATTGCATTGTATGTGAGCGGGTACGCGTTGTATCCCGGGTACGCGTTGTAGAGCAATGGACCGATCGGTGTGCCCGCACGGCCCATTGCATTGTATGTGAGCGGGTACGCGTTGTATCCCGGGTACGCGTTGTACAGCAATGGACCGATCGGTGTGCCCGCACGGCCCATTGCATCGTATGTGAGCGGGTACGCGTTGTATCCCGGGTACGTGTTGTACAGCAATGGACCGATCGGTGTGCCCGCACGGCCCATTGCATTGTATGTGAGCGGGTACGCATTGTACAGCAATGGACCGATCGGTGTGCCCGCTCGGCCCATTGCATTGTATGTGAGCGGGTACGCGTTGTAGAGCAATGGACCGATCGGTGTGCCCGCACGGCCCATTGCATTGTATGTGAGCGGGTACGCGTTGTAGAGCAATGGACCGATCGGTGTGCCCACACGGCCCATTGCATTGGATGTGAGCGGGTACGCGTTGAACAGCAATGGACCGATCGGTGTGCCCGGCCGACCCATTGCATATGATGTGTGCAGGTACGCGTTGTATTCCGAAATACGCGTTGTACAGCAGTGGACCGAACGGTGCGCACACATTGGCTGGGGCCTGGCATGGCAACGGACGCGTTTTCGAAGCTCCAACGAGTCTGATGCAGTGAATTCAGTTGGCCAGCCACAACAATGTTGCAAAATCATGGGTGTCATGAAGTTGAAGATTTGAAGGATGCTGTGGGCATGTATTAGTGTTGCTATTCCATGGATTGGTCAGTTTCAGAAGATGCAAACGACTTGGACCTATCACTTTGGACACATGGGACAGTATCTGCCTCTGCAGCACTCATATAATGCTGGCTGTTCCCCTGAGAGCTCACTTGCCTGCACTACATGCTCCAGGACGACATCTGCCACCAACACTGCTGCTGTGTATGCATCCTCTGGCTCCTGCAATGGCACGTACTGTGGAGAGAGCCCCAGCCTTCAGCCTTGTGGAGAACCAGGCCCTGCTGGACAGCCTCCTTCCACAGTACAGCAAGCTGTATGGGAAACCAGGGGAGCAAGTGAGTGTGCTGTCCACTGCCTCACTAATTGTGCATGTTGTCTGACTAACAGGGCTTTCAGTGTGCACACCACTGGCTAGCATGCCCACTGAGTAGTTGTCACACCCCAAAGTGTGTAGTTACATGCACTGAACTGGTACAGTGCAGTAACAGTGCATTCCAACTAGGTTTACTTCCCATGCAATGATACCATGTAGTGACTGCTGGCAAACTGTTCATAGCCATTGTTGGACTGCCTGTGTACATCATATGCCCCTGTGACTGAGACATGTATATCCAACTGTGTGATGCACGTATATGTTGCATGTGTAGTAATGGCCTTTTCACTTTGTCATCCTCACAGGTTGATGCCCACCAGAAGCAGGAAATTTGGCTGACCATCGCCCGGAAAGTAAGATCCGTGGGGGTCTACAGGCGCAGGATCCGCAACTGCCAGAAGAGGTGGCAGGACCTTCGTGGCTGGACCCGGAGGATCGCAAGGGTCCAGCTGAAGCTGTCGCCTCCTCGCAGGAGGGGCGGACACCGGACCCTGACCCCCCACATGCTCCGGATCCTGGCGGTGGTCTTCCCTGACCTGGATGGGCAGCTGAAGGACAGACAGCAGCAAGGAGTGGGTGAGTCCATGACTGCACTGTGCACTTTGTCTGACATGCTATGTGCCCTCCTCTGGCCTGGTTAAACTTCCACAGTACATCAGTCATGTGGTCCAGGACCCATGTCCCTCATTTGTGACATGCCCACTTCTCCTCTGATACGCATATGTGTGGCCCTTATAGTCAGGAAATGGTGTCATTTGGGGACTGTGTCATTGCATTTTGCTTTGCTCAAGGTGGGGGACAGCATTTGTTCCCGTGACTATGTTGTGCGATTCATGGGTGGCTCAATTGCTTACACAATGCCTAAGTTCTGACATGTAATCTGGGTGTAACTTTGATATGTGGTCCGCTTGCTGCTCTGACTCACCACATGTCCCTGGGGAATTTGGCACACACCCATGCTGCTGGTGGGAACAATGTTTGGGCCTCAGGAGTATGTGTATCCAGTGTGTCACACATGCTTAGCCACCTGCCTACTGTCCAGGACTCATCCCTCTTACAGGTGGAGCTGGACAGTCATGCCTACTCCAGGGCATGCAATACACTCTGTACTCCCACTCCCGTGTATCATCTGGCATGTTGTGATCAGTGAAATGTACCCTCAGGTGTCTGCCTCTGTCTCATTGTGCTGTGTCTTCGTTGTCAGGACTACTGGTATGTTTATCGGTTAGGGCTCAGCATGCCATCTGAGATGTGACCATGATAGACGATACTTCTGTGACTTATAGGTGTCTGATCACTTGACTGTGCACACTGGTGTTTGCAACTGTGACTTTCAGGCAGCTGTATTGTCATTCACAGCACACTGTGAGGTGCTCATGTTCAGAGAGTTGTGTTTCATGTCCCCCATATGTCCAGTTGGTATTACGTGGACAAATAGTAGTACAGATGACGTGGTATTTGGGGGATGGACATGTGCACTTGTCAGTCACATAACTTGCATTCCCCATGCCCTCGGATTGTGACACAGTGCAGACTGTTGTTGGCTGGCTGCCATGGCCATGTGACTTGAGACAGTAATGTATGACTTTGCACGCATTCCTGTGTCATGGCATTAAACTTCCTGAGACTGATCCTGCAGGGGAGTGACATGTGCAACATGCACCCCATTGTGCCATTGACTATCCGGACATGGGTGCATCATGGTGTCTGGTGCTGGTATGCATCACATGCATTTCTATTTAGACTCTGGCCATCCCTTTATCCGGACACCTGCACTGACTCAGTGGCAAGAGATGTGATGTGTGCATGTTCACATACTTCACCGTGTTCCCTGCAATGTCCAACAACTGTGTAGGTGGTGCATGTATCCGCACTGGGGTCTTACCATCAGACAGGCACCAGACAGATGGGTGCAAGGGCAGGAGGGGTGTGAGTCCCATGGTTGACCATCAGACTGACAATTGGCTTCCCCGAATCTGTGTGGGGACTTTAGGCAATGTTCAACTAAGGATGCCAGGGCTTGCTCTGTAATGTGCTGTACTTACTGTGGTGTGTGCGGTCAGTGCAGGTGACTGATGTTTGTCTGTTTCCCTAATTGTTTGCAGATACATCCACGGCCACAGGAGGGGACAGCTCCATGGACCAGGAGGAGCAGTGGAGCCAGACTGGGTCAGCATCGGACGAGTGGTCAGAGGGACCCAGTGGCACGGAGGGCGAGGGGAGCCACACCGAGGAGTCCTCAGCACCATCCACCTCAGCTGGGGACCACAGCAGCTCGGAGGATGACTCCCTTGTGGAGGCGGGTCTCGGCAGCCACCAAAGGCCAGCTAGTCTGTCTGGCCCGCCACCACCACCACCACCACCGCCCTCCCATCGGCTCCCATTCCTGAGGTCCATGGAGGCTCCCGTGCTCGGGAGCGTGTCTCCTTCGTGCCAGGCACCGCACCCCCTGCCCCTGTGTCCCCTGCTGCCCTGAGTGAGGAGTCTGTGTACCTCCTTCGGCAGCTCCATGTAGGGCAGACAGCAATGCTGAGTGTCCTCCATGCACACACCACTCTGTTGACACAGCTGGTGTCGTTCATGGAGGGCATCTCGACGGGTATGTCTGCCCTACAGAGAGCAATAGGTCCATGGACTCCTCCCTGACGGCAGCAGTGTCCCTCCTCCAACAGTCCCTCAACCCTCCCACCTCTGCCCCATCCACACTTCCTGCCCCCCTACCTGTCCAAAGCACATGCACACCGGCACAGTCATCCAAACACACAGACACGAGCAGCACAGACACACCCAAGAGTAAGGCAAGACGTGCACACAAGCATCCTCAGGGGACTGATACCACAGACACAGGGGATGGGGAACACACACATACACAGGCAACCAGTCACTCCGCAATCCTCAAGATCCTCTCCCTCCAAGACCCCTTCCCTTGCCTCACCTGCAACCCCACCTGATCAGCAGCTCTTCCTCAGTGACCTCGGCCTCTTCCCCTCCAATCCCGCTGATCCAGCATACCGGGGGAAGAGGAAGTCCACCCACACAGAGGGAGTGCCCCTCGCCCCCGGACACCCTCCCCCAGGCGCAGGCAGAGTGAGCCCCCCACCCGCAAGTCCCCCTGGTCCCGGAAGAGCAAGACCCCGCCACCGCCCTGCAAGTCAACCACCCAGTCTCTCACCTCCATCCCCCAGGCCACCACTCCACAGGTTCCACCGCCACACCCTGCCCCAGGTTCCCCCACACACTGATACCGCATCCCCAAACTGCTTAGGCCCTCCCCCCTGCCACTTGCTCTTCCACCCCCAAACCAGACGCTCTGCCTGTTTGTGCCACTGGTGTGGAGACCGTGTCCCCCCTCTGTCCTGCCCAGCTCTTCTGCCCCCCTTCCACTACCTTGGAGTCATGCACTGCGGTGGAGTCCACAACCACCCCGTCTGACTCGGGCACTGCATTGGGGACCCAGTCCACTCCATCTGACCAGCCCACTGCAGTGGTTGCAGCACCAACACCATCTGACTTGAGCCCTGCGGTGGTGCCAGCCCCCCTGAGTCAGACACCTCCACTGCAGTTGCCGGTGACACTCCTGCACCCACCTCCCCTTCACTGCCTCCTTCTGGCATCCCCTGATCCTGTCCCTGCGGTGCCTGGCCTGCCCCTCGTATGCCCCTCCAAGGGGGATGTCCCCTGTCCGTACCTGTGCAGGCAAGCAATTGTTGACAAGTTGTCACACATTACCCTGTTGGGACTGTATATTTGGACTGGCCATTGGCCTTAGTTTATTTTGGACTTTTGATTTGAGTTGCACACTTGCTGAATAAAGCCTCTTTTTGTTTACTTGTGGTTAATCTTTGGAGGTACATGATGTAGATGTGTAGAATCATGCATTTGCTGTTGTAATAGTGTTCAGATCAGGTAAATGAAGTTTTGCTGTGATGGGCTCCATGTGGTCCATCGGATATGTGTCCTAATCTAGTCTGGATCTATAGCATCCTTTGCTGCAGTCTGAGGGTGTAATGTTCAGCATTTGACACAGGGATGTACGTTTAGCATTTGTAGATTACCATCTTTGTCCTACACTGATGCACATCTGGTGGGCTTACCACTGTCCAATGTTCCTAGTACCCTGACTGTGTGCCCGTCTCCAATGGACATGCAGTTTAGAAAGTCAAATTTGGAGGACTCATTTGTGTACACAGTGCAAGTTGCTTGACACGTGTCTTGGGTGTATGCAGATGACTGACGTGACACTCCCGTGCCCAGGCTGATTTGAGCAGAGCCTTCAGTGTGTTGTAGTTGTTGACTCACTGACCGAGTGTTCTGCTGACATGTTTGAGTCGTGCACAGACAAGGTTTGGCACAGCTGACCTTCCACAGGAGTGGAGTGCCCTCATGGCAGTGCGTGATTCCGTGATATAGGCTGTGCCCGTGTTGTGTGTTGTGTAGGCATGTCTGTGCGTGTTCCCTTCTCCTTTTCCTACACAGGCTGTGTCCCTACGGATGTTCCTGTTTGTGATGCTTGCTGAGTTGTTCTGTGTTCATCCAGCATCTTGGACCTGGTTTCTCCGGGATGTGGGTGCATGGCAATCTAATGTTCATGAGGTTGTCATCCCTAGTTGTCTTTGTTGTCAGGGCTGGGGATGTGGGCAAACGCAGATGGGACACAGTCAGGATTCCTCTTGGCACTTGTTGGTTACACGAGTAATGTGATTTTCTGTTTGTGTATGCTTTCAGTGATTGTGACACGTTGTGTGTGTGACTGCTGCCACTCCTCAGGGTCAGAGCTGCAATGTTGGGAGTTGTCTATGTGTGTCCTTTGTGGGTCAGCTTGGCTTCTTCATTGGTGTGTGACTATGGCCAGGATCCCATTGTTTGGGGTGGATTTCACGTCATGCCCATGTACGGCATACTGTGCAGTGTGTCAGACATTCACAAGTATTGTTGACTGGCCATGTGTGATGTGTTTCTGCACCTTATTTCCCCCCACCACCCCTGGGATTGTCATGGGTGCATGTGCAATGTCAGCAGTCCATGTGAGCTCACTGCACATTGTTGGAGTTCAAGGTGTGTGGCGTTGAGTGTGTGCAAATGTGAGTTGTTACACGGCTGGGGCACTACCTCCATATTTTCCTTGGCTGACAGGCCATGCTGAGTGCTTTGTGCTTGTATAGGTGTGATGGTAGTTTGTTGCTCAGGACACATGGCTGTGGTTCACAGTGTGGATGACATCTACCTTTGTCATCACAGTGTGATTGTCATGCAGGCTAGTGTCACCACAATGTGGGGTCCCTGGGGGGAGTGCTGTGGTGGTTCTCTCTCTTGCTGTGTTTGTTGCTGTTCCTACAAGCTTGTGTGACATGTGTAATTTGGGCTCCCTCTCATCTCACAATGCCTGTTTGCCCCCATAGGGGAATCCAATCCATGAGTTACTTTTGTATGTGACTGTGTTGACATCTGTGTATTAGTGAATCTGGCCTCCTCATGTGTTGTGTGTTTGCCTGGGGACACCGGCACACAACCCCCCTCACCTGTTGTGTATGATATGCAGTGTGAGTCTGCCTGTTTGTGTTTGTGCATTTGCACCACTGCATTGGCATAACTTTAGTTTGCCATTGGCTGTATGTTGTTTGTTGGCTTTCCCCTGCTGGCCCTGGGACTGCTAGGTCATCAGTCAGCACATTGATCATGGTTAGTATGTCCCATTGCTGCCATGGTATGGTATTTGTTCACCTGACATCTACAGTCTCCACAGGATATCTACATTTGTGTGTCCATTGGTGCAGATATGTGGGTCTGCATTATGATGCTCACTTCTGTCATTGTGTTATTTGTGAATGTAGACAATGTGGGCCCCCATGGCTGATGTTTGTGTGCACATGGCCAGAACGATGTGTCATTGGCACTGCACTGCTTGCCTCACACAATCTATGTTGCCATGGGACACAAGCACTACAATGCCACTGTAGTGTTTGGTGTTGTGTGGCCAGGAATAATCCCTGCAGTTTTGTTTTTGCAGCTTTTAGCAGGACTACACTTACCTTTTGGGCACTGTGGTGATGGGGCTTTGGGCCCCATTGCCACACTGTTCAAAATGTGCTTCAGCTATGGGGCACACACTTACCTTTTGGGCACTGTGGTGATGGGGCTTTGGGCCCCATTGCCACACTGTTCAAAATGTGCTTCAGCGATGGGGCTTCCATTGCCACACTGTTCAAAATGTGCTTCAGCTATGGAGCACACACTTACCTTTTGGGCACTGTGGTGATGGGGCTTTGGGCCCCATTGCCACACTGTTCAAAATGTGCTTCAGCTATGGAGCACACACTTACCTTTTGGGCACTGTGGTGATGGGGCTTTGGGCCCCATTGCCACACTGTTCAATATGTGCTTCAGCTATGGAGCACCCACTTACCTTTTGGGCACTGTGGTGATGGGGCTTTGGGCCCCATTGCCACACTGTTCAAAATGTGCTTCAGCTATGGGGCACACACTTACCTTTTGGGCACTGTGGTGATGGGGCTTGAGGCCACATTGCCACACTGTTCAAAATGTGCTTCAGCTATGGGGCACACACTTAACTTTTGGGCACTGTGGTGATGGGGCTTTGGGCACCATTGCCACACTGTTCAAAATGTGCTTCAGCTATGGAGCACACACTTATCTTTTGGGCACTGTGGTGATGGGGCTTTGGGCCCCATTGCCACACTGTTCAATATGTGCTTCAGCTATGGAGCACACACTTACCTTTTGGGCACTGTGGTGATGGGGCTTTGGGCCACATTGCCACAGTGGTCATGGTCTGCTTGCATTGTGTAGGCCACACACACAATTGTGTGACACATGTGTTAGGGGTTCACATTGTATGTTCAATGTCATGTTCAGTGTTGTATGCATTTGACACAGACCACACACTCTTGTCATGGTGTTGGGGGTGGGATGTAATTTACAGACAGTCCTTATGTGGGAGTATACTAGTTGTGTCATGCATTACCCTTCCTATGAGTAGGGGTGGTTGTAGTGACAGGCATCCAGCCCCCCATGAGTGGGGATGGTAGTAGTGGTAGGCATCCAGCCCACCCTGAGTGGGGGTGGTGTTAGTGGTAGGCATCCAGCCCTCCATGAGTGGGGATGGTAGTAGTGGTAGGCATCCAGCCCCCCATGAGTGGGGATGGTAGTAGTGGTAGGCATCCAGCCCCCCATGAGTGGGGATGGTAGTAGTGGTAGGCATCCAGCCCACCCTGAGTGGGGGTGGTGTTAGTGGTAGGCATCCATCCCCCTATGGGTGGGGATGGCAGTAGTGACAGGCATCCAGCCCACCCTGAGTAGGGGTGGTGTTAGTGGTAGGCATCAAGCCCACCCTGAGTGGGGGTGGTGTTAGTGGTAGGCATCCATCCCCCTATGGGTGGGGATGGCAGTAGTGGCAGGCATCCAGCCCCCCATGAGTGGGGATGGTAGTAGTGGTAGGCATCCAGCCCCCCACGAGTGGGGATGGTAGTAGTGGTAGGCATCCAGCCCCCCATGAGTGGGGATGGTAGTAGTGGTAGGCATCCAGCCCCCCATGAGTGGGGATGGTAGTAGAGGTAGGCATCCAGCCCCCCATGAGTGGGGATGGTAGTAGTGGCAGGCATCCAGCCCCCCATGAGTGGGGATGGTAGTAGTGGTAGGCATCCAGCCCACCATGAGTGGGGGTGGTGTTAGTGGTAGGCATCCAGCCCCCCATGAGTGGGGAAGGTAGTAGTGGTAGGCATCCAGCCCCCCATGAGTGGGGATGGTAGTAGTGGTAGGCATCCAGCCCACCCTGAGTGGGGGTGGTATTAGTGGTAGGCATCCATCCCCCTATGGGTGGGGATGGCAGTAGTGACAGGCATCCAGCCCACCCTGAGTAGGGGTGGTGTTAGTGGTAGGCATCCAGCCCCCCATGAGTGGGGATGGTAGTAGTGGTAGGCATCCAGCCCCCATGAGTGGGGATGGTAGTAGTGGCAGGCATCCAGCCCCCATGAGTGGGGATGGTAGTAGTGGTAGGCATCCAGCCCCCATGAGTGGGGATGGTAGTAGTGGTAGGCATCCAGCCCCCCATGAGTGGGGATGGTAGTAGTGGTAGGCATCCAGCCCACCCTGAGTGGGGGTGGTGTTAGTGGTAGGCATCCATCCCCCTATGGGTGGGGATGGCAGTAGTGACAGGCATCCAGCCCACCCTGAGTAGGGGTGGTGTTAGTGGTAGGCATCAAACCCACCCTGAGTGGGGGTGGTGTTAGTGGTAGGCATCCATCCCCCTATGGGTGGGGATGGCAGTAGTGGCAGGCATCCAGCCCCCATGAGTGGGGATGGTAGTAGTGGTAGGCATCCAGCCCCCCATGAGTGGGGATGGTAGTAGTGGTAGGCATCCAGCCCACCCTGAGTGGGGGTGGTGTTAGTGGTAGGCATCCATCCCCCTATGGGTGGGGATGGCAGTAGTGACAGGCATCCAGCCCACCCTGAGTAGGGGTGGTGTTAGTGGTAGGCATCCAGCCCCCCATGAGTGGGGATGGTAGTAGTGGTAGGCATCCAGCCCCCCATGAGTGGGGATGGTAGTAGTGGCAGGCATCCACCCCCCATGAGTGGGGATGGTAGTAGTGGTAGGCATCCAGCCCCCCATGAGTGGGGATGGTAGTAGTGATAGGCATCCAGCCCCCCATGAGTGGGGATGGTAGTAGTGGTAGGCATCCAGCACACCCTGAGTGGGGGTGGTGTTAGTGGTAGGCATCCATCCCCCTATGGGTGGGGATGGCAGTAGTGACAGGCATCCAGCCCACCCTGAGTAGGGGTGGTGTTAGTGGTAGGCATCAAGCCCACCCTGAGTGGGGGTGGTGTTAGTGGTAGGCATCCATCCCCCTATGGGTGGGGATGGCAGTAGTGGCAGGCATCCAGCCCACCCTGAGTGGGGGTGGTGTTAGTGGTGGGCATCCATCCCCCTATGGGTGGGGATGGCAGTAGTGGCAGGCATCCAGCCCCCATGAGTGGGGATGGTAGTAGTGGTAGGCATCCAGCCCCCCATGAGTGGGGATGGTAGTAGTGGTAGGCATCCAGCCCCCCATGAGTGGGGATGGTAGTAGTGGTAGGCATCCAGCCCCCATGAGTGGGGATGGTAGTAGTGGTAGGCATCCAGCCCACCCTGAGTGGGGGTGGTGTTAGTGGTAGGCATCCATCCCCCTATGGGTGGGGATGGCAGTAGTGACAGGCATCCAGCCCACCCTGAGTAGGGGTGGTGTTAGTGGTAGGCATCAAGCCCACCCTGAGTGGGGGTGGTGTTAGTGGTAGGCATCCATCCCCCTATGGGTGGGGATGGCAGTAGTGGCAGGCATCCAGCCCCCCATGAGTGGGGATGGTGTTAGTGGTAGGCATCCAGCCCCCCATGAGTGGGGATGGTAGTAGTGGTAGGCATCCAGCCCCCCATGAGTGGGGATGGTAGTAGTGGCAGGCATCCACCCCCCATGAGTGGGGATGGTAGTAGTGGTAGGCATCCAGCCCCCCATGAGTGGGGATGGTAGTAGTGGTAGGCATCCAGCCCCCCATGAGTGGGGATGGTAGTAGTGGTAGGCATCCAGCCCACCCTGAGTGGGGGTGGTGTTAGTGGTAGGCATCCATCCCCCTATGGGTGGGGATGGCAGTAGTGACAGGCATCCAGCCCACCCTGAGTAGGGGTGGTGTTAGTGGTAGGCATCAATCCCACACTGAGTGGGGGTGGTGTTAGTGGTAGGCATCCATCCCCCCATGGGTGGGGATGGCAGTAGTGGCAGGCATCCAGCCCACCCTGAGTGGGGGTGGTGTTAGTGGTGGGCATCCATCCCCCTATGGGTGGGGATGGCAGTAGTGGCAGGCATCCAGCCCCCCATGAGTGGGGATGGTAGTAGTGGTAGGCATCCAGCCCCCATGAGTGGGGATGGTAGTAGTGGTAGGCATCCAGCCCCCCATGAGTGGGGATGGTAGTAGTGGTAGGCATCCAGCCCCCCATGAGTGGGGATGGTAGTAGTGGTAGGCATCCAGCCCACCCTGAGTGGGGGTGGTGTTAGTGGTAGGCATCCATCCCCCTATGGGTGGGGATGGCAGTAGTGACAGGCATCCAGCCCACCCTGAGTAGGGGTGGTGTTAGTGGTAGGCATCAAGCCCACCCTGAGTGGGGGTGGTGTTAGTGGTAGGCATCCATCCCCCTATGGGTGGGGATGGCAGTAGTGGCAGGCATCCAGCCCCCCATGAGTGGGGATGGTAGTAGTGGTAGGCATCCAGCCCCCCATGAGTGGGGATGGTAGTATTGGTAGGCATCCAGCCCCCCATGAGTGGGGATGGTAGTAGTGGTAGGCATCCAGCCCCCCATGAGTGGGGATGGTAGTAGTGGTAGGCATCCAGCCCACCCTGAGTGGGGGTGGTGTTAGTGGTAGGCATCCATCCCCCTATGGGTGGGGATGGCAGTAGTGACAGGCATCCAGCCCACCCTGAGTAGGGGTGGTGTTAGTGGTAGGCATCAAGCCTACCCTGAGTGGGGGTGGTGTTAGTGGTAGGCATCCATCCCCCTATGGGTGGGGATGGCAGTAGTGGCAGGCATCCAGCACCCCATGAGTGGGGATGGTAGTAGTGGTAGGCATCCAGCCCCCCATGAGTGGGGATGGTAGTAGTGGTAGGCATCCAGCCCCCCATGAGTGGGGATGGTAGTAGTGGTAGGCATCCAGCCCCCCATGAGTGGGGATGGTAGTAGTGGTAGGCATCCAGCCCCCCATGAGTGGGGATGGTAGTACTGGTAGGCATCCAGCCCCCCATGA
The DNA here is from genome assembly GCA_963921515.1 of Calotriton arnoldi. Lineage (NCBI taxonomy): Eukaryota > Metazoa > Chordata > Amphibia > Caudata > Salamandridae > Calotriton > Calotriton arnoldi. Next base: position 1,615,335 of record CAWUFW010003515.1, on the reverse strand, counting down.
GTGGGGATGGTAGTAGTGGCAGGCATCCAGCCCCCCATGAGTGGGGATGGTAGTAGTGGTAGGCATCCAGCCCACCATGAGTGGGGGTGGTGTTAGTGGTAGGCATCCAGCCCCCCATGAGTGGGGATGGTAGTAGTGGTAGGCATCCAGCCCCCCATGAGTGGGGATGGTAGTAGTGGTAGGCATCCAGCCCACCCTGAGTGGGGGTGGTGTTAGTGGTAGGCATCCATCCCCCTATGGGTGGGGATGGCAGTAGTGACAGGCATCCAGCCCACCCTGAGTAGGGGTGGTGTTAGTGGTAGGCATCCAGCCCCCCATGAGTGGTGATGGTAGTAGTGGTAGGCATCCAGCCCCCCATGAGTGGGGATGGTAGTAGTGGCAGGCATCCAGCCCCCCATGAGTGGGGATGGTAGTAGTGGTAGGCATCCAGCCCCCCATGAGTGGGGATGGTAGTAGTGGTAGGCATCCAGCCCCCCATGAGTGGGGATGGTAGTAGTGGTAGGCATCCAGCCCACCCTGAGTGGGGGTGGTGTTAGTGGTAGGCATCCTTCCCCTATGGGTGGGGATGGCAGTAGTGACAGGCATCCAGCCCACCCTGAGTAGGGGTGGTGTTAGTGGTAGGCATCAAGCCCACCCTGAGTGGGGGTGGTGTTAGTGGTAGGCATCCATCCCCCTATGGGTGGGGATGGCAGTAGTGGCAGGCATCCAGCCCCCATGAGTGGGGATGGTAGTAGTGGTAGGCATCCAGCCCCCCATGAGTGGGGATGGTAGTAGTGGTAGGCATCCAGCCCCCCATGAGTGGGGATGGTAGTAGTGGTAGGCATCCAGCCCACCCTGAGTGGGGGTGGTGTTAGTGGTAGGCATCCATCCCCCTATGGGTGGGGATGGCAGTAGTGACAGGCATCCAGCCCACCCTGAGTAGGGGTGGTGTTAGTGGTAGGCATCCAGCCCCCCATGAGTGGGGATGGTAGTAGTGGTAGGCATCCAGCCCCCCATGAGTGGGGATGGTAGTAGTGGCAGGCATCCAGCCCCCCATGAGTGGGGATGGTAGTAGTGGTAGGCATCCAGCCCCCATGAGTGGGGATGGTAGTAGTGGTAGGCATCCAGCCCCCCATGAGTGGGGATGGTAGTAGTGGTAGGCATCCAGCCCACCCTGAGTGGGGGTGGTGTTAGTGGTAGGCATCCATCCCCCTATGGGTGGGGATGGCAGTAGTGACAGGCATCCAGCCCACCCTGAGTAGGGGTGGTGTTAGTGGTAGGCATCAAGCCCACCCTGAGTGGGGGTGGTGTTAGTGGTAGGCATCCATCCCCCTATGGGTGGGGATGGCAGTAGTGGCAGGCACCCAGCCCACCCTGAGTGGGGGTGGTGTTAGTGGTGGGCATCCATCCCCCTATGGGTGGGGATGGCAGTAGTGGCAGGCATCCAGCCCCCCATGAGTGGGGATGGTAGTAGTGGTAGGCATCCAGCCCCCCATGAGTGGGGATGGTAGTAGTGGTAGGCATCCAGCCCCCCATGAGTGGGGATGGTAGTAGTGGTAGGCATCCAGCCCCCCATGAGTGGGGATGGTAGTAGTGGTAGGCATCCAGCCCACCCTGAGTGGGGGTGGTGTTAGTGGTAGGCATCCATCCCCCTATGGGTGGGGATGGCAGTAGTGACAGGCATCCAGCCCACCCTGAGTAGGGGTGCTGTTAGTGGTAGGCATCAAGCCCACCCTGAGTGGGGGTGGTGTTAGTGGTAGGCATCCATCCCCCTATGGGTGGGGATGGCAGTAGTGGCAGGCATCCAGCCCCCCATGAGTGGGGATGGTAGTAGTGGTAGGCATCCAGCCCCCCATGAGTGGGGATGGTAGTAGTGGTAGGCATCCAGCCCCCCATGAGTGGGGATGGTAGTAGTGGTAGGCATCCAGCCCCCCATGAGTGGGGATGGTAGTAGTGGCAGGCATCCAGCCCCCCATGAGTGGGGATGGTAGTAGTGGTAGGCATCCAGCCCCCCATGAGTGGGGATGGTAGTAGTGGTAGGCATCCAGCCCACCCTGAGTGGGGGTGGTGTTAGTGGTAGGCATCCATCCCCCTATGCGTGGGGATGGCAGTAGTGACAGGCATCCAGCCCACCCTGAGTAGGGGTGGTGTTAGTGGTAGGCATCAAGCCCACCCTGAGTGGGGGTGGTGTTAGTGGTAGGCATCCATCCCCCTATGGGTGGGGATGGCAGTAGTGGCAGGCATCCAGCCCACCCTGAGTGGGGGTGGTGTTAGTGGTGGGCATCCATCCCCCTATGGGTGGGGATGGCAGTAGTGGCAGGCATCCAGCCCCCCATGAGTGGGGATGGTAGTAGTGGTAGGCATCCAGCCCCCCATGAGTGGGGATGGTAGTAGTGGTAGGCATCCAGCCCCCATGAGTGGGGATGGTAGTAGTGGTAGGCATCCAGCCCCCCATGAGTGGGGATGGTAGTAGTGGTAGGCATCCAGCCCACCCTGAGTGGGGGTGGTGTTAGTGGTAGGCATCCATCCCCCTATGGGTGGGGATGGCAGTAGTGACAGGCATCCAGCCCACCCTGAGTAGGGGTGGTGTTAGTGGTAGGCATCAAGCCCACCCTGAGTGGGGGTGGTGTTAGTGGTAGGCATCCATCCCCCTATGGGTGGGGATGGCAGTAGTGGCAGGCATCCAGCCCCCATGAGTGGGGATGGTAGTAGTGGTAGGCATCCAGCCCCCATGAGTGGGGATGGTAGTAGTGGTAGGCATCCAGCCCCCATGAGTGGGGATGGTAGTAGTGGTAGGCATCCAGCCCACCCTGAGTGGGGGTGGTGTTAGTGGTAGGCATCCATCCCCCTATGGGTGGGGATGGCAGTAGTGACAGGCATCCAGCCCACCCTGAGTAGGGGTGGTGTTAGTGGTAGGCATCAAGCCGACCCTGAGTGGGGGTGGTGTTAGTGGTAGGCATCCATCCCCCTATGGGTGGGGATGGCAGTAGTGGCAGGCATCCAGCACCCCATGAGTGGGGATGGTAGTAGTGGTAGGCATCCAGCCCCCCATGAGTGGGGATGGTAGTAGTGGTAGGCATCCAGCCCCCCATGAGTGGGGATGGTAGTAGTGGTAGGCATCGAGCCCCCCATGAGTGGGGATGGTAGTAGTGGTAGGCATCCAGCCCCCCATGAGTGGGGATGGTAGTAGTGGTAGGCATACAGCCCCCCATGAGTGGGGATGGTAGTAGTGGCAGGCATCCAGCCCCCCATGAGTGGGGATGGTAGTAGTGGTAGGCATCCAGCCCACCATGAGTGGGGGTGGTGTTAGTGGTAGGCATCCAGCCCCCCATGAGTGGGGATGGTAGTAGTGGTAGGCATCCAACCCCCATGAGTGGGGATGGTAGTAGTGGTAGGCATCCAGCCCACCCTGAGTGGGGGTGGTGTTAGTGGTAGGCATCCATCCCCTATGGGTGGGGATGGCAGTAGTGACAGGCATCCAGCCCACCCTGAGTAGGGGTGGTGTTAGTGGTAGGCATCCAGCCCCCCATGAGTGGGGATGGTAGTAGTGGTAGGCATCCAGCCCCCCATGAGTGGGGATGGTAGTAGTGGCAGGCATCCAGCCCCCATGAGTGGGGATGGTAGTAGTGGTAGGCATCCAGCCCCCCATGAGTGGGGATGGTAGTAGTGGTAGGCATCCAGCCCCCCATGAGTGGGGATGGTAGTAGTGGTAGGCATCCAGCGCACCCTGAGTGGGGGTGGTGTTAGTGGTAGGCATCCATCCCCCTATGGGTGGGGATGGCAGTAGTGACAGGCATCCAGCCCACCCTGAGTAGGGGTGGTGTTAGTGGTAGGCATCAAGCCCACCCTGAGTGGGGGTGGTGTTAGTGGTAGGCATCCATCCCCCTATGGGTGGGGATGGCAGTAGTGGCAGGCATCCAGCCCCCATGAGTGGGGATGGTAGTAGTGGTAGGCATCCAGCCCCCATGAGTGGGGATGGTAGTAGTGGTAGGCATCCAGCCCCCCATGAGTGGGGATGGTAGTAGTGGTAGGCATCCAGCCCACCCTGAGTGGGGGTGGTGTTAGTGGTAGGCATCCATCCCCCTATGGGTGGGGATGGCAGTAGTGACAGGCATCCAGCCCACCCTGAGTAGGGGTGGTGTTAGTGGTAGGCATCCAGCCCCCCATGAGTGGGGATGGTAGTAGTGGTAGGCATCCAGCCCCCCATGAGTGGGGATGGTAGTAGTGGCAGGCATCCAGCCCCCCATGAGTGGGGATGGTAGTAGTGGTAGGCATCCAGCCCCCCATGAGTGGGGATGGTAGTAGTGGTAGGCATCCAGCCCCCCATGAGTGGGGATGGTAGTAGTGGTAGGCATCCAGCCCACCCTGAGTGGGGGTGGTGTTAGTGGTAGGCATCCATCCCCTATGGGTGGGGATGGCAGTAGTGACAGGCATCCAGCCCACCCTGAGTAGGGGTGGTGTTAGTGGTAGGCATCAAGCCCACCCTGAGTGGGGGTGGTGTTAGTGGTAGGCATCCATCCCCCTATGGGTGGGGATGGCAGTAGCTGCAGGCATCCAGCCCACCCTGAGTGGGGGTGGTGTTAGTGGTGGGCATCCATCCCCTATGGGTGGGGATGGCAGTAGTGGCAGGCATCCAGCCCCCATGAGTGGGGATGGTAGTAGTGGTAGGCATCCAGCCCCCCATGAGTGGGGATGGTAGTAGTGGTAGGCATCCAGCCCCCCATGAGTGGGGATGGTAGTAGTGGTAGGCATCCAGCCCACCCTGAGTGGGGGTGGTGTTAGTGGTAGGCATCCATCCCCTATGGGTGGGGATGGCAGTAGTGACAGGCATCCAGCCCACCCTGAGTAGGTGTGGTGTTAGTGGTAGGCATCAAGCCCACCCTGAGTGGGGGTGGTGTTAGTGGTAGGCATCCATCCCCCTATGGGTGGGGATGGCAGTAGTGGCAGGCATCCAGCCCCCCATGAGTGGGGATGGTAGTAGTGGTAGGCATCCAGCCCCCATGAGTGGGGATGGTAGTAGTGGTAGGCATCCAGTCCCCCATGAGTGGGGATGGTAGTAGTGGTAGGCATCCAGCCCCCATGAGTGGGGATGGTAGTAGTGGCAGGCATCCAGCCCCCATGAGTGGGGATGGTAGTAGTGGTAGGCATCCAGCCCCCCATGAGTGGGGATGGTAGTAGTGGTAGGCATCCAGCCCCCCATGAGTGGGGATGGTAGTAGTGGTAGGCATCCAGCCCACCCTGAGTGGGGGTGGTGTTAGTGGTAGGCATCCATCCCCCTATGGGTGGGGATGGCAGTAGTGACAGGCATCCAGCCCACCCTGAGTAGGGGTGGTGTTAGTGGTAGGCATCAAGCCCACCCTGAGTGGGGGTGGTGTTAGTGGTAGGCATCCATCCCCTATGGGTGGGGATGGCAGTAGTGGCAGGCATCCAGCCCCCATGAGTGGGGATGGTAGTAGTGGTAGGCATCCAGCCCCCCATGAGTGGGGATGGTAGTAGTGGTAGGCATCCAGCCCCCATGAGTGGGGATGGTAGTAGTGGTAGGCATCCAGCCCCCCATGAGTGGGGATGGTAGTAGTGGTAGGCATCTAGCCCCCCATGAGTGGGGATGGTAGTAGTGGTAGGCATCCAGCCCCCCATGAGTGGGGATGGTAGTAGTGGTAGGCATCCAGCCCCCATGAGTGGGGATGGTAGTAGTGGTAGGCATCCAGCCCCCCATGAGTGGGTATGGTAGTAGTGGCAGGCATCCAGCCCCCCATGAGTGGGGATGGTAGTAGTGGTAGGCATCCAGCCCACCATGAGTGGGGGTGGTGTTAGTGGTAGGCATCCAGCCCCCCATGAGTGGGGATGGTAGTAGTGGTAGGCATCCAGCCCCCCATGAGTGGGGATGGTTGTAGTGGTAGGCATCCAGCCCACCCTGAGTGGGGGTGGTGTTAGTGGTAGGCATCCATCCCCCTATGGGTGGGGATGGCAGTAGTGACAGGCATCCAGCCCACCCTGAGTAGGGGTGGTGTTAGTGGTAGGCATCCAGCCCCCCATGAGTGGGGATGGTAGTAGTGGTAGGCATCCAGCCCCCCATGAGTGGCGATGGTAGTAGTGGCAGGCATCCAGCCCCCCATGAGTGGGGATGGTATGGTGTTAGTGGAAGGCATCCATCCCCCTATGGGTGGGGATGGCAGTAGTGACAGGCATCCAGCCCACCCTGAGTAGGGGTGGTGTTAGTGGTAGGCATCAAGCCCACCCTGAGTGGGGGTGCTGTTAGTGGTAGGCATCCATCCCCCTATGGGTGGGGATGGCAGTAGTGGCAGGCATCCAGCCCCCCATGAGTGGGGATGGTAGTAGTGGCAGGCATCCAGCCCCCCATGAGTGGGGATGGTAGTAGTGGTAGGTATCCAGCCCACCATGAGTGGGGGTGGTGTTAGTGGTAGGCATCCAGCCCCCCCATGAGTGGGGATGGTAGTAGTGGTAGGCATCCAGCCCCCCATGAGTGGGGATGGTAGTAGTGGTAGGCATCCAGCCCACCCTGAGTGGGGGTGGTGTTAGTGGTAGGCATCCATCCCTCTATGGGTGGGGATGGCAGTAGTGACAGGCATCCAGCCCACCCTGAGTAGGGGTGGTGTTAGTGGTAGGCATCCAGCCCCCCATGAGTGGGGATGGTAGTAGTGGTAGGCATCCAGCCCCCCATGAGTGGGGATGGTAGTAGTGGCAGGCATCCAGCCCCCCATGAGTGGGGATGGTAGTAGTGGTAGGCATCCAGCCACCCATGAGTGGGGATGGTAGTAGTGGCAGGCATCCAGCCCCCCATGAGTGGGGATGGTAGTAGTGGTAGGCATCCAGCCCACCATGAGTGGGGGTGGTGTTAGTGGTAGGCATCCAGCCCCCCATGAGTGGGGATGGTAGTAGTGGTAGGCATCCAGCCCCCATGAGTGGGGATGGTAGTAGTGGTAGGCATCCAGCCCACCCTGAGTGGGGGTGGTGTTAGTGGTAGGCATCCATCCCCCTATGGGTGGGGATGGCAGTAGTGACAGGCATCCAGCCCACCCTGAGTAGGGGTGGTGTTAGTGGTAGGCATCCAGCCCCCCATGAGTGGGGATGGTAGTAGTGGTAGGCATCCAGCCCCCATGAGTGGGGATGGTAGTAGTGGCAGGCATCCAGCCCCCCATGAGTGGGGATGGTAGTAGTGGTAGGCATCCAGCCCCCATGAGTGGGGATGGTAGTAGTGGTAGGCATCCAGCCCCCATGAGTGGGGATGGTAGTAGTGGTAGGCATCCAGCCCACCCTGAGTGGGGGTGGTGTTAGTGGTAGGCATCCATCCCCCTATGGGTGGGGATGGCAGTAGTGACAGCCATCCAGCACACCCTGAGTAGGGGTGGTGTTAGTGGTAGGCATCAAGCCCACCCTGAGTGGGGGTGGTGTTAGTGGTAGGCATCCATCCCCCTATGGGTGGGGATGGCAGTAGTGGCAGGCATCCAGCCCCCCATGAGTGGGGATGGTAGTAGTGGTAGGCATCCAGCCCCCCATGAGTGGGGATGGTAGTAGTGGTAGGCATCCAGCCCCCCATGAGTGGGGATGGTAGTAGTGGTAGGCATCCAGCCCCCCATGAGTGGGGATGGTAGTAGTGGTAGGCATCCAGCCCACCATGAGTGGGGGTGGTGTTAGTGGTAGGCATCCAGCCCCCATGAGTGGGGATGGTAGTAGTGGTAGGCATCCAGCCCCCCATGAGTGGGGATGGTAGTAGTGGTAGGCATCCAGCCCACCCTGAGTGGGGGTGGTGTTAGTGGTAGGCATCCATCCCCCTATGGGTGGGGATGGCAGTAGTGACAGGCATCCAGCCCACCCTGAGTAGGGGTGGTGTTAGTGGTAGGCATCCAGCCCCCCATGAGTGGGGATGGTAGTAGTGGTAGGCATCCAGCCCCCCATGAGTGGGGATGGTAGTAGTGGCAGGCATCCAGCCCCCCATGAGTGGGGATGGTATGGTGTTAGAGGTAGGCATCCATCCCCCTATGGGTGGGGATGGCAGTAGTGACAGGCATCCAGCCCACCCTGAGTAGGGGTGGTGTTAGTGGTAGGCATCAAGCCCACCCTGAGTGGGGGTGGTGTTAGTGGTAGGCATCCATCCCCCTATGGGTGGGGATGGCAGTAGTGGCAGGCATCCAGCCCCCCATGAGTGGGGATGGTAGTAGTGGTAGGCATCCAGCCCCCCATGAGTGGGGATGGTAGTAGTGGTAGGCATCCAGCCCCCCATGAGTGGGGATGGTAGTAGTGGTAGGCATCCAGCCCACCCTGAGTGGGGGTGGTGTTAGTGGTAGGCATCCATCCCCCTATGGGTGGGGATGGCAGTAGTGACAGGCCTCCAGCCCACCCTGGGTAGGGGTGGTGTTAGTGGTAGGCATCCAGCCCCCATGAGTGGGGATGGTAGTAGTGGTAGGCATCCAGCCCCCCATGAGTGGGGATGGTAGTAGTGGCAGGCATCCAGCCCCCCATGAGTGGGGATGGTAGTAGTGGTAGGCATCCAGCCCCCCATGAGTGTGGATGGTAGTAGTGGTAGGCATCCAGCCCCCCATGAGTGGGGATGGTAGTAGTGGTAGGCATCCAGCCCACCCTGAGTGGGGGTGGTGTTAGTGGTAGGCATCCATCCCCCTATGGGTGGGGATGGCAGTAGTGACAGGCATCCAGCCCACCCTGAGTAGGGGTGGTGTTAGTGGTAGGCATCAAGCCCACCCAGAGTGGGGGTGGTGTTAGTGGTAGGCATCCATCCCCCTATGGGTGGGGATGGCAGTAGTGGCAGGCATCCAGCCCACCCTGAGTGGGGATGGTAGTAGTGGTAGGCATCCAGCCCCCCATGAGTGGGGGTGGTGTTAGTGGTAGGCATCAAGCCCACCCAGAGTGGGGGTGGTGTTAGTGGTAGGCATCCATCCCCCTATGGGTGGGGATGGCAGTAGTGACAGGCATCCAGCCCACCCTGAGTAGGGGTGGTGTTAGTGGTAGGCATCAAGCCCACCCTGAGTGGGGGTGGTGTTAGTGGTAGGCATCCATCCCCCTATGGGTGGGGATGGCAGTAGTGGCAGGCATCCAGCCCCCCATGAGTGGGGATGGTAGTAGTGGTAGGCATCCAGCCCCCCATGAGTGGGGATGGTAGTAGTGGTAGGCATCCAGCCCCCCATGAGTGGGGATGGGTGTAGTGGTAGGCATCCAGCCCCCCATGAGTGGGGATGGTAGTAGAGGTAGGCATCCAGCCCACCCTGAGTGGGGGTGGTGTTAGTGGTAGGCATCCAGCCCACCCTGAGTGGGGGTGGTGTTAGTGGTAGGCATCCATCTCCCTATGGGTGGGGATGGTAGTAGTGGTAGGCATCCAGCCCCCCATGAGTGGGGATGGTAGTAGTGGTAGGCATCCAGCCCCCCATGAGTGGGGATGGTCGTAGAGGTAGGCATCCAGCCCACCCTGAGTGGGGGTGGTGTTAGTGGTAGGCATCCATCCCCCTATGGGTGGGGATGGCAGTAGTGACAGGCATCCAGCCCACCCTGAGTAGGGGTGGTGTTAGTGGTAGGCATCAAGCCCACCCTGAGTGGGGGTGGTGTTAGTGGTAGGCATCCATCCCCCTATGGGTGGGGATGGCAGTAGTGGCAGGCATCCAGCCCCCATGAGTGGGGATGGTAGTAGTGGTAGGCATCCAGCCCCCCATGAGTGGGGATGGTAGTAGTGGTAGGCATCCAGCCCCCCATGAGTGGGGGTGGTGGTAGTGGTAGGCATCCAGCCCCCCATGAGTGGGGATGGTAGTAGTGGTAGGCATCCAGCCCCCCATGAGTGGGGATGGTAGTAGTGGCAGGCATCCAGCCCCCATGAGTGGGGATGGTAGTAGTGGTAGGCATCCAGCCCACCATGAGTGGGGGTGGTGTTAGTGGTAGGCATCCAGCCCCCATGAGTGGGGATGGTAGTAGTGGTAGGCATCCAGCCCCCCATGAGTGGGGATGGTAGTAGTGGTAGGCATCCAGCCCACCCTGAGTGGGGGTGGTGTTAGTGGTAGGCATCCATCCCTCTATGGGTGGGGATGGCAGTAGTGACAGGCATCCAGCCCACCCTGAGTAGGGGTGGTGTTAGTGGTAGGCATCCAGCCCCCCATGAGTGGGGATGGTAGTAGTGGCAGGCATCCAGCCCCCCATGAGTGGGGATGGTAGTAGTGGTAGGCATCCAGCCCCCATGAGTGGGGATGGTAGTAGTGGTAGGCATCCAGCCCCCATGAGTGGGGATGGTAGTAGTGGTAGGCATCCAGCCCACCCTGAGTGGGGGTGGTGTTAGTGGTAGGCATCCATCCCCCTATGGGTGGGGATGGCAGTAGTGACAGGCATCCAGCCCACCCTGAGTAGGGGTGGTGTTAGTGGTAGGCATCAAGCCCACCCTGAGTGGGGGTGGTGTTAGTGTTAGGCATCCATCCCCCTATGGGTGGGGATGGAAGTAGTGGCAGGCATCCAGCCCCCCATGAGTGGGGATGGTAGTAGTGGTAGGCATCCAGCCCCCCATGAGTGGGGATGGTAGTAGTGGTAGGCATCCAGCCCCCCATGAGTGGGGATGGTAGTAGTGGTAGGCATCCAGCCCACCCTGAGTGGGGGTGGTGTTAGTGGTAGGCATCCATCCCCCTATGGGTGGGGATGGCAGTAGTGGTAGGCATCCAGCCCCCCATGAGTGGGGATGGTAGTAGTGGCAGGCATCCAGCCCCCCATGAGTGGGGATGGTAGTAGTGGTAGGCATCAAGCCCCCCATGAGTGGGGATGGTAGTAGTGGTAGGCATCCAGCCCCCCATGAGTGGGGATGGTAGTAGTGGTAGGCATCCAGCCCCCCATGAGTGGGGATGGTAGTAGTGGTAGGCATCCAGCCCACCCTGAGTGGGGGTGGTGTTAGTGGTAGGCATCCATCCCCCTATGGGTGGGGATGGCAGTAGTGGCAGGCATCCAGCCCACCCTGAGTGGGGGTGGTGTTAGTGGTGGGCATCCATCCCCCTATGGGTGGGGATGGCAGTAGTGGCAGGCATCCAGCCCCCCATGAGTGGGGATGGTAGTAGTGGTAGGCATCCAGCCCCCCATGAGTGGGGATGGTAGTAGTGGTAGGCATCCAGCCCCCCATGAGTGGGGATGGTAGTAGTGGTAGGCATCCAGCCCACCATGAGTGGGGGTGGTGTTAGTGGTAGGCATCCAGCCCCCCATGAGTGGGGATGGTAGTAGTGGTAGGCATCCAGCCCCCCCATGAGTGGGGATGGTAGTAGTGGTAGGCATCCAGCCCACCCTGAGTGGGGGTGGTGTTAGTGGTAGGCATCCATCCCCCTATGGGTGGGGATGACAGTAGTGACAGGCATCCAGCCCACCCTGAGTAGGGGTGGTGTTAGTGGTAGGCATCCAGTCCCCCATGAGTGGGGATGGTAGTAGTGGTAGGCATCCAGCCCCCCATGAGTGGGGATGGTAGTAGTGACAGGCATCCAGCCCCCCATGAGTGGGGATGGTAGTAGTGGTAGGCATCCAGCCCCCCATGAGTGGGGATGGTAGTAGTGGTAGGCATCCAGCCCCCCATGAGTGGGGATGGTAGTAGTGGTAGGCATCCAGCCCACCCTGAGTGCGTGTGGTGTTAGTGGTAGGCATCCATCCCCCTATGGGTGGGGATGGCAGTAGTGACAGGCATCTAGCCCACCCTGAGTAGGGGTGGTGTTAGTGGTAGGCATCAAGCCCACCCCACCCTGAGTGGGGGTGGTGTTAGTGGTAGGCATCCATCCCCCTATGGGTGGGGATGGCAGTAGTGGCAGGCATCCAGCCCCCCATGAGTGGGGATGGTAGTAGTGGTAGGCATCCAGCCCCCCATGAGTGGGGATGGTAGTAGTGGTAGGCATCCAGCCCCCCATGAGTGGGGATGGTAGTAGTGGTAGGCATCCAGCCCACCCTGAGTGGGGGTGGTGTTAGTGGTAGGCATCCGTCCCCTATGGGTGGGGATGGCAGTAGTGACAGGCATCCAGCCCACCCTGAGTAGGGGTGGTGTTAGTGGTAGGCATCCAGCCCCCCATGAGTGGGGATGGTAGTAGTGGCAGGCATCCAGCCCCCCATGAGTGGGGATGGTAGTAGTGGTAGGCATCCAGCCCCCCATGAGTGGGGATGGTAGTAGTGGTAGGCATCCAGCCCCCCATGAGTGGGGATGGTAGTAGTGCTAGGCATCCAGCCCACCCTGAGTGGGGGTGGTGTTAGTGGTAGGCATCCATCCCCCTATGGGTGGGGATGGCAGTAGTGACAGGCATCCAGCCCACCCTGAGTAGGGGTGGTGTTAGTGGTAGGCATCAAGCCCACCCTGAGTGGGGGTGGTGTTAGTGGTAGGCATCCATCCCCCTATGGGTGGGGATGGCAGTAGTGGCAGGCATCCAGCCCCCCATGAGTGGGGATGGTAGTAGTGGTAGGCATCCAGCCCCCCATGAGTGGGGATGGTAGTAGTGGTAGGCATCCAGCCCACCCTGAGTGGGGGTGGTGTTAGTGGTAGGCATCCGTCCCCTATGGGTGGGGATGGCAGTAGTGACAGGCATCCAGCCCACCCTGAGTAGGGGTGGTGTTAGTGGTAGGCATCCAGCCCCCATGAGTGGGGATGGTAGTAGTGGTAGGCATCCAGCCCCCATGAGTGGGGATCGTAGTAGTGGCAGGCATCCAGCCCCCCATGAGTGGGGATGGTAGTAGTGGTAGGCATCCAGCCCCCCATGAGTGGGGATGGTAGTAGTGGTAGGCATCCAGCCCACCCTGAGTGGGGGTGGTGTTAGTGGTAGGCATCCATCCCCCTATGGGTGGGGATGGCAGTAGTGACAGGCATCCAGCCCACCCTGAGTAGGGGTGGTGTTAGTGGTAGGCATCAAGCCCACCCTGAGTGGGGGTGGTGTTAGTGGTAGGCATCCATCCCCCTATGGGTGGGGATGGCAGTAGTGGCAGGCATCCAGCCCCCATGAGTGGGGATGGTAGTAGTGGTAGGCATCCAGCCCCCCATGAGTGGGGATGGTAGTAGTGGTAGGCATCCAGCCCCCCATGAGTGGGGATGGTAATAGTGGCAGGCATCCAGCCCCCCATGAGTGGGGATGGTAGTAGTGGTAGGCATCCAGCCCACCCTGAGTGGTGGTGGTGTTAGTGGTAGGCATCCATCCCCCTATGGGTGGGGATGGCAGTAGTGACAGGCATCCAGCCCACCCTGAGTAGGGGTGGTGTTAGTGGTAGGCATCCAGCACCCCATGAGTGGGGATGGTAGTAGTGGTAGGCATCCAGCCCCCCATGAGTGGGGATGGTAGTAGTGGTAGGCATCCAGCCCCCCATGAGTGGGGATGGTAGTAGTGGCAGGCATCCAGCCCCCCATGAGTGGGGATGATAGTAGTGGTAGGCATCCAGCCCACCCTGAGTGGGGGTGGTGTTAGTGGTAGGCATCCATCCCCCTATGGGTGGGGATGGCAGTAGTGGCAGGCATCCAGCCCCCCATGAGTGGGGATGGTAGTAGTGGTAGGCATCCAGCCCCCCATGAGTGGGGATGGTAGTAGTGGTAGGCATCCAGCCCCCCATGAGTGGGGATGGTAGTAGTGGTAGGCATCCAGCCCACCCTGAGTGGGGGTTTATGTTAGTGGTAGGCATCCATCCCCCTATGGGTGGGGATGGCAGTAGTGACAGGCATCCAGCCCACCCTGAGTAGGGGTGGTGTTAGTGGTAGGCATCCAGCCCACCCTGAGTGGGGGTGGTGTTAGTGACAGCCATCCAGCCCCCTATGGGTGGGGATGGTAGTAGTTGTAGGCATCCAGCCCACCCTGAGTGGGGGTGGTGTTAGTGGTAGGCATCCATCCCCCATGGGTGGGGATGGCAGTAGTGGCAGGCATCCATCCCCCTATGGGTGTGTTTGGCATTGGTGATGGCCATCCCGCCCCTATGGTTCTGCTGTTGCTAGTGTACGTCATTTGTGCATCCCTATGTGTGTGTGACATATTTCGGGTACGTGTCGTTTGTTTGTATTGTGGGTGTTTGACTTACCGTCTGCGCCGTACGTGTCCGTACCGGTCCCGGTAATAGATGTAGAGTATTGGTAGGACCTGCGCGATGGGATTCATGGTTGGTTCTGTCTCGCTCGCCTTTCTCGTGGCTTCGACTCGTACTCGCCGCTGGCTTGTTCGTCTCGCCGCCGTGGATCATCTTGTGGCGCGAATCGGAGCTTATGTGCAGCTCTCCCGGATGCTCATACGTGCCGGACGTAGCGACGAAGTTCGGCGCGTACGGAAGACGCATCGTACTAGTCCGGCCGGAAGGTGCTGTGTATTTGGTTCCGTGCGACTCGATTCGGCATTTACGGATCCGGCTCGGGCGGGGACCAGGAGCTGGAATGGGTGAGTACGGCTCGCTCGGAATCTGGGCTGTTATGCGCATCGTACTTGTTCGTTCGGTAGAGTGTTCGAGTCGGTCGGAAATCACCCGTTCGGCTGGTATTTTTTCCGGACGAATACTGTTAGGTGCGCTTCCGGCCGACATCGGAATCGACCCCATAGTTGTGCACTTAAGTAAAAAAAGAATACATTCTGTTTTGTTAAAAAGCACATTCTATATGCAGAAAGTTGAGAGTGTTGAGAAGCTGTTTTCAAGGTGCGGCTTACAACTGGCATCGATTGTAATTAGAATTTACAGATTTATTTTTTCATGAACAGATTGGCAATTAAAAAAGGGAGAATGGTAGAGCACTGCAGAAAAATTTGGGGCTGTCACTCTAATGACGAAACAAATATTTTACAGGATTCCCCAAAAATATTTTCCATATTTCACAGGGACATGTGAAAGGTTCCCCATATTTCATGGGTCCCTGTGAAATATGGATTTGTGTTATCATTGACCTTTATGCAATAAAATATGTAATAATGTAATACATGGTCAGAAATATGCACAGATGCTATTCAAATGTGTCAAGTTCTGGTCAGTGTGGCACTGCATTACAAATAGCAGTGTGGCTGAACATGCCAGTGGTATTGCTTAAATATGCTTGGGTTCTTACTTACTATGTCTGTATCTTAAACATATCATATCTACTGATGCCTACATTCCTCACTGTAGTGTTAAGATATATTTGTGTATTAAGCAATTATGTCCATGCTACAGAAAAAAACATAAGTAAATAAGATATAAGAGACTGACTAACAATGAGAAGTGCATCCCAATCCTCCTCACTATTTATTCGCTCATTAGGTTGAGCCTAGGCGACGCTTGCGCTGACTCTTTGTGACATCTTGTATATACATTGTGGGCTTACAGCCCGCCCATTGCCTTTCTATTAGTTTCATCGATTGTCCTTAAAAGCTTTTGCTTGCCAGTGGTTAATCTGTTCTTTTTGTCCCTCCCTGTTGTCATTTGTTTCCTCCCACAGAGCAGTGCCTAACTACTGGTATCTTTCCACTTTGGAGCTTATCTGTTCGTGTCTGGGACTATATTTTTCTTTCTTTCCTGCTCGTCTTTGTTGAAGCCTCCCTTTTGGTGGGTTCCTAGTGGCAGCTTAAAGGCATTGTGAATCTCCTTTGCAGCGCCTGTCACTGCTTGCATTTGTTTGGTCTTTCGTACCCTCATTGGTCTTTGATGTCCTGCGAATCTTTCTTATCAGTGTTTCGAACTGGCCAGCCCCCAGGATCAGTTCCGAGTCTCTATGCGGACACGTTCCCATAGTCGGAGCAGTTTATTGCAGCATTCATCCCTCCAACTTCCTCCCACATAGCCTCATGCTCCTTCTTTGTTTCCTGCTCATGTTTGCTGTGTGTTCATCAGTGTGTGCCCCACACCAGCTATTTTTACGATATTCCACAACAGCGCATACTTTAAAATAGCGCTATGACACTGTCAATGCTGACTGCATCATAACGGTTTTGTATTTAGCTAAAGCATGTCTAAAAACACATTTGCCAATAAATTGCATTTATGTGTTGCAGGGTGCTGTATCTTGATTAGTGAATCTCGCTTTGCTGACCGTTCAGTTTTTGCAGTTTTATATAGCGCAAACATGACCAAGGAGACTGGAGTGCTTCACTTGAACATCGGTTACATTACACAAGGTCACATTCATTTTTAAAAGCAGAGGGAGTTTAAGTGCTTTGCCCAGAATCACTGGCTATTGAGCAGATGCCAAGACTTGAACCTGTTTTCCTAGCATTTTATTTCATTTTTTTGCTTCCCCCTGTCGTCTTTGCTTCCTGCACCGATCGTTACACAAACATCATGAGTTGCACAGCTAGCGTCGTGAGAAGCGCCATCTGTGCATTGTGCTTTATGGTGGGCATTTTTCATTCTGTGCCTGTTCGGACTGTGGGCGACTCTGCCGGGCTCTGCTCCTCTTAGATGCTAAAGAAAGTCTTTGCAACAGCCCAATGAGCTTAAGCTATTTTTTTCCATTTACTGACACATTCACATGACGGTGTCTCATTAGAAGATGTCAGTTAACATGCCAATCCTTAAACCTAGCCTGTGCCATCAAGAACAATAAATATTGAAAGCAGGCAACCTTTCATAGGTAAGTTCCAACACTTTTAGCATCATTTGGCATTACGTCTGTCTATTCGCCTGCATCATCCAGCATGAGTTAGTTGAGGGAAGCAAGAGACCCAGGATAATATGCTGCATGCCTAAACGCTTAGAAGGTCCAAAAGGCGAGACCTATTGGCTATGCCAATGCTTGGTTTTTTCTATGTTACCTATTGAATTGAATTACTAAGAAAGGCATATGAGCACTCTGTGGACTGACGGGGTGTATGTAAACATAGAAGCTCTTCTCTTCTGGAGACTCATTATTAACAAAGGTGTTCAAATGCAGATGAGATCCACACCTAAGCTGGACTTTTCCTCCACAATCAGTAACAGATCAAAATGGCGTTCAAATAGAGGAACTCGATGAAACGCCAGGTCTCAAAAGACATATCTCATGCATTGCACTGATATCAAAATATGGGCCACATTCTCCTTTTGAGGCCTCTTCAGTAATCAAAGGGGTGCAGTAAAATAACAAGCATTGGCAAAGCCAATAGGCCTCGCCTGTGCAAGAGATATTGGCCTTGTCATTATGTTTTAGCCATTTTGTACACCAGCGTGACTGCTGTTCATCATGGCCAAAGGTTGTTGGGGTAAAGAAAAGCGGTGTGGAGTGTGCCTGACATTTGACCTCTGTCTTGGAATGCACAGCAAATGTGACAAGATAAGACCAAGATTAAAAGACCTGTTTACAGAAATCGAGCACTGATGCAAGAATATAATAAACAGGGTTTGACCAACGGAAGGGAAGAACTCAAGCTGAACAGCCTAAAACAAATAGAACTAGCAAATAGAAAGCAAGCAAACGTAATTATGTGAGTTACAAACCACAAAGCCAATGGTCAGCAAGTTGGCTGAATGCATTACCAGGGAAGATTTCCGAATGTCCCCAAGATGTCATTAGCATGTCCTGGGAGACATAATCAGTTTCCTTTCAACTAAAAATGTGTTCTTTGTTACAACTACCATGTAGCTGACACTACTGTGAAATAATGTAAAATGTTCATTTGGCTTTAAGTGGCTGTGGTCGCACAATGATGGCTAGTGCCCTTAACTAAAGAATTGCCAGAAGCTGATTGGGTCTTGGATGGATAGGTGGACGCATGCGCTTGCATGAGAATGGCTTACATTCTCTCAATATCAACAGATCAAAGTTACATATTAACAGTCCACACCTGCTACTTCTGCAGCAAATGAACCATAATCAAGAGGTATTTCACGAATAGAGCGAGTGGGGTGTCACTAAGTTAGAGGACTAGTACCAAACCATTAAATCCAGCCTCGAAGATAGTATTACAACTTTGTACAATACAAGCATTGCTTAAGGTCTGTAGTTCTAGGAGTGCATGGGACATCATAGCACTCTTGTTTGGTTTGGAAGACAGGTGAAATTAAGGGCTACTGAGAACATGTTCTATAGTCACGGTGCAGTGTAAAGATGTATGTCACCTGAAAAGTCCACAACCACAAGTCATATTGAGAATGCAACATTGGTGACTGATAATAATGTATGGTCCTTCCAATGTAGGGACCAAGCCTTTAAAAAGATTCCCCCCCACTGGAGTCCGCCAGAAGGGCTCTTGAGCAACATAGTCCTTACAATACAAGGAAGAGTCTAAATCAGGGGGACTTGTAACCTTATTTGACAAAAATAAAAAAATGTAGGCCCTCACTGAGGAAGCCATCTCTGCAAGGAGTGTGAATACGTATCACTGCTATTTATTCACTACTTGTGGTCTGCCATATTCC
This sequence comes from Calotriton arnoldi, assembly GCA_963921515.1. NCBI lineage: Eukaryota > Metazoa > Chordata > Amphibia > Caudata > Salamandridae > Calotriton > Calotriton arnoldi. The sequence goes on along the minus strand of CAWUFW010003515.1, from coordinate 1,597,071 downwards.
TGGGGCTCATTTTCAAGTAAAGAGGTGATGTTCGGCCAGCCAGGATCAAGTTGGCTGACAAGTGTTCTACAAATACTGATACCATGACACAGTTCACCATATAGCAAGTTGCAGACAAGTGTGGAAAGCTACAGACCATATGAGAGCTGAGTATTGCAGTAGTTCAGATGATTGCAGATGGAATACGAGAGCACTTGTCTGTTGAATACTAAAGCAGAGTAGTCATAAATACGAAGAATCTTTGGATAACTCACACAACCCTGTGAAATTTCATTCTATGCAGCCACCGAGGAGCCAACCCTGAAGACAGCCCCACAGCCCAGGGTAGCGTTGGGAACACTTACCGCCTTCTGCTAGTCAATTTCCATGCACCAGGCAACGAAAGCTGTCCAATGGACAAGAAGGACTTGCAGGGTTGACTTTACAGATCAAAGAAGAAACAGTGGGCACTAATTAATCCATAACACAAATCAATGCTCCATCCCACTTGAAATGAAACAACTTAGCTGTGTTAAATTGCACCTGAGTACTTCATGAAATGGGTCCAAAATACACAGGACTTCATTTATGAAAACAGAGATGCAACACTTTTCACTGCGCCCTCCTTGCGACACCATGGTTGAGCCGTAATTATTGTATAGCGCTCCATGTCGCAAGGAATGACAGATGCATCAGGAATCTTGATGTATCTGTCAGCGCAAAACTCACGCATTGCTGGAGTTGTGTCGTAAGCATGACGCAACTCCAGCAATACATGGGGAGGCCTATACACATTGCACTGCGTCACCCTTATGCCTGCTATGAGGCAGGCATAAGGTTTTGACGCAGTGGCTTCCTAGAAGTGGCTGTGAAGGTAAACAGTCTAAATATCGAGTTTTAAATATCGAGTGGACAAAATATTGAGTTTAAAATATCGAGTGGACAGAATATCGACTGTCAAAAATATAGTGGTACAGAATATCGATATGCAGGTAAGAAATATCGCTTGTCATAATATCGAAGTTAGTAATATTGTCAGTCATAATATCGTTGTTAAAAATATCGATTTTTTTGTGTGTTTAAAATGTTAGTATATGTGTTAAATTTATATATTATTTTTGTAATGTATGTTTGAATTTTTTAAAAGTAATTAATCTAATGTTAAATTATTTTTGTGTATTTCAGTTCTGTAGCGGGTTGTGGGTTTATAGGGGAATAGGGTGGGAAGTAATTTAATTCTAATATATTAATTAAGATTTTTTTGAATTAATTAATTATATGTTAATTAATTTTTGCGTAATTTTATTCTGTAGTGGGAATAGGGTGGGAAGTAATGTAATTTAAATTAATTAATTAAATTAATGAATATTTTTGTATTTAATAATTTATATTGTTAATTTCGTTAATTAATTAATTATTAATTCATTAAAAATTGATTAATAATAATTAATAATTTATTGGTAAATATGTTAATTGTGTTAAAAAAAGTTATTAATCTGATAATAATTATTAATAATTAATTTGTAAATATGTTAATTGTGTACTTTTTTTAGGAGTGGGTTGAGGGTTGATAGGGGAGTAGGGTGGGAAGTAATTTAATTATTATTAAAAATTTTAATATTTTTTATAGAATATTTTTTAAAGTTATTTTATACTGTTAATTGTGTGAATTAATTTATATTTGATAGTTATTAATTTTATCATTAATTGTTAGTTAATTAATTAATTAATAATTAATTATGTTAATTGATTAATATTTTACAATATTGGTGGTGACGTTTATAGGGGAATATGGTGGGAGCTGAATTATTTTTTTAAAATTAATTAATTGTTAATTAATGGTAATTATATTGCAGGAGTGGGAATACTAAATTAATCCCCTACGCTATCCAACACTTTCCCTACTGTTATACTTGTTGGAGTGGGAATAGTAATTTTTACCCACCCGTTATCCAACACTTTCCCTACTGTTGCACTCACTGGAGTGGGAATAGTAATTTTTACCCTCCCTCTAGCCAACACTTTCCCTACTGTTACACTTGGTGGAGTGGGAATAATAAATTATTCCCACACGCTATCCAACACTTTCCCTACTGTTGCACTTGCTGGAGTTGGAATAGTAATTTTTACCCACCCGCTATCCAACACTTTCCCTACTGTTGCACTCACTGGAGTAGGAATAGTAATTTTTACCCTCCCGCTATGCAACACTTTCCCTACTGTTACACTTGTTGGAGTGGGAATAGTAATTTTATCCCCTACGCTATGCAATGTTTTCTCTACTGTTATAATTAATGCAGTGTGATTTTTTTTTTTTTTTTTAAATTATCATTTTAATAATTTAATTTATTATATATACAATTAATTTTTATATTTATATTACAGGTTCATTTAGATATATATGTAATTATAATTTAAAATATGTTTTTAACATTTTATAATTAAATGTAATAATTATTTATTAATATTATTAAGTTAATATATATATATATATAAAAAAACATAATTATGCATGTTTAATATTTTTTTCCATTCCATTTATTATTTATTAATTTTAACATTTTTTAAATAATTCTAACTATGTTTTATTTAATTATATTTATAATTTAATTAATTTTATATTATTTTTAAGACATTAAAAAAAATCGATATTTTATACAACTATATTTTTAACAACGATAATTTGGTTTCGATATTTTGGTACTTACCTTTATGGAGATGGGAAGTCGATATTTTGTCCATCGATATTTTGGAGACGATATTCTGGTACCTCGATATTTTGACTGACGATATTATGTCAGCGATCCGGCTGTGAAATCTGATAGATTTCACTGCACCACTTCTACGAGGCTTTCTTGCGAGGAAACACCGACCCTGCATACATAATACCTGACGCACATATAGGGGCCGATTCCGATTCGGGCCGGAAATCTCACCGACCGAGCCGGACCCGGAGAGATTTCCGACCGAATCGGACCCGTGCAGTCCGACCGAACGAGTACGATGCGCACGTATGCCATCGGACTCGAGTCGGTCGGACTCCCATTGAAGTCAATGGAAGCCTGTCGTACAACGCGTACGCGGGCTCCCATTGACTAAATGGGTGCGATGCGGACAAGTGCGCCCCCTACAGCGTGTACGCGGCGAAGCGATTCGCGCCGTACACGCACAGGTAGGGGGACCCATGAGTCCCCCCTGTGTGCGACTCGCGCGGCTACGCATACAGGGGGTCCGACACGGACCCCCAAAGTACGGCTCCGACAGCTCTTTCGAGCCGGAGTGCGCGGCTCGGTCGGACTGGCCCGCGCGCGCGCATCGTACTCTACCCGGCCGGGGAACGCCTCCATTGAGCGGTGCGAGTCGTGGTCCGTGCGAGTCGGTCGGTGCGGTTCGACCCGGGATCGAGTCGGTCGGAGCGGTCGGGACGCCCAGACGAGTCGGTCGGCGAATACGCATCGTACTCGCTCGCCCGGACGCGCGTACAGATCGGTCGGGAAATAGGGCTCCGAATCGGATCCGGTTAAGCCGAATCCGATTCGGAGCCCTACCGCCGAGATCGGAATCGGCCCCATAATGTGGCGCAGGGGTTTACAAAGTGACACATCTGCCTAGATGCGTCACTTTGTAAATATGGCTCAACGAGGGGCATTTTTTACACCACCACTGCGTCACGAAAAGTGACTCAACCGCAGCCAAATGTGTCGCAAGGGGCTCATAAATAAGCCCCACAGAGTGCTCACATTTCATAGGCTCACGAGTGTAGCTCATACAGGCCTGATTTTAGCTTTGCATTCTGGGACTTGTAGTCCTAGTGCTATTATGTCGTAAATGTGATTACAAGTGAACAGAATGCAACACAGCTGGGCTGGATGAGCTACTCATAGTTATGGTTTTAAGCCAAATTGCTTGGTATCCCTGTTTACTGCCATGTGGGCCGAATTTAAAAGCTCCAGTCTCATCCATGCAATTTGTTTTTCCCTGTGTCTTTTATGGCGTCACTGGGCAATCCCTGCCCCTTCACAGTTCATTAATCTGCACAGAGTCTGTTTGGACCTCTCCAGCGCCATTTACATACAGTTTGTTTTGCTTTGGAATTGTCCGAATGATTCCGTATGGGATTACGGGAGACAATAGTTCCAGAGTGGGAGGAACGAAGGGATAGGACAAGTTGAATTATTTTTTGGAGCCTAGGTTCAGAATGCATGAAACGCCATTCTCCTCCCATAAAGCCTGCAGTCTTTATCCCCTCGGTTGGGGAGCTTTTGTACGTGGCAGACAATTACTTGTAGAACCATGAATTTACGGTTAGCGGTTCCTAAGGAGGAGCTAGTGCCAGGGCTGGACTGGGAACCCAAAGCAGCCCTGGGAATTTTGTGAGACCAGCTCCCACCCAACTGGGGGTGGGGCGGTGCAAGCGTGAAGCACTGCTGCTTAACAAAACATCTCCCCAGCACTGCTGCTTTTCTTACTGGGGGCCAATATAGCAGGATCACTGCCAAACCGGCCCCTAGTAACAAAACCGGCCCCTACTGCTCAAAAAACGGCCCCCACTCTTCCAGCCTCCTGGGCAAACACCCAATGCCCGCTAAAGCCAGTCCGGCACTGGCTAGCGCACGGTGTGGGAATCCACTATACAGGGCTCGAAAAATTCACTCGCCCGCTTGCTATGGCGAGCCAGATTTATTCAGGACGAGCAATTTTTAGGGCCTACTCGCCATTTCTGGTGAGTAGAAAGACAAACTGACTTTTGTCCTCTGTCTCTGAAAGTGGAGCAAATGTGACAAAAAAACAAGATTTAAAGGCATTTTTATTGTTCACAAAGTGAATGAGCAATAAAGATGCCTTTAAATCTTGTTATCTTGTCACATTTGCTTGGCTTTCAGAGACAGAGGCCAAGTACGTTATAGTTAGGTCGAGGAGATTTTTCATGTTACTAGACCTGCAGGTTTAGTAACATTTTGGGGATTTTTCGAGCCCTGCTATAGCAGCCTGGTGGGAAAGAGGAAGATGACGCAGGTCTCAAAGCAGGAAGAAAAAGTGTTATGGAGGGAGCACCAGGCAGGGGGAGTGGGAATGGGGAAAGAAATAGTACCTCAATCACTTCTGGAGCAGCGGACGGTTACTGATTAAGTTTGATTAATCTGTGCTTGTTCACAGTTCACAGAGACAAACAGAACTAATGTTTGGACTGCACTGGCCAGTTTGGACGCACCAAAGAAGACTGAAACTCAAGCAAACAAATTATAAGCATCGGGCGGGCCACAAGTCCTTTACTTAACACAATCTTCACGCAAATTCACTTCACATTCCCTCTCAAAAGTGCTGGTGATGCCCCTAGCTCACTGTGCCTATCCTGTAACATTGCACAGAGGAATTAATGAAGATTTGCATTGGAGTGAGTGCAAGCCTTCATCACCAACAACTTAAATGGTTTAGTAATTACTTTTAACTGCCAGTTTAGCAAAGTCTGAAACAACTTCTGCTTTTAGAGCGCACTGATGCTAACACCCTGCAGCAATACGGGATTAATTTTCAGAGTTTTGCAGAAGAATTGTAGATAGGCTATAATTATACAACATTTATTCCTTCGCCTTGGTCTGGTGAGGCTGCAGACCGCAAGAGCAAAGATTTCCTTCTTTAATGTTAAAAGAACCTGAGGATAGGATTTTCTGCCTTGTTATTTTCCATTTTGCACTCTTTTAATGAACTATTGAACCTCCTACAGATAAGAAAGTGTGGGACTGATTAAAAAACGCATTTATATGTATGGAACAGTACTACAGGTGCACTGTTTTACGTATTCGTACAGGCCTTTACGAATCAGCCAGAAAGGTCCAACTACATTTTATTGAAAGTGAAAAGAATGTACAGTCCTTTCTATGTTTTAAATACATATGAATAGTCACATCTAAAAAATCCCGAGGACATACAGAAGATGAGTAAAAAGGAATTAAAATTGAGGCTCTGTAAAGTGAGGTCCTCAGCAAGGGACGTTGCTTTGAGTAACAAATCATGTATATCTTTTTATCTTGAAGGGCCGATAGCAATGGGTATTCAGCCATATCTCATTTTTACAACTAATATACAACACAGATTTTATTTAACTAGATTACGGTTGAATACTCTCCATTATCTTTTAGCATTTCCCAAAAGGGCCAAGTGGTGTGCCAACTTACCAAAATGTCCGTGTGATGGCAGGTCCCCACAGAGTACTCTTCATCTTTTACTTTTATGTAAATTTTATAATGAAATTAGGAAAACATTTTTACGACCTTTTTTTAAAGCAAACAGCCTGTACTCTTTTAAAGCTGCTTTTAATTATATTCGAAAATTGGAGAATGTTTTAATTTGTAATGCGGTAATTTGTTTCATATCCTTGGCTATTAAACAAAGGAAGGACCTTGTTTACTTGGAAATATTGAATTATGAAATTGATTAGTTCTTGTTTGTTAATTGATTTGTTGAATTATAAAATGAACTAGATTTTAATTGTTAGTAGATTTATTCTAAAAATCAAAAAGTATTTTCTTCTGAGACTTTTGTATATAAAATGCATTTTTCATCTCATATTGTAATAACTGTATATAATCCCGTTCTTATTGATATTATAGTATGCTTTTATGGACATTTTTTGTATGTGCCGAATAAAGCTTGATTTGATTTGATTTGAATAGTCACATTTTATTCCCATTTTGATGTACTGGAGCCAATTCTTGAAGGTGTGTAAGAGTATGCGAAAGAGTACTACAGGAGTACTACTTTATGTACTTCAAATTGCCTTTGTGAATAGGTCCCATATTATTTCTGTGTTTAGATTGCCCACACAAAAATGTAAATATGACGTGTTTGCTGTTTTATATATATCTTATGTTGTCTATTCCATCATTCATGAATACCTTTCCAAAGACAGGCCGAGGACAGGACTTCGTGCCAATTCCATTGCACATGGGAAGCAATATGTAACACTCTGAAACATGTACAGTACTTCCAATATTAGTTCAGAGCAACAAGTTGGGCAGACATAAAATAAAATGGAAAGAAAAACCCAGGGGCCTTGTCATAAACTGCACTTTGTATTATGTTTAGTAGTAATACAATAGTACTAGTCACATACTACAAAATGCTATTCACTAACCTACATACGAAGATCTCCACCTCACCTTCCTTTTCATTGCAGAGATCTCTATCTTGGTTGCTGAGGTCTCCACACTCTTAGGTATACATTTTAGTATGAAATATGGGAGAAACTTGGAGGAGTGGCTGGAAAATGTGGAATGCATACCACTAAATGGGAGGTGATTAAGGAGGGGGTTCGGGGGAATAATGAGGAGTTTAGAACACCCATCCTAAAAAAAGATGCCCATTGCACACTCCCACAGGAAAATATCTATCTATCTATCTATCTATCTATCTATCTATCTATCTATCTATCTATCTATCTATCTATCTATCTATCTATCTATCTATCTATCTATCTATCCATCTATCTCTTTCTCTCTCTCTCTCTCTCTCTCTCTCTCTCTCTATATATATATATATATATGTGTGTGTGTGTGTGTGTGTGTGTATATATATATATTCACTGGAAAAAAACAGTGATGTAATCAGTGATGTCATTTGAGAGGTCGTCAGTGATGTCACTGACCATGTCATCAGTGATGTAATATGTGAGGTTATAAGCAGTGCGTTTGCGGGGCATAAGTTATAATTAGCTGAGGTAACTATAACTGCTGAATTTCACTGGTTTTGTACGAGTAAAATCTGAGCCTAACTATAACGTCCCTGTAACCTTTGTTTTTTCAGTGAATTTCTAAGGTTTTTTAAATTCTATTTCCTAACTATAATGCCCCTGTAACCTTTGGTTTTAAGGAATTTCTATGGTTTTTGACTAGTAGTCATGTTTGCAGAGTGGTGGAGAAAGAGGGCCGGGCCTCCAACCAGCTCTCAGGAATCCCGCTGTATGAGACTTACTGGAAATAGCCGCCAAGGTCCCTCAGCATCCAAGAGAACTTCATCCTCCAACCATAGTGTGCTGGGAGGGGTGTTTGCAGAATGGTGAACAAAGGGGCATGGGCTCTGAAGTCCTCTCAGCAATCCCTCTGCGTAGGACTTACTGTAGGTAACAGAAGGGGTAGTTGGCCCCCAAGGACCCTCAAGAGCCAAGGGGACTTCACCCCCTAACTAGTAGTGTGCCAGGAGGTGAGTTTGCAGAGTGGTGGAGAAATGGGGTGTGGCCTCTGACAACCTCTCCGCATTCCCGCTCTGTGGGACTTAATGGAGGTAACAGGAGCGGTAGTTAGCCCCAAGAACAATCAGGAGTAAAGTGGACTTCATCCCCCAACCAATAGTTTGCCAGGAGATGTGTTAGCAGAGTGGTGGCGAAAGTTGGCGTGGCCTCCAAAGACCCCTCAGCAATCCCACTGTGTGGGACTTACTGAAGGTAACAGAAGGGATTCCTGGCCCCCAAGGACCCTCAGCATCCAAGGGGACTTCATCCCCCAACCAGTGGTGCACCAGGAGGTGCTTTTGTAGAGTGGTGGAGAAAGGGGCGGGCCCCTGATCACCTCTCTACAGTCCCCCTGTGGGGGACTTACTGGAGGTAACAGGAGGGTTGTTGGCCCCCAAGGACACTGTGCAGCCAAGGGGACTTCATCCACCAACTAGTTGTGCACCAGGAGGCACGTTTGCAGAGTGGTGGTGAAAGGGGGCAGGGCCTCTGGCGACTTGCCAGGCCGGGTTTTAAAAACAAATATTATTTACTAGGAGAGGGGGGCCATTTCCTGGGCTGATTTTGAAGCTCCCACCAAGCCATACCAAACAGCTATGTCCAGGAGTGCGCACCCAAGGAAATAGCAGGTGCCGGGCCCGGGGGTGGCAGTCCCCCAGGGCCATATATGGCTCCAGGAGGTGGCCATGCAGCCCCCCTCCTTTCTTTGATTTTGCCTAGGTGAGGTGATGGTCCCCGAGGCTGCTGGGGGTTCCATGTGGCCCCCCCTGCATTCATTGAAATTAAAGCCCTGGGGAGGTGGCGGCCCCGGGGCTGCGGGTGAGTCAGCGTGCCCCCCACATTATTTCAGGTAAAGTCCCGCGGAGGTGGTCATCCCTGAGGCTGGGAGGGGTCTGAGATAACCTCCATTTAAAAAGTAAATAAACCCCGGGGAGGTGGTAGGCCCCGGGGCAGCGGAGGAGGCCGAATGGGCCTCCCCCTCATTCATTTATTAAAAAGCCCCTGGGAGGTGGTGGTCCCTGAGACAATCTTAAGCCCAAGGAGGCACAGCCTGTGCGCCCCCCTCCCTTATAAGAAAAAAGCCTCTGGGACCTGGCCCACCCGGGGGACCGATAATTAACAAACATTTTTTTTTTTTTTTTTTGCGGATCCTGGTGAATTTTTTTTAAATGTTTTTTTGGCCCTATGGGTCCTTGTGGGAACCCCCTCCCAAGAAGCCTAGGTGGTCAGGATATTTCTACCTTGCCCCCTTTTCTTTTTATTACTGTTTTTTTTTTACTTGGCTCAAGCTGAGTCCCAATATGGCTGCCAACACTTCCTTGTTTGAAGTGTTGGCAACCAATCAGATCTTACCACCAGATCGGGAGGGGTCGCAGATCATCTGCGTCCCTATATATACAATTGGAAATTTCTTTAAATTATTCTGCAGCTACTGAATGGATTTACACCAAATCACAAAAGGCACTTTCCTGAACCATCAGCTACCTTTCTGCCAAATTTGGTGTAATTCCATTCAGCAGTGCGGGCTGAAGCCGTGTCTAAGGTTTCGTATGGAAATTAACATGGTGAAAAAGTGTTTTGGGACCCCTCTTTTTCTCGGCCCCAGCCAAAACCAAAAAATTTTCAAAACAGCAGCTGAAGTGAGTGGCAAACTAGTTTTGAAAATTTTGCAAGGATTCATCAAACGATGCCAAAGTTATTGTCAAATGAAAAAACGCTCTTCCTATGGAAAGTACATCCTAACTATAACTACCTACTGGCAATCGCCAGTAGGTAAGTAGGCAATATGTATATATATATATATATATATATATATATATATATATATATATATATATATATATAGTTAAAAAATAAATACAACTTTTAAACGTTTAATAAACTAAACAGAAAGTCAATTTTAAAATGATAATGAAGGTGGAATGTTTGTAACGGATAATAATTTGAAATAATTTAAATATTTAGTAAAATAAAATTTAATGAGTTAATGTGATGGAACATTTAATTTTTTTTAGTTGCAGTTAATAATTGACGTTAGTTAAATTACAGTGTTATTTTCAATTAAAATATGTTTATGTGTTTTTAATTAAACTTTTTTTATTTTTCCCAATGCTTTATCTAGGATGATCACCAACCCAGTGACAGAAACTTCTGACCACCTGGGAAAAATTACTAGCAGTAACTTTACACTCATAAATTCTGTTCCAGGAGCTCCACTCCCTGTTTTAGTGGGTGGAGATATGTAAGTCTGCACCTAAAGTAAATTTACACTTGGAAATGGAAAGTAGCAAAATGTGTAAAACTATTATTAGGTGCAGTAGTATGTTTACAACTGAATAAATCTACATGTGTAAATTTACCTTTGTGACTGGGACCCCAAAAGCTCATACACTGATAATTCAAAACATTTTGGTAGCTACATCTTCATCAGTGAGTAAGCAAAAAGTTCAACCTTGCATAGCCTTGTCTGTGGGGAGTGCAGTTACGCATACGGAAATGTTGCTTCCCCACAAATATAATACGTGTGGGGAGGCAACATATAATACAATGGGGCACTTTTATCAAGACATTACACAGGTGCAAAGTGATGAAAAGTAGTGCAAGCAGCAGAAAGTCTTGATGAAGTATTTACTTTCCAGTGCAAATAGGCCTAAATGTAACTCAAAAGTGCTTTGTGCAAATTTGCATTACTTTGCTTCAAGTGTGCATTTTATGTATGGTACAGAGTCGTTCCCACGCTACCTCCATGAATTTTAACGCAGCGCCTTATCTATTAAAATTGATAGGCATGACTTTGCACCAAAACATTAGGACTCCTTGAGGCAGGCATTAACAAGGAAAAATCTTCTCATTTCTCTTAACTTTTCACAAATTCTATGTTTGTACAACACACTAACAACGTATGTAAAGTTTTAAAGTTAGTCTAAGCAAAGTATTTTGTACTGGAGGGTACAATCTATGCTAGACAACACACACACACATTTGCACTATGGTGCAGAATTGTTTAAGTGGCATTTGGCAGCCTGTTTGCGTGCTAGCACTGGAGAAGATAGCAGAAGCACCATATCTTAGTAGCTATGGTTCTGCGATGCTCTCTCCCCTTAGAGCAGCGCAGTGCAGCATCTTTACTTGCTGCTCCTCATTGCACTAAAACTAATGTAGCAAGGGGCAGATTTATTTTTTTTACTGCAACGCAGTGCAGCAATCACCAATTGCCTGTGAAATAAACCTGGGGGAAAGTACGTGGAAGTGGCAGAGGTATCACTCTGTAATTAGCTACCCATCTCCTGTCGGTGGGACTGAGCGACTTCAAGATCCAACTAAGAAACTTAGGGGCATATTCTCAAGGATCTATCGCCGAGTTATCGGCACTTTATCACAGCCAAAGTCGCGATAAATTAACCGCCCCATTCACAAGCTGGTGCAAACAGCCGACACCACCAGTTTACCTGCGATAGCAGCCGCAAAAAACATAGCCACTGTTGACCCCGGCAACTATCGCTAATGAGATGCAGAGTAGGCATTCCCGTGCAAAAAGCTGCGACAACACCATACCTCAACATTCTCAAAGACCAGCCAGATCGGCGATGAGAACACAAAACATGCGATAAGGCGCGTTAGCTGCAGGAAATTAACACCTGCTCTGACCTTGTGCAAAGTCGGACTACGACCTGCACCATCAAAGGGAGCACAGCCCAGAGCCACACCTGAAGAACAACAGATGCCATGGAGCCAACGATCATGCAGCTCGGACACCCAAGAGGGCCACAGCACATGCACAACCCCAGTCACGTGGAACTGTACCGTGCACGAATGCTGCATCTGTTGGGAGCTCTGCCAATGGCAGTTATACGAATCAGTTACCATCTGAGTTTCTGGCTTGCGTACGTCAGATGCGTCCAGCCATGGTTCCACTGTCGATCATGCACATTCGAGTGGCCCATGGAGGTCTGCCTATCCAACACAACGGTAGCTGAGCTGGATTACGACTTGTGTGTGCGCCCCCTGTTGGCCCACGAACAGGAGTGCAACCGGGATAACCGGGCATGGGATGCCTTGATATGTGGTGTCTGTGCCGGCAGCAGTGGATGGGAGATTGCACAAGTAATCATGTGCAGTGACCACATCGAAGCGCTCCCCTATTGGGCTATGTTGCGGATTGGTGAAACTGCGTGGTCGGAGCACATCTGTCCGGACCAGTTAATGGATTGGCTCTCCCTCGTGTTCCTTGAATTCGAGAACGATGTACTTCTGGAACTGATTGCCTATGAAGCAGTGCTCGCATTCATGGACGAGTAACTACCTTCCTGCAGCCACAACTGATTGACACCCAGAGCACAGGTCCCAACACCGTGTTGCATCGTGGAGGAATGGTCCCATAAGCCAGTGCAACAGTGGACATGTCTGCATTCGCTCGGACTCAGAATGCATGTGCGTGCACCTACGCGTGTTGTCACACACCTGTGCAAGGTGCTGCAGCCCCATGGGCGGAGCTGCACAGCGTCGTTTGGCAAAGTTCCTAAATCTGACATACTGCTGGAGGGAGACTACACACATGGCAATGTAGCATGACATGTGACCTTGTTGGTCCCTTTCACCTGCTCACTGTCAGCAGAGCACACAGTCGGCGCAGTCCGGTGGTACAGCTCCATGCAGATCCCATGGGCTGTGAGTCGTGTCCCCTGACACGGGGCAATGAGCAGACGCCAAAAATCACATGACTCGACCAGCAAGGCTAGGTGGGCTGAGACCGTTGCCAACCGTAAGGATATGTGTTCATTTTTGCCACCGCATTCCTTGCACCTCGACACGTTCCCATTCTGCCTGTAAGTGTCTTAAGCATTTGTCTGCCTGTTGTGGCCCATCACTTGCCCGTACTGACACGCACATGCTAATAAAGTCTACGCAACTTCACCAGTGTACAACTGTGATGAGTGTTGATTAGTATGACAAATCGCGTGCCTCAATGAGCATTGTCCGTACACAGGGAGGGACAGACTGCCTCTGGTACATAGGTGGTGGATCCCTATTGGCAGCTCCACCTCTGTGAGCCAGACATTGTGTTCGGGATAGTTGCTGGTAGACCTGTGCTCTTACGTGTCTTCAGCAATGTGAGTATGGTGTCCAACTTCTTGCCATGTGGATCAATATGATCCATTCAAACAGACTGTATCCACACTGATGCGTGTGAGTACGTCATGCGAAGAGATGTTCTGTAGCCACAGGCGATGGGGGACACTACTTCAGGCGGGCTACCGATTCTGACATTTACACACACAGCCCTATATGATACATGGACGTGGGGCTAGGTTGGGGGATGCGAGATTGTTGTTCATGTGCAATGAGGCCACAGCTAGTTCACACCTTCACATTCAACTAATTGACCATGTGGGTCAGGCTCAAACATGTGCATTGATGACATTTAGCAGGGTGTACCTTTTAGTGCAATCAACGTCCCTATATTCCTCCGTACTTGTACACGTGAGTGAACATAGACATGACACATCTGTGTGATTTGGAAAGTTTATTCACATTCTCGGGAGTCTCAGGGCTGGAGGGGTACATGGCCAGTTCAAGCCCACATTAAGTGGTTGCCCATTGGTGGGCCAACCAGAGTCCTTGGGGGAATGCAAAGTTAATCTGAAGAGGAAGAGTACAGTCCTCAGCCGGATTGCTGTGTCATTGGTACAAGAGCAGATATGGCAGTCCATGTCGGGGTCCAGGTGAATGTCGCAGAGTGTTCCGGGGGACAGTGGGAGGTGTTGTTCCAGGGCATGATGCATAGGGCTGAACCATGCAGGGACAGGCCATGTAGCGGGTGCGGATGCTACTGCCTCCTTCCTCACACAGTCATTACCCTCCACATCTTACTCCTCTGAGACGTCTTCTGTGTCCGGTGTGTCAGGTGTTTGTGGTGGTGTTATGGCTGCATCACTGTGTGCCAATGACACATCAGGGGGTGGAGATGTGTGTGTCGAAGTTCCTGCAGCAGTCATCTAGTACAGGCTCTGTGGCAGCAATGGCAAGATGAGGATCTGCAAGGCCTGGAAGATCCCAGATACATGTCGCTGGTGTTCAGCCTTGGCAGCCCTACTTCCAGCCTGCATCCGCTGCATGGTCTCCATTGTCCTCCGCATCTGTGCCAACTCTGTGCTGTCATCGCTGGAGCCTGTCTGACTAGACAGTTCTTGTATCCGAGTAATGGCCCCAGCGAGGTCAGCCAGGGATTGTCGGTGAGCATGGTGCGGACAGGGGGTGTCCGTTAGGGACTGTACGTGGTCCCTGATGGGACTCAGACACCCACGTATGGCATCGAGTTTGGCTGCCACGAGGTCAAAATCCACCCGCAGCAGATCAGCCAACTCCGCCTGGCACGCTAACACACGGCGTTGGAATTCCATGTGTTGGTCGTGTGGGTCCTGTGGGCCAGCCGTGGTGGTGTGTGCTTCCTGCTGTGTGGTCTGTGCAGGGTGTGGGCTCACCGCAATGCAGCTGGGCTGCCCCGCTCCTGGGGTTGGGGTGCGGAGGCTGTCCACGAGCCGTTGGAGGGTGTCTGGGCAAATGTGCAGGGTGTCCTCTTCATCATCACTGTAGAGATGTGTGGTCTGCTCTGCAGAAGGTGTTGATTGTCCCTCTGCAATGTAAAGGGGAGATGCAGGTTAACAGTGTGTTCCATGTATGTTCACGCATTGTACATGTTTACATACAGACTGCATGACAATGTACATTGTGACTGTTTTGGAGGAACTGGCTATTTGATGGGAGACAGTGGACATTTTGACTACATGACGGATGTGAGGTTGTACTCGTACATTATCATCTCACAGTGTCATGCAATGCCAGATGTGATTGGCCATTTTCTACGCACAAGCGGCACCAGTTGTGTCCTCTGTCCTGTTGTGTAAGTGTTGCACTTTGTACCACATTGTCGTCAATGTTGATGTGCTGTGATTGCTATGTGTGTGTTGGCGAGTCGGCCCTGCAGCTCTGATTTGGTGGCCCCTCATCCCTTTGAGTCGGTGTGCCTTTGACTTGTATGCTTTTCGGGTGCTGTGATGTTTGCGACTTGGGTCATTTGTGCTCTTGGACACATTTTGTACTCTTGTGCATTGTTTGTCTGCAGATGTGTTTTTGACATCATGGGTTGTAGGTGCACGTGGATGTGTCAGAGTGTGACCTGCTCCTTTACGGATGTGGTCCACACTCAGCCACCTCAAATTCGTCTCGTGCACCATGTCATGTATTGTGACTGCAGCCATGCTGTCTGTCATGCAGTGTCACTTGCATAGTCCAGATCAGTTGACTGGGGGTGAGTGTTTGATTAGCTCAAACGCTCCGTCCATCATCCCCTTTGGTATCGCTTTGTTCGCCCTAAGTTGGCAGGGTATGCCCAGACGTGGGTCCCTTGCTCACTTTGCCACTGGATTCAAGCTAGCCTGGCTGATGACGGCTGAATGGCCAGAAACCGGTCCCAGGATGCTTGTTTCCGGTCCAGGGAAGACATGGCTTGGCAGTTCGGGCTGGACTGTTCCCATGAGGCACAGGGTCAGACTGATTTGCATATGGCCATGTCTGAACTGGGGTGGTGGAGTGAGCTAAAGAATGATGATGGATTAAACCCAGATCAGTTGACTGGGGGTGAGTGTTTGATTAGCTCAAACGCTCCGTCCATCATCCCCTTTGGTATCGCTTTGTTCGCCCTAAGTTGGCAGGGTGTGCCCAGACGTGGGTCCCTTGCTCACTTTGCCACTGGATTCAAGCTAGCCTGGCTGATGACGGCTGAATGGCCAGAAACCGGTCCCAGGATGCTTGTTTCCGGTCCAGGGAAGACATGGCTTGGCAGTTCGGGCTGGACTGTTCCCATGAGGCACAGGGTCAGACTGATTTGCATATGGCCATGTCTGAACTGGGGTGGTGGAGTGAGCTAAAGAATGATGATGGATTAAACCCAGATCAGTTGACTGGGGGTGAGTGTTTGATTAGCTCAAACGCTCCGTCCATCATCCCCTTTGGTATCGCTTTGTTCGCCCTAAGTTGGCAGGGTATGCCCAGACGTGGGTCCCTTGCTCACTTCCTCTTTTCTCTACGGATACTTCATCTCCCATCTGTAACAATCTATTTGGACTGATTCCCTACACTTTAAGTTATTTAATCATTTGTTTTTGGTAGCCGAGAAGCTAGGTTAATTTATCGCAGTTGTGTACTGTAGTGTGCATGAAATTGCTTCAAATAAAAGTATTGCACTGAATGAAATATGTATGCAGGAGCAGGGACTTTTACCTAATTGGTTACAACTGGTCAAATAGGGCATTGCTGATTATCCATGATTCATTTTCAGTGTGCATAAGTATTTCACATTTTATACTTTTCTTTATTGTGTGTGTAGTTGTCTGTTTTCCCCATATATATATTCATATATACTCTAAATTTCTTACAAAAGGAGTGTTTTTAGTACAATTTCCGTGCATCATTAAAGGCGTGACGCATTATATCATATACTATACTTGAGTACAGGGCCCGACTGGGAACCAAAACCGGCCCTGGCACAGAGCTCGGCCGGCCCGGGGGGGGGGGGCAGGGGGGTGGTGCTGCTAGTAGAAAGCTTTAAAGCTTTGTACCGCTTTAGTTGCAGGGGGCTGCAAAACCAACTCCCGGTAACAAAAACGGCCCCCAGGGCTTTAACACCTGCCCCCACCCTGGCGGACCACCAGGGAAATGCCCGGTGCCCGATACGGCCAGTCCGGCCCTGTTTGAGTATCAGTGTGAAGAAGCCTGACATGAATCATCGTTAGTGCGCCATTAGCATAAACTGGCACTGCAGTTAGCGGAATGCCCAGGGGCGAACTGTGAGACACACCAGTTTCAGGTACCCCTCAGCACATTCTGCAAGGGGTTCTCATCTCAGGGAATGCCCCTTTGTCCTGTAAGAAATTCAATTTGGATGACTTCTGAGAGGAACGGAAAGACTTTTATCGCTGTCATATTCTACTGCTGCTTCCCATCCCTGCCATAAATAAGCTGGTGGTAGGCAAGTAAAAAGTTAAAAGAAGGTGAGGATGCACACCCTGCATAACTACCACTAGGCGGGTGAGTGAATGCAAGCCCAAATATACAAAATTATCACTCACTTGGGAGAATGGTAAATTTTACTGTCAAAGCACTGGTGGAGTGAATTCCTGGGAACAAATGCTTCTCTTCCCCGAGGTGTGATTTATGCTGGTTCTTGACACAAAGGTGCAATCACAAGTCTACCAAACTACTGTTACTTTATTTAATAAATCCGGTAGAGAAATTGTGTCAACAATAAACTAGTCAGTCAGTCAAAATAATGTTTATTTAGACCACTGGTCTTTAAACAGTACAAATAACATATCGATTTATATACAACTCTAATATGATAAATAATTTCATCAACAATTATAGATAAAACAGTAATCCTTAAGAAATCAAATTATAACATAACACTTCATTGCACATACACCATATAAGATATGTTATAATCATACCACTACATTACACATACTTAATAAAAAGGTAAATATTTGAAAATTCCTGTAGGAGTTTTCCTATCTAAACTTCTACTAGAATCAAGCTAAAATCCTACCCCCTAACATTGTTCTTCATTTTCCCTATGGCTTTCAATTAATAGTTACTCCATTGCATCGTTCGTCTCATTTCTCCATGCAAAACTTTTTACTGCAGCCATGTACCTTCCAATAGCTATTGCAATATCCAGATTAAGCATATCAACAACAAGTTCTACGGCTTGAGCACGTCACATGGTTCCATATTTTAAAAAGATGGGGCGTAGAAACAGTTTCCGCCAGGGTAACACTTTTAAACAATCCACTAATATGTGCAGAATATCACATTTTGTACCCAATTTACATGTTCATTTCCCATCAGGTTGCATCATTTCCGTTGTTATTCTCTCATTCATTACCCAGGGATTAATAAAAATTCTTAATCTTAATAATTCACACCTGAGCCAACGATATGGTAATATGTCCAAACATGGGAAACAGGCTTCCTTCTGCCAGGTGCTTAACATAAATTGCACCGATTTTTTCTCTCTCAGATACTGCTAATCCTTTTCTCGAGATAGTTCCCTCCCTAAAGTTCTTAGTTCACTCTTGGTAACTTCTACTTGTAACGTCTGTTGGCAAACTCTCACCTTCAAATTCCCACATACAGATTCTAATTTCTTTCAGACTCCTTTGGCCCATTTTAAACCATTGTGCTGGATCTCGTTCTTGCACCATTGGGAAACTTTCTGATCCTCACCTTACTTCAGTCTTTTCCAAAATCATATTAATGCCACTTGGGCCTGTATGTTCCACGAAGTCATATTCATCTCCATTCTTATTGCCTGGACCATGGATGAGCCTGATAGGGACCTTAGGGTCTTTATACACTTCCTCAGTATCCCACCCACTTTTGCCACTAAGGCAGAGTAATTCTGCTCCAATTTTGTAATTCTGGGGGTATTATGGCACTAAAGGCTTTCATCATAGGTCTGTGGGACATCTCTCCATAATCACAATTACATTTTTTCAGACCGCACACCGTTATATGGGCCCTAACTCTTAGGGCCTCCATATGGGTATGCCATTTCAGGGACCGTTCAAACCAGACCCCTAGGTATTTATATTCATTTACTATTTCTAGTTTACTGGGGCCCAGGTACCAATTAAACTTATTTACTCTTCTCCCAAAGCATAGTACTTAGGTTTTATTCATATTTACAGTTAAGTGTTTGGACCTACAATATTCGCTAAACGCATCCAACGTTCTTTGCAGATCCAGCTCTGTCTGATCTAAGAATACTAAATTGTCTGCCTACAGCAAGCATGATATTTGATTTCCGTTCATTCTGGGACTCATACTTCTATCCACCCCAGCGCAGTAGGCAAATATGCTAATAATATGGCAAAGAGTTGAGGGGCCAGCACACACCCCTGTCTTAATCCATTATTGATTGCTATTTTCAGTGTCAATGTCCCCTCAGTGTCCTTAATGACCTGTGTCCAATTCTGCCTATGTAACTCCTGTATTATAGTCAGTAACCCCTTTGGGATGTCATATTTTATTAAGGCATCCCATAGGCACCTCCGGTCTACCAAATCAAAGGCTACACAGAACTCTACAAAACAGCAATGCAACTTCCCTCTCTGCTCAACTGATTTTCGTGCAATTGACCAAAGGGCGAAGCAATGATCAATTGTGGATTGGCCCTCCTTAAAGCCACCCTGTTCCACAGGCACAAACGGCCTCTGCTCCACCCATTCCTTCAGCATTCCCAGAATTATTTTCATGAACACTTTCTCTCCCACGTCCAGGAGATTGATCAGCCTATAATTTTTCGGGACCTTCTTATCTCCTTTCTTATGTAATGTTTGAATTATGGCTTCTCTCCAGCTATTCGGGATTTGGTCTGTATCTAATATAATCGAGAACATTTGTGATAATACTTCAGCCCACCACTCAGACTGTGTCTTCATAATAATTGCAGGGAGATTGTCTGGGCCTGCTGCACGAGTTAGATTTAGCTTCACTATAGTATGTTTTACATTGTCTTCTGTAAATTGTACTTTTATATCTCTGTCCACCCCTACCCAAGGTATTGTGTCTCTTTCTACGGGTTCTATTCTTTTGCCATACAGGCCCCCCCAATACTCTTCTCATGCAGCTTCTTCCACCACACAACACATAGCCCCTTGTATCTTTCCCGAGCCTTCCTGTATTAGCTTCCAAAATTTTTGTGCGTTTTTTGATTCGATTGCTTCCAGCAGATTCTCCCCAAATTTCTCTTTGTAATTCCTTTTCTGTATTAGCTTCCAAAATTTGTGTGCGTTTTTTGATTCGATTGCTTCCAGCAGATTCTCCCCAAATTTCTCTTTGTAATTCCTTTTCTGATTTCGGACAAACGTTTTATACACTTTCCTCATTTTGACTAGATTAGTATAATTTCCCAAATCATATCTAGCTCTGAGGCTTCTTTCTCCTTTTCTTATCAACCTTTTAATTTCCTACATTCCTAGTTGAACCACTCCATTCTCTTTCCATAGGTAGCTTAATTCTTCTTAGCATTTAATTTTTAGTTTTTTAGTTTTACCCTAAGACATTGCACCACTTGTCTAATCGTTTCTTCATACCATTCCAGTTTTTGTGCCCTGACATTTTCCAAGTTTAAATTCTGTTGGAAATTAGCCAGTTTTACTAAGCATTCCTCTGTTAATCTAGTTGTTAAACGCTTAGGATAGCAGTGGCGGCTCGCCGAGGAGTGCTGCGGGCGGTGGGGCTGGGCGGGGAGGGGTAGGGTGGGGGTAGTAAACTCCGGCATACGGCGGTAGGGAGTTAAGTAAATAAATAAATAAATAAAACATTTTACATTGCGTGAGCTGCAACGCCAACTTGGTGATGCAGCGCGCGCAATGTAAACTGTTTGATTCATTTATTTATTTACTTAACTCCGTACCGCCGTATGCCGGAGTTTACTACCCCCCACCCTGCCCCTCCCCCGCCGCGCCCCACAGCACTTCCTCGGCGTGCCGCCACTGTAGGATAGTCTAGATGTAGGGGGATTACTGTATCTCGTAAGCTCTTTGTACCTCTGGTTATTTCTAGTTTCAACAGGTTGTGGTCGCTTCCTCCTCTTTGTGTTACCCAAAACCCTTTTATTTTTTCAAAGTTCCAGGCAAGCAGAAAAATGTAATCAATTGGACAGAGTTGTGTGCCTACCTTGAACGTTTGCTCAGCAGGGCGGTCAGTCTCTATCCTGCCATTCAGACCAAACAAACCCTTCATGCCCAAGTACTTCCCTAATGCTATGACTCGTAGGGATGGTGTACTGTCAGGAAAGTTAGGCATACTTATATTATATGAGCGTAATATTTCTGTAAACCAGGGATCTATCCTTTTTGGGTTAATTTTATGGTTAAAATCTCCCATCAGTATAAGCATATCATTGTCATAATTTTCACACAGACTGTCTACATATTCCTTAAAATTCCTCCTCTCTATCCTGTACTCTTCTGGGCACCCCCACTGCATGTATACATTCATAATTACCATATTATCATACATGATATCTGAGTCCAACAGGCATACTCTGCAAGCCAGTAACCATTTACATTTTACGGCTATAGGTATCACCTTTTTTGCGATCTTAGTTGTTATTGAGGTCATAATCCCTCCCACAGGGCGACCCTGCAGTTTTTTCTTCGCCGGCCTGTTTAGTTGAACAAACCCTTCGATTATGGAGGTTTCGTCGCACAGCCATGTTTCTTGCAAACACATAATTTCCAAACCATTGGCTAGCTCTTTAAGGCTTTCTAGTTTTGCCATTCTTCCAAGCTCATTTATATTCCATAATAAAATTCCAAGGCTGTGCAACGACCCACTATCCTAATGGATTTCGCTTAGGCAATCCACCTCCTCCAGAGATGGCGAGGAGGGGGCCTGTCAAACTATTTTCCAGGCTCCAATTACCCCAATGTTTGCTAATCTCTGCATTGCCTACGGTTATTCCAATATTTGCTTTTTCCTCGCACTCTAGATCTATCAACCTGACCTGTCTTTCTCCTAGACCTGCATGGTACTTCATAAAGGCTCTTCCTTGGTGTCTTTTCACATCCAATTCTGTTTCTGGGATTAATCTTATCCCTGCCTTCAATACCTCTTTCTCTGCTTTTACAATAAATGCCTTTACCAACCCTGAGTGCATCAAAACCTTTGTGATTTTGCTCCCTTTGTTGTTCTGGTTAAAGCCCACTTGTCTAAGGTCCTTGGTCCCTATTTCCCTTAGATTAGCACATTTTGAAAAAGTAAATATGAGCTGGGACCGATTTAGGGGTCAGAGCTTTCTTATTCTTTTCTTACCCCTCTCTATTTGGGATGGTTCAAAATACAACCACATATTATCCATACCCTTCTTTTCTACATTGTGAGTGTTCCCTCTTTCCTGCCCCAGCTTCTTGCTGAGAGTTATATTTGGTTTTCTTCCTCTTTCCACTTGATCCCCGGTGTTAACCTTTTCTCCGAAACCCTTTTCATGTAGTTTGTTCATTCTTCCCTCCCTTTTATTTTTCTGTAGGGGTTTTAATCAATCATTCTTTTTCTCCGCTTCGGCTTCCATCCCATTTTCCCCTGATGTCCCCTTCTTCTTCCATATCTTTACATTACTTCCAGAAGCTCTCCCCTTTTGATTATTCACTCATTGTGAACTCCCTCCATCTTTTCCTTTCTGCAATATCCTTTCCTTGCACTTCCCCCGTTGACAGGCCTTCCTCACTATTTGTATCCATAGAATATATTGTCTATACCTTGAGGATTCCCCCCATTTCTTTATCAGCATAGGGCATCTAGAGAAATACACACTCTGCAGCTCTGCTGGCTGCAGAGTTTCCCCAACACTTCCCATATTCCGGTTTTCGATAACCGGTCTTACTATAGTTGGCATATGGCCCAGAATAGTTTTTAATTCTCCCACAATGTTCTGTAGTTTGTCTTTTGGGGTTGTTAGAATATCATTATTCATCATAGTTACTTCTAATAACCCTTGCAATGTGTTTTGCAACATCAGAATTATTTCCAGCATTGAGGCCGAGGGTGTTGCCGAGATATCTAATCCTAACGTAATGTTTTGTGCTGACCCTTCTGTATTCTCGATCCCTCGGCTTTCCGACTTCCCCATACTCTTTTCATGCTCAGGCCTAGGGGCTATATCATGGTTGCCCCTCTGGTCACCCCTCTCTCCATCGATACTATTCTCCTCCTGCTGTGACTCTTCTTTATCTTGAGGGGAAAAAGCTGGGGGGATGAGGACAATCTTGGTTCCATAATAGATTCATTTTGGCTTAAGATGGTTTGATAGTATATAATCCATGAGCCTAAATCTAATGCTCATTGGCTGCCATTCTCATCCTCTATTTGTTGCACTTCTCCAGCTTCCAAAGTATCTAGTGGGGATTGTTTACTCTTAAAATGTTTGCCCACAAAATCCTTGATTGATTTTGAGACAGACGCTCCCCCTTTCTCTCCAAACTGTGGGCTTTCGGATGCTGGTTTCTTCTTTGCACTTCGCCTTGCTGGCCTTTTCTTTCCTTCTCTAGGATTTCCCATACTTTCTTCTAATGTCCCATTTTCAATTGAGGCCTCATTGTTCATCTGTAAGTGCCCATTTTGTCCTTTTTGTAATTTACTATTCCCTGGAGCCATCTCTTGACAGCTGCTATAGTGTTGTTATAGTGCATTTGAATTTGGATTTGCCTTACTTGAACTTCTACAGACCTTTTTGGTTTGCTTCGGTTATTTATTTTTTTCTTCTCCCACGACACCCTTCCAACACTTTTTCACAGTCTGGCTACTTCGCGGTATCCCTCCTCCAACCTTACAGGCACTGCACAGTTTTTATCAATCTTTCTACTGCAACCAATTAGTTAATTAAGAAATCCTTTTATATTCCATAAATTCCGTATAGGTCCCAAACACTTATCTCTGTTGTGCCATACGGTGACTGACGAGGTGCTGTGCTGCCGCCGCTGCTCCTCCCTCTGGCGGGTTTCCTTTCTTCTTTATGTATGGTCCTGTTGACTTCCTGCTTTTGCCGTCACATCAGATGACCGCCGGTTTCCAATCTTAAGGCCCCCACCACCCTTGCACCCACTCCCTGAAGTCGGGCGCTCTGCCACACGCCGAGCACCACGGGGCCGGCGCAGTTACACCCTTGCTGATTAAATCCGACTGAGGGCTAGAAGCTGGGGGTCCAAGGACCCTTAATATCTGTGGTGCCTTGCAGTGTCCTGCAGCCTTCACTTTCTTCCCAGTTCCTATGTCCTCCTCACATACAGTTTGCCACGGTTTTGGTCACCCACAAACAAATAATCGCAGCTGGAATCATGCCGGCGTTGTTCTCCAGCTCAGCTCAGCTCAATTCCAGCAGACTGCCAACGCATACTCGTGAACGAGCGCGAGCACTGTGAGCCCATGCCTCCGCGATTCAACGGTGGCTCAACGGCGGCGGCGCAGAGACACAGCAGGTCAGCGGCACAACAGAGATCCAATTGCTTAGATGTTGGTGTTTGTTTAACTGACAAAATTGCATTTAGGAACTGTAAATTTGGGCCTACACACACGGCCCATCCAAAAAGAAAATTTGAGAAGCATACAGCATATGTAAATCACACCGTCTTATACGAGTAATATACTCTGTTTCACTGGTTTACAGTCATTCCCCTAAGTTACATGTTCAAATCATACAAGCTATAAACTACTCATGTGTGCATACATATATATGATAGCTACAGAAATGAAGGCCTTTCTGGCCACAGGCCCTGCTGTAAAGTGTGAGAACTTTAACATTGGTAAGTGCAACTTACAGTTATTTTTTCAAGGAATTCGATCATTTCACCAAAAAGTTTTTTTTTTTATAGGACTTGAGTTACTATTATTATTTACATGAGAGACAATAAAATAATATTGACCTGTGCAAACCATCTCCATGACCATTAGCCTACAATCTGACTAATTGCATACCTTTGCAGGACCACTTTCCAAAAACATTCAAAGACCCATCTCCACTATTTTATGATTCCCTCTAGTTGTAAGGAGATGGGAGGGCAAGGAGTATTTAGACCTTTCAACAAATTGGGGTTTAAAAGGGCATGACATAAATACAGGAATTCAGAAATAGTGGATGCAAATTGTGCACCAATATTTTGCAGCTTGCTAACCATTTGTCATTGAAACATATGTGTGAAACAGAGGAATTAGGCAAGTCGCTATTTGCCACCCGCTCCTACTGGCTACAAATGCAGGGCCAGAGGCCTACAAGAGACAGCAGACCTCCATCCTACATTCAGATTCCTAAACTCGTACCTTTTTTATCAGAAGAAAAAGCTCCTGTTTGTTTTTTAAGGGAAGGGGATTTGCTCCCTCCCCAGGCCACTCAACACGATTCACAAGGGAAAGCTATCTCTAGGAACCACTTCATGTCTGCAAATCAGATACCACCACCAATGTTATCTGATCAATGGTTCACATTTGCATACCATTGATATATGTCATTGTGACTCATAATTAGGAAGGAAGGTCCCCTTCACGCCCTCTTCTCATTGTAATTTGGAATGAGTCCAGGCCAGAACCCCTTTTGCAGCTCACAAAAACGGTTTTGTACATTCTAAAACTCTCTTTTGTGGTTACAAACCTTGTGATCTTGCCAGTTACAGGGCTTGCAACTACAAAAGTTGTTTGCACATCAAGCCTTAAGGTCTACCAATGTGCCGAAGTAACTTATTAGATAATCAGAAAATGTGTTTTCTTTAATTTGTCTCAGAAATATGAAATTGCAGTTCATATCTTATGAAATACCTGTTAAGGTATTTGGAATGCTACGTATGATTTTTTTAACCAATAAAACGTTTAGGAGTCAAACATTTATTGAACAAAGCTTGGGAAGTCTGCTCTGTATTAGCTCCAATATGCTGTGGGAACCTCTCGAAACACCATAGAAAATGTGTGTCTGTGAGGACCAATTGTTTTTATTGGGTTCGAAAATACCCTGGATCAAATTTGTGTCAGATGCTCAGTGTATTTGCTCTTGATTTGATGTTTACCAAGGAGTAATTGTGGACATTTTGCCTGTGTTCAACCCCATTTACATGCTTTGTTATCACTATAACCAATAGTGAAAAGTTGTTAGTAACAGTTAGAACTCCGTGTCATGGTCTAAGTGACTTCATTGTACTCAATTCATGACCTAACTTCAATTAAGGTGCATAAAAAATATCACATTGTGGTATAACATAATTCAGACACTGATTCAAAAAACTAGGATCTGCAGACATTATTTCCCCACTGATGTTACTTAGTAAAACTTCCACCAGTACACAAAATGTCTCCATCTGGCGGCAGGGCTGGGAAAGGGGGGTGGGTTGGTCTAGCGGCTAGCCAGTAGCCAGAGTAGGGGTAGCTGTTAGGTAGGTAGCGAACACTTACAAACATTGTTAACATACACAAACAAAAATGCATTGGTTTCTGCATCCCCAATTTGCACACGTTTACATAGTGCTAGAAAAGGCCAATGTATGTGTGCAAATTGGGTGTGAAAAGGAAACCTTTTACTTTATACTTTTTTAAAAAAAAATTTAAAAAGTTTTTATTAATTTTATTAACCAAGAATATACAGCATATAAAGACGTAAGAATGCATCATATTCCCACCCACTCCCATCCCCAAGGATCATCCCACCCCCCCACCCTGGCTGGTCCTTTGAAAGGCAAGAAAGAAAGAAAGAGAGAAGAAAAAAGAATAAAGATATATATTCATACCCTGGCATGAAGAAAAAAAACAAAGTAAAGAAACAGAAAAGAAAAAATTAAGAAAAGAAGCGCTATCCAGAATTGAAACGTAGCTTTGCCCGTGTTACAGCACAGATTGGGCCATACACAATATACATATATGCCTATACTTTATCACCCAATCCCCTCAGCTTCGCTGTCTTCCGACCATCTGATCAGAGGGGCCCAAATGTCCATCCCCTTGGCTCTAGCTCTCTGCCCCCTTCTCGCATATACTGCCGTCTCTAGCCTGAAGACCGCCAAAAATCTCCCCAGCCATTGTTGTCCAGTAGGAGGAACAGGATCAAGCCAATGGGTAGCTAAGCAGAGTCGAAATACTATCATTGCAATAAAGAGAAAGGTCTGTACCCGAGCTGGTAGTCGAGAACTGCTCACTCCCAATACTATCAACTGTGATGTCATTTCTATATGCTGTCCCAGATGAGATTCGAGAATGATTCCAACCTCCAATTTAATTAAATCCAGATTGGGGCAGGATGCAAACATATGTACGATGTCTGCTGCTGGAAAACTACAGCGTGGACAAGTTGTTCCCGCACCTCCTCCCCATTTAAAAATCTTCTACGGTGTTATATAAAGGTTAAACCAGGTCTTGAAACATTGCAATTGGAGGTTAGTAGCAATACAAGAAGTTTGGGCCATATTAAGTGAATCTTCAGCCTCTCCCGGTTCAATCTGTAGCCGCTCTTGCCAACGTTCACAGTGTTTATGTAAATCATCAATCATCGTCTCGTTTAGTTTTTATAGATCCCACCTAGTGTAACTGATCCTTTAAGCAGCATCTCGACCAACATCACCCGGGCAAAACCACTGCTCCCCCAGATTTTCTCCCTAAGAAATCTCTTATCTGGAGATATTTAAAGAATTGACTATTGTTGACCCCAAAAGTATCCTTGATCCTATCAAAGGAGATCACCCCAGTATCGTCCATAATGTTCCCAACCATCCTAACACCTTTGCCATGCCATATTTTCATAAGGCCATCATTAAAAATACTAGGGAACGATTTGTTACTATACAGTGGAGTGTAAGCATGGATGAGGCCCAGACCGAGCCTTTTTCGAACTGCAACCCAAATTTTAAAAGTACACATTAACGTCTTGAACTTCACTCTTTTGTAATACTTAAAATCAGTATAATGCAGAAGACAACCCCTAGCCCCTGACCCCAACAGTAAATCAAAAATTGATGCGGGAGCCGCCTCCTGCCCTTGATCAAATTCATCCCTAATTAGACTTCCTATTTTTAACAATATGGCCGCCCAGTGATATAGCTGAAGATTAGGGACGGCCCATCCTCCTCTGTCCCTAGGTAACGTCAAAAACTTTAGCGCTCTCCGGGGGCGGTGATTGGCCTGAAGAAATTTAGTAAACAACTGGTTTATAGCTTTAAACCAAGTATTATCAATGGCCAGCGGAATTGCCCTAAAGAAATATAAATTTTTTGGCAGAAACACTGTAGGAGAGTAGGATCTGCTTCACATGGGTACCCCCACTTTTTGCTGATGCTTCACTGTTTTTCGACCTTAGTCTGGCTGGGGCCCTGCTAATCAGAACCCCAGCCTAGCTGCTTCCTCTTTAAAATGGTTTCCATGTGCCTTAGGCACATCTCTGATTGGAATCTGGAGTGCCCTTATAAGTCCCTAGTATATGGTATACTATGTACCCAGGGCATAGGTACCTCAGAGGCCTACCAGGGGCTGCAGCATGTATTGTGCCACCCCTGGAAGGCCATCCAAACTGACACCACAGGTCTGCTACTGCAGCCTGGGTAAGGTGGTGCATGCACCTCTTACTGTGATATAGGCTACCTATATCACTACATACATACGCACATATAAACCTATAAGTCACTCCTATGGCAGGCCTTATCAATCCTGAAGGCAGAGTGCGTGGTTCCTATGTGAGAGGGTGCCCCTGCATGAGCTGGGCCGCTCTGCAGCATTCGGAGACCCTTCTCTGATGCTGTTTGTAGTGCAGCCTGACCATATACTCTTAAGCGCATTATAACCTCGCGTTAAATGCTAACTTTGGGATGGCTGCACGGAAACATGTCGTGTTTGGTGTCAAACATCTTGGAATACTACCCCCCGCCAGTTCTGGCGGCGGGGGTAGCATTCCACCCTTCTAGAGGGAAAGACATGTACACACCGGTATACCCGGTACTGACTTTCCAGAGCCCTGGCATCACACAATGGATGCCGCTGCCACAGACACGAGTCTGGCCTCCTGCTGCTGACCGAAACTCCAGCAGGGGAGGCCTGGACAATAGGTTTCCTGTCCCAGGGAGGTGTGACCACCTCCCCAGACAGGATAGTGTGTATTGGGGCTGGGCGGGAGCACTCTCGGGTGCTTTGAAATCCTGCACTGGGGGCACACTTGGTGTCCCTGTGCATACCCCAGTTCAAACCGGCTCAGGGGCTTCCAGCCCCTGCTCTGGCGCGAAACTGGACAAAGGAAAAGGGGTGTAACCACCCCTCTGCCCTGGCCCTCCCATAGGTGGGGCCACAGAGTATGTCCAACCCCCTACCTTAGTATAAGTAGGGGACCCCAGTCCTTAGGACTTTAGATTTTACCTGGACGAAACTCTGACACAGAATCCTGGACCTTCGACGCTCTACTTTAAGATTAGAGGACTGAAGAATCTCCCTTGGGGTCAAGGAGTGACTCCCCTGCTTGGCAGGCACCAAAGAAGCAATTGTCCGGTCTGCATCGCTGAAGCTCCCGTCGGACGCCGAAGTCTTTGCATCACCAGATGTGGATTTCCAGACTTCCCAAGGCTGCCTTGAGACCCCAGCAAAGCTGAGGCCTGTAGCTGTTGTGGGTAATGTGGAACCATGACCCCTGGACACCGATCGCATTTGCAAGTGCATCCTCTTCTGGGTATCCCACGAAGTCGTGCTTTGGGCTCCGAGTAGCCCCAGCCTCCAGCACCAACTGCACTGAAGATCACTGGCCTCCACTCCACGAGTGTCCTGTGAGCCAGCTCCACGTGCACCATCTCGAGGCTCCTTTGCGGTCGCTAGTCTGTTGGCTAGTAGGCCCTCCCGAAAGCCAATCTTGTTCTGCTTGGGCTCCCTGGTTGCTCCAGGTGTGCCCTGACTTATCCTTGCTGGGTGAGTCCCCCAGACCTTGCTGGTCTGCAACATCGTCCTTCTTTCCTTTCCACGAGACTTGCCGTTGCCAAGGCTTGTTGGGTCCAATCCGGTCGTCGACACCCCTGCAATCGACAGACGTCGTGGGACAGCTCGAATCCAGCTCCTGGTTGTCGTCGACGCCTCCTGGACCTTGTGGCTGAAGAGTCAAGACGACTGTCAACCTACCTGAAGCACTCGACATCGGTGGGCATCAGCTCATCGCCTTCCTGGTCACTGGCTAGTGACCCAGACTCTGTCCCCTCTGCTTTCAGATTCTTCAGATCTTCGATCCACCTTTGGATCCACCCGAACACTTTCGACTTGGCCGCCAGCAGCACTTTCCAGCAGATCGCCATTGAAAGCGACGACGAAACCCGACCCCGAAAGACACCTATGCACCCGGCTCCCTGGGTGAGGTAACTCGAGTACTCCGGTGCTCCCGTGGGTATTGACACTAGAACAGCCTAGTTCTCAAAGGGTTTGCTCCAAGTCCTCCTCTAAGTGTCCCTTTTCTTTTAAATTCTAATCGCGACTTTCCCCATAGAAGTTAACGGTGGTTCGCGGCTGTGTTCATACACTGCACGCGTCCCCCGTGGGTCCCCTGTGTCACTGCCTTGGGTGGTTCCTTGGGGTCCAAGCACTTCTACAGGCTCTAGGCCTTGTGTCTAGCTCAGTCGTGGTTCTTATACCACTTTATTGGTATATGGTTTGGTACGCCCCTGGGGCTCAAACGTGTATTTGTGCTATTACTGTTAATAACTAACTTATAATTTATGTACTTGAACTCTAGCCTCATAAAGAGACTAGAGGGGTGTGTTTAGTAATAAATACATATATTTTGAACATATACCTGGTGTGGTCCTCTTTCATTTGGTCACTCAAGAGATTATAGACTGGTAAAACAAGCTGCTTTACATTCCTTCAAGACGTAGCCTGAAGGCTGCTCTCCATAGCTACCACTAGGATAGCTTTCAATAAAGGTTGTCTTTAACCTATCTCCAATAAGGGGTTGTTTGGACTGGTGCAAGGTGCCCACTATAATTAGTGGACAGCATATGCCAGGCCAACTTCTCACATTGGTGTGCAGCGTGTGGGATTCCAGCTTGCTATTGTTTTACCAGATAATCTCAATTGAATTGATCAACTGAAAACCACTAAGGGTACCTAAGGTACATATAAATCAAGCTTAGTAATACAGTAAGTTCTACTGAACTTAGAGTTGTGTGTTAAGGGACAGCACACCCTTTCTACAACTCAAGAGAGTTTAGTAGGCCACACTAGAGTAGGTAGTGCATACACCACACCTCACTAGTAATGTCTTCAAAGCCAGGACCCAGTGAGTCCTTGCCAGAAGCCAGTGGGCTTCTTCCCTCCAAGTATGATAAACTCCCATTCTTGGAATTGAGAGCATTATGCAATACTAGGAAGTTGAAGGCAGGCAAAAGTGCCAGCACCCAACACCTCAGGGAGGTGTTACTAGCTGATGATCTCAGCAGGCCCCTAGGGTCTGAAGGGGTAGGCAAAGAGGGTGGGGCAGAAGATGAGGAAGGGGCCAGGGGTGAAGAAACCCAGCCCCCCTCTGAAACTGGCCAGGAAGGTGAAAATGACCTTGTCCTGGAAAATCCAATTCCTCCTGTGGAGGAGGAGGAGGGAGAGGATCAGACTGACCTCCCTTTGTCCCCCAGGAAGAGTTCTGAGTGTGCCCAGAAGGTCTAGGTCTCCTTCTCAGGAGTCTAACCACTCTGACACCTCAATAGGGACCTCTGTCTCCTCTCATAGGAGGGAATCCTCTCATGAGAGGAGAAAGAGACTGATTCAGTATGAGCAAGCCCAGCTTGAACTCAGAAAACAGCAGTTGGCTATAGACAGGGAGTCCCTAGATCTCTATAGAGAGAGACAAAAGTTGGGACTAGAGTCCCATGGTGGCAGCAGTTTCCCCAAAGATAGGGAAAGGTCTTATGACCATAGAAACCTGAGCAAGATTGTCCCTCCCTACCAGAGTGGGGATGACATCCACAAATGGATAACTGCTCTAGAGAGGGCCTGTAAAGTACAGAGGGTCCCTCAGGAGCAGTGGGCAGCAATCTTGTGGCTCTCCTTTGCAGACAAAGGTAGAGACAAGCTCCTCACTGTTAGAGAGGAGGATGCTGATAATTACAAAGTGCTCTAATTGATGGGTTTGGCCTAACCACTGAACAATACAGGTTAAAGTTCAGGGATACCCAAAAAACACAGACTCAAGACTGGGTGGACTTTGTTGATTGTTCTGCCAAGGCTCTGGAAGGTTGGTTATTGGGCAGTAAGGTATGTGACTTCACAGGATTGTACAATCTGATAATGAGGGAGCAGATTCTTAATAACTGTCAAAATCAGCTGTTGCATCAGCACCTGGTAGACTCTGATCTGACCTCTCCCCAAGAATTGGGAAAGAAGGCAGACAAATGGGTCAGAACCAGGGTGAAGCAGAAGGTACAGAACCAAGGTGGTGACCCTAAGAAGCAAGATTCGAAAACCTCTGATAAGGGTGGGGAGAAGGGTAAAGATCAAAAGTCTTTACAAGGCCCCCAGAAATCTTCTTCAGGTGGGGATTCACAGTCTACCAAAGGGAAAGGCCAAAGGAAACCATGGTGCAAGGTCTGTAAGCAAAAGACCCACTGGACCAGTGATTGCACCAAGTCCAAAGACTCGACTCCAGCCCCCACCAATGCCCCTAAGGCACCTGCTCCCCCTAGTGCAGTTACAGTTGGTGGTGGGACTACACAAGCCAAGGGTTTAGTAGGGTTGACCCTGGGTAAAGAGATGAGCTCTGACCTAGTCAGAGAACTCACTCAGGCTGTCCTAGTCTGTGATGGAGGCATGGATATGACCTCCTCTGTGAGTCCCAGTAATCTGGGCAAGTACAGACAACAGCCTTTAATCAATGGAAGAGAGGCTTTGGCATTTAGGGACACAGGGGCAAGTGTCACCATGGTGACACAAGACCTTGTGAATCCTGGGCAGATCATACTTGGTGAAATGTACCAAGTGACCAATGCTAGCAACGTCAGAACAGACCATACTCTGGCAGTTGTTAACTTCTCCTGGGGAGGGGTAACTGGCCTTAAGAAGGTTGTGGTAAGTGCAGACCTACCCGTTAAATGCTTGCTTGGCAATGACTTAGAAACTTCAGCTTGGGCAGAAGTGTAGCTCAGGACCCATGCAGAAATGCTGGGCATCCCTGCAGATGTGTTTGCTGTGACCAGGTCACAAGCCAAAATGTCTAGCACTGAACAGGCCTTGGATTCTGGAATAATGGACCAAGTGCCCTCCAAGAAGAGGAGTAGTAGGGTAAAGGCAGTGCCTTCCCCTTGGCTGAGAAGGAAGATCAGTCCCTTGAGGGGGATGATCTCAGTCCTGAGGAAGGAACTGTCCCAGAGGAGCTTGAACCTGACCAGGTTGAGTTCTTGGGGACAGGGGGACCTTCCAGGGCAGATCTGAGCCAGGAGCAGCAGAGCTGCCCTCTCTTGAACCCCTCAGACAGCAAGAGGCTGCTGAGGCTGCTGGGAAAGCTAGTGGTCCCCATACTGTGTATTGGGATGATGGACTCTTGTACTCAGAGTGTAGAGACCCCAAGCCTGGTGCTATCAGGAGGTTGGTTATACCTCTGAAGTTCAGGGGCTTCCTATTGACCCTAGCCCATGATATTCCCTTAGCAGGTCACCTGGGCCAGAACAAGACTTGGGACAGAATTGTCCCTCACTTTCACTGGCCCCACATGTCTGAAGACACCAAGGAGTTTTGTTGCTCCTGTGTAACCTGCCAGGCCAGTGGCAAGGCAGGTGGCACTACAAAGGCCCCCTGATACCACTACCTGTGGTGGGGGTTCCCTTTGACAGGGTAGGGATTGACATTGTTGGTCCCATGGATCCCCAAACAGCATCTGGGCACAGGTTTATCCTGGTGGTAGTGGATCATGCCACCAGGTACCCAGAGGCTATTCCCCTTAGGACCACTACAGCACCTGTGGTGGCAAGGGCCCTCCTGGGAATTTTCTCAAGAGTGGGCTTCCCTAAGGAGGTTGTATCAGACAGGGGTGCAAACTTTATGTCTGGATACTTAAAAGCAATGTGGAAGGAGTGTGGAGTGACTTACAAGTTCACCACACCCTATCACCCACAATGCAATGGTTTAGTTGAGAGATTCAACAAAACCTTGAAGGGCATGATTAAAGGGCTCCCAGAAAAGCTTAGGCGAAGATGGGACATACTCTTGCCCTGCCTTTTATTTGCGTACAGGGAGGTGCCTCAAAAGGGGTTGGCTACAGCCCTTTTGAACTTTTGTTTGGTCACCCTGTCAGGGGTCCATTGTGCTTGGTGAAGGAAGGATGGGAGTTACCTCTCAAGCCCCCAAAGCAAGACATAGTGGACTATGTACTTGGTCTCCGCTCCCGGATGGCTGAGTATATGAAAAAGGCAACTAAAAACCTTGAGGCTAGCCAGGAACTTCAAAAGCCTGGCATGACCAAAGGCTGTACTGACTGTTTACCAGCCAGGACAGAAGGTGTGGGTGTTGGAGCCAGTGGCCCCAGCAGCTCTCCAAGACAAATGGAGTGGACCCCATACCATTGTTGATCAGAAGGGTGAGGTTACCTACTTAGTAGACCTAGGAACACCCAGGAGTCCCCACAGGGTTCTCCATGTCAACAGGTTAAAACCATATGTGGACAGGGCAGACATGGGCTTGCTCATGGCTACTGATGAGGGACAGGAGGAAGAGAGTGACCCACTCCCTGACCTGCTCTCACAGAACCCTGGTGATGGGTCAGTGGATGGTGTAGCCTTGGCAGGCAGCCTCACTACCCAGCAGCAGACTGATTGCAGACAGGTGCTCAATCAGTTCAGACACATATTCTCACTGACACCCAGTCAGACTACCTGGTGCACTCATGAAGTGGACACTGGGGACAGTCTGCCTATTAAAAATAAGATTTATAGGCAACCTGACCATGTCAGGGACTGTATCAGAACAGAAGTCCAGAAGATGTTGGATTTGGGAGTTATTGAACCCTCAGATAGCCCTTGGGCTAGTCCAGTGGTCCTTGTGCCAAAACCTCACACCAATGGTGGGAAAAGAGAGATGAGGTTTTGTGTGGACTACAGGGGTCTCAATGCAGTCACTAGGACTGATGCCCATCCAATACCAAGGGCAGATGAGCTAATAGACACTTTGGCCTCAGCCAAGTATCTAAGCACATTTGACCTGACAGCTGGCTACTGGCAGATCAGACTAGCTGATGATGCAAAGCCAAAGACAGCATTCTCAACCCCTAGTGGGCATTATCAATTTGTGGTGATGCCCTTTGGTCTGAAGAATGCACCTGCCACTTTTCAGAGGTTGGTGAATACAGTCCTTACAGGTCTGGAAGCCTATAGTGCAGCATATCTAGTTGATATTGCTGTCTTTAGCTCCACCTGGGAGGATCACCTGGTCCACCTCAGAAATGTTTTACAGGCCCTGCAGAAAGCAGGCCTGACTATCAAGGCCACCAAGTGCCAGATAGGGCAGAGTCAGGTTGTGTACCTGGGCCACCTTGTGGGTGGAGGCCAGGTTCAACCACTGCAGAGCAAGATCCAGACCATCATGGACTGGACTGCTCCAACTACCCAGACTCAGGTGAGAGCCTTCTGGCCTGACTGGGTACTATAGGAGATTTGTCAAGGGGTATGGATCAATAGTGACACCCCTGAATGACTTAACTTCCAAGAAAATGCCCAAAAAGGTTCAGTGGACAGTTAGCTGTCAAAAGGCATTTGATGACCTGAAGCAGGCCATGTGCACTGCTCCCATTCTACAGAGTCCTGATTACTCCAAGAAGTTCATTGTTCAAACTGATGCATCTGAATTGGGGGTAGGGGCTGTACTGTCACAATTGAATGATGAAGGTCAGGATCAGCCAGTAGCTTTCATTAGCAGAAGGCTGACCCCTAGAGAGAAACGTTGGTCAGCCATTGAGAGGGAGGCCTTTGCTGTGGTCTGGGCTCTGAAGAAGTTGAGGCCATACTTGTTTGGTACTCACTTCCTTGTTCAAACAGACCATAAGCCCCTCTTATGGCTAAAACAAATGAAGGGTGAAAACCCCAAACTGCTTAGGTGGTCCATTTCCCTACAGGGGATGGACTTCACAGTGGAACATAGACCTGGGAGTAACCATGCCAATGCAGATGGACTCTCTAGGTACTTCCACTTAGAACATGAAGACTTAACTGGGCAAGGTTAGTTTAATGTCCCTACGTTTGGGGGGTTGTGTAGGAGAGTAGGATCTGCTTCACATGGGTACCTCCACTTTTTGCTGATGCTTCACTGTTTTTCGACCTTAGTCTGGCTGGGGCCCTGCTAATCAGAACCCCAGCCTAGCTGCTTCCTCTTTAAAATGGTTTCCATGTGCCTTAGGCACATCTCTGATTGGAATCTGGAGTGCCCTTATAAGTCCCTAGTATATGGTATACTATGTACCCAGGGCATAGGTACCTCAGAGGCCTACCAGGGGCTGCAGCATGTATTGTGCCACCCCTGGAAGGCCATCCAAACTGACACCACAGGTCTGCTACTGCAGCCTGGGTAAGGTGGTGCATGCACCCTTACTGTGATATAGGCTACCTATATCACTACATACATACGCACATATAAACCTATAAGTCACTCCTATGGCAGGCCTTATCAATCCTGAAGGCAGAGTGCGTGGTTCCTATGTGAGAGGGTGCCCCTGCATGAGCTGGGCCCCTCTGCAGCGTTCGGAGACCCTTCTCTGATGCTGTTTGTAGTGCAGCCTGACCATATACTCTTAAGCGCATTATAACCTCGCGTTAAATGCTAACTTTGGGATGGCTGCACAGAAACATGTCGTGTTTGGTGTCAAACATCTTGGAATACTACCCCCCGCCAGTTCTGGTGGCGGGGGTAGCATTCCACCCTTCTAGAGGGAAAGACATGTACACACCGGTATACCCGGTACTGACTTTCCAGAGCCCTGGCATCACAAAATGGAGGCCGCTGCCACAGACACGAGTCTGGCCTCCTGCTGCTGACCGAAACTCCGGCAGGGGAGGCCTGGACAATAGGTTTCCTGTCCCAGGGAGGTGTGACCACCTCCCCAGACAGGATAGTGTGTATTGGGGCTGGGCGGGAGCATTCTCGGGTGCTTTGAAATCCTGCACTGGGGGCACACTTGGTGTCCCTGTGCATACCCCAGTTCAAACCGGCTCAGGGGCTTCCAGCCCCTGCTCTGGCACGAAACTGGACAAAGGGAAAGGGGTGTAACCACCCCTCTGCCCTGGCCCTCCCATAGGTGGGGCCACAGAGTATGTCCAACCCCCTACCTTAGTATAAGTAGGGGACCCCAGTCCTTAGGACTTTAGATTTTACCTGGACGAAACTCTGACACAGAATCCTGGACCTTTGACGCTCTACTTTAAGATTAGAGGACTGAAGAATCTCCCTTGGGGTCAAGGAGTGACTCCCCTGCTTGGCAGGCACCAAAGAAGCAATTGTCCGGTCTGCATCGCTGAAGCTCCCGTCGGACGCCGAAGTCTTTGCATCACCAGAGGTAGATTTCCAGACTTCCCCGAGGCTGCCCTGAGTCCCCAGCAAAGCTGAGGCCCGTAGCTGTCGTGGGTAACGTGGAACCGTGACCCCTGGACACCTATCGCATTTGCAAGTGCATCCTCTTCTGGGTCTCCCACGAAGTCGTGCTTTGGGCTCCGAGTAGCCCCAGCCTCCAGCACCAACTGCACCGAAGATCATTGGCCTCCACTCCACGAGTGTCCTGGGAGCCAGCTCCACGGGCACCGTCTCGAGGCTCCTTCGCGGTCGCTAGTCTGTTGGCTAGTAGGCCCTCCCGAAGACCAATCCTTTTCTGCTTGGGCTCCCTGGTTGCTCCAGGTGTGCCCTGACTTATCCTTGCTGGGTGAGTCCCCCAGACCTTGCTGGTCTGCAACATCGTCCTTCTTTCCTTTCCATGAGACTTGCCGTTGCCAAGGCTTGTTGGGTCCAATCCGGTCGCCGACACCCCTGCAATCGACAGACGTTGGGGGGCAGCTCGAATCCAGCTCCTGGTTGTCGTCGACACCTCCTGGACCTCGTGGCTGAAGAGTCAAGATGACCGTCAACCTACCTGAA
Source organism: Calotriton arnoldi (assembly GCA_963921515.1). Classification (NCBI taxonomy): domain Eukaryota; kingdom Metazoa; phylum Chordata; class Amphibia; order Caudata; family Salamandridae; genus Calotriton; species Calotriton arnoldi. The sequence goes on along the minus strand of CAWUFW010003515.1, from coordinate 1,559,216 downwards.
GCACTCGACATCGGTGGACATCTGCTCATCGCCTTCCTGGTCACTGGCTAGTGACCCAGACTCTGTCCCCTCTGCTTTCAGGTTCTTCAGATCTTCGATCCACCTTTGGATCCACCCGAACACTTTCGACTTGGCCGCCAGCAGCACTTTGCAGCAGATCGCCATTGAAAGCGACGACGAAACCCGACCCCGAAAGACACCTATGCACCCGGCTCCCCTGGGTGAGGTAACTCGAGTACTCCGGTGCTCCCATGGGTATTGACACTAGAACAGCCTAGTTCTCAAAGGTTTTGCTCCAAGTCCTCCACTAAGTGTCCCTTTTCTTTTAAATTCTAATCGCGACTTTCCCCATAGAAGTTAACGGTGGTTCGCGGCTGTGTTCATACACTGAACGCGTCCCCCGTGGGTCCCCTGTGTCACTGCCTTGGGTGGTTCCTTGGGGTCCAAGCACTTCTACAGGCTCTAGGCCTTGTGTCTAGCTCAGTCGTGGTTCTTATACCACTTTATTGGTATATGGTTTGGTACGCCCCTGGGGCTCAAACGTGTATTTGTGCTATTACTGTTAATAACTAACTTATAATTTATGTACTTCGAACTCTAGCCTCATAAAGAGACTAGAGGGGTGTGTTTAGTAATAAATACATATATTTTGAATATATACCTGGTGTGGTCCTCTTTCATTTGGTCACTCAAGAGATTATAGACTGGTAAAACAAGCTGCTTTACATTCCTTCAAGACTTAGCCTGAAGGCTGCTCTCCATAGCTACCACTAGGATAGCTTTCAATAAAGGTTGTCTTTAACCTATCTCCAATAAGGGGTTGTTTGGACTGGTGCAAGGTGCCCACTATAATTAGTGGACAGCATATGCCAGGCCAACTTCTCACAAACACCATCTTGATAACGTTACACCTCCCCACAAAGCTTAGCTTAAGATTGTCTGTACGATTTAAATCTGCTTTAAATTTTGGAAGCAGTGGATCCAAATTAGTTTCTACAATCTTAGACACATCTGCCATTATCTCGACCCCAAGATATGTTGCCTTTCGTACAACCCGCGGGTCATTAAACTGAAGTCCCTTGCCGACTACCACAAGAGTTTTGTTGGAATTGAGTCGATATCCCGAGATATGCCAGAAAGTCTCTGCCTCCTTTTCAATTTCGACTAGTGCACCAAAAGGGTTGGGGGTCGTGATAGCTAAATCGTCAGCATATGCCAGGATCTTAGAACTCCCCCCATTGTAGTGTATAGCTAAAATCTGATCATTATCCATAATTGTTCGAACCAGAGTGTCAATATACAGAGCAAATAACAGGGGGGAGCAAGGGCAGCCCTGGCGCGTCCCCCTTCTAATCGACACAGGATCTGACAGTTCCCCCATTATAGCAATTCTGGCCACCGGATTGTTATACATTATTGAGATAGCCTTAATGAAACCAGTACTAAACCCTCTGCTCTCAAGAGTTGCCCATAAAAACGGCCAGGAGACCCTATCAAAGGCTTTCTCCGCATCTAGCAGGATTAGCCCGATAGGGTCTCCCGTAATCTCTGCCGCATCAAAGAGAGCAATAACTCTCTGAATATGATCGATTGTGCTCCTACCCGGAACAAACCCATGTTGGGTGGGAGAAACCAATTTTTTAATCACTGTGGCTAACCGATTTGCCAGAATCTTGGCATAAACCTTTACATCACTATTAATTAGCGTTATAGGCCGATAAGACCCGAGCTCCTTGACCGACTTCCCTTTTTTGGGGGAAACCACAATGTTGGCCGATCCCCATGACTCAGGCGCCCTCTGACCAGACTGGGCTTTTAGAAAAACTTCAACCATAATTTCCAGTAAGCAGGGGGCCAATTTTTTATAGAATTCCCCAGGGATAAAATCGGTGCCCGCTGCCTTCCCGTTAGCCAAGGAGCTGATGACATCTGCCACCTCTTCAGCCGTGATGGGTGCCTCTAATGCTTCTCTTTCCTCCCTAGTTAGCCTTTCTCCTGGAAGCTCTGCTAGATAATCCCAAATTTCCTCATCTCTTCCCATAGTTTCCTCAGTGTAGAGTAGTTGGTAAAAATGCTGGAATGCAGCCCTAATGCCTGCGGCGTCAGAGACTAACCCAGGTTGAGGATCATTGATCGCGAGGATTGCTCCCTGTGTCACCCTTTGTCTAGTGCGTGCCGCTAGCAAATGTCCCACTTTCTCACTGCATTCATACATTTTGGATCTCCATGCTGCGTATTTCCCTGCCGCTTTCTTTGTTGAGACTTCAAGAATTTTGGATTTGGCTAATGCGACCCGAGTTTGTACCTGGCCCACATCACCCCCATTCATAATAGCTTCAACCAATTGTGTCTCTGCGTCGCCTAGTTTATCGTAGAGTTCCTGTAGATAGATTTTACCCGCTTTCTGAGACCGCCAGCTATACCTTGAAGTTTCCCCCCTTATCCCAGCTTTCAGAGCGTCCCATACGATATCCACCCGGGTGCTACCCCTGTTATCGGATATAAATCTAGGAATCCATACTTTCATATGTGCTAAGTACTCTTGATCATAGAGAAGTGCTCTATCAAAGGTCCACCGCGGTACCTCCTTTTTAAGGCCTGAAGTGGGATCTCTAGGACTAGCGGATTATGATCTGACATGACTCTAGGAAATTTGAAGATCCGGCAGTTAGTAGAGAGACCCTGAGACACAAAGAAATAATCAAGCCTAGCATGTGTCTGATGTGGTGCTGAAAAGAAGGTAAAGCCATAGTCATTGGGTTCTTGCGAGGCCCAAGCATCGATAAGTCCATGAGTCAGGCATAAATTCAGCAGAGCCTTAAAGACTCTGGGTTTACGTCCTCTATATAAGCTAGTCCCGAGCTTCATCGTATTAGCTCTTAAATTTAAATTAAAGTCGCCACAGATAATTAAAGGCAATGGCCACCCAACAAGTTCCATATTCAGCCAGTTAAAAAGAGCTGGATCATCGAGCACTGACCCGTAAATTGAGCAAAGCGTAAAGGAATAATTATCCGCATTACATAGAGTGAGGACCCATCTGCCCAGGTGATCTGCCTTAGAACGTAAGAAATTAAACCTTTTTCTACGAGCCATAATGGCTACCCCTTTTGTGCATGTGCCTTGAGTTGTGAAGGAAACTAACTGGTACCCTGCTAATTCTGCCACCTTTTGTCTCCCTGCTTCGATATGTGTCTCTTGTAGACATACTATATCCGCATTCGGATGCTGAATATCTTCATTGACCCTGCGTTTTTTGCGCGGACAATTCAACCCACATATATTAACTGATGCAATTCTTAGTTTACCCCTTATCATTTACTACATTCTCAATTGTCCTAAATGAAATTTTGCCTATCATTCCATATAATCTCCATGCCAATACATATACTTCAACCCGATGGACCAGCCATGCCCCCAAAAGAGTCCCTACCCCCCTCCCTTCCCCCACCCTACCTTGCGGCAAAAAAGGTCCGAAGACCCTTGTGAGGCCTCCTGCATGATGCTGCTTCCCACCACCACCCATCAAGCTCCACTATATACACAACAAAAGACTACATATAGTTATTGTCCGAGTACATCAGCCTAGAAAGTCCTTATGGCCTGCGGCTCCTGATATCTCCCGTAGAAAATCCTGTGCTTGTATCTCAGATGAAAAAACCTTTATATTCCCCGGTAGATGACCTTAAGGCGAGCAGGACTCAGCAGATACACCTCACAGCCAACCTTTGGAAGGGAGTGATGAGCTGGCGTAACCTCCACCTCCTTTCCACCGTGGCATGGCAGAAATCCGGCCTGACAAAAAGGAGTGGCCCTCCGCCGAGCACCTAGCTTCGGGCGTGCTTTATCGAAGATTGCTTGTCGCAGCAAAAAGTTGCCAAAAAGATTAATATAGCTCTGGGTTTATCGTCCCCTCCCACCTATCCCTTCCTTTTCTTCAACATGAATGGAAACCGATGTACACGCTGTACTTCTATATCCCAATCCCAATGTGACAGTTCGGGAAAGCCGCCCTTCAGCAATCGCAGCACAAACCCTCTGATGTCTTCGCCTTCTGCATTTTCCGCAATGCCCAAAAGTCTTAAATTGTTGCGCCTCTGGCGGTTCTCGAAATCTTCGAGCTTCCACATGACATCCGTCATCCTCGATTCATTTGAAGTCACTTGTTGGACTACACTCTCGGCTCCTGCCTCTAGAGTCACCACTCGCTGTTCCAATACCGTCGTTCTTTCGGCAATTTCTATACAAGTTTTATTGATTTTTTGGATGGCCCCTTGTAGCAGCTTAGTTGCAGGATGTGCCCTCTTGTGCTCTTGTCGAGCCTCAGATTGTATTTGCTTGAGAGTGGAATATATAAGATCCATCGAGGGGGGAACCTCAGAAGTGGACTTCGTTAGGGTAGATATGTTATTTTCCCCTTGAACGCCAGCATCTGGTGTCAGCCCGTTATCAGTTTCGAAATGCGTAGCGGAGTAATCCCATTTTAATTGTTCAGATTGACTTTGATCGGAATCCGATAGCCTTGCGCACAGCATTTTACCCCCTCCCCTTTATTTCTGCTTCGGCGCCTCTGAGGGGAGATACGCTTTTGTGTATTGAGATTGGAGTGACAGCTGTCTGAGTCCACCTCCGATTCCTCTGGCATAGATACTTCATCCCCACTTGCACTAACATTGGATGGCTCAGAGTCCTCATTGAGGAGTAGAATTTATCACCTCCTTCAGGAGTCCCTGCATTCAGATACTGCGTCAGAGTGGATCTGGGATTGACAGATAAACCTACATTGGTGGCCTGTTCTAGTTCCTTATTCCCCTGTTCCCCACCACGGCGTCAGCCACCAACAACTGAGGTTCCCCCTGTAAAATTATAGACTTGTCTGAACATGTGGGTGCAAAGGGCACTAGTCCCGTACTTACAGTAGCCGGGGGTGTAAGACCCTCACTGCTTGCTGCCGTCACTGGAGTTTCCTCATTATTATTCTCCACAGCTTCGGCGAGAGATTTGCCTTTCTCCTGGACTTTCCCACAACTGGTAAACATTCCTGGAATCACTGGTTGCTTGTCAGAGGCAGCGCCCACCTCCTCGTCTGGACGCTGCTCCTTTGTTTTAGATTTCCTGAGGACCGCCTCCACGCTTCCTGCTACCACGAGAGTAGCGTCTCCTCCCTTCTTGCCGATTGGAACCTTGCAAGTCACTGGGGGGCCGCGCTGATTCCCGGCAGCTCCCGCTCCTGCTCCTGCTCCATTGCCTGTTGCTCCGCTGTTACCACGGTCCCGTGGGGGTTTGAGGACTTTCGGCAGCATACTGATGCGGCGGGGTTGAAGACCGTGGCTGCCTGCACCCGACAGTATCCTCACGGCATTCCGTATCAGCAGGTACGCAAATGCGCTCGTTTTGCCTTGTGATCGCCCCAGCAGTCGCCTCAGACCATACAGTAGACAGTTTCTTGCCATTTAATACATTTTAGCTGATGTCCCCTCGGAGTTTCCCTGGAGTCTTAGATGGGTGGTGAACTGCAGAACCTCACGCAGCCGCCATCTTGCCGACCCGACACGCTGCCGCCTTACTTTATACTTTATTGCATAATTAATTAATACATTACAAAATATACAAATAAAATTTCGTTAAAACAATTGTCCCAAAGGCCACTGCTTTCAATACAGAAACTATAAAAAGGTCGTTTAAGGTGCCAGAGATACAAAAGAAACGATTTCATATTTAAATGTCGCTAATAAGTCTATATTTCAAGACTAATTACTGTTAATTATGGAACAGGGGATACATTTCGCTGCTAGGAAAATGATTTCTCCACTAACAAAACTCAACAATAAGTAAGGGTTAGCATTGCTCGAGCACTGGGAAATCAATGATTTTGATATATTCACTTGAGTAAACGCTTAATCCCCAAAAAGTCGTAAAATTAGAATTGTGCAAAATTACATATTTTGCGTCACAATGTTTTTTTTAAATACGCTTGTAGCGTGAAAGGTGGTTTGCAAGTATCTCGAGACAATTTTTTTACTTAAAAAGTCACACATGATACTAGCAGGAGACCAGTTCAAGCAGATAATGTCTCTCTGGCCCCATCATTTTGTAGTATACCTCTGCGTAATGCCTAGGTGTAAACCTACGATGAGTACATTTTAAGCTTTTGAAAATGTATGTGCGGATAGGCCCCACACTAATGGTGTCCCAATGCTGCTGCTGTTGATACACGAAGAACTGTTCACCATATGAAAGCCATCATGTCAAGTAAAACACTAGTCCGTGTTTCATTGTCTCATTAAGTTTCCACTCTCTCACTCTTTCTTTGCTACCCCCTAGCTAACCTAATAAAAAAAGATCTCATAATTATGTTGTATTCCTCACCTGGAAATTCTGACCTGCCTCTTTTCCAAATTCCACTTGACACAAAACGGCCTTGTTTCCTACACTAATTGCTACTGACTCTGCAAACCACATTGTTCTTGCTCTGGCGTTTGCTAAATGAAACTTAAACTGTACCTGTTTACGCATGTACAAAAATAGTGTTAAAAAAAACTATCGCCCACATAGTAATTTCGTTCATGCTAATGTCTAAACTCCATAAGTGTTCACATTGAAGTCACGGGTTATTTACTGTGGCAGGAAAATGACCCTCTGGCTGTTAGATGTGGTTGCTGTGAAGAGAGCCGGAGCACATTACCTGGCTCATGTGGGGAAGTAGACTTCTGTTGCTCACAATGTGCCCGCTCAGTCAAAAGGAATAATTGCTATTTCTGCTTTAACCACTGTTGGTTTATTATTTGTTATTATAAGTTCCAGAGGAGAAAGTACCCAGGTATAAAATATGTATTCAGAAATATAGGCACACTGTGTACAGCATCAAAGACAACATTAAACAATTACTAGACTACTAAAGTATGCTTTTAATTATGCATAAGTGGTATAGGCCTGCGGGGCTTTCAAGCACATTAAAAAGATGAAATGAGAAAGAGCAGGCCCTCTTGAGCCGAGTGGTGTGACAATCTGCGTATGGAACCGCTTAGTGATGACTTACTTTTTTCGGCTAGAAAATTAGGGCATCAACTATTTCTGGAATCGAGTACATGCACATGGTTATGGTACGTCTCTGCATCATCAGCAGCGATTAAAAACGTTGGACAACTGAAGTGCATTTACATGTTTTTATGTGTGTCCTAGATCTCTCCTGCACATTGTAATGTCAAATACGTTTTCTTCAAATTAACACTTCAAAATGTATGTAGCAAAACGTCTATGTCCGTAAAGCCTGACTGATTTAACACAGTGCGCACAAACGTTGAAAATACAGTAATATCAAAGTAGCACCTCATATTTCATTAATTGTGGTTACATGAAGTTCAAAAACTGCAGCTCCAGGCTGGACCTAGGAGCCTGCCAGGACATAACATTTGTGGAAGGTGAGTTTATCTACCGGTGCGGCGGTGCCCTACTCCTGCTTGCATGCTTGCATTGCATAAATTCACATTTCTTGCATCCATCCAGCGGGTTACATTTAATAATGGTGCCCAAACCGGTCCGCTGGCATTGCAGGAGATTGAAGGATGCTGTAGGCCAGGACAGCAACTGCTGTGTTGTGTTGTGCTTGGGGGTGAACCTGCCATCTGTTGTGAAGTAGAACTGACATCTGTTCCACGCGGGGACCTGTCATCCTTGAATACTGTGTAGGGAGATTCCAAGACGACAGTTGGAGCTGGAGGCTGAGGATGGTGGCTGCTGTTTCTCGGTTGGTGCAGAATTGTGCTAATAAACTTCTAAAGGCACTTACCGGCGTGTCTCTCTTTCAAGTGGACAACATATTACTAGCGACGAGGAGCCTGGGTGGAGACAGGCATCGTCAACTACACCAACCTCTCCTGAACTCATATCATGAACAACCAGGACAGAACTCTCTCTAACCGGTTGGTTGATCCTCCGCTGCTTTCCACTGACATCGCCACCTTTCTGAGGTATGTTCACAGGGGAGCGCTGCCAGCTTAAGGAATTGGGATCTTAGAAGCACAGTTATCTCTGAGCCTGCCTTGTGCTTCTGAACAAGCCGCCGTGCTGCAGTCTCAAGCTTTTCCCGCTTGTACCATTGCCGGCCCCCGGGGGAAGTGAAGGTCGCAGACCAGTCTTCCCTCGGGGTACTTCACTCAATGACCGGAAGGACAAGGTGGGGAGGGGGAGGGTCAAGGGAATAGGGGAAGGGGCGGGAGTAGGGAGGGTATAAAGGTGTCAGGAGAGGAAGATCTGGCCTCATTCTGACACCTATTCTTGCACTACAGAGGGCTCGCAAACGAGGAAGTACCCTCGGGGCCCTATTTAGTTGGGCTGATGTGCTCTCACTGGAGCCATAGAGAATATTTTAATACGACTCTCTTTCAGCTCTCACATTTGGCCTTCGGGGCCGGGCACAGATCGGTTGCCGCTCCGTGCTCACCCTCGGTCTGCGGGGCCCGGCACAGAGCAGCTGCCCTCGAGGATTTAAGGGACGAGCTGCCTTACTGCTCACCACATCCCTGTCTCCTCTATACAACGCTCATCTCTGTCCCTCACTATCTCGTTTTAGGTCTGTTCTCACCACTTTGCGAGACTCCTGAGTGTCACTGCTGGGGCCAGTAGCCCCCACCTTCTAGGTGAGTCCTTACACAGCCAGCACCACGTACCCATTGGTTGGGATACAAGGGGCACATGTTTGGGATACTCCTGCAGGTGCACACCACCCATCACCCTTGCCAGACAGTCCCTTTTTAAGGTAACATTCACTATAGGTACTGCCATTTAGAGATCGACTACCTGCCTGATTGTTTAAGGACTTGAATTTTTCTGTACCAATTTGGTCCTACTTTCCACAATTTGAATCTACACAAATACTGGGTTTTTGGCATTATCCATTACTTTTTTTTAAAGATGTCCTGCATAAGTTCTCGACCCGACTTCGGGTATCCAACTTCCTGTTTATATGTCACTGTGGTTGCTTAACCATGTTTTATACCTGTTTCTCTCCCTCCAGGTGATTCCAGAAGGTATATATGTCTTAATTCTTTTTTTCCCTATCACGCTGGACTACCACACGAGTCCTTACTATAGGGGACGGTACCTGACAGACATTTATCCACACCATCCCCACTAGAGTAGACGAGGAGTCTATGGTCCTGATGAAATGCCAAGATCCTATGGACGATAAAAAGGCATGAAACATGTTTACCCCTGCATGTTACACACATAATCTAGATCTTGAGAGGGTGTAATCCCCCCTCTTTAGCCACGACTCTATAGTCTTCTGTTTTTGGTATAGCATAGGCACCCAGCTAATAAAATTATTTTGTGGGACTCTGACAGCTATTTTTAATTCACACTCACTCACTCCCATCTCTACTCTTGACACACATGCCCCACCAATACTTCACATTGGCAATAAGAGAAGACCTCCGGCAAAGAGCCCCTCCGCGGGTCCGTTAGGTATTGCAGCGCCGGTCCAACGAGGAGCTGTCCGATGATGAAGCATGACACCTACCGGGGTGTGTGAGGGCCCTTGCTCCTAATTTCGCACACCTGTCCTCCTTCCTTTACTCCCCTCCCTTCCCTTTAGGAACTGCATACTCTTGCAAATGCCATTTGTGGTCAGATCTGATCATAGACCATTAGTTCACGTATTTTCTGCTAGGAAAGATGATGAGCTGAAGCCCAGTATTAGGAGATGGATAGAGGGTTTGTGTGGTTTTAATTTCCAGGGTGAGTATATTACTGGGTCCAGGAACAGAGTAGCTGATTTGTCTATCCAGGTTGCCATTAGACAGGGAGGTGGCAAGAGAGAGGGATGAATAGAGTAAGGAACTCAAAGAGTTCATAGTTAAGGGTTGGACAGAGATGAAGAGGTTTCAGAGTGTGAAGGAAGAGCTGACTTGGAACGGAAGTGAGGTGTTCAGGGGCTCGATGTTAATTCCACCCAGAGACGTAAGAGATAAAGTTGTGACTCTGGCACACGAGGGCCACTTAGGGAGGAACCTCACTAAGGCTAGAGTGAGAGAGTTGTACTGGTGGCATGGGTTAGATTGGGATGTCGAAAGTACAGTTAAGGACTGTGCTTGTTATGTCAAGAGTATCAAGAGTAAAGTATTATTGAAGGCTCTGTTGTCACCTGTGGAAATTATGGAAGAAGTTAGGTATGGATTTTGCTGGTTCTTTCCATCTTTTATCTACTAGTGAAAGATGTGTGATTTTATTAGTTGATTACATGTCTAAATGGGTAGTGACTAAGTGTGTGAGCTCAATAGACACCAGGGTTGTGATTAAATTCTTAAAGAAAGAGTTTGTTCATGAAGGGTCCCTCACAAAAGCGGCACGGACAATGGTGTTCAGTTGACACTGTAAGAAATGCAGGAGTTGTTAGAAAATCTATCTATAGTTCATCTGAAGATGGAGTTGTATTCTCCACAAACAAATGGTCTTGCTTAGCCCATGACTCATGTGGTGAAATCTTGTGTGCAAAAGACGGTAGAAAGTAGAAGGCCCTTGTCGGATGTGTTGCATGAGATGTGGTAGGCTCATCGCAGCACTCCCAGGCCAGTAACATTTAGGTCACTTTTTTTCTGGATGAGAAGAAGAGTAGGAAACACAAAGTTGAATCCTACATGGATGAGTGGAGGAATTCAAGGGCTTAGGTGGTTGTATGGGGAAGTAAACATGAGCGAACTCAGAAGAGAGGGCAAGTTGTTGAGAGGTGTGTGTCAAAACAATTACAGTAAGAGGTACAGTCAGAAAAACTGCACCAAGTCTCTGCCGTGGTTGGTAGGTGAAAAAGTACTAGTGAGGATGCCCAATTTAGTAAGGAAAGGTGAGTTAAGTCACATGGGTCCTTTAAGGGTTAAGACAGTCATGAGGAATGGTGTCAGATTTGATTATGGTGATGTTTGGAGTGTGTCCAGATTGGTGAAATGGAGTTAAATAAATGTTAACAGCAACAACAATGAACTCAGTTCTGAAGCAAGTCTAAGTCCTCAGAAGTGTGAGTGCAGTAAACCATAGGCTAAGCACTATGGTAATCACGTATTAAGTCATTTTTGAGACATACACAAGGTCTTCTACCAGACCCATTTGGTGGAAAGACTATGCTGTATCATAGCTATATTACTATGTCATAGTAATATGCTGCATTGCTCATTTTATCTCATGTACATTGTTTTCTCATTGTTTGTATGATTCTTAGTAGTTGTTGCTTTATTTTCTGTTGTTATACTGATTATAGTGCACTGTATATGCTTATGTTCTTCTAATTGCATTGTTTTTGACACTTCACATTCTTTTTCTCATAAGCTTCTTCTTGCTGTTTAAGGAAGGTTTTCTGTTGTGTTGTGCTTGGGGGTAAATCTGTCATCTTTTCTAGAGAAGAACTGTCATCTGTTCCATGCGGGGACCTGTGGTCTTGGAATGCTGTGTCGGGGAGATTACAGCACAACAGTTGGAGATGGGTTGCAGATGGTGGCTGCTGTTTCTTGGTTGGTGTAGAATTGTGCTAGTAAACTTCTAAAGGCATTTGCCAGCGTGTGTCTCTCTTTCAAGTGGATGACATAATATGCTGGTCCACCCCTGCAGCCAGGAATCTCTCGGCAGAGAGTAAACATGGGGGTTTAATAGATTTGCTCCTCTCTGTGAGGTGGCCCACGTCTATCCCAGCCCTGTGAAACATCCACAGGGTTGGGTCCATGGGTGTCATTTCCAGGGTCCTCCCATGCCAGCACCAGGAATTAAATTTGTAAGTGGATGAGGGGGATATTGCTTGGTTGAGCTATGAGCAGAGCAGCATGATTGCTCTCTATGCCCACATTGCATGTTGGTAGAAATAGGCATAGAGGGGATGGACTCTACCCAGCAAGCTGTTCCTCATTTTTCAGGTGTCATCCTTAGAGAAAGACCAACTGGATACAGCAGTGACTCTCTCTAGGATTCTGGACCACATTGAGCTACACTGACTCATGGTTGTAGTCTGCAACTATGCTCCAAACAACTGTGGCTCCACTCTCACAATTTAATGCACCGTTAGGTCCAGCTCATTCTCTGAGATGCAAGGAGCTCTTCTGTTTGCTATGGCTGATGCTTTTCTATCGTAAATCAAGGGCTTTTAGTGTAAGTGGTGAATGGTTTGGTTTTGCAGCATTGGTGCAGCGTTGTGGGAGAGGCAGCAGGTGTTGATAATTGTTTGATATCGTGCAGATATGTCTTGGCAGATTAGCCGTCAATTTCGATCAGAAATCCTCCATCGATTTTATCTCATGTCATTGCCATCCTCCATCACAACAGTTCACCATCACATCATGGTAGTGGATTAATCAAATTATGGTGGACTATCACACCAACCCTGTTGGCAGTATGCCCGCCAATGAAGGAAGCAAAAATAGAGACGGAGTAAGCAAGGACAACTAACGGGCATCACTCTGCTATGGCAGATGACGTACCTCACCAGCGATACTCCAAAGAGAGTGGACGGTCAACCGCCTGCCTGACCATCTTCTTCAATCCACCATGGTGGATAAACAGAATCCTGTCCGCCACACTCCAAATAAGGCCCTTGGTTTACATAAAGAAATAAATAATAATAATAATATGTATTATTATTATTAATACTATTATCATTGTTATTATTATTTTGTTTTTTTAAATTATAATCAGCATCATCATTACATTATTCTACTTTATTATACCATAATGATAGTTTGGGAACTTCATGATAGATGGTACATTTTATCTAGAGCGATAGCCTCGTGCACATTTTGATAAGATACAACTTTACAGGAGGTTGAAGGGTATCCACCTGGGTCATTTGCAGAACGGTAGAGGTAAGTATTTTGTTTCAAGAAAATTAAAACTTTAACAGTGGTGAAAGCGGAAAATAATTTAAAGGGCTTTGGAGTGCTCCCAGGAACGAACAAGTCAAAACTGGATAGACTGGGAATAATGTTTCAAAGGGAAATGGCCTTTAAAGCTTGTGCCTCAATTAACATTTCAATGAAGGTGTGTACATTTCAAATATATTTCATTCAAAGCATCAGTTAACACTTGATAGGTTTCAAAGGCAGTTCTAAACAAATATGCACTCATGAACAAATATAGGCAAGCTTACCTCATAGTTACAGTGGGGCTGTACTACAGAAGCTGTACAAAAGGAAGTTTATACTGCTGAACATCGACAGCAACAATATCATGGTACAAGAATATCAAGGACAGAATATCGAGGGACAACAAATCAAAAGGTAAGTTTATGGAGGGAAGTGTAGATTTAGGGTCCGATTCACAGAGGTAAAGTGAGACGAAAGTCTAACGTTACAACTTTTGGTATTCACAAAGGGCATTTACTAATCATAAATGCCCTTTGTGAATACCAAGGGCCCGATTCCGATCTCGTTCGGAAAGCATTCCGACTGAATCGGTTCCGGAATGCTTTTCGACCGACTCGACCGCGAGCTCTTCGAGGGACGGAGTACGATGCATTGCATGTTAAACTCCAACCGAGTCATACGGAACGCAATCCGTCCGACAGAACCGTCTGGAAACAGGCCTGATGCGACTGACTCGTTCGGAAACGCTCAAGAATAGCATTCCGGTTACGAATCAGACTCGGTTTAACCTGCGAGCAGATGATGATGCATCCGATGCGGTTTCAGAACCGTGTCGGTCTGTGTATTAAATGACAAGGGGGAAAAGTCAAAAACAGTCAAAACAACCATTGGCAATGCCAAATAGAAAAATAAAAAAAATTCAGCCACATCCACAAATCCACCTATATAAAGGGCCAACACCATGACCCATGATCCTTTGCTACAACTGCTAATAGGTCCAAGGAGCCACCACCACATATTCCCTGCTCCCTGCCTCACACACTCACACTTCACAAACCACACAACTTGCACAGATTTTATTTCATACAAATTCTCACAAACACACACTCTTTTTCATATTCACACTCACCCTCACCTTCACACTCACAGTCTCCCTCACCTTCACCCTCATCCTCACCAGGGCCAAAAGGAAGCAGCCACGTTTTACAGATAAGGAGTTGGAAGCTCTTGTAGATGAAATTGTCACAGTAGAGCCACAGTTATTTGGGAACCAAGTCCAACAGACCCCCCTGTCCCAGAGAAATAGGATGTGGGATAGGATAGTCGACGCTGAAGCACCTGGCATGCGCACAATGGATGATGTCAGGAACAGGTACTACGATGTGCAAAGGAGGGTCAAGAAACTGCTGGGCAGGTAACACGCCCAAAGCCAGAAGACTGGCGGTGGCCTTCCTGCACAACCTGTCCACTTCACTTCCTGGGAGGAGAAGGTGTGTGCCATCCTTTTGTCGGAGAGTGTCTATGGACTCACAGAGGCACCAGAGACTGGTAAGTACCCAATCCACATTCAAATAAAGTTCCCAATTAAACCCCTGGAGACATCACTGTAAAGGATAAAGTTAAACAAGTGACTGTTTTAACATAGAGAAAAAACTAGAGTCAAAGAGCATGTGATGTGTATGTCAGATTGATAACAAATATACCTTCAATGAAATTGAATAATGCGCCAAACTATTACCATGTACATACTTCTCACAAACTCACACCAAGGCCTTGTGCTCCAAACAACATGCACCAGCGTCAGACATCTTGCCAGTACTTTTCCACTCACTCACAGGAAAGCTGAGTCACAGGTAGGCTGTTTGGGATGGCTGGGAAGGTGAATGTGGGCACAGGCCTGATGGGACTTGTAGTCGCAGCAAACACTCCTCCTCACACACAGTCCAAATAGACCCACTGGAACTATGCATCCCTCACAGTGAGTGGAAATGTACTAGCAAGATGGCTGACACTGCTGCATGGTGTCTGGAGCACAAGGCCTGAGGGGAGTTGTAGTCAAGTCAAACAACATTCACCAGCGTCAGACATCTTGACAGTACTTTTCCACTCACTCACAGGAAAGCCGAGTCACAGGTAGGCTGTTTGGGATGGCTGGGATGGTGGGTGAAGCAAAATAACGATGGATTAAACCCAGATCTGTGACTGGGGGTGAATGTTTGCCAATGTGCAGCATTCCGTCCATCATCTTGTGTGTTTTGCATGGTGGGTGTGGGCACAGGCCTGATGGGACTTGTAGTCACAGCAAACACTCCTCCTCACACACAGCCCAAACAGCCCCAATGGAACTCTGCTTTCCTGACAGTGAGCAGAAAAGTACTGGCAAGATGGCTGACACTGGTGACTGGTGTGAGCACAAGGCTTTGATGGGAGTTGTGGTCAAGTCAACAACAGGCTCCAGTGTCAGACATCTTGATATCAATCAATCAATCAATCACGGCATTTATAGAGCGCGCTACTCACCCGGGAGGGTCTCAAGGCGCTGGGGGAGGGGGTAAGTTACTGCTCGAACAGCCAGGTCTTGAGCTGCTTCCTGAAGGAGAGATGGTCCTGGGTTCGCCGAAGGTGAGTGGGGAGGAGTTCCAGGTCTTGGCTGCCAGGTAGGAGAAGGATCTTCCTCCGGCGGTGGTTCTGCGGATGCGTGGTACGGTGGCGAGGGCGTGGCTGGTTGATCGTAGCTGGCGTGTGGGCGTGTAGAAGGTCATGCGGTCGTTGAGGTACTTTGGGCCCAGGTCGTGGAGGGCCTTGTGTGCGTGGGTGAGGAGTCTGAACGTGATTCTCTTGCTGACGGGGAGCCAGTGCAGGTCTTTCAGGTGCACGGTGATGTGGCTGTGTCGGGGGATGTCCAGGATGAGTCGTGCGGAGGCGTTCTGGATGCGCTGGAGTCTCTTTTGAAGTTTGGCTGTGGTTCCTGCGTAGAGGGTGTTCCCATAGTCCAGTCGGCTGGTGACGAGTGCCTGGGTGACGGTCTTCCTGGTTTCAGTGGGGATCCATCTGAAGATCTTGCGGAGCATGCGCAGGGTGTTGAAGCATGAAGATGAGACGGCGTTGACTTGTCTGGTCATCGACAGGGAGGAGTCCAGGATGAAGCCCAGGTTGCGTGCGTGGTCCGTTGGCTTGGGCGCGGTGCCCAGGGCCGGGGGCCACCAGGAGTCGTCCCAGGCGGAGGGTGATGAGCCCAGGATGAGGACTTCCGTCTTATCTGAGTTCAGTTTAAGGCGGCTGTTCCTCATCCAGTCGGCGACGTCTCTCATCCCGTCGTGTAGGTTGGCTCTGGCGGTGGTGGGGTCGTTGGTGAGGGAGAGGATCAGCTGGGTGTCGTCGGCGTAGGAGATGATGTTGAGGTTGTGTCGGCGTGCGATGGCTGCGAGGGGCTCATGTAGACGTTGAAGAGGGTTGGGCTGAGTGAGGATCCTTGTGGAACGCCGCAGATGACTTCGGTGGCTTCGGATCTGAACGGGGGAGGCGGACTCTCTGGGTTCTTCCGGCGAGGAACGAGATGATCCATTCCAGTGCTTTCTCTCGGATTCCGATGTTGCTGAGGCGCTTCACTAGGGTGCGGTGGCAGACGGTGTCGAACGCCGCAGAGAGGTCCAAGAGGATGAGGGCAGCTGTTTCCCCGTTGTCGGTTAGGGTTCTGATGTCGTCGGTGGCTGCGATAAGGGCGGTCTCGGTGCTGTGGTTGGCCCGAAACCCGGACTGCGAGGGGTCGAGGGATCCATTCGTCTCGAGGAAGGCGGCAAGCTGTCTGTTGACGGTCTTCTCGATGACTTTGGCCGGAAACGGAAGGAGCGAGATGGGACGGTAGTTCTTGAGGTCGGTGGGGTCCGCCGTTGGTTTCTTCAGGAGGGCGGTAAGCTCGGCGTGCTTCCAGCTCTCCGGGAAGGTGGCGGTGTGGAAGGAGGAGTTGATGATGTCCCGGAGATGGGGTGCGATGGTGGCGTCGGCTTTGTTGAAGACGTGGTGTGGGCAGGGGTCGGTTGGTGATCCGGAGTGGATGGAGTTCATCGTGCGGGTGGTGTCTTCGGTGCTGATCGGGGTCCAGTTGCAGAGGGTGGTGGTGGCGGGCGTTGGTTCGGCGGTAGGGTGCGTTGTTTGTGCGTCGAAGCTGTTGTGTATGTCGGTGATCTTGCGGTAGAAGAACGCGGAGAGTGAGTTGCAGAGGTCTTGCGAGGGGGTGATGTCGTTGTTTCCGGCGCTGGGGTTGGAGAACTCTTTGACGATGCTGAAAAGTTCCTTGCTGTCATGGGCGTTGTTGTCCAGTCGTTCTTTGAGTGCCGACTTCTTGGTGGCACGGATCAGCTGGTGGTGTTTACGGGTGGCGTGCTTGAGAGCGGTCCTGTTGTCTGTGGTCTGGTCGAGTCGCCAGGTTTTCTCGAGAGTGCGGCAGTTCTTCTTGGATTCCTTGAGTTCGTTGGTGAACCAAGGGGTTTTCTTGCTTCCGGGTCTGCTGGGAGGGTTTTTAGTGGTGCGAGGTCGTCGGCGCAGGCGGTCAGCCACTTGGCGAGGTTGCTGGCTGCTTCGTTTGGGTCTGTTGTGTTGGTGGGTGTGTTCTGGCTGAGGGAGGCGGTGAGCTGCTCGGCGGTGATCTTGCTCCAGCTCCGGCGGGGAGCCTGTTGCGGGTGGTGGTGGGTCGCAGTCTTTCTGAAGCTGAAGTGGACGCAGCTGTGGTCGGTCCAGTGGAGTCCGGTGGCGTGGCTGAAGGCGATGTGCTTGCTGGACGAGAAGACGGGGTCAAGCGTGTGGCCGGCGTAGTGGGTGGGCGTGTTCACCAGTTGCTTGAGTCCGAGGTTGGCGAGGTTGTCCAGCAGGGCGGTGGTGTTTCTGTCGTTGTTGTTCTCCAGGTGGAAGTTGAGGTCCCTAGGAGGATGTAGTCGGCTGAGGGCAAGGCGTGCGGGCTGATGAAGTCTGCGATGTCTTCGCTGAATAGTGTGCGTGGTCCCGGGGGTCTGTAGATGAGGGTGCCTCGGAGGGTGGTCTTGGGGTCAGTGTGTATCTGGAAGTGTAGGTGTTCGGCGGCGGAGAAGGTCTCGTCGGAGTTAGTCGAGATGCGGATGGTGTTCTTGTGTACGATGGCGATGCCTCCTCCCGTCTGGTTGACGCGGTCCTTCCGGGTGATCTTGTATCCATCCGGGATGGCTATGGCGATGTCGGGCGCTGAGGAGGCGTTCATCCAGGTCTCGGTGAGGAAGGCGACGTCCGGTGCTGTTGCGTCGAGCAGGTCCCAGAGTTCCACGGCGTGCCTGTGGACGGAGCGGGTGTTCAGCAGGATGCATTTCAGGTGGTTGCTGCTGTTGCTCGGCTTGGCGGAGGTGGTGCACGTCCGGGGGCAGGTGAATCGGCAGGCTTGGCAGGCGAAGGGTCCGTGGGTGCGTCTCGGTGAGGCTCGGTAGCAGGCAGGGTTCCGGCCGGCATTGAGTGCGGTGAGTGTGGCGGCATCGTAGGTCCGTCGAGTAGTGTTGCGTTGGTGGGTTCCAGGGGTTCTGGCGCTGGGCGCGGTCCAGTCGCAGACGGGCGCAGACGGGCTTGCCTTAGGCGCGCCTTCGGCGCGCCAGCGGCGCGCCCGCTGCGCACGTCCGCTGCGCGGCCGTGCAGCGGCCGCCATTTATGGGGAGGTGGGAGGGAGGAGCAGCGAATGGGCAGTCAGGGGGGCGGGGCCGCAGGGAACGCAGCGGCGGGAGTGGCGAGAGGCAGCGGGGGCACAGAAAGGAAAGACAGGGGGACAGCAGGCAAAATCACGGGCACAACAACAGTGGGGCAGCGAGGGGCACAGAAAGGAAAAACAGGGGACAGCAGGCAAAATCACGGGCACAACAACAGTGGGGCAGCGAGGGGCACAGAAAGGAAAAACAGGGGGACAGCAGGCAAAATCACGGGCACAACAACAGTGGGGCAGCGAGGGGCACAGAAAGGAAAAACAGGGGGACAGCAGGCAAAATCACGGGCACAACAACAGTGGGGCAGCGAGGGGCACAGAAAGGAAAAACGGGGACAGCAGGCAAAATCACGGGCACAACAACAGTGGGGCAGCGAGGGGCACAGAAAGGAAAAACAGGGGACAGCAGGCAAAATCACGGGCACAACAACAGTGGGGCAGCGAGGGGCACAGAAAGGAAAAACAGGGGGACAGCAGGCAAAATCACGGGCACAACAACAGTGGGGCAGCGAGGGGCACAGAAAGGAAAAACAGGGGGACAGCAGGCAAAATCACGGGCACAACAACAGTGGGGCAGCGAGGGGCACAGAAAGGAAAAACAGGGGGACAGCAGGCAAAATCACGGGCACAACAACAGTGGGGCAGCGAGGGGCACAGAAAGGAAAAACAGGGGGACAGCAGGCAAAATCACGGGCACAACAACAGTGGGGCAGCGAGGGGCACAGAAAGGAAAAACAGGGGGAGAGCAGGCAAAATCACGGGTACAACAACAGTGGGGCAGCGAGGGGCACAGAAAGGAAAAACAGGGGGAGAGCAGGCAAAATCACGGGCACAACAACAGTGGGGCAGCGAGGGGCACAGAAAGGAAAAACAGGGGGAGAGCAGGCAAAATCACGGGCACAACAACAGTGGGGCAGCGAGGGGCACAGAAAGGAAAAACGGGGAGAGCAGACAAAAACGGGCACCGGGGCCACAAGCGGAGGGCGATCTTACCTACAGGAGCAGCGGGCAGACAACACAGGCGGAGCTGTGTGGTGGGGGAGCGACCACTGTCAGTTAGCCAGAGGCCCAGATGAGCTGTTTGGGCAGTATGGGAGGAGGAGTGTTTGCACTGACTGCATCTCCCATCAGGCCCTGTCCTACACACACCCTCACACACAGCCCAACCAGGCCACCTGGGACTATGATGTCCCTGATGGTGAGTGGAAATCTACTGGCAAGATGGCTGACACTGGGGACTGGTGTGAGGAGCACAAGGCCATAATGGCAGTTGTGGTCAACTCTGACACCATGCACAAGTGTCAGACATCTTGCAAGTACACTTGCCCTCATTGTCCGGACACCACTCTTCATTGTGACCTGGTTGGGCTGTGTGGAAAGGTGTGTGTAGGACAGAGCCTGATGGTAGATGTAGTCAATGCAAACACTCCTCCTCCCACACTGCCCAAACAGCTCATCTGGGCCTATGGCTACATGAGAGTGAATGTAAGACTACTATCAAGATATCTGACACTGGTGCATGTTGATTGACTTGACTACAACTCCCATCAAGGCCTAGTGCTCCAGACACCATCCAGCAGTGTCAGCCATCTTGTTAGTGCATTTACACTCACTGTGAGGGATGCATAGTTACAGTGGGTCCTGTTTGGGCTGTGTGTGAGGAGGAGTGTTTGCTGTGACTACTACTCCCATCAGGCCTGTGCCCACACCCACCTTCCCACAAAGCTCTAATAGCACACCAGATAGAGTGGTGATCAGACAATGAGGGGTAGTATACTATCAACATGTCTGACACTGGTGACCGGTGTCAGAGTTGACTACTAATCATATCTTGGCCTTGTGATCCAAACACCAGTCATCAGTGTCAGCCATCTTGCCAGTACATTTCCACTCACTGTGAGGCACTGCATAGTTCCAGGTCTGCTGTTTGGTCTGGCTGGGAAGGTGTGTGGAGGACAGGGCATGATGAGAGTTGAAATCAGGGCAAACACTCCTCCTCACACCCAGACCAACAAGCCAACATAGAACAGACCTTCACTGATACGTCAATGAGAATGTACTGGCAAGATGACTGGCACTGCAGACTGCTGTTTGAAGCTCAAGACACTGTTGGTGAGTTGTGGTCAAATCAGACACCAGTCACCAGTGTCAGACATCTTGGCAGCACATTGCCACTCACTGTCAGGAAAGCAGAGTCACAGGTAAGATATTTAGGATGGGTAGGAAGGTTTGTGGAGGACAGAGCCTGATGGGAGCTGGAGTCAGGGCAAACACTCCTCCTCCAAACCAGCACAAACAGCCTACCAGGAACATGCTTACCTGATAGTAAGTGGAAATGTACTGACAAAATGGTTGACACTGGGGACTGGTGTATGGACAATTACGTCCTGCTGGGAGTTGTGGACAAATAGGCACCAGTCATCAGTGTCAGACATCTTGCAAGTAAATTCACACTCACTGTCAGGGAAGCTGAGTTTCAGGTAGGCTTTTGTTGATGGGTGGGAAGTGTGTGTGGGACAAGGCCTCATGTGACTTGTAGCCATTGTAAATATTTATCCTCTCACCCAGCCATGCTAACTACTCTGGGCCTATGCTTCGCTCACAGTGATGGGAAGTGTACTGGCAAGGAGGTTGACACTGCTGCATGGTGTTGTAGTCAAGTCAGACAACAGGCACCAGTGTCAGCGATTTTGTAAGTACCCTTCCACTCACTGTCAGGTAAGCATGGTTCTTGGTGGGCTGTTTAGGATGGGTGGTTGGAGGAGTGTGAGCCCTGACTACATCTCCCAGCAGGCCCTGTCCTACATACTCTATCCACCCAGCACAAAGAGCCCACCTGGAACTAAGCATACCTGACAGTAAGTGGATATGTATTGGTAAGATAGATGACCCTGTGGACTGCTGTGTGGACCACAAGGCACTGTTGGGATGTGTGGTCAAATCACAAACCAGGCACAAGTATCACACATCTTGATAATACATTTTCAATCACTGTCAGGAACCCATTCTGACACGTGGTCAGTTGTCTCTGGGTGGGAAGAGTGTGTGAAGGATAGAGCCTGGTGGGAGTTGGAGTAATGGGAAACACTCCTACACCCACCCAGAACAAACACTTCATCTGAGCCTATGCCTACCTGACAGTGAATGGAAGTACACTAGCAAGATGCCTGACACTGGTGCATGGTGTTTGGGGCACAAGGCCTTGTTGGCACTTGGACTCAAGTTTAACACCATGCACCAGTGTCAGCATCCTTGCTAGTATACTTGCCCTCACTGCCAGTTAGCCATAGTCTCAGATGAGTTAGCTGGGCTGGGTGGGAGGTGGAGTATTTGGAAAGGTTACAACTCACTACAGGCACTGTCCAACATACACCTTCCCAAACATCACAATCAGACCAACAGGAACTAAGCTTGACCACAGTGTTTTGGAATTTACTTTCAGGATGCATGACACTGCTCACTGGTGTCTGACTTTTCCACAAATACCAACAGTGACTTGTGCTCAAAACACCAGGCACCAGTATCAGCCATCTTTGTCAGTACGTAGCCACTCACTTGCAGTAAAGCATAGTTCCAGGGGTGTTTTTTTTGCACGGTGGAAAGAGTGTGTGTAGTACAGGGTCTGATGGGAGCACTTGCCATTGCAAACCCTCTTCCACCCTCCCAGCCATACAAGACCACTATGAACCATGATTACCTGACATTGAGTGGACATGTAACAATAAAATGTTAGAGACTGGGGACTGATGTTTGGAACAGAAGGCCATGAGGGGAGTTGTCTTAAAGTCAGACACCAGTTCCCAGTGTCAGACAGCCGGCAGGGACATTCTGACACACTGTGAGGTAAGCTTATGTCCTGTTGGCCTGGGCAGGAAGGTGTATGTAGGACTGGGCCTGATGAGAGTCGGAAGAACAGCAAACACTCCTACATACACACAGCACAACCACTTCATCTGGGGCTATGTATGCCTCACAGTCAGTTCATTTGTACTAGCAAGATGGCAGACACTGGGCACTGCTGTCTGAACCTATTGCAACTGCCACATTTGCCTATGTGCTACAAACGCCAGCCACAAGTGAGAAAGTTCTTGCAAGTACACTTACCAATATTTTCTGGACAACACTCTCCCTGGTGGCCTGGTGGGACTGGGTGGGAGGAAGGGTGTAAGTTTCAAAATTAGAGCACAAGCACTCAAACCTCAGTTTATCATAGTTCTTTGCTACAAAATTACAGAAAGCAGAGTCTGTGAACTCATCTGACCATGGAGTTAATGAACAAAATACATGATCTGTGTAGGCACAAAGCTAAGCAGTCACACATTTTGCTACTCACAGCCATTCACATGTGTATAATGAGATGAGAACAAGAAGCACCTCACTCACTACATTCCCACAACTTCTGGGTAAGTTTAACAGAATGTGAGAGTTTAGGCAGCCACACCAATGTGACTGCTAAAGACATGCAATAAGTCCAGTACACAGGCCAAAAATAATACCTACATAGGGAGAGAATCGTATGTATCTCACTATGAAAGTAAAGATGTGAACAACACAAACCCACCTGTGTCATTCACACGGTGTCAGGAACCAGTCAATGTCTTTGGACATGTAATGTGAACTAACCACAACATGCCCATTTATGCACATAGCTGGACACGTCCAGCAATCCTACTTTTGTCAGAAATACATAGTTATTCAAAAAAATAGGCCAGCATCATGGATGAAGGTGGCAAATCTATCTACATCAACTCATCATTAGGTTCTGTAGACTGTGTAATGTGTATGATTTGTGGGGCAGTGGACATTTACAGCAGTTATTGTGTTATGTTTGTACCCACAGGGCTAGCTGGGGACACCACTGGAACCATCCAGGACAGCCAGGCCCAAACTCTGGTCGACCAGGAGCTCTCCGGCGTTGATGTCTCTCATCCATCTTCGGACGACGAGGACCGACCTGGCCCATCTGGTTTGGGTCACCCCACAGCACCAGCGGCGGCAAGATCTGGATCCTCTGTGACCACTCCCACCTCAGCAGACAACACCCAGCTGACCGATACCCGCTCGGACACAGCAGCCTGGGACAACACCGACAGCACAGCAACACAGGGCACTCTGGAGTTGCCGGACAGCAACAACTGTGTCAACAATGAAGGAGGCTCTGTGTTTACTGTGCCAGCAGCAACTGGTCCTTCTCAGGTGGGTAGGGGTGGTGGGAGGGGCTGTGGGGACCGGCACCATCATGCAGCTGGTGCTGCGGATTAGGGGACCCAAAACCTCTCCAGAATCATCCATGCTTACGAGGATTCACAGGCAGAATTTGGCCAGGTCGCTGGGATCCTCAGGACCATCCAACAGCAGCAGGCAACCCAAAATGACAAACTGGACAGGTTCATGGAAAAAATTGATGACATGACTGAGGTGCATAGGGACATTGTCACCTGCCTCTGCCAGATTGCCACCAACATGTCAACACCTCCCTGTGTGCCCTCAAGATCAAGTGCAACAACATCTGCACCAGCCACAGGGAGGGATGTGGACTCTGGCGAAGAGCACCCTGCACCGCCACTGCCTGCACCTGAAGGTCCCCCGTAAAAACGTGGAAAGGGTTGTCCGAAGAAGAAACGGTGAGAGACAGATGGCTACGCATCACTCCCAGGAAGTGACTACCTGCTCCTGATATCCTCTATTGTGTGCCAAGCGTTCACTTTGCTGACTCTCATTGAACTGTCCCACATTGGCTGGAGGGTCTAAGTTGGACTATGGACTCAAATAACTGTGGATCTACTTTGGAATATTTCATCTAAAAACACCACCAACTGCTATCTGCATTTTGTTTTTTGTTTTTTTGTTGAGCACTCCACCATGGTGTGGACTGATTTCATCACATCATGCACTAGAATAAATCACTTTGCACAAAAACACTTGCTCATGTTGTGACTTTGAATCCCAAATGTACAAATTGAAATGTTGCACAAAATCACACAGCAGAAAGTATCAACAACATTGGTTACACATCACTTCAAAAATGTTAACTACTGGCTTGTGAGTCAATGTACGTTGTCACAGCATGATAGATAGACGCAACCAGGTTATCACATGGGGGCATGGAACAGATGCAAAGCAAGTCTATTGCCTAAAATACTAGCACCATTTGCAAGCACAATCAACAATCATTGTCAGGAAACTAGTCCATCATGGAGCATGTTTTGTTTCAGAATAATCTTTAGATGTGTGAAAACAGACAAGGCACACCTCAATGTGAAGCACAGGTTTATTCTCCAGATACAACCTGGTGCCTCAACCCAATGTAAATTCACATCACACAGTAACAAAATGCTCACAAGTAAAAAGAAATGACCATCAGTTCAAAAGGAAGTGCGTGCCAAGGATTTCCACAGCAGTTCATTGTTGGAGTATGTCACAGCATCAGGGGTCTGGTGAGGTCACAACTCTGCAGTTGACATGGCAAAGTACCTTGGTAAGGCAAAACATAGAACAGAGTCAGGCCACAGGTCTAAGCCAGTTCATTTTGCAAACAATGTCACCTGAAGCACAAGATTGCCAGTGTGGACATGAGCTAGGATTCACGGTAACACTGTACATGTTAACTTGCCCATTTCCAAAAAGTATCATACAACAAACATAATGACAATTTCAGACACTCACAAGCATACATACACATTATACACCAGCCACACAACAGCAAACAGTTGGGGGTAGTTACCTCCTCTCATTGCATACTTACACTCATGTGAAGAAGTTGCGGATAAGCTGTTGCCTTAAATACATGTCATCATCATCATCATATCCCAGTCCAGGATCCTCCCTCGCTGGTGGCTGCTGGTCTCTGTCATCCTGTATGAGTGGTATTCCTCCGTATAGCCAGGTTGTGGAGCATGCAGCAAGCTGCGATGATCTTGCACACCTTCAATGGGGCATAATGGAGGGCTCCTCCCGTCCGATCCAGACAGCGGAATCTTGTCTTCAGGAAGCTGGAAGTCCGCTCAATGACTCAACGGCTCATACCATGGGCATCACTAAACTGCACTTCTGCAGATGTGACTGGGTTACGGAGTGGTGTCAGAAACCAAGGCTGGTTGGGGTACCCAGAGTCTCCTACATTGAACACAGAAAAAATAATCAGTTTTTGGTTAACAAGGCACTATCTCACATACAATCAACACACAACACAACACACACATGCCACCTCACCTACCAACAAGCCAGGCACGGTCAGGTTGTAGCTGAGACATCAAACGGGGATGGCGCTGTTCCTCATGATATATGCATCATGTACCGATCCAGGAAAACGGGCACAGACGTGGGAGATGGACATGTAAGCTAAACATACGACCTGGACATTGATGGAGTGGTAATGTTTGCGGTTGCGATACACAACCTCATTTGCTTCTGGTGGGACCAATGCAACGTGGGTGCCATCAATAGAGCCAATGATATGGGGTATCCGTCCCAATACATAGAATTCCGCCTTGATGTCTGACAACTCTCCAGGTGTTGTGAACTTTATGTACTGTTCCTGGTAACAGAGCAATGCCTCCAAAACATCATGAAGGACATGGCTGAACATGGTTTGTGACATTCCACCAGATGTTTCCACTGTGTATTGGAAAGTACCGGTGGCAAAGAAATGTAAAGCTGCCATAACCTTCACTTTGGGCGTCAGTGCAGTTGGATATGTACGACCAGGCTGCAGATGAGGTGACAACTGCTCTGACAACTGTTCAATTATTGGCCTGGTGAATCGGTACTTCCTGATGGTGTCACGTTCTTCCATGGTCTGTAGGTCTGGACAGGGCCTGTACACTGGAGGTTGTCTGCGGTACCTATGTGTAGAGTGTAAACACAGTCGGTGTCAGGTCACAATGTACCAAGCAACATGCATTGAGACAAACAGAACATGAACTATGCACACAACTGAAGCTACAGAAAATTTGAAATACATATTAAAATTAACCCTGGGCAGAGTTCGCGGAGTTGCACTACGCGGAACACCGCAAAGTGCAAAAAAACCTCAGTCGCACTACGCGGAGCTCCGCGAGCGGCGGAGTACGATAGAAAAATGCAGTTCGCAGTGATTGCAGTGCCGGATGCTTGTCCGTACTGTGCAATCATTGCGAACGGCACCATGCACAGTGCAAGCGGTCTCTGCTTTCCTTTTCTGCCGCTCGAGTGGATTTTTACTCGAGCAGCAGCTTTCTCAACGCGAATGGGCAGTTTCTCAACGCGAGCTGTCGCAAGCATACGCGACCACTTGCAATGAGAAACCTGACCCCCCCGCGTTGAGAAATCTCATCGGGATGTTGATTTTCCACGCTCACCAACTTGATGTTGATGATCGCGAACGAGGAAAAATCTCGCCGGGAGGTTCATTTTCCTCGCTTGCGGTCGCCAACTTGACGTTGAAGAACGCGAGCGAGGAAAAAATCTCTGCTCCGCAACGCGAAGCGGAGTTTTTTGGAACTCCGCGATGTCTGCGTATCGCGGAGTGCAGAAAACTCCGCAAACTCCACAAGCGGAGCGAAGTTCACCGCCCAGGGTTAATTAAAATTTGCACAGATGACCATAAATACATATCACAGCATCAGACAGACCCTTCCCAGACATGTTACCAAGGTATGGTTACACAGTAATTAGAGAGGTGTACTGTACAAATCACAAGTGAGCAAGCATCACATACTCAACAGTTCCACAAAAAAATTTGTAAACATTCATGTTTTTGTGAACAATTACTTGTTTAATAGGTAGACAGAATAGAATCATGTAATTCAAGAGATGTGTGACAGCTAATATACACAGCGTCTCACAAACTCAATCATGTCCACCACTGTCACAATGTCATGTTGTCATGTCTACATTACACATACAATCACATACACAAACTATGTCCAATGTTGATGATGCAAATATATGTATCAACACCATCCACTGAAGTCTTGGACACACAGATAGACTAGTAATTCACATTACACAAACAAGCTGAAGAGGCAGAATAGTCACTGTCTACTCATCCAAAGGTAAAAGCTTTAGCCATTACTTACACAACGGACATCTACAGTCTGAAATCAGAACAAGTGCACAATGGGCCAAATTAAGCCTGGGCGGTGAACTACGCTACGCTCGCGGAGCTTGCGTAGTTTCGGTAACTTCGCGATTCGCGTAGAACGCGAAGTTACCGTGCACTACGCAATTTGCGGCGTAGCTGTTTTTCTTCTTCGCGCGCTCAATATACGTTCTCGCGCGCGCTGTAACGACCTACCGTGATTCTGCGTTCGCCGACGCGACTTCCTATCCGTTCGCGGGCGCCACAAGATTTGGAATCCGGCCGCACGATCCCGCAAGAGTGTGCGAACGCGAACACGTCATTCGGACGCGCGATCTGACTTCCGGCAGCAGTGTTGGTAAGATCGCGATCCCGAACACGAAGAAACTACAATCTGGCGAAGAATATCTCTCGAGCATCATAAAACCTTCTCGAAAATGATGATTTTGCTCCAAAAAACTCCTCAGATTGTGATTTGGCTGTAGTTTTTTGTGCAAGGAGTCCTTTTTCTTTTTTTACTTTTTTTTCCAAGAGGAAGGAAGTGCCCCTGATTCTCAAACTTCCTGTTCCTGTCCAGCAGGCTCCTCCCAGTGATTTGTCCATGTGCTGTTCATTTTCATTTGGATTTGGAGCTGGAAGGATCACTTTTTGTGTCTGTCTGCTGCATGATATCATTGGATTGGATTTGAGGACTTTTGGATTTGAGATTTTACAAGTAAGTTGGAGAATTGGTGTACTTGTTTGTTTGATTGGGGCTTGTTTGTACCTACATTTTTTGGGGGATTTCCATCGTTTTTAAAATTTATTGTTGTGGCCTGTAGTTTCGGTAGGGGCCTAGTTGTTTTTCTTTGATTGGAATTTCAGCCAGTAGGCCCAGACTAGAGCCAGAGGTACCCATGGGTGCATGTTTCTGTGGTGTCTGTTGAATTTAAACATCATGTAGGGCATGCATGGATGGCATTGGATTGAATTGGTAAATGTGGTTTTTGGGGTGTATTTCACTTTTTGGGTGTAATATATACCTTTGTTGGATGTGTGTGTGTTGCTTGTTGTGTAACTTTCCAACCTTTCGTAGCCCTGTGGATTTTCGTTTTTGCATTTTTGTATTAAAGCTGTGTTGTTTAGCACTGCAGGCCTCCTTTGTCTGGTCATATTATTATAGGCCTGCTTGAGTTCATTGTTTTCCATGGCCTGTTGTGACTGTGAGTGACCACGTGGCTTGGGGCCATTTTGTGGTGGTAGTTTAGTAGTGTGCTGCTTTTTCCATATAGGCCTGCATGTCTTTTCTTTGTTCCCCTTGGCTTATGCTTGTTGTGAACTTGTGGGTGGCCTGGCCATGTGGTGGCGGCCATTTTGTGGGACCAGCCACTGTGCTTTTGCCATAGGCCTCCAAGCTTGCGGCCTAGTCTGCCAGTAGGCCCAGAGGTAGTCATCCTCATGGGTGCATAAAAACTGTTTCTGTGTTGTCTGTTGAATTGTAACATCATTTTGGCCATGGATGGCATTGGATTGAATTGCAAAATGTGGGTTTTGGGGTGGTATTTCAGTTTTTGGGTGTGTGTTAAATAAATAGGCCTTTTCAGCCAGAAGGTAACCCTGGGCGTTCAGCTCGCGGACTTTGGGCAACTCCGCACTGCGCGACAACGCGGACTTACACTTTTTATCTTCTTCGCACGCTCAATATACGGTTTCGCGCGCGCGATAACGACTTTTTGTGACGATCGCGATGCCGAACACGCAGAATTTACAATCTGGCGAAGAATATCTCTCGAGCAGCATAAAACCTTCTCGAAAATGATGATTTAGTTCATTTTGCACAAAAAACTCCTCAGGTTGTCATTTAGATGTAGTTTGGTGAGCAAGGAGTCACTTTTTTTTTGTTTTACAATTTTTTTCACGAGGAAGGAAGTTGCCCAGAGTCTCCAACTGCCTGGTCCTGTCCTTTGTCTTCACTTTCTTGTTATTTTGGGTGGCCTGGCCATGTGGGTGGCGGCCATTTTGTAAAGCCATGCATTGTGCTTTTGCCATAGGCCTGCATTGTCTGTCTTGTGTTCCTTTTCTTGTTGTTGTGGGTGGCCTGGCCATGTGGTGGCGGCCATTTTGTGGGACCAGCCACTGTGCTTTTGCCATAGGCCTCCAAGCTTGCGGCCTAGTCTGCCAGTAGGCCCAGAGGTAGTCATCAAGGGTGCATAAAAACAGTTTCTGTGTTGTCTGTGGAATTTTGACATCATTTAGGCCATGGATGGCATTGAATTGAATTGCAAAATGTGGGTTTTTTGGGAGGGTCTATTTCACTTTTTGGGTGTGTTAAATAAATGCCTTTTTTGCGTGTGTAATTATAATTATGTGTTGTTGTAGTGGCTGTCTAACTTTCCAAACTGTTTTTAGCAATGTGGATTTTAGTTTTTGCATTAAAGCTGTGTGTGTTTTATCAGGCATCCTTTGTCTGCCCATATATAGGCCTGCTTGAGTTCATTGTTTGCCGTGCCTTGTGCCTGTGAGTCACCATGTTGCTGGGGGCCATTTTGTGGTGGTAGTTAGTAGTGTGCTGTTTTTGCCACATAGGCCTGCGTGTCACTCTTTCCATTGTTCCTCTTGTCTTACTGCTTCCAAATCCATCCCCATTGCCAGCTGCAGCTCTCTGATGCTGCATACATCCCACGTGATGCACAAATTTAGGCCAAACATGCTCCACTACATTTTAGTTTTTGTTCTTTACTATTCTTATTCTTCCAGAGTGTACACACTACACAGTAGCCAGGAAAGCCCTGGCCTTGTTGTCAAAGTCTCATAAATGGCTACACTGTGTGTTGTTGTTCACTGAGTTTCTAAAATTTAATAATTGAGGCCACCACCACACACTAAGTTCTATATTATATTTGTTTGATTTGTGCTATCGTTTGACTGATGTTGTTCTGGCTTTTTTGCTTTTAGGTGCACAAAGACTGAGGAGGAGGTGTGTCATCATTGCCCGTTGCACTGCCAGACAGACATCCTGCTGCTGTACACAACGTGACGTGTGACCTGACCAGACATCTCTGCAACTGAGTGCTGCTGACATCTGAAGAAGATGGGCCCAAAGAAAGCAGGTACTAGGTCCTCCAGTACCAAGAAAGTTGCTATTGAGAAGAAGGAACAGAAGAAGGAAGTGACACTTAAGTCTGGTGTGCCGCCCAGTACCTTTTTGGGAAAAAAAAATTACGCCTGCAGCAGCGGTGTCCGGGGGCAAGCTGGGGGCAGCACCTCCGCATCAGTGGGCCCAACCCACCAACCCAGGCCCAAGCACATGAGTGTGGAAGAGGTAGCCAGCCTAATGGTGGAAAGCAGTGATGCTGAGCCTGAGATAAACTTATCGCTATCTCAAAGTAGTACCCAATCAACGCAGGAGGAAACACAGCAGATAAGTGGTCAACAACAACAGCCGCAACCACCGCCCGCAATAGTAGTTGTTGTTCCTCCCGAAGTAGGGGCAGTTCAGGAAATTGAGCCTCATGCAGAGGTAGAAGAAGAAGCCACTCATTCAGAAGATCCATTGTCTTCCAAATCTCCAGCAAGGAAAAGGAGGGGTAGTCCATCAAGTTCTTCGCCAAGCCCCCTTCTGATGATCTAGATGCCACTTGGAAGCCACAAACTGAGTCTGAGAGGGAGCCACGTCCCAAGACCAAGCTAGGGAAAAGGAAGGTTCCAGAAAGCCTTACACTTATGGAGGTCGATGTAGAACAGCAGGATGATGATGATGATGAGCCAGTCATCACGAACATCACTCCCGGCCCCGAGGAGATGGAGACCAACATTATTACCCTATCCAAAATCGCTGCGAGGGATGTAGCACGCATACCTCCACAGGTAACACCACCAACACGACCTACAGCTTCCATATTTGCATTAGCAAAGGCCCGGCAGCGACCTACATCCAGCACAACCACCACCTCAGTAGAAGTAGGTAGTGGTACAGCAGCACAGAGTCAAATTCAACACACACCCTCCAGTTCATCCGGCATTGGAAGTGGCACCTCCAGCAGGAGGCCAAAGTTAAGCTCCCCAGTTTGGGACTTCTTTACGGTTAGCGAAAAGGAGGAGAACATTGCTATATGCTCCATTTGTAATACCTCTGTTAGTCGTGGTAAGCTTGGTACAAACTATGGTACCGGAGGCCAAATGACCCATCTGAAAAAACACCACTTGATCAGCTGGGAGGACCACCTTCGCGACATAAAAAAACTGCAACCATTGGTGTTGGTGGGGATAAAGGAGTAGAAGATCCGATCACGGTGGAAGAGGAAGGACAGGGAGACATTCTCTCTGGTAGTGGTACACAAGGTGTCCCTGACCCCAGCAGTGCAGTGTTAACGTCGCCCACATCTTCAGCAACATCTCAGTGGCACAAGAGTAAGAGTCAGCCTGAGACACCAAGGAGTACCGCAATCAAAAAAGTGCGTTGTTGAGCCTAAGAGAAAGGAAAACCATGCAGCCTACCATTATCAGCATGTTTGGGGGGAGGGGCAGTACGAACGCAACCACCCAATAGCACGTTTGTACAATGCGAAGCTGGCTAAAATGTTAGCACTGGACCTTCTCCCTTTTTCTTTTGTTGAAGGGGTGGGTTTTCTGGAATTTGTGTCAACCATCTGCCCAAAATGGCATGTTCCCAGCCGCTACTATTTTGCCAGAGTTGCTGTTCCAGCACTACATCACGACGTGCTGGAATTGCTTGGAAAAGCCTTGAAGCAGAGTGCTGTTCACAGTATCCACCTGACAACAGACATGTGGACCAGTTGCCAAGCCACAGATTACATGTGCATCACTGCACACTGGATCTCTTTTGCGGGGGTTAGAGAACAGATATCTGCTGGTGTTGAAGCTGCTGAGATTTTTCATGCCACTCGCAAACATGCAACTGTAGCCATGTTTGCCATGGAGAAATCTCATACTGCTGCAAACATTTTGGCAGAGTTTAACACCAAGGTCTTTGAGTGGCTGCGCCCAAGAGGGCTTAAGATTGGTTTTGTTGCCACGGACAATGGCAGTAATGTAGTTAAGGCCATGGGCGATGGTGGCTATTTCAGGGTCCCGTGTTTGGCACACTGCATTAACATTGTTGTTCAAGACTTTTTGAAAAATGAATCCAAAGTCAGCAACTTACTGGCCACCTGCAGAAGAATATGCACACATTTCAGCCATTCTTTTAAAGCCCGGAAGCAGCTGAGGGTCATTCAACGTGAGCATAAAATGCCAGTCAAAGCGCTCATCCAGGAGGTGCAAACACGTTGGAACTCAACTTATTACATGCTTGATCGTCTGTTTGAACTGTACATACCACTCAATGCTTATGTCATGCAAAGATTAGGGGAACCTACTGTGAGAGGCATGACCGTTGAGATGGGTCAATGGGACCTCATTAAATGCCTGACTGAGATGCTACTTCCTTTTGAGATCTTCACACGTGAAGTCAGCAGGGAGGACTGTACTATGGGCCAAGCTATCCCATTGTTGCACATGCTAGAGCAACAGCTGAAGGAGGTGTCTGAAACGTACGCAGGTGTGGATGACAAACAAGACGCATATCATTTGGCGGAGACCTTAGCCGCTCGCTTATCTGAAAATACAAGGATTCAAAATAACATTTTGTCACAACAACATTACATTAGTGCCACAATTTTGGATCCACGGTACAAAGTATTTCTGAACAGCAAGGCAGTAATTCCTTTTTCGGAAGTGGATGTTGCCAACTACAAAACTTTGATAGCTAAGGAAGCCACTATTTTCGAAAACGAACGGCTGTTAATTACAGGCCCCCCACCCCAGGCCATAACAAGTACTACAGGGCATCCAGAGTCAAGTTCTACTTCGGAGCCTGAGGGCAGTGCGTTTGCCTCCCAGCAGTCACCTACACCAACAATAACATCAACAACAGCAAGAACAGGATCATCCACAGTACAATCGGCAACTGATTGGTTTCTACGGCAGGGGTATGGTAAGTCCAGTGCTGATGCAAAGGCAAAAGAGGCCGAGCACATCGGAGCACCCCTGAACATTGAGCGGACGGTCCAGGCCTATCTGGATGACCCAACAGAGGTCTTCATGGATCGAAACCCATTGGTGTATTGGTATGGGAAAAGAAGCCAATGGACAGTGCTCAGCAGGCTGGCGATAAAGTATCTGGCTTCCCCTGTCGCAAGT
This sequence comes from Calotriton arnoldi, assembly GCA_963921515.1. NCBI lineage: Eukaryota > Metazoa > Chordata > Amphibia > Caudata > Salamandridae > Calotriton > Calotriton arnoldi. The sequence goes on along the minus strand of CAWUFW010003515.1, from coordinate 1,525,423 downwards.
GTCTCTTCTGAGCGTGTTTTCAGTGCTGCTGGTGCCATTGTAACTTCGAAAAGGACCAGTCTCTCGCCCAAAAGCGTGGAGAGGTTAACCATGATCAAAATGAATCAGCACTTTATACCACCGGATTACAAAATACGTGAATCACAGCAGGAAGAGGAGAGCGACTTGGATGACGTAAGTAGTGCGTTACAGGACCTACTTCTGTCCGAACCACCAGAGTTTGAGGACGAGCTCCTCTTCCCTGACAACTAGGCTTTCAAATTGTTACTTTCTTCCTTCCTTTATTTGTCTGTGTATCTGTCTTTCTGGTTCAAATCAAATCACAACAAATCCATCACCACCGTCTTCTCTTTTTATTTCCCTATTGGAGTTGCACGTCTGTGCATTTAACTGTCCACTCTTCAGAGTCCTGCTTCATCTTCCTGTCTCGCCCTAGTACATTTCCATCAAGCCAGACATTGGAGTACAAGAAATGTTGCCTTTAACAGTCCCTCCATAAGAAGTGAAACGTGACTATAGCTATCCTCCGTTTTGTTTCCGAGCCGAAACTCATCAGTGTCCGAAGGCTACCGCCTCTGCAGGCATCCACAACTCTTCAGTGTCAGAACTTGGGCAGGCATCCAAAAGTAAACTCATCACTGTCCGAAGGCTACAGCCTCGGCAGGCATCCAAAGCTCCTCACTGTCAGGACAGAAGGTACTTGGCAGAGAAAGACAAGACTCTTCGAAGAAACTTGCTGACATTTGTGCAAACTCAATTGACCAGCAATGAGCGCTACCCAGGCCGCGGCCCATCATCATCACAGTGCTGCTGACCATGTGAAGCAACTTAAACTGTGACAAAGTGCCACAGATGAATAAGACGAAAACCGAAACAGCGACTAACACTCAAAATGAATGTGGACTGGAGTAATGATGAGGCCACTGCCCCGTTAAAACAAAACAACACACCTGTCAGAACTAGGCATCTGATGATCTGACAGCCAAAGAGAAGAGCAAGACAGGTAATGATGGAATGCATTGGATGCTTGCAGACTCTGAGCGATTGCTGTTGTTTGTTGTGTTGATGTTGTGCATGAAGTCGAACTCTACTCTACTAGTTAATCGACAAAGTGACTCAAGTGACAGTCAATGTTTCCCTTCTTGTTGTTTAATAACCAAATTGTACTCCTACTACTGCAGGTGCAGGCCAATATCTGTTGCAATTTTTTAATATGGAATATGGACTTAATCGGAGTCACTACAGACTGAGTTGGAGTTGGACAACACGTACCACACCATGATGATGACCATACTATCTTTGCACGCAGTCAGTCAGTTGGATCGGAGATGATTGAAGGAATAACTGCGTTTCATGAAGTGGCATAAGGTAAACATAAACACAACAATTCAACAAGAAAGTAAACACAGCAGACCTACATGTCCATGTAGTGGTGGAGTCGAGTGTAGTCATGACTGACAGCGGCGCATTGATTTTGTCACTTAATTTTGAAAATGCTAAGTTGCTGTATATATGCCTTTTGTCTGGCTCTGTCAAAAATTAAGGTAAATGGAGGTTGGGTCACGGGCTGGTGCTGTGGTGGGCCTGTTCTGTCCTGTTGTTGTTGTAGCTTAATGCTGTAAACAGAATATACACGATATATCCAAGCCGCCTCAGTCTGAAAGTGTTCTCTCTTCTCTTCTTGGACTCCACCGTAATTGATGCTTTTTTTATTCATTGATTTTTCAATACCCCTTTTGTTTTTCCATCTAGACGTTACAGGCCGGCCTTTACCCTGTGCTATACTGGGAGACACAACTCACATTTACCTTACCAATCCGCATCAGGAAGGCCACCAAGATTGATGTGCGGAGCGTCCATGGAAGATAGGACCAAGAGGAAGGACGAGATTCAACTCCACAATTTGACCAGGATAATACAGTAACTTTAGTATCATTCATCATTCATCTTTTAATTAATTGGAATCCTTTTTTCTCTTCAATCATTACGACTGTGTGTTGTGTGTTGTTGTTTGTTTGCTAATTGATCCCTACAACTATTTTTTAATTTTCTTTGCTATCTTTAAAAGTAAGGCCAGTACAACATGGAATTTGGGTCTCTGAGGGCATATTACAGGCAAGGCAAATTGCATAGAATATACTGCTGCCCTGTACTGTCTAATTGTCTAGTAGGAGTTAGTAAGTACTACTCATTAACCATCAAGTTATCTTCATCACCATGCATGCATTTCCTTTTTCTCCCTTTATAGATTTTTTGGATAAGATCATGGTCGTCTGCCAAGATTGCGCTTTGCTTTTGTTGTCCATGCGTACTGTTTTTCTTTCTCAAACCTTTCCCCAAACCCCCTTCCCATCCATTCATCAAACCCTAACCCTCTTCCCCCGGGCTGTGATTTATATTGAGGTGTGATGTGACTACATAAAATGTACACCAATTGATCACACGCTTGCTGGGGCAGATGTGGTGAAAGCAACACTAATTCAATTTCAAGGCAGGGCGAGGAGCTTCTTCTGCTTGCCCACCCATGCTCAGTCTATGTGCAAGCCGTCACCGGCTAATAGTACATCATAATTAATTGCCGGCATTGATTGGATTCATCATCAAACTCCTACCACACAGCAGTAAAGGTTACGAATTACGATTGTGTTAAGTTAAGTGACTCACTCGACACAACTACAGTTTGTAACTTCTTGTACTAGGCTGTCCCCGCCACCATTATGTTTTATTTGACTTTAGCAGTTGCAAATGCAATATTGTTTGTTTGGCAGTCTTCTTCTGTACTGTATTTTACTTCGTTCTACTACTCCTCCCACAGTCGCTCTCAGGCAAGTGACTGTCTCTTTTTTATTTTTTTTAGCAAATGCTACTGCCAGTGTCTACTCTACTACTACCACCACAACCATGGCATCTTCTCCATTCTCTTGGGAAACCATGCAGCCATCGCTGTGCCGAACGTAATCATCATCAATCACAGGTAAGATAAGTTTGGTGGGAGGTATAATGGACTAGGAGGAGAGACTGACAGTACTAGTAGGACAAATAACTCAGTGAGGGGTACCGCATCTATCTGTTTGTGTTACATCATCGGCAGATTATTTAAATCAAACACTGGCTGCGGCCCTGCAGCAGCAAGGAAACCATGTGACGTTAATTCGTAAAACAGTAACCCCCCACAAAACATTAACATTGTATGTTTAAGTATAAATATAATTTATTACCCTAACAAAAATAAACTATCCCACACCTGACCCACCCCTCTCCCTAACCCCAACCAATGTCCAAAACGAAAAAAGTCCAAAGAATGTCCAGAAACCCCAACGCCCAATTCCCACCCACCAACAAAAGGAATAAAAAAGGGGCAATGCAACAGGGTCCTATAGTTGTTATATTCGGCGGGCTTTTAGGTGTTTGTCCACCAGTATTTTGACACGCTCCTCTAGTTGCTCCTCTAGCCGTGTCACCTGGAGGAGAATCTTGCGGCAAAATGCCCTGCAGTGGCATCCAGGGTGGGGGACAGCAGTGCTGGCTGCTAGAGAATTGCGGCGGCGGGCGGCTGCCTGACCGCGGCGCCGTACCACTGGAGGTGGGGCCTGGCTGGGGCCCGGGGCATCGGACAAGGCTGCAGCTGCTGCTGCCTCCGCCTCCTCCTCCTCCGCCTGAGCCACCAGCCGCCGGTACTCATCACAGATGGCATCCAGTTTCCGGCGCAGGGCCCTGGCTGCCAACTCCTTCCGGGATGGTTTTTCTTGGGAAGGAGTACTATCTATATCAAGAAAGAAAAAGAATATTGTTGTAACCAGTACTCTTAGCAAAACAGTAACACAAAATTAATTCAACACATAATGGCACAGTAGCACTAGCAAGAAGCACAGTACATAACATTTGTGGTAATAATCTATCTATCCTCCCACTTCCTCGGCCTCTAACATTTGTGGGAGTTTCAGGCATTATACTAGCACTATGGACTCCAGTACACAGTACACCAGTCTTCTTCTTATCTCTAGTTTAGCGAAATGACATAACCTGGTTGTAGCCGGCATGCCAGCTCGGTCATCTATGCTTGCACCCAAGACAAACATACGAGTCATGACGCAGACTCACGTTAGTTTGATTTACTACTGTCTGCAGGTGGGGAAGCTCGTATTTTTCTATTACGGGTGGCACTGGCCATACTCTCTCTGTTACATGAAGGGCAATTGGTCAATTTCACTTTCACAGTGCCCTGGCTACTACAAAAAGGCAGATTATATATCTGATCCAATGATCATTGCTTTTATATGGGACGACGACATAAGGTCAGTAGCGGTCGGTGGTGGGACTCGGGGAGTGCTGCCGGGCGGTGACGTGGGGAGGGGCAGGGTGGGGGGTAGTAAACTATGGATTACGGCCAGTTACAGGTAAGTAAACATATAAATAAATAAAACTAATTTTGTTGCGCGCACTGCATCGCATTTGGCGGTGCAGTGCGCACAATGAAATTCGCTTTATTTATTTTTATGTTTACAGTAAAGTTACCTGTATTTGGCCGCGTAATACATTGTTTACTACTACCCCCACCCTGCCCCTCCCCACATCGGCTTTGCTACTCTGGCGTGGTTTCTTTTACATTCCCTTAAAACTAAAACTGTGCATCCCGTGACAGTCTCCACCTATGCTGTCTATGATGAATACATACAGGCATCCATCCATTCTAAGTAAATGTCAATCATTCTTCTTAATCTCTCCACAAACCTTACTTTGTTTCACCAACAACAACCCATGCATCCACTCACTCCGTTGCTTGCCTTGGCTTTGAGTTTCACCCAAACACCGCTGATGATTCTTGCTATCCACAGTATCCACCCATACTGTGTCGCCCACCCAGGCAGGCATCCATTCTTCTTTCACCTTCCACCCATCCTTCAACAACACATGCATCTGATTCCTATCAGCCACCTATCCATGCTTCCAACGTATCCTTCTCTGCCAGTCATCATATTAAATCTCGCCCGTCCTTCCTCCTTCCACCCTTCTTTCCCTTTTTGTTCAACACATCCATCAAGGTCACCTGATCTGACTTTTAGTCTCCTCCATAAAACTTTCACAGCTGAGTTGGAGTCAGATAGAAGAGCCCATTGGTTAATCAAGTCACGCTGGTAATGCTATTGCTACTGCATTGCTAATGCTAAGTAAAGGGTGTCTTCTTCAACCGTTGTATAATGTTCACTACAACTTCATACCTAATAAGTCTCAACAACAGTACAGTGAGTGAAGTCAACACCCTTCCAGCTAGTGCAATGTCAATAAGTAATGAATATAACTTACCACCGCCCGCCACTGCTGCTGGCTCACCCCCTGTAGCTCCTGCAGGTGCCGCATCTCCTGCCCCCTCCGGAATGGAAGAATCGCTGCTGGCCCCGCCGGCACTGGTGGTCGCTAGTACGCCTAGATAAAAACATGACACATTTTTAGATGCCTGTACACCTCTCCCTATTTATTCGTTTTCACTAGCAACATTGAAAAAAAAAGTTAATACATACATATTATACATCACATTCACTAGTCCAAATCGGGTACTAGAGTAGAGTCAGTAGACACTAGTAGTGTTATGGTCCCTAGGGTCATTATTATACTATACTCTACCCTTTGCAAAGTTAGCCTGAGCCATGCAACCATTTTTCGCTTCATGTCTTTTGCGCATGTTACCTCGCAGCTTGTTGTGCAGTAACAGTAAGACTCCTTTTTGAGCCCACATGAGCACATACAGCTACTGTCTGAGCGTTGCGTACAAGAGGTCGAAAAACAAGCCACTTTGTTATGGAGTTCGGTTAGTCCGTATTGCTTAGCCATAAGTAACATGTTACACTTTTTTGGCAGGACTGAGAAATGCTTGCATTATACTATCTAACGCGCACCATTTTTCTCAGGCAGAAGATTCCCTTCTACGAACCAGAGATTTGCAGAGCTTATGAATGATGCATGTAACCAGTAATTCTACGTTCTACGGTGAGGAGTCTCCCAGAATTCGCACAGATCTTTTGTCTTCTATCATCATGCACTTGTTGTAACAATGTTTATTGTTTTAATCTTATGCATTTTGCTGTTGGAGCTGGCTGGAGTACACTGAATTTTATAGAACAACATACAGAGCTTGTTATTTGAAAATAAACCTTTTGAACTTACACATAGACTCTGTGGTATTTGGTGTGGTGGTGGGACTGGTGGTGGACTTACACGAGTGAGTGAGCGAAAGGGTGTTATCTGTTCTGGGTTGTGTAATCATTGGGTATCTTCGGGTGGGGTTCGGGGACCTAATGAGACACTATAGCTAGTCGTTCAGGGGATTGTGGGTTCACTTCTGACTGAGGTGTGAGGAACGTCCAAGTTCCAAACTCCCATCACCAACATCCTTATTCCTTGTGCATAGTTCTGCATGGGGCTGTGCAGAATCCCCACATCAGTAGTAGTATGTACTATATCCTATCAAAAATAGTCAAATATCTGGTTGGGCATTTTGTTTGTGGTAATTGTCAAAGCCTCAAGATTAAGAAGCCTAGAAGAGGACAACCGAAAGGACTGGACTCAGTGGCTAGAGCTATTGGTCAATTTGAGTTTTATTCAAAACCGTAAAATAAAGAGTGGCAATGCAAACTGGGCAAGCTTAGCGACAGACTAATAGTAGTAGTACAGACATTCATAGCAGAGGCAGTTAGAACTTAGAGGCAGGGATAACCAGAATTTAGAAACAGATAGTCAAGTCAAGATCAAAGAATCTTTTGTAAAAAATAGAATTAGGGAGTGGAACCAGAATTAATAGTTCGGAAAAAATAAGGTGCAGTAAAAGTTAGGGCAATATAATTGTTAATATTAACCACTGGAGGACTTACTGGGACCAGCAGCAGGGCCCTTGGTAGAGGAGCGGTCCTCTGGTGGTTGTCCCGCCGACTCGGACCCCGTGTTCTTGCCCCTGGGTGCTGCAGATCAGTGATCATGTAAGATATAATAAAGAAAGACACAAACATTAATGATTGCTGTGAAACAAATAAATTATCTAAAAAACGCTCAAAAAACGTTTTAGGAAACAAAAATTGCAATAAAATTGACCTATCTAATCCGATCGACTACTGGCTTGCGGGATTCACGGACAGTCTACTTATTTAGGAACACTAATTCAGTGTTCCATTCTGATTGATTCAAATAAAATCCAGAACACTAACTAAGCCTAAGTACCACCTGACCTAGCCCACCTATTCCAGGCGGGCCAATTGTTCATTAAGTCTGCATTTCCATTTTTTTTAGCCCTCAAAAATGCATAGATGAGAAGGAGGACACATGCATAAATTGGTGCATAATGCATACACCAAATTGTTGGTTGGTTGCGTCTGATGTTCTGCAGCTGACTGACACTGCTAAGCCTACCACTCACTAAACAAACTACAAAAGGTTCTACTAAGGACTGGGGTAAGCAGCACTCAGTGACAGAGGATGCGTCACGCAGACCGCTCAAAAATTATCAACTAATAGTAACTAAACCTAGTATCAATCCATCCACCACTATTTGACAGGAGGACAAAGGAAGGACTAGAGTCTCTCTAGCAATAGCATTACCTAACTGAAGTTCTCTAAAGTAAACTCTTACATAATAATAAGGACAAGCGAGCGCAAAGTTGCAAACAAGTAAGAGTAGCGCCCAGCACCTGTGTCCTACAATCACAGAAGATTTTGAAACGTAATTTACCTGCAATGTAAGCAGCAGTATTCTTGTTATTTGTAAAAATGTATACACAAATCACAATACTTATACTACTATATATATTAGCTACTCACCAAGCCCCACGACCTCGACACCTAGCAGGTCCAACAGGTCCTGCTCCCGGTCCAGGATGTCTGACCACCGGTGTGCCAGCTGGTTATGGGTGCGCCGGACCCCTGAGCAGCGAAACACTGCCCGGCGCACCTTCGCCCACCGGCGGTGACGCTCCTGGGTAGGGTACCCGGAGCCTGGCCTGCCGCCTGCTGCCAAGGTCAAGGGGAGGTGGCGCTGAACAAAAAAAACAAGGGCGGCCACCTCCGCCTCACTAAAAAGCTGGCAGGCTTGCACCCCTGCAGGGCGCAGTCTGCCGCAAGGCAGGCGGCTCTTGGGCGCACGCGCCTTGCCCTTCGAGCCGTTACTGCTGCTGCTACCCTTCGCCATGGTTCTGGGGTGGGAGGAGGCGGAAAAGAAAAGTTAGAAGGGAAAAATAAAGTTAGGGGAAGAAGTAGGAGCTTAAAGAAGAAAGTTATATAAAACAGTCGAAAAGTAAAAAAACACAGTAAAAAGTAGAAAAAAATGCAAAATATAGACTTAGGCAGAGAGAGAGATAGATAAGAAATAAAGAAAAATTGAAAAACAGTGTAAAAAACTAAGGATTGCAAAGATTGAGGGAGGATAGAAAAGCAGGCCCAGAACCATAGCATAGAGTGAAAAACAAGATGGCCACGCCCATCGCGACCGCGTGGGTAAATTCGCGCGATATTTCTCCCCGAGCACGCAAAAAACGTCGCGAACACGTACAACGCGTTCCCGAACATGAAATGCGCATCGCGAGCACGCTATACGCGACCCGGAACAGGAAATAAGGGATCGCGAACGGGCGGGACAAGTGAAAAACAAGATGGCCGCGCCCATAGGCGACCGCATGGGTAAGTTCGCGAGATACTATCCCCCGAGCACGCAAACAGCGTCCCGAACACGCACAATGCATTCCCGAAGAAGTAAAACGCATCGTGAACGGGCGCGACAAGCAGCTACGCACGCTCGCGTAGCTACGCGTAGCGCTCCGACGTCTTCGCGTAGCTTCGCGTAGCGCGACTACGCCCAGGGTTAGGCCAAATGCAGTGCAAGAATGCACATGCACATCCACAAAAATGTAATTGACACTGTGACCAATCCTATGCGGATAACTGGATTTCTCCAGCTACATGCTGGTATTTGCCTATACAGCACTGTGTCAGGTGCCCCTCAAGGTTAGCTCCTCATGGGAGTGCGTCTTATTCATTTAAAAGTACATTTTATTGTTTGGAAAATTAATCCACACATGTAATGCACAGAAATACAACTATTACAGAAGTGTCTGCTCTGCCGACCGATTATTCACAAGAAGCGGTATCCGCATCTGAACCGATTCGGTCACAGCCATTGTCTGTCGGTTGTTATGGTGAGCGACGCAGCTGAGTATTCAAAGGACGCGGTATCAGTATCCGTACCGATGCGGTCACAGCTATTGGCTGTTGGTTGTTATGGTGAGCGACGCGGGTGAGTATTCAAAGAACGTGGTATCCGCATCCGAACTGATTCGGTCACATCTATTGGCTGTTGGTTGTTATGGTGAGCGACGCGGGTGAGTATTCAAAGAACGTGGTATCCGCATCTGAACCGATTCGGTAACAGCCATTGGCAGTTGGTTGTTATGGTGAGCGATGCGCGTTTAGGCTCGTGTCTTCATCGTGTGGAAACCGACTTGGTTACCTCCCATCACCAATGTATCAAAGTCAATCGTGGTCCGATGATGAGTTTTTGAACGTCGCGGTAGGCGTGTCGTTTGCCAGCAATGTAATGCATTGGACCGATTAGGAAAATGCGACCGACGCAAACCTATCACTTTTGATGCATGGATTTGAGACCGCCTCTGCTGTTTAGATATAAGTCGGTCTGTTCCCTAGAGAATTCACTTGCCTGCACTACTTGCATCATTCCTGTACCTCCCCATCTCTCTGCATTTGTTACTACATCCTCTGTGAGCTACTATGGCACGGACACAGCCCAGGGCCCCAGCATTCACTGAGGAGGAGAACCAGGCCCTGCTAGACATACTCCTGCCACTGCACATCCAGCTGTATGGCAAACCAGAGGAGCAGGTGAGTGATGATTACAGTGCATTGCCATTGGACATGTGCAATTACCATGCACTACTAGCATTAGGAATCTCATTGGCAAGCATTTAAATTGTGATTTTAAAAGTTTAACAGTGTGTAGGGAACTGTTCTGGGCAGGTACACTGCTGTAGAAGTGTGTGTACTGGGGTAAACATATCATCACTGTCGTCATTTAACTTAACACATGACAACTGCACATGATGCCATATGCCTACCCCTTAGACATTGTTGCCAATCTGACCATGACCTATGCGTAGAAGTGACTGACTCAGAAACATGTTGCAAGTGAACTAAGGGTCTGTCACCATGTCATCCTTACAGGTCAACCCCCATGAGAAGGCCAAGATGTGGAGGACCATCGGCAAAAAGGTGTGTGACATGGGGGTCGCATATCGGCGCATCTGTCATTGCCGCAAGAGGTGGCAGGACCTTCGTGGCTGGGCCAAGCAGATAGCTGAGGTCCAGCTGGGCCTGTCACAACCAGGCAAGAGAGGCGTGCGCCAAAGCCTGACCCCCCCACATGCTCCGCATCCTAGCAGTGGTCTTCCCTGACCTGGATTGGTGGTTGAAATCCAAACAGCAGCAAGGAGGGGGTGAGTATGTGCATTGTCGCACGTCTTTCTTTAAGCATGCATGTTGTAATATCTTAGCCTGATGGCCCTTTTACAGGTCATAAGTCAGCCAAACCCATTGTTATTTTCAAAAGATGCATATGCAGAAGGATCTTTGGATGGCTGGTTATGCCCCTTTCCTCAGGGACATGTGAGTTAGTTATGTTCAGGCTAGTGACAGTAGTGCCGTGCACATGTGATCAGCACTAATTCAGAAAACATGTGCATGTGAATAAGCTTCAGCAGTGATGCAATAGCTTGGCATGTGTCTGCACATTGACTGATGGGTGAGCCTGTTCTCAGTGTGGTTTTAACAAATCAGTGAAGTATGTTGTAATTGGAGCATTCAATTATGGAAAGCCCATGCTATACATTCCGGCAGAATGTGTTGTCTATGTTCAGGCCTAGGTGAGTTTGGCTTGGTCAATGTGCCAATGTTTGGTCCCAGCCGTGGTGCTCAGTGTGATCAAATGTATCCCATGGTACAATCACAGCTATGCTAACTCTGGTCACATGTCACACTGGCCTTACACATGATATTGTTGAATATTCCATTCTCCCCATTCAAAAGAGTGAGTCCATGTGTCTGACTCTGTAAGGGTGACAAAACAAACCATTCAGTGTCAAACACATGTGGTCACTGGTCAAAACATGGCTGTAATTGTAAGGTATGATGTTAGGTACACATTCACAACAGTTGACGTGTGTAAATGCTCTTGACTATTCATACTTGATGGCTTTGTAAACCATGTGTTTGATGCATCACTGTCAGATTCAGAGATGTCAAATATGCATCAATTTGGAGTTAGTTAACACAATGAGATGTTAAACAGGAGCAATATCAGCTGTACAAAGTGTGCAATATGTCTAAAAAAATTGAGGGGCATTCAGACTTGGCACATACAAATGGGGACTTGTGCAGTCTAGACAGGATTGGTACACAGTGTTGACTGTACTCATGACGGATATTAGTTCAGTAACAATAGTCTCTACAGACATTGCACCCAGATGTGCCAGTGGAATGGTGTTCCACCTGAAGCATTGTAAAGCTGCAGTCAACAGACTTGGGAGTTTGTAGACCATTTTTCACATCTGTAAAACCTGTGCTGTTTTCAATGTGCAAAACATTATAATTCTTCTTCATGACACTGTGCATAGATGACACAGGATAGTGTGCCAAGTGCCTGTCACCCTAGCTATGCGTACTATCTTGGTGTTTTTCGCAATAAGGGTCAGATGTGTGAACTGACAGTAGAGAACCTAAGTTACAGGACAAATGGGATCAATCACTGTTATCTGTGTGACATGATTCATGCAATGACTACACAATGTGAATGTTTGACAAGGAAGACATTTGAGCTGTGACATATGAGCCAATGGTTCTCCATTTGATGACTAAGGATAGCAGAATGGATACCATGTCTCAATTCAATTCTGTGAATCCTATTCCTTTTGTGATGGCTTAACTCCCTTGCAGGAGAGGTGACAGGTATCAGGACACAAGACTATCAGGAGACCCCCTACCCTTTCCTCTCCTGTTCCCCCCTCAGCACAGGCACCCCACCTTGTCACAATTTAATTCTTCCCTACCCAAACCTACACCCCCGCTAATAAGAAAATACCACCCCCGACCCGGTATCAGCATCTGCCCCCCCCTCCATGAGAAGAAACAACCAAAAAAAACAATCCCCACTAGAAAATTCCTCCGGTCTCAGAAGAAAAAATCATCTCCGGCAACCCACAGTTCACCAGACCTGCCCAGTAACTCCGTCACAAAAAACCCCCCACTAAAAAGACCTGTCCCAGCCCCATTCCTGACACCCCTCAAACATTTAAAAAATCCCCAAAATAGTTAAGGCCACCCCATCCCCACCTCCATCTGCCCCTACCACTACAGCTGCCCCCCTCAATTAGAGCCAAACACTGCAGTGCAGCCCCCCCAATCAGAATCCACCACTGCAGTGGACCCTAACACCCCTCCTGATCCCATCCCTCCCAAAACCCAACCCAGTCCCCACTACTTTGTCCCCTTTGGTGCCTGGCATGCCCCCTAGATGCCCTTCCCAGGGGAGGTAACCCCTTGAAGTTTCAGTGCAGGCAAGAGTCAATGGGCAAGTTGTTTTGGCCCATTGGGCATAAGGACATTTATGGACTGGCCATTGGCCTTCTGTTTATCACGTTTCTTCATTTTTATTCTGAATAAAGCTGGTTTAAACTTTTTTCTTGCAGATCTGTGTTTCAGATATTGTTTTTTAGTTAACTGTAAATCATATACAATTACTAGTGTAAGTATATGATGATGTTAGTATTGCAGGGATTGCATATGGTCGAGGGAGTATGTTCCCCTTGACAGTATGTTGTCTGGATTTTTGTGTCTACATTTTTTATGTGTCATCATCCACATCTGTTTTGGCTATGAGTGTGACAAGAAGTCACACACCTTTACTCTTTCACAACACAATTGCACATAGGTCATGCTTACATATGTCAACATGGTGCAAGTGTCTCACAGCGCAAAGGTTTTGGAGAAGCATGCTGCATATGTTTAGGATGTGCTGAAGTACACCTGTCTCATTAATACACCTGGATACATATTGAGTTTGACTATATGGCAGTGACTTTGGACACACCCATGTAGACAAAGTGATGTTACAATACTTGTATGTGACTGGATAGTGGTGGACCCATTTCTTCTTCAGATCTGGTAGAATAGTGGCAATGACAACCTTGCCACAGGTGGCATACCACTGTGGGAAGAATCCATTCATGGCTGTGAACTCATCTGATGCATTTCCTGAGCCCATGGTGAGTGTAAGGTGAGCAGTATTCTCACAGTTTTCCGACCCTGTTGCCTCAATAGGACTCCACTTACTGCAGGGATTCTTGTCAGGCAAGGTGTGTGTTGTCTTAATAGTCCAGTGCTTTCTCATTTATAAGTCAGTCATGCCATCCTGCTTTTGTTTGGTGACCTTACATGTATGGTGTTTTTTAACTGTCCAAGCTTGGATTTCATATTTACAACCACACACCAGTTGTAGTTGAGCATATGAATTGTATGTAATTTGTCTTCTGTGGATGACTGACAATGGGGTTGGTTAAAGCTATGATTGATGCTGTTCCATGTCACACCCAGCTGAACTATAAAGGCTGTGATGTCTGTTGGATTGCCAAGTGCTACTTGTGGTAAGGAAAGTGGACAGTGAGTGCACAGAAAGGATGTGTGTCCATCTATTGTGCAGATGCTACAAGATCGGGAGTCTCCACCATGCTCTTAGTTGCCACACATGGGAGGATGTGTTTATGGGAATATGCGTCCTAGCTGCAGATGTATTATCAAGGGTTCATGTTGCATGTGCTGAGTTTGCTTAAACAAGGGTAAATGTGAGAGTGACTAGTATTTAAATTTTGGGTTGGAGTGGCGATTCATACGTCATGGTGGGCAGGACAAATTTAGTGATTGTCAGAGAGTGTAAGGTATGAGTTAAGTTCATAGGCAGATCTTGTGTAGGAGACATGAGGTATCCACATTCACCCTATGTGAGTGTTTACAGATACAAGGATGTGATTCAGAGTATGCAACTGGTTAAATCCTGTGCAAGTTATGGTATGAATAGGTAGATGTGATAGGTGTTAAACCACTTAGACAATTTTTTATTCTGGCAGGAGATGAGAGCTGTAGTCTGTGCCTCTACAGTGAGGGATGACTGTAACTGGGCATTTCCAATGAGTGAGGATAGTTGTTGATGTGCATAAGTCAATGGTGGTATGGAGCATGTCAGTCATATGTGGATGTGACAGGGCCATAGTGAGACAAGGTTCAACTTGTCATTTGTGACAAAGTGGATAATTGTATGTAAAGGGTATACATCATTTGGGTAATTTAGGGTGCTGAACAATGACATATGAGGTGTAGTTTAGTTGATGCATATTTTTTTCTAATATGTGGAAGCATCTGTTTCAGAAATGACAATCTGAAGAACTTAAACAGAGTATGGTGGGTGTTTTTCATATGCAAATGGCTGAGGACATATCAATAGAGCAATGTAAGTTTCTTGTTGTGAGATGTGTTGATGTGTTAAGTGAGCATGTCAGAGTGGACTATGATGCTGCATGTTGTTAAATGAGTGCAGTCCAACATTATTGAGGGTGCAACTGGGTATGAAAGTGGTCCATTTGACATGTTACGTTTGACGTTTGCTGATGAGGTGATGTGTACAATACATTGTATACATGTCATGTATGTGAGAGTGGTTGTGTACATAGTGAGGAAGATTGTTTTTGTGAATGTAGGTGTTGAGGTGAGGAGTGCAGTGCAAGTGTAAGATTGTGAGAATGAGTTTGGAATTGTTTTAGTACACTGATTGAGCTTGTGTGTCACACATACTTTTCTGTCTAGATGCACCAGAGTGTGCCTATGTAATGCTTGTATGTGTATGATCGTTTTGTGAGATGAGCATGTACTTTGAGGTGGATGTGAGAGGGGTCATTGCCACACAAGTCGAGATAATGCAGGCCATGAGGTAATGTTTAAATGTACATATGTGTAGATGATGTGTATGTAAGTAGGCATGAACAGTAGCCAAATTTAAAATGAAGATGTTCAATGTGTTTGCTGCAGCTTGCTGTCTGCCACTGAATGTTCATGACTGATTGTTGTAAAGGCCGGTCTGTATATACAAAAACCTATTGTCCTCACAGGGCAATTTGCCTCCACCTAGCCTTGCCTTTTCTGAGTTGTATGTGAGCAGCTGTGTGGAGTTACCCTTTGTAGGTAGTTGTAGTCACTGATTGTTCATTCTTGCCCTTGCTTACTGCATTTTTATGGGGGTGGTAATTGCTTATATTGGCATGTCATGATGCAGGAAAAATGGATGACAGTCCATTGCTTAGAGGGCTATAGCCACCTCAAGTGAGAAGTCAATGGTGTGTGTTTTTGTGCCACCTGGTGTCAGACTACTCCAGATACACATCCCCACACTTCACAGTAGACTACACATGCATGGTTGTGTTTGGCATTCTGACATTGTGACTTCAGGGTATGGTGACACCAAGGGAGATGGACTCATTGTGATGTTATATCAGCTTGTGCTTTGGTAAACAAATTGCACTGTATGCAAACACACGTGACACTGGAACATTACACCCTGATCCAATGAGTGTTTGCTTTGTCACTATTTTGCAAACTCTAATGAGGTTTTGCAAGGGTAGCCCTTTTTGCACTGTAAACACGGCCCTAGAGGATGATGTCAATATGCCTTTGTGTAATGTCTCCTTGACATTTTCATAGATTTGGAGACAGTGTTTCAGAGCCAAATATGGACAAAGCAGACTTCATTCTGCACATATCCCTTATCCTCACAAGATGTACCCATATCCCCTGGCTTCAGTATGTCTATGTCGATTGTGTTTGGGAGCCACAGATTGTGCCCCCCACCTGGCATCCTCACCAGTACTGTCAGCTTATCTTACCCAATAGGCTGTGCACAGACCCTCCAACACTGTTGGTGGATCCTACATCCTGAGACTCATTCATAGTCCTACTACTCTGTAAGACACAATCTGCACATTCAAAATGGGATATTGCTTAGCGGCACACACTACGGTCCGAGGAGGTCGATGCAGAATTGTTGTGAGTGCCATTCTCCAAAGATGACCGTGTACACATACAGATTGGGAGTTCTGTGCAGCGCCCTCGGTCCACACCTGGAGACAGTATCCCACAATGTTGTCGGCCCATGCTTCTTTTCAATACAAGATGTATTTTGTATACAAATTATACATTGACAAATGTGGCAGAATCACTTCTAGGTTGTTGTACTGGGAGGCACAGTATTCAGTACAGAGTGGCAGGGGCTGTGGAGTAGTGTGTTGTCTGGGCCAATATCCTCTGGGCGTGAAATGTACACAGAGGCATCACAATGTCCTACTTTGTGCGTACATTGTATTTCTGTTTCCCTGTGATGTATCAGTGTGTGTTGTGGTGGGCTCATGCATTAACTTTGTGATACAGACATATGTGTGAATAGGGCAATTCCTGTTCGACCATCAATAGTGTCTTTTGAATACCATTTTTGTGAGCTAGGTGTACCTACCTGATGATGACATTCCCTCATTGAACATGCCCAACATGCTAGGGACCCATGGTCAGATTGGGATCTGAATGATGCTCTGGCACTAAGTAAGTAAAAGGCAAATATTCTCTGATCATCTCTTTGATGGTAGCTTCTGTGCTTTTGGCTGTCAACGGAGGTTTCACAAAGACACACTGCTGTTGATCAAGATGGTGGTGTTTATGTTGAACTGTCCAAATGAGACTTGCCTCCCCGCAAGGCCCCTACATACGAAGCAGTCTCCCTGCACCTGCCATGTCCTGAAAGTGATGGGCGGGTGTGGGAAATGAGACAGCTTCAGTCATGGCACGCAAGGCAGTGCGCAAAGGTGAGTATGCTCCAAAGGCTGTCCCCCAGCCTAAATTTACAGCACAGCTGGTGAGTGGACAACATACTTGTACCAAATTGCAGTGGCCTGGTGGGGACTGGTGAAGTTAGTCAGTCTCTTGGTGTGTTTTACAGGGGCCCAAAACCGTGGCCCACATGTGACCCTGATGCCCCGGACCATCAGCCAAGGTCCAATTTCTCACATAGCCAATCCAAGTCTATGCAGAGCACTTTCTGATCAAAGTCAACACCCAGAGGGCTCTATGGGCTTCAACCCCCCCGTTGTGTGTGTCAGCCCAGGCTGAGACAGCTTCCACACACACACACACACATACAGTCCTTGAGCTGCTGTGTGTGGCTGGTCTGTCATGTTTGTGCATCAGCACCTGAGTATTTCACATGTTTTTAATGGACCATTTACTAGAAGATGAGGCTTTATTTGTTTTTCAACAGACCCTAGAGCACCTGCATCTCCACTCTGCCCATTTGTCAAAGTTGCCAGTTACTTTCGCTGCCACAGTGTGGGAATGCATTTCCTGCAAAATGACCTTTGGGTCTTTGTTTTACAGAATTCCTGCAGCATGTACTCCACCTGTAGGTATTGAGGCACTTTGCATTAGCACCAGTTACATTATTCAGGTACACATTGCTTGGGGTATTAACCCCCCCAAACCCCATGTTTGCCTATATATTGCTTGGGGTATTAGTCCCCCAGCCCTCCCTTTGGGTATGAAATGCTGTGGGTATTGGCCCCCTTAATCAATCAATCAGGGAATTGTAAGCGCGCTACTCACCCGTGAGGGTCTCAAGGTGCTGAGGGGGGGGTCCGCAGATCTGTTTAGCCGAAGAGCCAGGTCTTGAGGGTCTTCCTGAAGGTGTTCAGGGAGGGGGCGCGTCTGATGTCTGCCGGTAGCTCGTTTCAGGTCTTGGCTGCAATGTGAGAGAAGGATCTTCCGCCTGCTTTGGCTCTGTGGATGCGCGGGGTTTCGGCCAGTGCGAGGTTGGAAGATCGGAGGTTTCTTTTGGGTATGTAGAAGTTGATTCTGTCGTTGAGGTATTTGGGTCCGTTGTTGGGTAGGCATTTGTAGGCGTGAGTGAGGATTTTGAAAGTGACTCTTTTCTCCACGGGGAGCCAGTGGAGACTTTGTAGGTGTTGGCTGATGTGTTCGTGTCGGGGATGCCGAGGACGAGTCTGGCGGCGGTGTTCTGTATTGTCTGGAGTTTGCGGAGTAGGGACTTGTTGATTCCGGCGTAGAGTGCATTTCCATAGTCCAGTCTGCTGGTGATGAGTGCGTGGGTGACTGTCTTCCTTGACTCAGGGGGATCCACTTGAAGGTCTTGCGGAGGATGCGGAGGGTGTTGAAGCAGCTGGAGGTGACGGCGTTGACCTGTCGGTTCATGGTGAGTTGAGTACGATGCCGAGGTTCTTGGCGTGGTCTGAGGGGGTAGGTGGGCTTCTGAGGGCGGTCGGCCACCAGGTGCTGTCCCATGCAGAAGGGGTGGTACCGAGGACTTCTGTCTTCTCGGCGTTGAGCTTCAGGCAGCTGTTGGTCATCCAGACTGCGACATCTTGCATTCCTTTCTGGAAGTTGAGTTTGGCAGTGGTGGGGTCTTTGGTGAGGGAGAGGATGAGCTGGGTGTCGTTGGCATAGGATACGATGTTGAGGCCGTGTTGTCGGACGATGGCTGTGAGGGGGGCTATGTAGATGTTGAAGAGGGTGGGGCCCAGTGATGAACCCTGTGGGACTCCGCAGGTGATTTTCGTGGGGTCGGAGAGGAAGGGTGGGAGTCTGATCCTTTGGCTTCTTCAGGTGAGGAATGATCAGATCCAGTCCAGGGCTGTTCCTTGTATGCCTGCGTCATGTAGTCTGGCGACTAGTGTGCGGTGGGAGATGGTGTCGAAGGCCGCTGATAGGTGGAGTAGGATGAAGGCTGCAGAGTGGCCTTGGTCCAGGAGGGTGCGGATGTCGTCTGTGGCGGCGAGTAGGATGGTCTCTGTGCTGTGGTTGCTTCGGAATCCGGATTGGGACGGGTCGAGGATGGCGTTCTCTTCAATGAATCGCGTCAGTTTCCTGTTGACTGTTTTCTCTGCAACTTTGGCTGCAAAGGGGAGGAGCGAGATGGGCCGATAGTTCTTGAGGTCGGTGGGGTCAGCTGTGGGCTTCTTGAGCAGGGGTCTGACTTCTGCGCACTTCCAGTCATCTGGGAAGGTGCCTGTTTTGAGGTGGTGTTGATGGTGCGTTGTAGTTCGGGTGTGATGGCGGCCGCAGCTCTGTGGTAGATGTGAGGGGGGCAGGGGTCATGGGGGCCCCCGAGTGGATGCTTTTCATGGTCGAGGCGGTGTCTTCGGCCGTGATCGGTGTCCAGTTGGAGATGGTGGGCTGGCTGGTGTTTCTGGGGGGTGGGGGGCTGTCTGTGGCACCTGGTACATGGTCAATGAAGTTGTCGTAGAGGTTTTTGATCTTGAGGTGGAAATAGGTTCCAAGCTTGTCGCAGAGGTCTTGGGATGGGGTGATGTCTGTGGCTTCGCTGACTGGGGTTGGTGAATTCTTGTCCCGCATTACAGCCGCCACCTGCCCTGACCTGTCTTGAGACCAGGGACACTTCCAGGACCACCAGCAACCGCGGCAGGAGTCGCCAGCAGCCAATCAGAGCGTCATGAGGCGCTTCAAATCCAAACGCGGGCTCCCGCAGCGTGGGTCCCGCATTACAGCCGCCACCTGCCCTGACCTGTCCTGAGACCAGGGACACTTCCAGGACCACCAGCAACCGCGGCAGGAGCCGCCAGCAGCCAATCAGAGCGCCAGGAGGCGCTTCAAATCCAAACGCGGGCTCCCGCAGCGCGGGTCCCGCATTACAGCCGCCACCTGCCCTGACCTGTCTTGAGACCAGGGACACTTCCAGGACCACCAGCAACCATGGCAGGAGCCGCCAGCAGCCAATCAGAGTGCCAGGAGGTGCTTCAATCCAAATGCGGGCTCCCGCAGCGTGGGTCCCGCATTACAGCCGCCACCTGCCCTGACCTGTCTTGAGACCAGGGACACTTCCAGGACCACCAGCAACCACGGCAGGAGCCGCCAGCAGCCAATCAGAGTGCCAGGAGGCGCTTCAAATCCAAACGCGGGCTCCCGCAGCGCGCTGCGTCGCTGCGGGCGTGCCCGGGCAAAGCCCGGGCCAAGGAGCGAGCCTGTCTGCGCCCATCCGCGTCTGTTCGAGTCTGGTCTGGGCCCTCTCTCTTGGTTGCCATCTGCCTCTTACGTGTAGTCCTTGTCTGTGTGCAATTATATAGTGGAATAACTTCACCCATTACGGCGGTTCGCTTTAAGACTGATCTGCGCAAGCTTTAAGGATTAACTGTAAGTTCTATCCGCTCATCTATGTTTCTGGTTGTTCTAGTGCTTATTTTGTCCTGTAACTGGTCCACTCTTCAATCATATAGTGGGTTACCCTTGGCAGATTTAGGACAGCTAACGAGTATCCAATTCTCCGGGGCGCCCGTATATTGTGTTCTGTGTTAACCAACTCGACCAACTTGATAGAAATGGGGAAGCGCACGACAACTGCTACCTGCCATGCACCACCACCGCCTATTCCCCCTTCCATACCTCAAACATCAATCAATAGGATGCTACAAAGGGCCATAGGAGTGGTGGCTACAGAGATTGAGCTCACAGAACGTAGACTGTCACTTACACCGGACCTTCGTCCAGCTACCCAAGAAATGACCTCCCTCACATCTCATAGTGATTTGGATCCAACCCTGGATACATCCGCCAAGATTCGCCCATTAGATGGAGAAACCGGAATATTGGCAAAAGCAGTAACCAGGAGGCGGGGTGTCACCAAAGGTTTAGACAAGCCCGGTAACAGCAAACAGGCCGCTAGGTCCACTAAAGTTGGGACCAAGCGGAAGAAACTGAATGATGGATCTTCAGAGCTACTAGATATTGCCTCCGAGCAGGCTGCATCTGAGGGGCAGTCCAACCAAACAAACTCAACGACGGCACCACTACCAACATGGGCGGTTCCCATGATGGAAATCTTACAGGGTCATCTAAGAGCCATTGTTAGAGAAGAGCTTGCTCATGTTCATGCTCGCTTGGACAAATTACTTAAACTCTGTTCTAGCACTGCTGGGAATCCACTGCCATCTCTTTCATTGGGTGGAGAGAGTCGTTCAGTATCTAAGGCCCCCACATCGTTGAGAACAGATGACCCGACTGACAGGCCCAGTGTATCAAGTAGGTCCATTATTACTAACCCGGCAAAGGATGGCGCCCGAACAGCGATTGTCTCAAACCTGGGGGCCATGACATTAAAACCCACAGATTTTATGGAAAATAGAGCTGAAACAGTTGGGTCGAATAATCCGAATGGCATGGGGGAGGGTCCACCTCCAATTAACCTCCCTCCAGCATCAATCCCATTTGTAACTGTCCTCGTTGGCGTCCCTGCTTTAAAAGATGGTCAGAATGAGTCTCAATACGAGTTAAAAAACAAGTGCCTCCATTGGCTAGTTAGATATTGTCGCTTCTCTTATGCCAATGCCAATAACATACTTATGACACGCAGGGTAGCTTGGCTGGGCAATAGACCTAAAGATGCTGTTGGGGATTCTGTTATAATAAATTTTAGGGATACCCGCATTGTACAAAATCTTTTATATCGGAGTCAATTCTCATCTATCATGGGCACAGCCATTGGCCTTCTCCCCCTTACCCACTTTCATTTGCCAACAACCCCCCATGGTACAAGGGCCAACTATAGAGCTGGTTATAATGAGTGGCACTAGAACCCAATATCAATGAGGCAGGTTGCCGCACAAACAGGTCCATACACTTTCAACCTGCCCCTGGCAAATAGATTTGGGGCACTTGAAGAAATAGATTGACTTATAGGGGAGTATGAACCCAAGTTGAATGGTAAGTGGGAATTTTCAGGGGATAGGGTCCATAAGTGTAAAAGAAGGGCATGTAGTCCCATAGCTACCGTACCATTCTCAAAACCCAAAATTGATTTCAGAGGCATCAATGCCTATACTCAATTGTCCCCAGTCCTTTCTCTGTCAACCTCCAACTTTCATTCTTTTTCAGTCATACTGGACTTAAGACCTACTTTCCCCACATATATCCGTGTCAGCAATAGTCATTCTGACTCCCTAGATCCCATAGGCACCCCAGCTAGGGTGGATAAGAAAAAGGACCCTATAAGCTGCTCCAGGATCGTGTCTATATTGCCAGTGGTTTCCAAAATATCCCCAGCTAATGTAGTCCAGGGCGGCTATTCTGCCAATTCTAGTACCTTAACTAACATTAAGATCTAGTCCTGGAATGTAGCTGGCCTTAAAAGTAAACTAGTTTGCCCTGATTGGGGGGAGCTTGTGGATTCTTGTGACATCTGTATGTTCCAGGAAACCTGGGCAACTGAGGAACTAACTCGCTCCGGTTTCGTTTCTTTCTATGTACCCGCTGTATCTAGGGGTCAGGGTAGACCATCAGGAGGACTCAGTACGTGGGTTGGCTGCCATCTAGGATGCACAATCACTCTGGTGTCGCATAGCTCCCCAGATATTTTGTGTCTATTATTATCCTTTTCCCCTGAGCTCAACATAGCTCTAATCAACATCTACTCAACGCCGGTAAGGACAGGCCAAGAATCAGCAACCATAGACCAACTGGATGATTTGTTATCTGGCTGTGTGAATAACGCGCTAGTGGTCCTGGGGGGCGATTTGAACTGCCAATTTGAACCCTTGATAGAACTGATTGATTCCGCTGATACAGAGGAGGATGAGCTATGGTCTATCCCTGATACTAATATCCCGTCAATTAGAGCATGCACATCTTTGGCCCTTCAAATAAAGGCACTCACCCTTAAGTACTCTTTGCGAGCCTGTAATGGTCGCTTTAGGTCAGAATCCTCAGGGAGTTGTACATACAATAGAGTTGGGCATTCTTCCATTTTAGACTATTTTCTTGTTGAACTTAGATTGTGGGAGCTGGTTAAGGATTTTATCATTAAGCCTCGCTTTGACAGTGACCATAACGCCCTATTACTTAAACTTGCTGTCCCCATGCCAGGAGCTCTATCAGGGCATGAACCTGCTAGCGACCACCCTCCAACCTTATCTAATGACAGGCGAAGAGTCCGATGGGCGTGGCTGGAAAAAACACCCAATAAGATGGCTCGATTATTTGAAGCAGTCATACCCAATCTTGAGGCCATGTCCGAGCTCGCAAATAATGGAAGTAACACACTAGCCCCCACAGAAGTAGCAAAGGTCAACGAATCTACCTCCTGCAAGCTAGGGGAGGTATTCTGGCCTTTATGTGTAAGGGGACGTGGGCAGAGGCCTTCACTGACATGGTTTAACGACCAGTGTCGGCTGGCTAAAAAGGCGTTGTTGGAGGCTATTAGATCCAAGTGCACGACCAGAGTAAAAAAAGCAAGGTCTCTCTATAAATCTATTATTGCGACTGCAAAAAAGGACTGGGAAGTGGACAAATGGGATAGCTTGAAAAAGGCCCTGGAGGCCAAGGGGATGAAGAAATTTTGGTCCATTATTTCTAAGCCTGGGCGTAGTTCGCGAAGTAGCGCTACGCGAAGCTACGCAAAGTGCAGTTCGCACTACGCGAGCTACGCGTAGCACTACGCGAACTGCGTAGTGCACTGTTTGCAATGATTGCACAGTGCCGGATGCTTGTCCGCACTGTGCAATCATTGAAAACGGCATCTTGCACAGTGCGAGCTGTCGTTTTACTGCCGCTCGAGTAGATTTTTACTCGAGCGGCAGCTTTCTCAACGTGGACTGGTAGTTTCTCATCGCGAGCGGTCGCGAGCATACGTGACCACTCGCAATGAGAAACCTGACCTCCCGCGTTGAGAATCTCGCCGGAGGTTTATTTTTCACGCTCGCGATCGGCAACTTGATGTTGCTGATCGCGAACGAGCGAAAAAGTCTCGCCAGGATGTCTTTTGCTTGCTCGCGGTCGCCAACTTGACGTTGAGGACTGCGAGCAAGCAAAAAATGACCGCTGCACTACGCTACGCTACGCGTGTTTGCACTGTGCTACGTGCAATTCGCGTTGTGCGAAGTAGCGCAAACTTCGCAAACTACGCGAGCGTAGCGTAGTGCTTTGCCCAGGGCTAATTATTTCCTCTGGTAGCAGCTCAGGAAAGGTGGCCATAGAGCCTAACATTGATGCTAGCTGCTGGGAAGAGCACTTTCTGGCTCTCTATGCCCCATGTGTTATGGGAGCTAATTCTTCGCCTATAGAAAACATGTCACCTCTTTTTGCAGACACACCCATCCCTGAGATTACCCTGAGTGAAGTTACAACAGCTGTAAATAGGATAGTGCCCGGTAAGGCTGCTGGCCTGGATAAGATCCCAGGGGACCTCTTCCGGGCTGAACATAAGATCTGGTGCCCCTACCTTTGGGTGGTTTTTAATGCCATCCTTCAGGGAATGGTCCTACCTGCAACGTGGTCTGGAGAGGAAATCCTCCCAATAATTAAAAAGGGTTCACCCACAAAACCAACTAATTATAGACCAATTAGTCTGATTGATGTTTCCCAAAAGGTATTTGCCAGGATTATTGTAGGTCGGTTGCAAGCCTGGCTGGAGGAGCACAACATCATGTCCCCATTGCAGGCTGGGTTTAGAGCAAAAATTTCCACAATAGATCAGGTTTTCAGGCTGCAACTTCTTTATTGGAAAACTGTACATCTTGAAGGAGGCAGCCTGTACCTGGTCTTTGTGGATCTTAAGAGTGCTTTCGACCTGGTCCCTAGAGATGCATTGTGGGGGGTACTGAGCGAACTAGGGCTACCACACTATCTTCTAGATATATTGAAAAGACTTCACACCGGCAATTACGCCCGAATTCGCTTTGGGAAAAAAGGGGAACTGCCTCAGCCTATTCCCATTGAGAGAGGGGTAAGACAGGGATGTGTCCTTGCGCCCACCCTGTTTTGCATATACATGAATGGTCTGGTAGGCGCCTTGAGCAAACTCAAGGACATAGATGCCCCCAAATTAGCGCATAAGCAGATACCAGCCTTGATGTTCGCTGATAACACCCTACTCTTATCTAAATCTCCCATGGGAATTCAGAGAATACTGAATGGGTTTTGTGAGTTCTGTAGGAGGTACTTACCTCTGTTGGGCCGTATTCCAGAGTTTACTACCCCCCCCTGCCCCTCCCCTGCCCCGCGTCACCGCCCGGCAGCGCTCCCACCAGGAAACGCTACTGTGTAGGTACATATATGTGGAGCTAGGTATAGAAAATCTAGACTTCCTCTCCTCTTGATATTTTATTTCAAATGTTCTGTCCCCAATAATATCGATATCATCGATATTGTAGTTTCGATATTTAGCGGGCACACCCAAAAGGAGACCTTCTTCAGAGTGCCAATAGCAAGGTAGTCATGGCTAGAACTAGGTCATTGACAGGTAGTCATTGTAAGAGCTAGGTCAGTGGCAGGTAGTCATGGTAAGTGCCAGGTCATTTTTCAGGACTTTGACCTGATTAGAGAAATTAGCCCCATTTCCATTTTCAATTTGGGCTGGAACAGGGACAGATACGACTCTTCAGGACCACTTGCTTCAATTGACATGATTTGAGCAAGGACAGATCTAACCATACTGCACTACTTTATCCATTGGTGGTGCTCCAATCAGAATCACACCTAAACATATCTAAAGTACCTGAAGTACCCTTTTTCACCTGAGGTTCCCAAGGATATATCCAACCATGCAGGGCATATTTATCTAGTAGAATTATGATATCCCTGTTGAGAAGTACTGATAGTGCCTATTAAAAGCTTTAATCATCGATTTAAAAATATGATTTTCCTTAATACGAATTTGTGATACAGTGCCAGAGTGGCCCTTCTATTATGCATAGAACAACCCTGTAGAGACAACTCAGTCTGTTTTCATTTAACATGTGTGAGGGGTAATGTCCCATTAATCACCAACTTTAGAGAGATGTTGTGACTGTTTCCCAAAGGTGTAGCAGTCTGGAGAGAAACAGGTGATTAAAAGTATAACAGCCTGGTTGACAAGTATAACACTGTTTAATAGAAACTATAGTAACCCTGCTGAGAAGTGAGGGTACTTTCTGAATACAGGTATAGTAGCCCTGCTCAGTTCTGTCTGTGCAATTTAAAAAAATAGAGGACCTGCTAAGAGCTGTTGGAACTATAAAAGTATACTAGATTTGCTGAGAGCTGGTACCGTCCCATGCAGCTCTGCTGAGAAGTCCATATGCAGTGTGAAAGTAAGAATTGCAACCCTTGTGGTAAACAGAAAGGTAAATTGGTTTAGCTGAGACTCAACCTACTAAAGTTCCGAATACATGGATATATTTGTAGAAGGCAATTTAACCTAAAAGACTATTTTATAAAAGCTGAAAGCTAGTTCTGCAAAACAAATGAAGATTTATAGCAGGTACATTACCTCACCATAATCCATGCTCTCAAAAGCTGTGAAGCTGGAACAGGGTCAGTTATTTAAGGTGTATCTGCATTGCCACAGCCATACTAGATATTGAAAGGATTTTCTTTTACTGAAATTTTCTGATTCGATAGTAGGAATTGGACATTGTCAACACTTACTTATCAGGCATGGTAGAAATCATAAATAGGGTGTCATATGTATTGTTTACTCCTCAATAAGTGAATGCAAAACTTAGTTATCCTACCCCTTTTTGAGGGTTTCATATTCACTCGCCTGATTAAAATAGGCAGAATACAGATAGAATGGCCTGTAGCACACATAGTCCTCATTCCATGCAGTTAAGGATGCACGGAACAAGGAATACATGTGCAGTGTGCTACACTCTCAGATGGTGAGCAATGTAATTACCCTAATGGCAATTTAAGTTAATTACACTGCCCAGCCAATTACAGTACAAGAAAGCAAGCTCCCTACCGGGCACCTGCTTTTAAGAGTTTGAGGAGGATCTTGCAGGCAGGCTAGGCACACAGGCTTCTCTGCTGGAGAAGTTGCTTTCAAAAGGACTGGGAGAGGTCAAGCAGTGCATTCACATTAGTTCAATTATCATTAAGGTAATATGCTGCATTGGGACACTATGACTAAATGTTCCCTATATCAGATAGGCTTTTGGAGCTGCACCAGTTGTGCCCTCAAAGGATCAGCAAACTGTTTAATTGTGTCTTCATGACATGAAATGTGTAGTAGAGTGTTGGTGCCCTGCTGAATTGTGTTAATCTGTTTAACTGTACCTTTTAACTATTGAATGAATAACCTGATTTATTGAGCCTTTAAAGATAGCTGTCCTGCTTAACATTGCCCCTATATTGTTTAACTATTCATAACCTTCTCAACTGTTTCATTGAATGATGGATGTTCTCCTTAACTGTGTAACTTAATGATAGATGTTCTGTTGGCCCATACCCACATATCACTGAGAGATTGGTAAGCTGTCGATAGAATTACAGCCCAACTGCACCACAGCGTATTGAGTCCATTCTTATTGTACGTCCCCTATCCAAGCTCACTAAACAAAGTTGCTCCTCAGGGAATTGCGATCTCTTCTGTGTAGTGTGATGTCCCTTCCCTAGTGACCATACATACTACAACCTCTTTGTTTTTCATCCTCCTCTTCCTCCCTCTACATAGGCACACCTAACTTCTTTGCCACCCCATGCCTCACTTCACCATTGTCAACATCTACATTAACAAATAAATAAAGAAGTTAAAAAAATCTTACATTGACAATAAAACCACAAATGCAATTTGACTCCTTAATTAGGCTGGCATTCTTTACTATTATTACCACTGCTACTACAGGGAGGTTCCAGCTGCTTCAGATCTGAAGAATATGATCACACCTTGAATTTGATACTACAAAATATTTGATGAAATCCCTAGTGAGATCAGCTACTTTGAGTTAGCCTTCCCCGGGTAAGGTCATCATCATTGCCATCCAAACACTCTTCAGTCATCCCAAATAAACACTCACCACTAATTGCCATTATTAGGGTGACTGGCTATTTACCAGTCATGGGTACTGCCCAATCTTCTTTCAGTGGAATTCAAGGCAATGTTCGTCAACTAACCTGACTTCCCTACTTCTCTCAATACCTCTCCATAGGGCTAGATTGGCTG
This sequence comes from Calotriton arnoldi, assembly GCA_963921515.1. NCBI lineage: Eukaryota > Metazoa > Chordata > Amphibia > Caudata > Salamandridae > Calotriton > Calotriton arnoldi. Next base: position 1,497,345 of record CAWUFW010003515.1, on the reverse strand, counting down.
TTTGGGACACAAGGAAAACTCCTGATTGGCTGAGGATGAGTGGGCTGCTTTTGGGGATGGCATGACATGGCGAGCATCAAATATCCAGCTTGATAAACAAGGAATACACACAACTGTCTCGTAGACATTTGCATAATTTGACCCCATGAATCCTCGTAGACAAGGCTGTATGGGTGTGTGATGATGTCTGTGGGTATTTGGCTTTATGATGGTGGGTGTGGGTGTATGACAAGGATTAAATGGCTTTGTGAATGGTTAGTGTGTGGGTACTTGATAGTGAGTGTGTGTTCATATGATGGTGGGTATGTTAATGTTTGATAGTCACAATATTGGTGTATAACAAGGGTCTGTGGCCATATGGCGGTGCATGTATGGTTATATACAATGGTGGGTTTGTGGCCATATTATGGTGTGTATTTTGGCATATGTTTTAGGTTCTGAGGAGTTATGATGGTGGTGTCTTGGAATATAATGTCATGCATACAGGCTTAAAATGATGAGTGTGTGATGATGGGTCTATGATCAGTGTGTGTGTTCACATGACGACTGTTGTGTGGCTTTATGATGATGGTGTGTGCTGTAGGAAGTGACCATTTTTGTGTGGTGTACCCCCAGATTTTTACTTTATCTGTTTTTTTATGACTGTAGAACTCTCCCTACTTCTTAGTGGCATAGTGCCTGTTCTCTCCCTTTCAACATGAAGAAATTGGTATACCTGTAATAGGTGTATTTGTTTACCTATAAGTTCTTAATATATGATAAACAAGTTTACCCAAGGCCTGTAAGTCAAATGTCACTAGTGGACTTCAGCCAATATTGTCCCATTTACTACAGTGACAGTGTAAAACATGTACCATTGTAAATTGATTAAAGAAGATTTTAAACTTCAATCCAACCTGCCAAAATAAACCCTTATGACAGACCAACTTCTTCTGTTTAAATATTAATATCTCTCTCCTAAGTGGGCCTTTTGCCCATAAGGCAGGGTTTATGGTGGTTAAAGTAGAACATGTGGAATATTATAGCAATCAGGTCCTTACAACGAAAAGGCCCAAAAATCTATGTTCACTGTAGCAAGGGTGCATAGGAAAACAAATGGATGCAATTTATTTATTTTTGATAGTCAACTTTATTGATTTTGAGAGAACAAAGAAAAGGGTTAGCAGCAACAGCACAGTACACAGGTTCATATATATGGCATTGCAAGTATATCGGTAATAATGTTATACAATATGCACAGTGATCAAGCACATCACATAGTAATAAAAGCATTTCATCGAAAGTAAGGGGCTAACCCCAATTAATAGCAGTCAGAGAAGAAACTAGGGAGCTGAGACAGGACATAACTTCTAAGAGAGAGACAACAGATTTAACAATAAAAATGAATAGTTTAGTGTCAGGATCTAGTTTTAAAATATCTTCACCTCATGAGGAATTTCCTAGTGATTCTACTAATCCTATGCCCAAGGTTACGACCCAAGTTATTCATTCCTTGTCTCCAGTGATTCCCTTGGCCCCTCCAGAACGGTTTAACGGAGACCCACAAAAGGCACAAATATTTTTGACGCAATGCACCTTACATTTTATGTGCCGTCCTGCGGTTTTTCTTGACGCGCAGTCGCGAGTGGCCTTTATACTATCTTACCTTAGCGGAGATGCAGAGTCATGGTCGATGCCATTAGTGACCAGAAATGATCCAATTTTATACGATATAGATGACTTCAAGAAAGAATTTCTCAGGATCTTTGATCGGCGAAAGGCATCGCAAGCTACGGATAATGAGCTGTTAGAAATTAAACAAGGCAATCGAGATTTAATTGCATACTTGGCCCAGTTCAACAAACTAGTTGTAGAAACCGAGTGGCCTGAGAATAAACGTGCTGCAGTATTTAATCGCGGATTAAAAGATGAATTAAAGGATGCTCTGGCCCAAGCACCCAACAGACCCACAGAAATTTCAGTCTTGATAGATTTAGTTCCTGAAATTGATTTTCGACAGAATGAAAGGAGAGGAGAGAAATGGAAAGATTCCGTCCAAGCATACCCTGATTCGATCGAGCAAAAACTGAAATTACCAAAGGAATTGATGCCCAACTTGGCGCAGAGCCTATGCAGATTGGAACAATACGAGGACCGCTATCTAAAGAAGAGAAAGAAAGACAGAGAGTTAATAAGCAATGCCTCTATTGTGGTGCCAGTGGCCATTTTGTTCGAAATTGTCAGAAGAAACCCAAACAGACACCGCCGGAAAACTCTCAGCACCCTCAGTAAAGGGAGTTGGACTGGTGGGTGCCGAATTAGAAACAACTCCAAAAGACCGTTTGTTGGCTAATACTTTGCAATCCTCTTCACCACATCTTGTAATGATCATGACCCTTAAGTTTAGAGAGACCCATTTGAAACGAATCACAGTCATGGTAGATTCAGGGGCTGCAGGCAACTTTTGCGATCTAAAGTTCGCCGAGAAGATTGGGTTGAAGGCAATCAAGAAGGTAAAGAGTGAAGCTGTACGAGCGGTAGATGGGACGAATCTGTCATCCGGACCAATTGTAAGCCACATGGAACCAATGGAATTGGAGTCTATAGAGGGTCATCCTGAAACATTACAATTTAATTTAATAGACGCCCCTTAATTCCAACTGATCTTGGGTTTGCCTTGGCTCACTGAGCATAACCCCACCATAGATTGGAGTGCCCGATCGAACGTTCTAAACTCAGAATTTTGTAAGGAGAATTGTTATAAGAATGACAAGACAGCCATACAATGACGCCTGCGTCACATCTATGTGAAGGAGGAGCTACGGTCTGCGTGATTCACACCACGGAATTACCTTCAGAATACGCAGATTATCAAGATGTTTTTAGTGAGACAGAGGCCGAGAAACTCCCTCCACATAGAGAGTTCGATTGTAAGATATAATTGTAACCAGGTTCCAATCTCCCATGCAGTAGAATATATGCTTTAACAGACAAAGAAGACCAACATTTGAAAGAGTATATTCAGAAATATCTTAACAATGGTTTCATCAGACCCTCTCAATCTCCGGTATCTTCGCCGCTTTTCTTCATTCCTAAGAAGGATGGCGAGTTGAGAACTTGCATAGATTATAGGGCAATAAATTGCATAACCATCAAAAACCGTTATCCTTTGCCCTTAATCTCAGTTCTTCTAGACCAAGTAAAAGGAGCCTGGATCTACACGAAGCTAGACTTGAGAGGGGCTTATCATCTTGTTCGAATCAAGGAAGGAGATGAATGGAAAACGGCCTTCAGAACAAAACATGGGCTGTTCGAATATCAAGTGATGCCCTCTGGGCTCTGCAACGCCCCTGCAGCGTTTCAACACTTTATCAACGATGTTTTGAAGGAATATATTGACCAGTGTGCAATAGTTTACATCAACGACATCTTGATATATTCTAATTCCGAAGAAGAGCATGAAGAACATGTGAGGGGAGTTTTACAGAGACTACGAGAGAACAGTCTGTTCGCCAAATTGGAGAAATGTGCCTTCAATGTATCGACAGTACACTTCTTAGGATTCGTGCTGCCACCAGACGGAATAACCATGGAAGAAAACAAAATGAAGGCTGTAACCGATTGGGAAACCCCAAAGACAGTTAAAGAAGTACAAAGTTTTATAGGCTTTACGAACCTTTACCGGAGGTTCATTCAAGATTTCTCAAAGAAATGAATTCCTTTAACGCGTTTGCTAAAAAAGGGGGTTAATTTTAATTGGTCCAAGGAAGCTGAAGAAGCGTTTACGCAATTAAAGAAGGCTTTTACCACAGCTCCGATTTTACTGCACCCAGACCCCTTGGAGCCTTTCTTTGTGGAAACCGATGCATCAAATCTAGCATTAGGAGGTGTCTTGTCACAAAGGCATAAGACCACAGGCCAGTTGCATCCAGTGGCATTTCGTTCACGGAAGCTAACCACCGTGGACGTCAACTACACTATAACTGAGAAGGAGTTGTTGGCTATAAAGGACGCATTCAAGGGGTGGAGGCATTATTTGATGGGTGCCAGACATACTGTCACAGTCTACACCGACCATCGGAATTTGAAATTTTTAAAGTCTGCAAGAACATTGACTCCAAGTCAACTACGCTGGTCCTTGTACTTTGCTGACTATGATTTTGTCATCACCTATAGGCCTGGAGCACAGAATGGGAAGGCAGACGCATTATCCAGATTGGGTACTGAGAACTTACAGGAAGTGATAGAGAATCAAAATATCATTGCTGAAGGAAAGGTCATCGGCGCAGTACTAAAAGGATCAATGGAAGAATTGGCGCAAAACTTGTAGGGTTGGAGGAAATGATGAAGTGGGCAAATCAAGATCCAAAAAGGGAGATTCGAGGAAACTTGCCATTTCATGCCGGAGCTCTCTACTTGCCGACCCAAGAGGTACAGCAGAAGGCCTTAAAAGAGTGTCATGATAACATACTAGCAGGGCATAAAGGAATCCAGAAAACAGAAGATCTAGTGAAACGTCATTTTTGGTGGCGTAATATGATCAAGGATGTTCGTCAGTATGTGGCCACTTGTGAAATTTGTGCTCGGGGAAAACCGGAGAGACAAGCTCCTAAAGGGTTACTACAACCCTTACCCAATTCACCTCACCCATGGCATAACGTGACATTAGATCTAATAGTAAAATTACCATCTAGCCAGGGTTTTGACACCATCTTAGTTTGTGTGGATGCATTTACAAAAAGGGCCCATTTTGTTCCTTTGAAAGGAATTCCAACAGCTAGGAAATTAGCACACATCTTTAGTCAGACAATAGAGCGAGCTCATGGAATTCCAAAGGTTTTAGTGTCTGATCGGGGCTCTCAGTTTTTATCCCATTTTTAGAGGGCCTTTACTAAAAATTGAATATAGAAACAAGGTTCACTACAAGTTATCATCCCGAATCTGATGGCCAAACTGAAAGGACAAACCAAGAACTAGAACAATATCTCAGATTGTGTTTGTTAGATCAAGAGGGTGACTGGCCTGAATATCTTTGGGCCGCAGAGTTTGCACACAACAATGCAAAGATTGTTTCCATAGGTTATTCCCCATTTTATATAAATTCAGGCAGACATCCAAATCTTTCCATAAACTTTCAAGAAGTTGAGGTTCCTGCAGTGAAAGATTTAGTAGATCATATGGCTAGATTGCATAGTTCAGCAGCTGAGAACCTAACTAAGGCAAAAGAAAGTTACAAGCACTATGCAGAAAAGAAGAGAAGAAAAGAACCAGATTTCCAGGTCGGGGAAAAGGTTTGGTTGAGCACAAAGAATCTTAGACTCAAAGGGAATAGGAAGTTGCAGCCAAGATTTGTGGGTCCATACTTAATCGAGAGAAAGCTGAGTTCATTGACTTATCAATTAAAATTACCAAAAAGATTGAGGATACATCCAGTATTTCATGTTTCCTTATTAAAAAAAGGCACCAAAAGAATTAAGAATAGTCAAACACCCAAAACCAATTCAAGCAGAGGCTGTAACTGAGTTTGAGGTAAAACAAATATTAGATTCAAAAGAAACTAAGGGTCAGGTTTACTACTTGTTAGATTGGAAAGGTTATGGCCCCGAAGAGAGATCATGGGAGCTGTTCTCAGATGTTCATGCTCCTCGCTTGATTAGAGACTTTCACAGGAAATTTCCCGGCAAACCCAAGCCGGAGGGATCTATCTTGCGGGGGGGTACTGTCAGAATCCCTCAGCCTCCCAAGAGAAAAAGTACCTCTATTAATTCGATTTTGGTAAATACCACTACAAAGTCAGGGAAAGGCTTTTACTGGCATAGGAAAAGGATCAGGAGGATATCCAAGATGGCCGCCAGGAAGCGACCAATGATGCAGCACTCTAGTGTTGCAGATCATGAGAGCAGTTTGGAATGTCCAGAGAATTCTCCCAAAGAAACGCGCACTTCACCTGAAGTTTCTGAGGAGAAGGATGTTCCAGCACCCTGCGGCGCGAAGTCAGTCAGGGTAGTTTGTCGCGCTCTAACTTGACGTTTAGTTCCGTCGCGTTTCCAGAGCTTCGTTATGAGGAGAGTAGTGTCTGTCCCTGGAGTCATGTCAGTAAGAATTGAATAGCTTATATCCTGTAATACTTTGGGTGCGCACTTGAGGGAGCAGTTTTACTGAGTAATTGTCAGTATTTGTTAGCGCATGTCCGTAGTTATTTGTAGCGAGTTCCAGAATTACTGGGTAGCGTTTCATTTGGGGCAGCGTCAGTATAGGTTAGCGCGAGCTGCCAAATTTTTTCTAGTGAATTCTTGTCAAGAAATGTTACTCCTTGGTTTAAATACAAGAGAGATTGCTCAGATATTATTGTGAGAAGCTCACAAGTATATACGCTTCTAACAATATTATAGAGTTTTAAGTTAATGCTGGTCTAATAGAGCTAAGTCAGGTACAACAACAAATTATAAAATTCCCTAAAGCCAGTACAATACTTACCAGATTCAACGTAGGTCTTCTTAGGAGGTCCTCTTCTGTAAAACAAAAGGTGAGAACCCTAAAGATAAGAAACGATAAATGTATTAGAGAAAACCCTGTTGAGTAGTCTAGTAGGAAGATTAACATTGTTCATATTGTCATACAGTTACAACAACCAGAATATACGAAAGAAAAGAAGAGAGGCATATGTCACAAAAGACTTGGGTAGTTACAGCTCCAATTGTACAGTGGCAGAAATATCAAAAGTTAATGATAAAAATTAATAGAGAATAATATAAGGTTGTTTACATCATTTCTTGCAGTTCCTCATCTCTACTACACGACCTTGCTAGAAAAATAGAAGTAGTGAGAGGAGTGAAGAACTCGGAGGAAGAGTCTGAGGAAAAGTGTGACTGTCTCTTCTCTGTCCCATCCCCCTTCCCCCTTGTGGGTTCCTTAGTCATTCAGTTATTACATACAATTGGTTGACTGGGAAGGCTATAGAGGGGCATAGGGAACTGACGCCATTTTGCTCCTGTGCATATAGTGGATAGCACCTTGACAACAGCCAATGCCTCTTTTTCTGTGATGGAATAGTTCATTTTTGTACCATTAAATTTCCTCGAAATGAATAAAACTGTCTTTTGACCCTCAATCACCTGCATCGGAACAGTTCCCAAGCCCTTTGAGCTAGCATCTGTCATTAAAATGTTTTTTTGTCCAGGTTCATAACCGCTTAAAATAGGAGGATTTTTTAACTCAGATTTCAAATAATTGTACTCATCTTCACACTCACTGTCCCAAATAAACTCTTTACCTTTCTTCCGCACAGATCTCATATTCTTACATTTCTCAGCAAAATCAGAAACAAATTTGCCATAGTACTCTGCCATCCCATGAAATTTCAACAACTCCTCCTTGTTAGAAGTGCATGTCATGTCACTTATAGTATTCACTAAATCCTCTTAAAGATGAATACCAGTTAAAGAGATTTAGGGTCAGATGTAGGTGGCCAAATAGCGAGCGCTAACGCTGAAATTCGCATTTTGCTGCGAGCAATGTAGATTAGTTTAAACCTACTAGCAAAATAAGGAATCGCAAAATTGCGATTCCTTATTTTGCTCTTGCATTTAAGGAATCGCAAATTGCGATTCCTTAAATGCAATGTAAGTAGCACAAAAGAAAGTGCACTTTAGCTTAATGAATGCTAATTACCACCAACTTCAAGTTGGTGGTAATTAGCGATTTCTTTAAAAAGCACTTTTTTGCTTTTTTAAAGTGCCATGTGGCACACATTCATGCCCTTAGGGCATGTATGTGCGCCACATGTGCACACATGCACATTTCAGGGTGCAACAGGGTGTCCTTTTGACACCCTGGCACCCTTGAAATAGTTCTCGCTATTTGCGATTCTTTAATAGCGAATCGCAAATAGTGAATATCTTCCCATTCATTCCTATGGGCCTCCTAGCCCATAGGAATGAATGGGTAGGTATTCCTTATTAACGAATCTCAATTTGCGATTCGTTATTAAGGAATATTAAGAAATAGCTAATATTTAAGCGATTCCTACCTACATTCAATTTTGCGAGTCCTTAATAGCGAATCGGTAAAATTCGCTATTAAGGACTCGCAAATTTGATTTTACCTACATCTGGCCCATAGTGGCTTAAACTTAAGGGTAAAACCATTAAATTCTACTCCTATGAAGGACCTCATGGCATTGCACATCATGCGGTTTGCTACCAAACACCAACACATCATCTTCTTCGATTTTTACTCCAGGAACACCCTTTTGTGTACCTTCCATTGACTCTGGAAAAACAAATCAAGCAGAAATTAAACCAAAGGATATTCTGAAATATTTAAAGGTACCAAATAGAGTGATAAAGGATGTTAACACTTGTGATAAAGGTTGTAATCTCGTCTGATGGCATGCAGATGTTTATTCAAGAGAAGAGAAAATATTTTGTGTTACCTAAAGAACTTAGCATCTCAGTTATATTCTGTAAGGGATAATGATCTATAATTACACATTTGTATGGCCCCAAAGGTCAACACAGAATCTCATGATTCACAAATTGATACAGAGAAAAGACCTTCCTCAATACCACAAGGGCCGAGAGGAACTCACACGAGGGAGTACGCCCTCCCGTGAATTTAACACTCAACCACAAATAGTACTCCTCTGGTAGGCAAAATCGTATACTCGATTTGCTACAGGTAAACCCTGCTAAGGTAACGATGGGAAGTCCCTATGTGAAGCAGCTAATGGTCACCCACCAGGAGGTGGGGAAGGAAATCATTCCTTTTGTTTTATTTACCCTCACACACCCTAGTGGTGTCATGCTTCATCATCAGGTCACCCTGACGCCTAAAAGTCAGGGTGGGCTCGACCATATTTCAGGGAGCTCTTAGTGATAGATTGGCCAGGGGGAATTAAAGATTAAAAATCCACTGACAGTTCCCAGTTTCCCTTTATTCTTGGATCAGTCAGGGATATTAAAAATGAATATGGTAGGGTCAATCAGGATATTATGGTCCTAAGACCCTAATGCCAACATGTTTCAGTCCGCTTGTGCCCCTAACGGGTGCTGGACTTTCTTCAGGGCTAGAAGTAGCAGCCTCCCTGGAATTATAACGTACACTGGGAATTTCCCTATACTGTTTTTTAACAAAGGGCAGGTAGCTGCTCCTTTTCTGGACACAAATAATTTAACATGTCAGTTACTCCATCTGAAAGAGAAAACAAATGAGACAAAACATAGTGTATCATTAATAACACCTGTTGTTTCTGCTTCCCTTGTGAGGTGTGTTTAATGGATAAACCTGTGTGTTTTTCACAAGAAACCCAAAGGCACACCTCTTTCAACAAACCTATATGGTGTGTGAAAAAATACTATAGTTTAGAAATGACCACATTCAACAAGGTGATTCCAACTAGTGAAGTGGCAACACTTGTCCCATACTGTCCATAGCCATCTTTATGTGAACATTCAGTCTTTGTGCAACACGTGGTATCATTAACTCAAACTAACAGACCGCACTTACAATTCGCTGTATTCTTCTATATACATATGTACACATGCACATTCTCATTTATACAGCATCCTACTGTGTATCTTACCCCAACTTGAGAGGAGAAGTACCTCACTTGAGAGCTCACGTAAACGGGGTAGCCTTATAGTCAAACACTGTGGTATACGTTGATCAAGTGTAACCCATTGGTTTGGGTAATTACGTACACAGGAGACAAAAAAAGAAGAACAGAAAGAGGGGGGTTTTCCACCACGGAGGGAGGAAAGAGAGACAAAGCCAGAAACATAATTAATGTCATGTATCAGTTACCTCGGTATCGAGCATGTCATACACGTACCTGCAGTCGGGCGTATTGGGTAAAAGTACTTACAATGCCAAAGGTCCTGCCCCGCCTGTTGACCTAATCGGTGTGAGTCCCAGGGCTTTCTCGCAACTAAGGGGCTGGATTTTAGAATTTTTAAAGGTCCGCGATTGCGCGAAACGAGAGGGCCAACCGCTGATGTTATTGTTGCCGTTTCAACATATATGACCTTCGCAACACGTTTCATTAGAGCCGGGCATGATGGAAAATGTAGTTGGCGCTGGGAATTGTAGTTCCCATTATTACGTGTGAGTAGCGCCAGATAACAATCAAAACCCAGACCCATTAACTAGTATGCGCTAATATCTTTGACCTGCAAAAACTTGGAGTAATGGTGTTTTAACTCTGAATTCAGTACATTTTCGGGCTTCTACTTAGAAATGGCTGTCAACTGAGCCTGAATTTAAAATACATATTTTTTCGTATGCAATGAATTATGGGCCATGTAGTTCCTATGAAAGAAAACCTTTTAAAGCCCCTAGTTATGTGTCCTGTTTGTTTATAACAACTAAGGGATAGAAGTGACGATAGTCTTCATGTCCCATAATTATGGGTGTAACTAGAACCTCGTAGACCAAGCAGCAGGTATTGGGACACTGTCAGGATTACAAGGGCATGGCGGTGGATTTTGTTGGTATCCTCTGCTGTTTATTTGAACCAGCTTGGAATAGAAGGTTGATTTTGCCAAATATGAGTTGTAGAGGCCTCATTTGATTCAAAACTAATACATGAGTTAATCCTGATTAACGACAGTTGCATTCATTTTCTATTGAGTTGAATCCATGGAATGGAGTCATTTAACCCAACTGAGTGTGTTTTCAAGCGGTAAACCCATCTTTGTTCACGTTCTAGGGGTCTTTTAGTGAGATCCACTAAGCCCGTAACCTTTTCAATCACTGTCCATTTTATATCATTCTCAGTATGATTTTTCTCCAGGTAGTGGGCTGTTAGTTTTGTAGCAGTGATGGCTCTCCTAACTGTGCTCCTATGCTCACTTATACATACTTTCACTTTTCTTCCTGTCATGCCGATGTACATCAGCTGACAGGGGCACTTAATCATGTAAATAACGTTGTCACCATTACAATTTGTGTGTGATCGTTGTTCCCATTTGTGATGCATACCCAAATCTATTTCTTTGGTATGTTCAGTGAGTGGGCACACGACACATGATCCGCAAGGATAATGGCCCGTAACTGGAGGATTGTTCCAGAGTGTAATTTGGTGTGAACTTTTGATTGCTGTGTGTTGGTATGTATTAGTGTGTCCCTCAAGCTTTTATTTCTTCTGAAAGAGAACATAGGTTTCTCGAAAGTTAGTTTGTTTGACGTTAGCACCGGCCACTTCTTATTAATGATTCTTTTAATATAATTAGACGAGGAATTGTATGTGGTAACACATATAAGTCTGTCCTCTTCTTTTTTCTGATATGATTCCAGCAACGCCTCTCTAGTCTTTTAACTCAGCGCAATTTCTACGTATCCGAAGGAATTGCCCTACTGGTAAATTCTCTCGCACGGCGCGAGGATGAGCACTGTTGAAGTGTAAGAGACTATTCTTGTCCGTTGGTTTCGTGTAGAGGGAGCTGACAAGTTTCCCACCTTTTGCTGTAAGCCTCACGTCCAGGAATGAGACCTGCTCTTTATTGGAACTCATAGTAAACCATAAGTGTGGGTTCAATTGATTGATCCATCCAAGGAAATTAGTTAAGTTTGTTTGATCTCCTTTCCAGATTACCAGGATATCGTCGATGTATCTAAACCACTTACAGATGTTTTCCGAGTAAGGGTTGGTGGGCCAAATATGTTCATCTTCCAGTTGGCCCACATACAGACACGCTATGCTTGGCGCAAAGGTGCTGCCCATCGACGTTCCATGGACTTGATGATATAATTGGTCCTCAAAGCTGAAGACGTTTTCGGTAAGGGCAAGGCGCATTAACGTAATGACCTAGTTGACCGGGGCATCCCAATTCCAGTTTTCTTGTTTGAGAAGGTCTTCTATAACACAAATGCTTTCCTCTTGTGGAATGCTTGTATATAGCGCTTCCACATCTAAACACACCATAACATTTTGTGTTGGATCATATGTTACATCTGTAAGCAAATTGAGTAAATGTTTTGTATCTTGAACACATGATCTGATCCTTGTAACTAAGGGGCGTAAGAACCAATCAGTATATTTGGATAGAGGTTCTAAGAGAGAACCAATACTGGACTTGATGGGTCTACCCGGAGGTGGAAGTCTCCCTTTATTTATTTTGGGTATTGTATAGAATAATGGTGTCCGGATGTCATCAGGGTTGAGGAATTCACATTCCTATTTTGTGATCCAATTGCGATCTAGGGCATCAGTTGTCAATGTACTGATCGTCTTTCTTAGCCTCGCCGTTGGGTCTCTGTAGATTTTTTTATAGAATTTGGTGTCTGCCAGCAGGTTGATACATGCCGTTCTGTATGCTGTGGTGCTCTGTACCACTGTCGTACCCCCCTTGTCGGCTGGCTTGATGATGATGTCTGTTCTTGTACTCAAGTTCTTTAAGGCTTCTCTCTCTTTTCTGCTAAGGTTGTTGTAAACATCCCTCTTGGGTTGAAGTTCTTCGACATCTTTTGAAACGCCCTCCTCAAAGGCTATTACCTCAGGGGGCATCAGGGATGCTGGCAGCAAAAGTTGGACTTTGGGCGTAGTGTGGTGTGATTGCTGTCTTCCTGGTTTTTCTTTGTCCATAAAAAACGTTTTGATCCGGATCTTGCGGAAGAACTCACTCAATTCACAGCGCACCTGGAATTTATCTAGAAAGGCCTTCGGCACAAATCCAAGTCCTTTGTTCAAGATGGAAATTTCTTCTGTACTCAGATTGCTATTCGTGAGGTTGACCACTAATCCTGTGTCGCACTGGTACTGGGGTGTTGACCCCTGGTTTGGCTCCGGGTGTTCACAGGCGTCCTCTCGTCTTCCTATTGAACTCTCTTGTTGTTCATGTTGTTCCTTTGTCCACGTCTTCCTCTCCTTCCGCCCTGTCCTAAAAAACGATTTTGGTTGTAGTTAGGTTGGAAGAAGGGTCCCGTTTGGTAATGAGGAGGTCCGTGAAATGATGCTGGGCCAAATGGACTTGGCCATGGATACATCTGTGGAGGAGGGTAGCTTTGATTGAAATTTTCTCTTCTCATTCGTCTTTGTCTTAAAGAACTTGAGTACAAGAACAGACATCGTCATCAAGCCAGCCGACAAGGGGGGTGCGACGGTGGTACAGACCACCACAGCATACAGAACGGCATGTATCAACCTGCTGGCAGACACCAAATTCTATAAGAAAATCTACAAAGAACCAACGGCGAGGCTAAGAAAGACGATCAGTACATTGACAACTGATGCCCTAGATCGCAATTGGATCACAAAAAAGGAACATGAATTCCTCAACCCTGATGACATCCGGCCACCATTATTCTATACAATACCCAAAATACATAAAGGAGACTTCCACCTCCGGGTAGACCCATCGTGTCCGGTATTGGTTCTCTCTTAGAAATATACCGATTGGTTTTTACGCCCCTTAGTTACAAGGATCAGATCATATGTTCAAGATACAAAACATTTACTCAATTTGCTTACAGATGTAACATATGATCCAACACAAAATGTTATGGTGTGTTTAGATGTGGAAGCGCTATATACTAGCATTCCACAAGAGGAAAGCATTTGTGTTATAGAAGACCATCTCAAACAAGAAAACTGGAATTGGGATGCCCCGGTCAACTGGGTCATTACGTTAATGCACCTTGCCCTTACCGAAAACTTCTTCAGCTTTGAGGACCAATGATATCATCAAGTCCATGGAACGTCGATGGGCAGCACCTTTGCGCCGAGCATAGCGTGTCTGTATGTGGGCCAACTGGAAGATGAACATATTTGGCCCACCAACCCTTACTCGGAAAACATCTGTAAGTGGTTTAGATACATTGACGATATCCTGGTAATCTGGAAAGGAGATCAAACGAACTTAACTAATTTCCTTGGATGGATCAATCAATTGAACCCACACTTACGGTTTACTATGAGTTCCAATAAAGAGCAGGTCTCATTCCTGGACGTGAGGCTTACAGCAAAAGGTGGGAAACTTGTCAGCTCCCTCTACACGAAACCAACGGACAAGAATAGTCTCTTACCCTTCAACAGTGCTCATCCTCGCGCCCTGCGAGAGAATTTACCAGTAGGGCAATTCCTTCGGATACGTAGAAATTGCGCTGAGTTAAAAGACTATAAAAAGGAAGCAGAAGTTTTGTCCAGGAAATTGGCACAGAGGGCTTACCCGTGAAGGATCATTGCGAAAGCCGAAAAAAGATCAAGAAACACGCCTAGAGAGGCGTTGCTGGAATCATATCAGAAAAAAGAAGAGGACAGACTTATATGTGTTACCACAAACAATTCCTCGTCTAATGATATTAAAAGAATCATTAATAAGAAGTGGACGGTGCTAACGTCAAACAAACTAACTTTCGAGAAACCTATGTTCTCTTTCAGAAGAAATAAAAGCTTGAGGGACACACTAATACATACCAACACACAGCAATCAAAAAGTTCACACCAAATTACACTCTGGAACAATCCTCCAGTTACGGGCCATTATCCTTGCGGATCATGTGTCGTGTGCCCACTCACTGAACATACCAAAGAAATAGATTTGGGTATGCATCACAAATGGGAACAACGATCACACACAAATTGTAATAGTGACAACGTTATTTACATGATTAAGTGACCCTGTCAGCTGATGTACATCGGCATGACAGGAAGAAAAGTGAAAGTACGCATAAGTGAGCATAGGAGCACAGTTAGGAGAGCCATCACTGCTACAAAACTAACAGCCCACTACCTGGAGAAAAATCATACTGAGAATGATATAAAATGGACAGTGATTGAAAAGGTTACGGGCTTAGGGGATCTCACTAAAAGACTCCTAGAACATGAACAAAGATGGGTTTACCGCTTGAAAACACACTCAATTGGGTTAAATGACTCCATTCCATGGATTCAACTCAATAGAAAATGAATGCAACTGTCGTTAATCAGGATTAACTCATGTATTAGTTTTGAATCAAATGCGGCCTCTACAACTCATATTTGGCAAAATCAACCTTCTATTCCAAGCAGGTTCAAATAAACAGCAGAGGATACCAACAAAATCCACCGGCATGCCCTTGTAATCCTGACAGTGTCCCAATACCTGCTGCTTGGTCTACGGGGTTCTAGTTACACCCATAATTATGGGACATGAAGACTATCGTCACTTCTATCCCTTAGTTAATATAACCGAACAGGACACATAACTAGGGGCTTTAAAAGGTTTTCTTTCATAGGAACTACATGGCCCATAGTTCATTGCATACGAAAAAATATGTATTTTTAATTCAGGCTCGGTTGACAGGCATTTCTAAGTAGAAGCCCGAAAATGTACTGAATTCAGAGTTAAAACACCATTACTTCAAGTTTTTGCAGGTCAAAGATATTAGCACATACTCGTTAATGGGTCTGGGTTTTGATTGTTATCTGGCGCTACTCACACGTAATAATGGGAACTACAATTCCCAGCACCAACTACATTTTCCATCATGCCCGGCTCTAATGAAACGTGTTGCGAAGGTCATATATGTTGAAACGGCAACAATAACATCAGCGGTTGGCCCTCTCGTTTCGCGCAATCGCGGACCTTTAAAAATTCTAAAATCCAGCCCCTTAGTTGCAAGAAAGCCCTGGGACTCACACCGATTAGGTCAACAGGCGGGGCAGGACCTTTGGCATTGTAAGTACTTTTACCCAATACGCCCGACTGCAGGTACGTGTATGACATGCTCGAGACCGAGGTAACTGATACATGACATTAATTATGTTTCTGGCTTTGTCTCTCTTTCCTCCCTCCGTGGTGGAAAACCCCCCTCTTTCTGTTCTTCTTTTTTTGTCTCCTGTGTACGTAATTACCCAAACCAATGGGTTACACTTGATCAACGTATACCACAGTGTTTGACTATAAGGCTACCCCGTTTACGTGAGCTCTCAAGTGAGGTCTTCTCCTCTCAAGTTGGGGTAAGATACACAGTAGGATGCTGTATAAATGAGAATGTGCATGTGTACATATGTATATAGAAGAATACAGCGAATTGTAAGTGCGGTCTGTTAGTTTGAGTTAATGATACCACGTGTTGCACAAAGACTGAATGTTCACATAAAGATGGCTATGGACAGTATGGGACAAGTGTTGCCACTTCACTAGTTGGAATCACCTTGTTGAATGTGGTCATTTCTAAACTATAGTATTTTTTCACACACCATATAGGTTTGTTGAAAGAGGTGTGCCTTTGGGTTTCTTGTGAAAAACACACAGGTTTATCCATTAAACACACCTCACAAGGGAAGCAGAAACAACAGGTGTTATTAATGATACACTATGTATTGTCTCATTTGTTTTCTCTTTCAGATGGAGTAACTGACATGTTAAATTATTCGTGTCCAGAAAAGGAGCAGCTACCTGCCCTTTGTTAAAAAACAGTATAGGGAAATTCCCAGTGTACGTTATAATTCCAGGAGGCTGCTACTTCTAGCCCTGAAGAAAGTCCAGCACCCGTTAGAGGCACAAGCGGACTGAAACATGTTGGCATTAGGGTCTTAGGACCATAATATCCTGATTGACCCTACCATATTCATTTTTAATATCCCTGACTGATCCAAGAATAAAGGGAAACTGGAACTGTCAGTGGATTTTTAATCTTTAATTCCCCCTGGCCAATATATCACTAAGAGCTCTGTGAAATATGGTCGAGCCCACCCTGACTTTTAGGCGTCAGGGTGACCCGATGATGAAGCATGACACCACTAGGGTGTGTGAGGGTAAATAAAACAAAAGGAATGATTTCCTTCCCCACCTCCTGGTGCGTGACCATTAGCTGCTTCACGTAGGGACTTCCCATCGTTCCCTTAGCAGGGTTTACCTTTAGCAAATCGAGTATACGATTTTGCCTACCAGAGGATTACTATTTGTGGTTGAGTGCAACACAGAATCTCACCTTATCTTTTGCCTTTCATGCCATAACTTCAGGTGGCAACCTTTCAGACCCTTTGATTTCTTCAATTACCCCATTTCTCTTCAGTTTCTCTAATTCTTGTGCCATGTCATCTTTTACCTTCAACAGAACATACCTCACCTTACTCACTTTTGATGCAGAACCAGGCCTGATCCTAATAAAATTAAGATAATTTTTCAAACAACCTAACCCTTCCTTAAAAACACTTGGGAAAGCTTTTTCATAACTAGCGTAGAAGAATCCTGGACATTGTTCACTCTTACTTTCAATCTCGCCGATGGAGATTTATTCGGATCAAGATAAACCATCAAATCCCTCTGATGGAACCAGCTTTAGAGGGAATCTCATTTCATTCAGACATATATTTTCCCATCAGCAAACCATCCATGAAATTCAATGCTATCATTGAAGTAACCCAGTACCTTAATGGGTTCACCTTCATAACCGTTTGGTCTTATAGCAGGTTTAAAAAGTTTGATTTTGCCTTTTAAGTTAGAGTCATAAAAAACTTTTGGTATCAATATATTTTTGGACCCTGAGCCAAATAACATTTTAATAGGGGCACTTTCAATGATGCCTTCATCATTCAACCATACTTGAAAACAATTTCATTACAATTCTTCTCAGAAGCACAATCTACCTCCCTCACTTTCCTTTGTCATGTGTAGATCTACTATTACTAGGAAAATTACCCTTTTTCAGATTTTTGCATATAGCTCTCTGTTAGACCTGGCATCATTGGCTTGGGTCTCCCCTGTATTTTTGCCTTTGCCTCCTGTATTTTTGCTGTGTGTTGGACTTTGTTTTGATGGTCTAGATGCTTTGGGCACTTTACCTCTGCTTTTTAGTGCCATAGTGCAAGTGCTCCCTTTGTAAATTATTGTTATGGATTGGTGATTCCATGATTGGCATATTTGATTTACTAGTCAGTCCCTAGTACAGTGCACTGTGTGTGCCCAGGGCCTGTAAATCAAATGCTGCTAGTGGGCTGCAGCACTGGTTGTGCCACCCACATAAGCAGCCTGCAAATGTAACTCAGGCTCGCCATTGCAGAGCCTGTGTGCAGTCTGGTACTGCCATGTTGACCTGGCTTGTGCACCCACTTGCCAGGCCCTACCCTTCCCTTTTCTTACATATTAGTCACCCGTAGGTTAGGCCCAAGGTACCCCTGTAGGCAGGGTGCAGTGTATGTGAAAGGTAGGACATGCCCTGATGTGTGTGGCATGTCCTGATAGTGAAATACTGCCAATTTCGTTTTTCACTATTGCAAGGCTACCTGTTCCCATAGGATAGAGTAGGGAGTTTGCTTATAACATCTTATAAACATAACTAACCCTGGGAACCAGGTAGGAAAAAAAGTTTAGTATGCCTGAACTCGGAATGTTAAAATGCATCTTTTAGTGAGGGTGATTTTTACATTCTGTGTTTGAAAATACCACTTTTAGAAAGTAGGTATTTTCTTGCTTAGCCATCCAGTGTGCCTCTGCCAGGATGTGTATTGATTGTTTGGCTTTGGAGTGACAGGGGCTGGGGAGGTGCAGTGGCTCCAGAGAGTCTGGATGGGTCAGGGCTAGGCTGAATAGACCTGGGCTGCATTTAGAGTAAGGGGAGGAGTTTTCCTTTCACCTGAATGGGCCTGGTCTGCCTTCCACAATGCTGTCTCCACCTCCTGCCAGGAAGTGGCACCAGAGAGGACAGAACTGGTTTTGACTGATCACAGGGCTTCTCTGCCACAAGAGAACAAAGGATTTTGCTGTATAAATATTGGGGCCCAGACCCCAGAACTTTAGATCACTTCTGGGAAATCAAGAGGAACCTTTGCCAAGGAGAAGAGCTGGAGAAACTGAGGAGAAGTACTGCCCCTGTGCTGTTTGCTGTCTGGGGTTGGCCTGCAGTGAGTACTTTCTGCCAAGGAAAGGGAAAAGGACTTTGCTGTTTGCTTTGTCCCCTGCTTGAGGAAGATCTCCAAGGGCTTGAAGAAGAGCTTGCCTCCTGTTCTGAAATCTCAGGGACACAAAGACTTCACCCCCAGCTCCCCTGAACTTCCTTGCTGGGAGTTCTGACCTGCCAAGAGGTGCCTGTAGCTGTTCTGGGCCTCTGGAGGTTGTTCTGGCTGTTGGGAGCTGGAAAAACAACGCAACAACGCATCCGTGCCTGTTTCCGACGCATCGCCGAAGAAACAGATGCAGCGCCTGCCCACGGCTCGAGAAATCGCTGCACGCCGCATCGAGTGCATCGGTTTCCGAAGTCGGAGATCACTGCACCAATTCCGATGCAAGCCCTGCTGTGCGGCTGCAAGTAACTACGATTGTCCCAGATCGCCGCATCGCAGCGAGGCGCCAGGTATGTTGCATCGTTGGTGGACGCCGTAAGAAATTGATGTATCACCTCCCCATGCAGTAAGAAATCGACGCATCATCTCCTCTCCGGTAAGGAACCGACGCATCGCCTCCCCTGCACAGCAGTAAGGAGTTGACGCATCACCTCCCCCGGAGCAAGGAACCGACGCATCACCTTCCCTGAGTGTAAGGAACCGACGCATCACCTTCCCTGCGGCCCTTTTTGTTTGTGTGCACGATGCATCTAAAGTACTTTGTGTGAAAAGTGTTGCATCTACAATTTGCTTTGAACTGAACTATTTCTACCATTTGAAAGTCATTTTTTTTTTTTTACTGTATTGTGGATTTTTTTCATTTTGGTCTTGTTTGGTTCAGATAAAGATTACTTATTTTTCTAAACTGGTGTGGTGTCCATTTGTAATGTTTTCACTGTATTACTGTATGTGTTTACAAATGCTTTACACACTGCCTCTGAGATAAGCCTGTCTGCTCGTGCCAAGCTACAAAGGGGTGAGCAGGGGTTATTTTAGAAGTGAATCCCCTTACCCTGACTAGAAGCAAGGGTCCCTTTTGGACAAAGGTACCCACCTCTGCCAACTAGAGACTCCCATTTCTAACACTCTCCAACCCAGACAATGTTTATAATTTGCTAAATGATTGATACTATTACAAAGAATACATCTGACCTGAGATCTCATTGAATCTTTAGCTTCTTCTTTCTTAAATGTCATTGTTTTTACAATATGAATGCTGTCACCATCACCCCTATGGTGCAGTACCTTCTCTTTTTGATAGTTTCAACACATGCCATGGAATGTTCAAGAGCTTGAACAATGGTTAAAACTTCTTTAAACTTATTTCTGCCACAATGACTCTTTAGCATTTTCAATCACACAGTCCAACATGAATTGATCCCGAAGACGCTCTACACATGAAGAACCAATTGTACATGTTGAAGCTAATTTGCATAAAGAAGTTATATATTCTTCCACTGATTCATCAGATCTCTACATCCTTTTCCCATAATGAGGATGCTACAACACAGTACTTATCTTAGGAGGATAGTCAATATCTAACTTCCTTATACATATTTCAAACTCATTTAACCCTATGACATCTTTATCAGAAAGATCTGGCAAAAGTTCAAACACCTCTTGACCTTCAGGACCTAAACAGTGCATAAGAAGTTAGGTTTTCCGTTCTGCACTTAATGAGGTGCCACATACATTGGCATAATGGTTAAAATTCCCAGTAATATTCCCCAAGCAAAGATGGCCGCCAGTCAAACAAAGTGGGAAAAGGATTCACAGAAATATTTTCCAAATGAAAATGGCTGTGCCAAGAGGAGAGTGTGACATTCACAACGTGATGACATGTCACACTTGTGTCACAATATGATGACTGCCAAATCAAATCTTTTATTGTTTGATTAATTAAAATAATACAATGTAAAATCATCAATTACACAACCATAATAAAAGCAATGCTTCAATTCCGATGACCAATGAAACCATGAGCAGGAAAGTAGCCTTCTGTAAGAAAAAATAAAAATAAGTAATGTGGGCAAATTTGATTCCTCCATATTAGAGAGCTACAATTCATATCATTATAGAAAAAAAGGACATATTATACCCAATAAGATCATAAATGTTAAAACCCTATTTAAAAAAAAAAAAAATTTAAGTGCAAATAGTCCTGTGCAAATTAGATTTCTATACTAGACAATTTAAACAACCAAGTTTGCTATACTCAAGTCATAAGATTCTAGTTTTTTTTGTTGCTAAAATCAAAACTTTTGTGAAGTTTGCATTCATAATTTTATCTGTTGGCTTAAAAAAGACTACCAGAGCTTGTCTACAAGTTCGTACTCCTCGATTATTAAAATAGCTTTTTAAATATCTCCTTCTTTCTTCCTTCATTGCTGGGCATATGCAAACTAATATGCAAACTAATATTCCCCAAGCAAAGATGGCCACCAGTCAAACAAAGTGGGAAAATGATTCACTGAAATATTTTCCAAATGAAAATGGCTGTGCCAAGAGGAAAGTGTGACATTCACGACGTGATGACATGTTACACTTGTGTCACAATGTGATGACTGGCATTTGCGTCCTTGAGGAGCCAAAGAGAAACATACGCACTCGAAGAGCAGTGCAAAGGTGTTCTCACAGTGGGAAGAACCGCTCCAGAGGCTCACATGCACAGTAACAGCCATGCATGCTTTGTAACAGTGAGCAAGCAGTTTTTCTTCCCTTACAAAATAAAAAAAGATCTTGAAACGTTTGCATACCAACAAACTCCACAAACACTGATGTTGTACTTGAGGAGAAAGGTTCCTGCTATGTATGGCTCTCTGACTGTCATAAATAAAGGAATTCCACCGCTCAGCATAACATAACATGTGTATTTGTAAAGCGCACGTTCACCTGTGGGCATCTTGATGCTGAATAACACGTTTATTGTGACCTAACTCAATGGTACTAATTTTATCTACCTCAGGAGGATGAAAGGCTGAGTGAACCCACCAGGATTTGAATCTGTGACCATGAGGTCAAACACAGGCCCCTACAGTGGACACATTAGTCCACTAAGCCACCAGACCAAGCTAAGTATAAATAATGAGGTGAATAGAAAAACAAATACAGGAGGGCAGCGGGAGGGCAGTAATATCAGGATTGAAGCAGTAGCTGTTGAGATCTGATGAGAATGAGTTCTTCTACTTGTCACCAGTTTAACAAGTGATCCCACACAGATTCCGGAAAACTTCTTGAAATGTTTTATTCGTGATCCATGTAACGACCTCAGCCAGCAATGTCTTCCCCATCTGCCTCATCAACTCCTTCACGGTCAAATCACAACATTCTAAGAAACAACAGGGCAGAGCATTCTTGCATACAATGACTACTGAAGATACCACAAGGTACTTTTAGAAAGTTATATTTTCCTTGAGTAAAGTATCTGGAGGCTAATTTGCATTAGCCTCCAGACGCGGTACTCTGAGTACTTAACCCTAAATGAAATGTAAAAACTGCTCCTAGAGTTGAGACAAAGGCTTGATTGTGGAAAGGTGTTTCTGTTCCTCTGTCAGGATGAAAATTTTGGCAGAGCCCAGGAACTTAATTATCTTCAAAGGAGCATCCCATCCCCTGTCACAGGCAGATGTCAGATGACACCTGCACAACTCCCTTTCTGACCTCCTCCAGTCGGCCAGGCTCCAATCACAGTGGGGAGGGTAGCTGCCCTGGAACTGGTTTCAAGTGACAACAGTGGAGGGGTTGCTCACGTCCCTGGCCACACCTCTGGGTTGGGCACACAAGCTCTGCACAATGAGAGATGGGTTTCTCCATCTATGATTTAGGAAGAGTGGGGTACTGTAGGATTGTGTACAGTAAGGCACACAGGAAATGTTGCAAAAGTGGGTAGGGTTACCACTGTGAACTTTTACCCTAATGGTTAGGGAGGGACCAGGAGTCACCAACACCTACAAGTTGGTGCCAGTCATAAATGTGCCAACGCCAGTACCCTCCTCAAAACACAACTAGACTGGTAGAAGATCAGAATAGGACTGATCCTTCTTCCTAAAACCTCAGAAAAGCCCTGAAGGGCTGGACCTGCTCTTTACTTCTTGTATCCAGTACAAAGAAGTGGACTTCAACAGTCATATGGATGACCTCTTGTTCAAGCCACAGGGACATAATAAACTACAAGAAGCCTTTCCTGCAATAGCTCAGCTGAACAGTTCCAACAGGACCTGCCCTGGACCCTGCTGGTGGCTTCTGCTGGAGTGAGTCTTGACCCACACATGCTGTTCCTAAAGTCCTGGAACCCTGGGCTGTGTCTAAATGCACAAGAAACAAGGGACCTGGAAACCTTTTGGCTCCGAAATTCTGTAGAGGACTGGAACAAACCTACCCAAGCCGATTTGACAAAGGTGCATTTCCCCTGGGCTGAAGAGTCAGATTTTCCCTGGTCAGAGCTTTTCTGCAGCAACAAATCAGGTTCAGAGGGACCTCATGGCAAAGGCAACAAGCCTCGTGGAGCCATCTTTGGCTACAACCTGCAGCCTTGCCCCACTGGAGAAATCCAAGCTCCAAAAGAGTGTGACCGTAGAAATATTCACCAAGCGAGGGCACCAAAAGTATCTGGACAGCAAGGGATCTTCCTGGGGTGCGAAATTGACATTTCTCCTGTTTTAAGATTTCCTGCAAAATGTCATTAGCTTCACAGAGACCCTGTACAAAGGCTATCCAACCTCATGAAACACTTCTCAGCTGCTTTGGCCTGCTCAAGGCTTTAGATTTCCATCTCAGAGACTAAATCCGAAGGTAAAACTTTCAACCAGGTCTGATCTGATTTCTGTATCTGACCCTCATTCCATCACAGTCAGACTCAAATCTCACCTAGGTCCCAGTCTACCACATCGAGTTGAATGCGGTTAGCGTTTAACCATTTTTGGTGCTATTTTTATTTAAAACTTTGAAAATTCATATCTCTGGTTCGCTTACTGGATGTTTGTTGTTTTGGAGTCATTTTCTTTATTACAATGTACTCTATTTTCTAAATTGATTTGTTTTGTATTTTTACTTTATTACTGTTTGATATAGCATAAATACTTTACACATTGCCTCTGAGTTAAGCATGTCTGCTCAGTGCCATATCTAGCAGGGGGTTGAGCTCAGGTTTATTTAGTGAATTAGGTTGGTCACTCTGACAAGGGCTGTGATTATTACTTGAGGTGAGCAGTCAGCCCCTCAACAAATACTTCAAATTTCTTACAGTGATCATATGATGGGTGGAGGACTTATGATGTAGGGTATTTGGTGGATCTGTGCGCATTTAATGGTGGGTGTATCAGCATGTGATGGCTGATGTCAGTGTATGATAATGGGTTTGTGTGGTATGGGTGTGTGATCATATATAGCTGGCAGCATGTGCATATATTTTTTAGCAGTTTTATATGATGGCCAATGTGTTGCTGAATGATCTTCTGTGTTCTGATGTATGATTTTGAAGGTAGGGAGTATGTACTGCGCTTGGTACATTTAAAAAAATGTTTTCGCTTGCTATGAGTCTCTATTTTATTATCTGTTGTTTGGGGGTCAAAACATAATATGCCATCCTGGTACATAGATACTGAAATTTTGGCATAGGCCTCATGAATGACTAGATCAAAATTCACCAATTTGGGTAGCTTTCATCCATGAATTTTTCCAGTTTTGTACAACAACATTTCCTATACTAAAATGAATGGCACATTTAAATTTAGCAGGTTTTGCCTCCCCCCTTATAATTTTCAACCACTTTGACCAATCTGCTCCAAATTAGGCCAGCACAAGGCTTCATTTTTAAGTCTGGGTTTTGAGAGCACAGCGGTCAAACAGACCAATTGCCTACAATATACATACAGTAGGCTTTAGGTATGCCCCTTTCTATCACTTCCTTTCTTCATCTAGCTTCTTTTAGACATTATCTTGAGACTTTGTCGATCATGTCTTCGCTCATCCCATTGAAATATTAATCTCTCAGCTATTGGTATTAGTTGTCTGGATGTGTAATTCTGCCTCCACTGAAGTGTTTATATAGAACTGCATGAAGTACTACCTGACAACTATAGCCATCACAGCCTGATACTGCTTTCTTAATCCTGTTTGTATTGCTCTGTTTCTCTTTTAGCCCTTTTCTCTCCCAGCCCTTCTTCCTTCCCCTGTGTACTCCTCTATCCCCACCACTCTCTTGTATCACCCTACTACCTCTCCCTCCTTCCATTTTACCTGAAACCCTCTCTTATCCTTTGTGCATTCTGTTCCTCCTAAACTTCTCTTTCAGCAGCTAGTTGTAATGCCACTGGGACTTACATTTTTTGTTTTGTTTCACATAAATGAAAGGCAGAGACTACACTGAAGGCTTGCTTACCTTCAATACTGTTCTCTTTTTGTATTTATAACAAAAGAATGTTATGTGGCAAGGCAGCCTCCCCTACAGCCCTTCCTCTCTCGCTATGCTAAAGAGACTAAAGAATGACAATAGGGGAGGCTCCCTTGCCATGCAACCTTCATTTGAAATGGAAACAAAAATATGACTATGTCAAAGGCAAGGGTGCCTTCAATTCCCTTCATCTTTCATCTGTTGTCTGGCTTTAATGTCTGTAAACTAAATGCATTTGGGCCAGATCTCCTGTATTTGTTGAATTTAATGTCCCTCAAGTTTGGTGTAAATTGGTCAATGGATCACACTGCTTTTACGTTTGCAAAAAGGGGACATCCTATGAAGTGTGGTATCAACTTAACTACAGAGGTGTGACTGTAACATTGAATGCCACACCAATGTGCTTTTGGTGGACGTGCACCCCAGGGTGGTCACAGTGATGTGAGCTCTCCCTACCTCGCCACTAATCAATTATCCTTCGAGCACAAATAAACCACCTCTCTTCCTCATCTTGCTGGAAGCTGGATGCCATCTTCATGCAGCTTTGGCTATCCATTTTCTTTCTGTGTGCGATGCCCTTGTTGCAAGCTCAGCCTTCACTGATGATGCATGTATCCCTGGCCTGGGTACACTGACAAAATATCGAACCCAAAATATCCCCATACAAAAATATCGAGAAAAAACATTGATGTCATAAATATAGTTGTACCAAATATAGTTTTTTATATCTATTTCAAATAAATTAATATTAAATATATTAAAGAATAAAATTAATTAAAAAATTAATTACATTTAAAATACATTTTAACAAATATAACAAATAAACTTGATTTAAAAAGTTAAACACACATATATCATTAATTAATGTATATATAGATATATATATATTGCAAAGTTCCACCCCACAGCGGGGATAACGCACTCTCAGGACACAACACACCAACGATGATATGATGCTCAAGTTTTCATTTAATGGCTCCTCGTAACGTGTTTCGGCTTACCTGCAGCCTTGCTCACACGTAGGATGTTGTGCACAAACACCGTCATATGTACAAAAAATAAATGGAAATAGACAACAGACTGCATTTACACTTCCGATCATGCAATGATTTCTGCCATCTTGTGGTGTGGGATTTCTAGGTATATATACACGGGAGTAAGTTCAATACAAAGTAAAAACATGTGATATAATCGCAGGTGATAACTCCCATTTTCCTAATAGCTACACATATTTGAAACATATGTTTGTAGTATCCCCACAACATAGTACGTCAACGTTGAGGAAACTTACAACAGTGTGTTCGCACAAAGGTTTGTCAATAAAGTTGTATCCTCAAACTTGTCACATGACACCCAGAATTAGTTACGTTATAAAATCACTAAATGTAATGCGTTGATGCCAATTAACACAAGACGTACTGTAGTACTGTCATTGTTTATACTGTGATACCACTATGGACATCCCGGAATAGTTGAACCCATCTCCTCATTGTCAGTTGTGAACAACAGTAGGGTAGCCATCTGTATATCTGAAGTCACTGCTCAATGGGATCATGTATAGAAAACGGACAGTTACGTCTCCGTTAAAGTACATAACTCGAGACAGTCTACAAGCCCATGTGGGCAATCATACCTCGAGAAAAACTACATGCCCCTGTGGGCAAACATAAACAATGTGTTAAACGGTTAGTGCAAAAATAGGACACATTGTATCCCTAGACACACAGTCACGGGCAAGTGCCCACTGGTTCAGTACACAATTCCAATCCTAGATGATACAAAGTAAAGCGGAATAGGACAGTAGGGAATTGCAAGGACATAACTCTACATCTCAGCTCCGGTGTAGCAGAGTGTAAATGGTCTGGTAACATTATGCCAATCAAAATATCAACTTTGTACATAGTGAAAGAAAGTTCTTATCTGTGTTGCCGTGCCAACAAAAGTGCACCTGAAGAAAAGGTTAGGGAACCCGTGAAAGGTGAACTGCCACGCAGAGTGGGCCCCTTCCTTTCCTCCTGTGGGGAACAAAACAAATAGTAAAAAATGGTAAGTGTTGGTTGTGAAATCGAAGTGCAGTGTATCATACATTTAAAAACAGAACTGTCATATTAACAACACATCTTGGTTCCTAGAAGCAAGCAAATGGAAGAGAAAACTCATGGGGTCTAAGAACAAAATACATTATAATTCATGCAAATGTACTCCTAGTTCCTCATCCATGTTGAGGCCTCTGTGTCTAGGGATACCATGTGTCCTATTTTTGCACTAACCGTTTAACACAATGTTTATGTTTGCCCACAGGGGCATGTAGTTTTTCTCGAGGTATGATTGCCCACATGTGATTGGAGACTGTCTCAAGTTATGTACTTTAACAGAGATGTAACTGTCCGTTTTCTATACATGATCCCATTGAGCCGTGACTTCAGATATACAAATGGCTACCCTACTGTTGTTAACAACAATGTTGTCAATGTGCACTCTGGGGGCCTGATTCACAGAACTAACTTACGTCAAAAACGTAAACATAAACGTAAACGTAAAGTTAGTACTTTTTAGGTATTCACAGAATACACTTACTCATTTTGGTATTCACAGAATGAACTTACTCATTTTGGTATTCACAGAATAGTACTAACTTTACGTTTACGTTTTTGACATAAGTTAGTTCTGTGAATCAGGCCCACTGGGCCACTGGGCCTGATTCACAGAACTAACTTACGTCAAAAACGTAAACGTAAACGTAAACATAAACGTAAAGTTAGTACTATTCTGTGAATACCAAAATGAGCAAGAGTATTCTGTGAATACCTAAAAAGTACTAACTTTACGTTTACGTTTACGTTTTTGACGTAAGTTAGTTCTGTGAATCAGGCCCTGGTAAAACAAGTTAGAGTCAAAAGTTCCACAAAATATTTTCAATCAAGAGTGCATCCTGTGCCGGAGCGCCGTGTCCAATGGCGTCAACGAAACTAATAAAACCAAGTGTGCAGGAGGAACCACCCTTCCTGCTGGCAGGAGCACAATTCCAATAACAAAAGGTTGTTATCAACTAGTTCAAGATGAGTTTTCATGAAATTAATACACTTTAAATAAGTTCATAGTTTCACTTTTGAAAATGTAATGTTCATTCCAGTCATTAAGAACATGCAATTCAATCCATGGTATTTATTGACAACCAGTCGAGTTCAATCCATGGCATATTCAAATCCCAATGCATTTCGGGTCGGAACATGACCCTTCATCAGGGGTCGCTAAACAAGGCTCTAGAAATTAAATGAAAACAGGAGACTGTTCATCATGCAGTCCACAATAGTTGCTCATAATAAACATAAAAATTTGTAGTGGATTATAATGAAAATCCGTTTGCCGAGTGACAAAGTAGAAGAGACTTTCATGCTAGAATCTTAAGCGGGAATAGTAAAGTGCTGGTGATACGACGTGATCGGTAATATAAACAGCGGCTGCCGTGTCAAGGTATAAATGTATATGACACGTTCCTACATGCGGCTCGTGAAAATGCATCAGCAGTATGAAATTACGCGACAGTGCTTGACACCGAGTGCTTCTACAGACGTGACCGCTTAGTGTTCACAATCATCCAACTACCCATCATTAGCCAAAAGCTATATGCACTCACCCGGATCGTGCACAATCAACAGCGACAGTGTAGCCGTGAAGTTCCAAGAACTTCTGTTGGTTAAACACGGAAGAATCTTACCGAAATACCGACGACCATCTAACCGCGATAAAGGGGCAGTGAATACGTAGCGTGGCTCAAAGCAAACGTTATAACGACGCCGCAAGTCAAAACATCTTAAAGGAGCTGTGCTCATTTATGCAGGAAATGCGATAAATAAAGCTGATGTTGAAAGGCTGAATATAAACAAATTGCCTGCCTCAAAAAGTCGACTGCATGTAACCATTGATGCAACCTTACAATAAAATGTAATACAAACAAAATCAAAACAAGTTAAACATGAATCATGTCATAAATCATATCAGATCTCTGATATCAGATATATTAAAAAATTACATAAAAATACATTTAATATTAAAAAACATATTATAATGTTAAATACACATCACAAATATTATATTCAATAAAAGAAAAAATGTATTTACAAAACAAATATATTTTTTTATTTAGAAATTATTTATTTAACAAAAACATTAATCGTTACATAAATGTAGTCTATTTACTTCCTACCCCTATAACACCACACAACTCACAACGCAAATCGCAAAAAATTGCATAATTAACATAATTAATTATCATATAAACAAATATTATCAATTAAAAAACAAATTAAAACACATAAAATGTATTTAACTCCCCACACTTTACACCTATAATCCCTACAACCCACACCTAAAATTAAACTGTAGAAAAAATTAATTGCACAGTTAAAAAACTTTTTCAATTAAATAACTAATAGTATTGAACAACTAATTATAATATAAGTAAAATTAATTTACTCCCCTTTACTCTTATAAACCAAAAACCCACACACAAAACAAATAATTAAATAATTACACTAATTAATTATCAATTAATTAATTAATATTAATTATCAACTAATCATTAATTAATTACAAATTAATTACTTCCCACCCTTTACCCCTAAAAACCCCACAACAAAAAATTAATTACACAATTTCCATATTTCATTGTCAATTATTAATTAATATTAATTAACAACTAATTATTAATTAAAAATAAATTACTTCCCACCCTTTACCCCTATAAACCCCACAACCCGCACCTAAAATTAATTACACAATTACCATAGTTAATTGTCAATTCATTAATATTATTTAACAACTAATTATTAATTAATTAAAAATGAGTTGCTTCCCACCCTTTACTCCTATAGACCCCACAACCCGCACCTAAAATTTACCAAAAAACATTAAAAACACAATTAACATTATCAAATCTCAATTAAAAAATAATAATAAATAAATATATTCATTAATGTATTATAATTAAATTACTTCCCATGCTATTGCCCTATAAAACCGCAACCCGCTACTGAACTAAAATATGCAAAATGTAATTAAAATAAAATTAATAACTACAAAAATGTAACACATATATTAAAAAACATAAACGATACTTTTAGAAAAAGATACATCACATACATTTAAAATATATACTAAAATACATCACTAATTAAAAAATCGATATTTGAAACAACTATGGGGCCGATTCCGATTCGGGCCGGAAATCTCCCCGACCGAGCCGGACCCGGAGAGATTTCCGACCGAATCGGACCCTAGCAGCCCGACCGCACGAGTACGATGCGCACGTATGCTATCGGACTCGATTCGGTCGGACTCCCATTGAAGTCAATGGGAGCCAGTCGTACGACGCGTACACGGGCTCCCATTGACTCAATGGGCATGACGCGAACAAGGGCGCCCCTACAGCGTGTTTGCGTCGATGCGGGTCACGCCGTACATGCACGTGTAGGGGGACCCATGGGTCCCCCTGTGTGCGACTTCGCACGCCTACGCTTCCAGGGGGTCCGACACGGACCCCCAAAGTGCGGCTCCGACAGCTCCTTGGAGCCGGACTGCGCGAGTCGGTCGGAGCGGTCGAGGTGCGCATCGTACTTACCCGGCCGGGGAACGTCTCCATTGCGCGGTGCGAGTCGTCCCCGTGCGAGTCGGTCGGAGCGGTCGGGGCCTGCGAACGAGTCGGTCGGAGATTTCGCGAGCGCACGCATCGTACTCGCTCGCCCGGACGCACGTACGAATCGGTCGGGAAATAGGGCTCCGAATCGGATCCGGTTAAGCCGAATCCGATTCGGTGCCCTACCGGCCGAGATTGGAATCGACCCCTATATTTTTGCAAATGATATTTATGACTTCTATATTTTTAAAATTTATATTTCTTACCTTAAAGTCGATATTCTTGACCACAATATTCTTGCTGTCGAAATTTCTGTGTCACGATATTTAAAACTGGATATTAGTGTAAGTCGACATTTCCAACTCGATATTTTGACTGAATACCCCCTGGCCTGATGTCCTTGTCAGGGAGGTGGCAATCTGAATAGGAAAGGGAGTAGCTATGAGAGACCAACATACCTCTTCTGTCAAGGGAAAGCCAACAACTTTGCATCGACACAAGGATTTCTGGTAAGGAAAAACTCACTTTCATGACTGACAAGACTTTTTCATAAAAAGAATTGCAATTTTCTGTTAACACAATACTTCAAAACCTTAGCTCACAGAGTATTTACCATTAACGATGTTTTTCTATGTAATTCTCTTCAATATTGTGACTTTACTATAATAAATATAATACAAATAACCACACATTGCTTTACTGTGCAATAATTAATTTATGACTGATCTAAATACATGCATTGAAACTAAGCCTATGCCCACCAATGTTAATAAAAGCAAACAAGTAGCTTCCACTCCACCACTTAGGGCGAAAGCTGTAGAGTCACATGAACCATCTCTTAATAAAATTCTGGAGGAAATTCAAGCAGTTCGATGTAATACAGATATCATTAGCGATGATACTGGACACATGCAAAAAGAGATAAGTGGACTTTCTACGACAGTTTTTGAAAATGAAATTATCTTAAGATTTGAGATAATCAAATCAAACTTGGTCAAATCATGGCACCTGCTATGTCTAAAATTCCATCCCTTGTGAAAACACTTCTTGCTCTCGAAAATCGCAACAGACAATAAAATCTTTGAATTTTCAATCTGCCTGAGAATGCCAAAGGCCAAGGCTGTTGTATATTTCAACAGAATATACAACGTAAATGTTTGAACATTAAATTCATGAAACCTTTTGAGATTGACAAAGCTCATTGGATTTTTCTTCACACAGAAAAGTTAGTCAAGCCAAGCAGTGACAAATTAAATGTAAAGTATTGCAACAGCATCACTTATTCCAGATTCAGAAGCTGGCAGAGAAATACCTTATTTGATGATCAATGGCAATAAAATATAAATCAGCCAAGATTTTGCCAAAGAAACCATTGCAACTCGGAAACAATTTGCTTCTCTTTGACCTAGCCTTAAAGAAGTCGGATATAAATATGGGCTATTTGATCGCTCAAACATGAAAATATGGAAAATGATTTCACAAAATCCTTTACTACTCTGCAAGACTTGATTGACTTTCTTGATCAGCATCATCCTAAAAGCATGGAAGAGAAATCTTCTGGAGAATCTTCAGCTCTTTGATGAAATATATAAGATCATCATTATCTTATCATTAAATGCCGCAAACTTATGGCACTGTCACTTTTTCTCTGCCCTGTAGTCACCGTGCTGAGCTTCATTAATTTTTACCATTTATCTGTATTTGTTCACTTTTTTATGTTGTTTGCCCAGTTTGTCTTCTGTCTACTCTGAGCTACTTGCTAATTTTTTATTTAACTTTGCCTTTTTTAATAGTCGCCCGTATACTCTATATATCTAGTTATGCTTTCTACTTCTCAACTTTGGGGTTGATTACAATCTCGTACAGAAAGCATTCCGAATGCATCGGTTCCGGAATGTTTTCCTAATGACTCGGATCGGGGGAGTCCGACCGAGTGATTTGGATGCATCAGGATGCATCCGGATACGATTCGGTCCGACTCCCTTTGACTTCAATGGGAGCCTGTGTTCCGAACGTAAACACAGGCTCCCATTGAAAAAACGGGTGGTTGGGGAAAGTCGTGCACCCTGTGGTGGGCACTCCATGGTGCCTGCAACACTGTGCATGCATGGGTAGGGTAAACCCATGGGTACCCCAACAGGCCCGATTCGGAGGGCCCTAGGTGAAGGGGGGCCTGCTACGGGCCCCCGAAGTCTGATTCCCACAGCCGTTTTGTCTTAGCCAAACCGATTTGGAACGGCTGTCCAAATCGGTCATCTTACTCGCTCGTTCGGAAACTGTCTCCATTGGGCTGTACGATTCGGCTCCGAACGACTCAGGCTAGCTGAATCCCGTTCGAACCGATTCGGACAGCCTGGACGACTACCTTGCATCGTACTCAGTCATCTGCAAAGGTGACCGATTCGGTCAGAAAAAAAGGCTTCCGAATCGGATTCGAACAAATCGAATGCCGTTCGGAGCCTTTCCTGACGACATCGTAATCGGGCCCTTAGAATTGTTTAGTTAAATATGAAAGGGTTAAGGCATCCCCTTAAAATAAGTGAATACTTTCTTAGACATAAAGCTACTATTTACTTGGTTCAGGAAACTCACATAAATTAAGTCCTTTTAGCACAATGGTTAAGGGTTGTATTGGTAATTGTGTCTCATCTTCAGCATGTGGAAAGAAAAATGGACTTGCCATTCTTTTTTCTAAAAATATTCCATGGTACATTTGTGTATGTTAAAATTGTACCCTGGAAAAAATATATTATGCTTAGTTAATGTTTATGGTCCCACAGATAATGATCCCACCTTTTGGTCAAATATTACCAGTGAACTTCCTAAACTTGGTAATGTCCCTTTGATAGTTGGTGGAGAGTTGAATCTTACCTGAGGTCCTTCAATAGATTACCTTTCTTCATCTAAGTTCCATATGCCTAGGTTTTACTCTACAAATAAAGCCTTTTTTAAGAGTAGTAGATTACTAGCTATATGGAGACTCCATTTTCCCACTCCGAAAGAATTTACATTTATCTCAAATCCTCATTCATCACACTCAAGAATTCATTACTTATTATCTTCCAGAAATTTATGTCATCTAATATCTCAAATTAAGATCTATCCTACTTATATTTCTGATAATGCATGATATCTTTCTCAATTACCTAAACCTCATTAGAGAATGAATATGGATGTTACTCTTCCTCATGAAGTTTCTAAATATTAAATATTTTTATGTCTTCAGGTGGTATTAAATATAGAGCACACTTGCAAAAAGCCATATATTAATATATACTTCGTTACTCAGTAAAAGAGCAGGTGCACAAATATCAAACTTTATATCAAAAATATGTTTCTAAGCTAATAAATCTCGAAGATTACATGCTAATTATTTACATATTAAAAATGACAAGAAACAAATTATTGGTGTTCATTCTTGCTCTGTGCAGATATTAAGTGATTTGAGTGAAATATTGGAAGAGTTGTATAATTATTAATTATAATTATTAATTATAATTAAAATATTATTTTGATATCTGTAATAATCATGATTAAATACTCCCTGATTTAATATATCAATTTTTATATTTATGTAATATGCCTTCTTTATCACCTGATGACAAGACATTTTTTATACTACGATATATGTGAATGAAATTACTTCTTCTATTTCCTCTTTATATTCTGAGTAAGTGCCTGGTCCACATGGTATCCTGGCTGAGTTTTATAAAGCATTCTCAACACAATTAACTTCACACCTTTTGTGCCCTTTTACTGAGTTTATTCAACATTCCTTGGTAGCTGGATCCCTTTATGACGCACTCATTGAACTATTTCCCAAACCAAACAAATATCCCCATTTTATTTCCAATTATAGGCCAATTTTACTAAATAATCATGATTGTAAAATGTATGTAAACATTCTTGCCAACAGATTATCATCAATCCTTGATTCTCTGATTCACCCAGACCATGTTGGTTTTATGAAAGACTGATTATCTGCTCACAAAACTAGGCTTATATTTCATAGTTTATCAACAACATCAAATACTAATTTCTCATCAGGGTTATTAGCACTAGATGCTGCAAAGGTTTTTGATAAAGTTTATTGCCAGTTCATGTTCTCAACCAATGTAATGTTGGACAACACTTTATCAGTATGGTTAATGCTTTGTATACTATCCAGTAGAAAAAACATGTTTGCCAATGGATACACTTCTAACACCCTTTTTCTTTACATAGGCACTATACAGGGATGTCCGCTTTCCCCTTTGCTTTTTCTCCCTAGCAATTGAGCCACTTATAAAATCATTTAGAAACTCTTAATATTTTAAAGGCATCAAGATTTAAAATAATGAAATTAAATCATCTGCTTGTACAGAGTTATTTTATTATTTGTTTCTGACCCCATTATTTCTCTGCAAAAACAACAGTTGATGGACAGAATGCAGAACAATGTCATACATTCATCCCAGTACAAAGATCTGGGCTTAAATCCATCGTTTTTTTGCTCACCATGCCATTCCAGTTTGAACCCAGCCCTATGCAAATCAGTCTTGACCCTGTGCCTCATGGGAACAGTCCAGCCCGAACTGCCAAGCCAGGTCCTCCCTGGACTGGAAACAAGCATCCTAGGACCGGTTTCGGGGTTTCACCCCTCTTCAGCCAGGATAGCTTGATTCCAGTGGCATGGAGAGCACGGGACCCACGTCTGGGCATACCCGTCCCACTCGGGGTGACAAATGCAAAAACAATTATTTCTCTGCCACAGGGCTATGGAAAAGGGTAGTTTAATGCTTAACAATGTCAATCCTCATCTTATTTAAGTTTATTTTCTTAAAGATATTATATGTACAATACAATTTGGATTTAGGCCATCATCAATTCTTTCTTTTATCTGCATTCCTTTTCAGTAGACAATGCTGGCCAAACATCCTAACAGCAGAACCTGGAGTGAAGAAGGGCAAGATCGTTATTGCTAGGCTGGCACCTGAACAACGAGCGAGGATGTGGATTCTCCCACCATCAGGAAAAGTGCACCCACCTAGAAAGTAATTCTCTTTGCAACAAAAAGAGCCTGGGTGGAAACTGTAGAGCATATCGACGGGTAGAAGAACTGGACACCTTGTGCCAGGAGGAGGTTGCATTAAGATGAGACATACATAACATATACATAGAGGCAGATGGTTACATCAAACACAAAAGTGCAGAAGGTAGACTTCCCAGTTTCTACCATCTGTCTGTTATCTGTGGCAAGTCCACATATTGATATACTGGTTGGAGAAGATGTAGGTTGATGGAATGTGATAAGCAGAGTAAGGAAAGAATTCCATTACTTAACAATCTAAGTCATAGTTGAATACTTTGTAAAACCTTTAAACTATTTGAAAGGTTTTCTGAAATTTTATTAAACAAGTGAAAAATATTTCTAAATCAAAACATAGATTTATATTGCAAAATAGCATAATAACATACTTGTATGTGTTGTATTGATGTATTTTGAGACAGGCCTTTGTGTTGCTGAAATGTGAATGGAACTACTCCTGCCTAAACTGTATTAGCCAAAGCACTTGTAACAGGGATTATGTAAGAGAGAGAAAGTGTGAAGATTAATATGAACAGTTTACTGTTTAAGAGTTCTATACCTCCTTCATTGACCTAAAAGCAGTTTTTGACAAAGTCCAGAGGGTCCAGCTGTGGAAACAAAGGAAACGGTGGGAGGTGCCGGAAAAACTGCTGGAGGCAATCATCAACCTTGATTCCAACATATGGGTACAGATCAAGTTAGGGGATGGCCGAAGAACCACACAAAAAATTTACACCAAACATTAGCTTAAAAAAGGGGTGCGTTCTTGCACCCTGTCTATTCAACGTCTACACGGCCGACCTCGACAGCGACAGCCACCTGGCCCAAGCACAGGGCGATCCTCCCAGGCTGGTCAAGGAACAAATCAGAAGCCTGCAATACGGTGACAACATCGTCCTCCTCAGCAAAACTCCAATCAGGCTGCAGCGGTCAATAGACCAATTATTGGGGTTCACCAACAATTTGCAACTGGGCCTTAACTACATGAAAACCAAGGTTCTTTGCTTTACGAGCCTAGATAACAACAGGCAGACCAAATTTTCCAGACAGTCTTAGAATTGGTCAAAACCTATAAGTACTTCGGAGTCCATTTAGACTCCCACTCAAGCTACAAACTGCACCTACAATCGAGACAAGCCACTGCCAACAATCTGCTGTTTGCATTCAAAATCTTGAAACACAAGACATGAAACACCTCAACCCATCATCTCCTGCAGGTCATGGGAGCCAAACTCATCCCCTCGATATCCTATGGCTCTGAATTGCTCAACTAAAAAGACGCAGCAACTTTAAACACTTATCAATCGAGTCTCTTCAAAAAATTGTTTGCGATTCCGCAGTACATCTCAGAAGCCCAAATCAGGTTTGAGTTTTGCCTGCATCACCAAGGCCCATCCAGTCAGGGGGGCCTAGTGAAATTCTGCTGGTGGACGAAGGTAGCTGAAGCGAATTTGCTTGCACATCAGTGCTGTCTGGAAATACAAAAGCAGGCCCACGTAAAGAATTCTGTGCTTCCCGTATTACAGCACTCG
This sequence comes from Calotriton arnoldi, assembly GCA_963921515.1. NCBI lineage: Eukaryota > Metazoa > Chordata > Amphibia > Caudata > Salamandridae > Calotriton > Calotriton arnoldi. Next base: position 1,459,935 of record CAWUFW010003515.1, on the reverse strand, counting down.
ATCGCAGCACTGCAACTAGAAGAAGCATGGCATACCAGTGTGCAATATGGCGTTTTCAAATAATTTACCTGCATATCAGCCAAGCTTTCATCATTTGTCATAAACACAGGCAATTTCAGCAAGCAAACGGCATGCGTGGGTGGTCATGTCACCATCATATGCAGCTTGAGGTCCTCAGTCATATCTGTCGTTCAATTTCTCTGAGGCCAAGAAACATGATCTAATGCTAATACATTTCAGCGTGTTCTCATCGAAAGACCTTGTGCCCTTCTGGAAGCAGCCCTGGTCCACCACTGAGTGCTGGCTTTGTGAATACATCAATGAAACGTTCTTACATCCATCTTTAAGAGATTTGCAAATCAGATCATGCCAACCAGCTGTAATCGCCTTACTAGGAGGGGACTCGGTGCAACTAGCATGAAAGGCCATGAGATTCCTGAACCTTGCTGCCAAGGACCTGGAAAAATTCGGCACCTGACTTGTCTCTTCTCCAATCCTTGCCCCCAGCCGAGGGCTGAGCAATGATCATCCTTAGGAAGCAGTAGGCACATAGCACTTTATACTCCGGGACCTGCCATTAATTTAATCTTTTTACGCTGCTACCAGATCAGGTCAGCAGCTGTATAATAAACCACAAATACTTCGCACCTCATTCCCCTACATCAATCCATCAAGAAAATAGCACTTTACTCAGTATACTACAATCGCAGAACAAAGGCACCTTAAAGCATGAGGACTGCACAGCACTATTAGCACTTTTACTTCACGAAAGACTCATGTCACTTAGGAGACAAAGGGGTCGATTCCGATCTCGGCCGGTAGGGCTCCGAATCGGACTCGGCATTACCGGATCCGATTCGGAGCCCTGATTCCCGACCGAGTCGGACGTGCGTCCGGGCGAGCGAGTACGATGCGAACGTACGCGAAATCGCCGACCGACTCGCTCGCGGGACCCAACCGCTCCGACCGACTCACACGGACACGACTCGCACCGCGCAATGGAGACGTTCCTCGGCCGGGTAAGTACGATGCGCGCCGCGAGCAGTCCGACCGACTCGCGCCGTCCGGCTCGAAAGAGCAGTCGGTGCCGCACTTTGGGGTCCGTGTCGGACCCCCTGTACGCCTAGCCGCGCGAGTTGCACACAGGGGGACCCATGGGTCCCCCTACCTGTGCGTGTACAGCGTGACCCGCTTCGACGCGTACCCGCTATAGGGGGCGCCCTTGTTCGCCTCGCACCCATTGAGTCAATGGGAGCCCACGTACGCGTTGTACGACCGGCTCCCATTGACTTCAATGGGAGTCCGACCGAATCGAGTCCGATAGCATGCGAACGCATCGTACTCGTTCGGTCGGACTGCTAGTGTCCGATTCGGTCGGAAATCTCTCCGGGTCCGGCTCGGTCGGAGAGATTTCCTGCCCGAATCGGAATCGGCCCCAAAGTCTTAGCGGTTCCCCATTGAAGCAAGCTTTGGTCAATTTTTAACATCTTGAGTGTAACATCTTGACTGATTTCCTTAAGCTAATATCTTGTTTGATTTGATGGTTCTGTCTAGCCGATGCCAAAATCACATTATCCTTCTTGCCAGCTAGGCACAGCTCAACTTGATTATAGATACTGTTTTTTTAAGGTATTCTAATGGACATATCATATTGTCATGGCCAGTCTTTTTAAGTGTTTTAAATGTACATTTAAGGGTTTTAATTAACTATGCATGATAAAATAAACTTGAAACTTGATTAAGAGTGTGGAATTCACTGCCTGTGTCTGAGGTATCTGTATGTGATATGTACACATGTGTGTTGGTTTTGATTATAAAAAAGTAGTATGAGTTGTTAAATGAGAACTAAGGGTGAGATGCACTAACACTAGATATAGTGATTTCCTAATTGAGATTATCTCCAAATCGCAATTAGGAAATTGCTATTCCTAATGCATGAAACTGTATATTCTAAAAAAGTGATGCCTTATTATATATATATATATATATATATATATATATATATATATATATATATATATATATATATTTATTTATTTATTTATTTATTTATATTATATATATATTTAGGAGTTTGTAGAGCGCACAGCTACCCCCAACTGAGGTGTCCCGGCGCTGAGGCAGTCGGCTGATTAACAGGTGCGGGAAGGAACTAGGTGTTGTTGAAGAGCCAGGTTTTCAGGGCACGACGGAAAGTTAGTTCCATCACCGATAAGCGGATAGAGAGTGGCAGGGCATTCCAGAGTTTGGCGATCCTGACCGCGAAGGCTCTGCCGCCTATCCTCGCCTTACGAAAGCGGGGAGTGACGAGGAGACACAGATGGTTGGATCTCAGGGCCCGGGTGTGATGGTAATGTTGGAGTCTGTCTCTCAGGTACCCCGGGCCCAGTCCTCTGGTAGCTCTGAACGCCAGAGTCAGAGCCTTGAGTTCAATGCGCCTGTTCATGGGCACCAGTGCAGGTTCCTCAAGTGGGGGGAGATCGAGTGGCGGAAAGGTATCTTGCAGATCATTCTGACCCCAGCGTTCTGGATTATCTGCAGTCTACGAATCAGATAAGCGGGGAGACCCAGGTAGAGACTATTAGCGTAGTCCAGGTGGGATATAATGAGTGCGTGGACTACTGTTGTGCGACATTCCAATGGAAGGAAGTGGAGGAATTTCCGCATAGTGCGTAGCTTCCCAAAGCAAGAGGAAGAAACTTGCCTGATTTGGGATTTACAGGAGAGTTCATTGTCGAATCTGAACCCCAGGTTTCTCGCCGAGTCAACCGGTTTCGGGGGAGGATTCATCTCCTGTGGCCACCATAACGCAGGGGGGGGAGGGGACTTCTGGTTAAAGAGGAGTACCTCGGTTTTATCTGAGTTAAGCTTGTGGCAATTCAGTGTCATCCAGGCCGAGATGTTACTCAGGCATCTTCTGAAGTTAGTGAAAGCAGCGTCTGAATGATCCTGGAAGGAGAACACCAGTTGGGTGTCATCCTCATAGGAAACCACCCTCACCCCGTAGGATTCTACTAGAGCCGCCAGAGGTGAGAGGTACGCGTTGAAAAGAAGAAGACCAGGGGTTTCTCGGCAGAGATGAAAGGGCGGAGAAAGACTGTTGTGACCGGTTTTCCAGAAAGGACTGGATCCAGGACAGGGCCGTGCCCAGAATACCCAGGTCTCTTAATCTATCCATAAGAATTGAGTGGGCAACCGTATCAAAGGCCGCTCACAGGTCGAGTAGCATAAGCATAGCTGCTTTGCTCTGGTCGACCTTCTCGCGTATGCTCTCGGATACTTCGAGGAGGGCGGTCTCCGTGCTGTAGCCATCTCTGAAGCCGGATTGGGAGTCATGGAAATGGTTCCTAGATTCTAAATGATTGGATAGTTGCTCCTGGACTATTTGTTCAAGGATTTTAGCTGGTGCTGGGAGCAAGGGAGATGGGTCTGAAGTTTTTTAATTCAGCCGGGTCGGCATCCGGTTTTTTAAGGATCGGCAGGAGGTAGGCCTGTTTCCACACTGCAGGGAAAATTCCTGAACTCAGGGAGGAATTCCAAATCTGATTTAACGGGGCATTGATGCATGGTGCCAGGAGTTTAAAGAGTTGTGCCAGGCAAGGATCGTCCAGTGACCCAGATTTGCAGGTTAATAGTTTTTGCAGAGAATCATCAAGTGACAGTGGGTGGGATTTGGTCAGTGTATCATTATTGCCGGGCGAGATAGTGGGCTCAATGGTAGTCTGAGGGGAAGTGAAGGTGGTATAGATAGCTTGGATTTTGTCTTGGAAAAAGTCAGACAAACCTGTGCAGAGGGAAGCGGTGGGAAGAACCGTACTGGCAGTGGCAGCAAGCTTTATGAAGTTTTGGACAATTTTGAAGAGTGTTTTCGCTGAGTTGCCAGCTGAGCTGATCTGATTGGAGAAATAGTCCCTCATGGTGTTGCGCTTAAGTTTGTGAAAATTCTTTAGGGCTTTCCTGTATGCCAGTTTAGCAATGGGGTCGTAGGATTGTCTCCAGGCACGCTCCATTTTTTTACAGCGGCTTTTCTCAACGCGGAGTTCAGGGGAGAACCAGGGGGCTGAGGGTCTCTGCCTGGAGGAAGTGACTGATCTGAGGGGGGCAACAATGTCTAAGGCTTTGGATATCCATCTGTTAAAGCTAACTGAGTCTTCATCAAGGTTTCCCAACAATTAGAGAGGTGTAGTTGAGAGTACGGGTGCCATGCTATTTCTGGTGATGTTGCGCAACATTCTCCTTTTCTCTGGGACTTGATGTGGTCTGGAGATAGGGTGGTTGAGCTTCAGGCTGAAAGGTATTAGAAAGTGGTCAGACCAGGTGAGCGGTTAAGGGGGCGCTACTTTTAAATTGAGATAATTCGTAAAAATAAGGTCCAGAGTATGGCCTGTTAAGTGCGTTGGGCCGTTCACCAGCTGTGTCAGGTTAAGACCCTCAAACGTTTTGGCCAATTGACTGGCTTTGCTGCAATTGTCGTTCTCCATATGGACGTTGAAAACACCTAAGATCGTGAACCTGCCGTGCTTGAGCAAAAGGTCAGCTGCAATGTCATATAGTTCTAACAGGTGACGGACTGGGGAGTTTGGGGGTCTATACACTAAGATGCCGGCCATAGAGAGGTCCGATGCAATTTTAACAGAGAAGAACATAGGTTCCAGGGGCCCTGTGTCATCGATCTTCCTGTAAGAAATGTCCCAGCCCGCTCGGAGAATCACCGCCACCCCCCGATTTTGTTACCAGCCCTGTTGAACCCTATCAGCCAATATCCAGCTGGAATGGCTAGTGTGAGGTCAGGGTTTGAGCTATCTATGAGCCAGGTTTCGGTGAGGAACATTAAATCCCAGAGTGTGTTTCCAAGGAAAGCCAAATTTCATCAGCATGTCTAGGGAGGGATCTGCAATTGACCAGGCAGGCCCTAATGGGGAGGGAGAGGGTCTGGGCCCGATCCGTTGGGGCGGGGTTCGTGGATGGAGCAGCTATGAGTTGCAGGGAACCAGGCATAAAAGAGTATGGGCAGACGCTGCATGCCGATTGTTGGTGAAATCCCATGCAGTCAAGTTTGAATGTGTAGCCACGATCCCAGATATTCAGATTTAGGAGTTGATCCCTGGTCCAACAGATTCGCCTGCCGGGAGAGCCGCGGGCAGCATGGCTGGCGCTGGCCGCGGTCCGGACGCGGGCGGGCGCAGACGGGCTTGCCTTAGGCGCGCCTTTGGCGCCCCTGCGACGTGCACGCTGCACGGCTGTGCTGCGGCCCCGTTTAAATATTCACCCATGAGCCAGAAAGCTAGAGCGCTGCCCCGAGATGCGCCGCTTCTGGCCTCACTGTGATTTCCTGAGAGGGAGGGTCAGGTATGGAGAGCCTGCCCCCGAATGAGTGAAGTGTGCCACAACGCTTACAAATCAAATTCAAGCACAGTAAGTAGCAGTACGGTTTAAAAGCATAAAACCATTAACACACAGTTTTTTAAAAGGGTTTGCCTGCACCTGACGGCAGTCGGCAGCCTCATGCGCTCCACGCTGCCGCCCCGTTTAAATATTCACCCATGAGCCGGAAAGCTAGAGCGCTGCCCCGAGATGCGCCGCTTCCAGCTCCACAGTGATTTCCTGAGAGGGAGGGTCAGGTATGGAGAGCCTCCCCCTGAACGAGTGAAGTGTGCCACAACGCTTACAAATCAAATTCAAGCACAGTAAGTAGCAGTACGGTTTAAAAGCATAAAAACATTAACACACAGTTTTTTAAAAGAGTTTGCCTGCACCTGAAGGCAGTTGGCAGCCTCATGCGCTCCGCGCTGCGGCCCCGTTTAAATATTCACCCATGAGCCGGAAAGCTAGAGTGCTGCCCGAGATGCACCGCTTCTGGCCTCACAGTGATTTCCTGAGAGGGAGGGTCAGGTATGGAGAGCCTGCCCCCGAACGAGTGAAGTGAGCCACAACGCTTACAAATCAAATTCAAGCACAGTAAGTAGCAGTACAATTTAAAAGCATAAAAACATTAACACACAGTTTTTTAAAAGAGTTTGCCTGCACCTGACGGCAGTCTGCAGCCTTATTGGTATCAAATCGACCTACCTCATGAATATTAATGAAGTAGATCATAATTTGTGACCCACTAGGAATTGCAGCCATCACAAGAATGGTGGCCTGCTTGACACAGCAGACCACCATGTCTGTGATTTCTTTTTAATAAAGCAATCTTTCCTTAAAAGAAAGCAGGATGTATGAGAAATTGGTTCTCCGGTTGAGGGGGGTAAAACCCTACTCAAGCAGCAACCACCATCCTTGTCAGGATGAGGCACATATCACCCACAAATTAACCTGTGCTCAACCCTCTGGTAGCTTGGCATAGAGCTGTCAGGCTTAACTGAGAGGCAATGTGAAAAGTATGTAGACAGCATTTCAAACATTAACAAAGGGAAAACACAACACAAGAAAAATCCCACACCAATTTAAATAGAGCAAAAGTTTATAAATAAATCAAGACCGAAACGACAGAAATTCAAGCAGTAGAACCAGAGATATGCAATTTTTAAGACTGAAGTGAAAATAGCCCCAAAAAGCACTAAGCACCACTCGCTGCTGTCTGGTCGTGCGAGTCTGGTAGAACGTCACTCGTCCAGGCCAACTATGATGGAGTGTGGGTCAGATACAGTGATCAGATTAGTCCAGCTGAAAAGTTGCCTTCTCAGTTCAACACAAAGAGTCCTGTTCACATTTGAGGGGGCCTTGAGGAGCAGGGAGGAGGCATGGACAGCCGTTGTTGGACCGTAAAGAGCAGGCAGGGCGTTACAGGCGGTCGTCAATTTCGCATGAGGATCCTGTTGTCGTTGCGGACGGTCGGGCCGGAGCTATGTGGTAGCGCTCTCTGTGAGCGGTTAATGCTGTAGTGCGAAGGGTTGGGCTGCCAGAAACTCATGTTGGTGGGCAGTGCGAGAGACGATGTTTTGACACCAAAAGGCCCGTTCGTTGTCGCGAAGAGCCCAAAAAATTCAAATCAGCTCCACTGAGGCCACACCAAGGGTCCAGGACCTAAGGGGCAAAACAAGTGGGAAAGTGGCTTGTTCCTGCTGTATCTGGATGCTGGTTGAGGTGGTTGGGAGCCTGTTATGACCCTGTGGCAGTCATTTCAGCAGCACAGCAGTCCTTCTTCCTGGCAGAATCTCCCCAGGTCCAGAAATGTACTGAAGAGTTGGTGTCTGAGGTCCGATATTTTTACTAGGTACCTCCTTTAAATTGGGAGAAGCTTTTAGAGGTTTCTTTTTGTAGAGCAAAGGTTTCCTGCCTCCCCTGCCCTGGCCCCAGACTAACTACAGGGGGTATGCAGCCATTTGTGTGGAGGCAGAACACAGCCTTTTCAAGTGTAAGTAGGGCTATGCCCAGCTCCGCCATCTAATCCTGCCAGTAACGGTTCATCCAGGCACCTAAGCTCTCTATTGTGTGTGGCTGCCCAGGGCCTACCCTAGGGGTGACTATCAAAAAGGTTTCTTTTGCCAGGTTGAAATGGCAGTTTAAAACTGCACACACAGGCTGTAATGACAGGCCTGAGACATGTTTAAAGGGCTACTTAAGTGGGTGGCACAATTCGTTCTGCAGGCCCACTAGTAGGATTTAATTTAAAGGCGCTGGGTACATGTAGTACCACTTACTAGGGATATACAAGTAAATTAAATAGGCCAATTGGGTGTAAGCCAATTCTACCATGTTTTAGGCAGAGAACACCAGGACTTTAGCACTGGCTAGCAGTTGTAAAGTGTGCAGAGTCCTAAAAGCCAACATAAACTGGTTCAGAAAACAGGAGTATGAAGGAAAAAGGTTTGGGGATGACCCTGCAGAAAGAGGCAAGTCCAACAGGATGCATTTCAAAAAAGAAAATGAAATGTTTAGGTTTAATTTTTTAAGAGTAAGCAGAGGTCCACAGGACCAAAGCTTGTTCTTAAAAAATATTTTGCTTAACATTCTCAAATGGTAAGGTGCCCCAAGAAGACCCTTTCCCATTTGCAAATGGATTACCACTTTAAGTTTGTAGTGGGTAAATGACTGATATTTTGTGACCGAAATTCGGTCGCAAAACATTAATACTAAGCCTGGGCGGAGTTCGCGTAGCCGTGCTACGTGGAACTCCAGGAAGCGGCAAAAAAACTCTGCAATGGCTCGCGAAGAGTCGCAAGACATTTCTGAAAGTCGGCAACACGGATTGCATGTCCGGGGGGAAATATCACGCAAACTTCACCACACGGTCACACATGGGCGCGTCCATCTTGTTTTTCTTGTCTGGTTAAGGTTCTGGGGCCTGTTTTTCAATCCTCCCTAAATCTTTCTAATCCTTTGTCCCTAAAACTTTTTTCTGATCTTTTTTACTTAATATCTATCCCTCTTTCTTCCCAAGTGTATATTTTGCAGGCTTTTTTCTACTTTTTGTGTGTTTTACTGCGTTTTGTACTGTTTATCTATTACTTGTTTTTTTTTTTTTACTTCCCTTCTTTTTCTCCTGACTTAATTTTTTACTCCAACATTTTCTTTTCCACCGCCCCCCTCCCAGAACCATGGTCAAGACTGCAAAGAGTGCTTCCTCCAGTTCCCGGGGAAACAGGAGAAGCCGCCTTCCTTGCGGAAGGCGGCACCCGGAAGAGGTGCAGCCCCGGGCTTTATTTTCTGAGGTGGAGGTGACTGCACTTGTTTTTTTTGTGCAACGCCACCTCCCCCTAACCATGGCAGCCGGCGGCAGGCCTGGTTCCAGGATCCAAGATTGTCACCGCCGGTGGGTGAGGGTGCGCCGGGCAGTGTTTCGCTGCTCTGTGGTCCGTCGCACCCATAACCAACTGACGCACCGGTGGTCTGACATCCTGGACCTGGAGCAGGACCTACTGGACCTGCTAGGTCTTGAGGTCGTGGGGCTTGGTGAGTAGCTAATTATATTACTATTGTGTGTTCTGCTCTGTGTTATTGCGAATATTATTTTTTGCCCAAATAGCAAGAATGCTGCTGCTGCTTACATGCAGGGAAGTTACGTTTAAAAATCTTATATTATGTGATTCTTATTCTTCTAGAGACAGGTGCTCGGCGCTACTAATCTTACTTGTTTGCAACTTTGCGCTCATTTGGGCTGATTATGTAAGAGAGGTTAGAGAACTTAAGTTAGGTAATGCAGACTAGAGAGGCTCCTTTCCTTTGTCCTGTCACTAAGATAGTGATAGGTAGTTAGTTAGTTACTTAGTATTAGTTGGTAATTTTTTAGCGGCCCGCGTGAAGTGCCCTCCTCTCACGAGCTGCTGACTCTTTAGTCCTTAGTAGAACTTTTTGTAGTTTGTTAGTGAGTGAATAATATAGCAACTCAGCAACCAACCAATTTGGTGTATGCAATATGCATGCGTCCATCTATGCATTTAAGAAGTCTAAGTGCAGACTTAGTGAATTGGCCCGTCAAAGGGGGTTGAGATGATTGTGAATGAGATTGGAACTTAGAAGCAAATATATATTTTTTGCAATTCATTCCAAAGTCTTTGGAATAGGTGGGCTAGGTACTTAGGACGGTCTGCGACCGCGATACTAGTTTACTACTAGTCTATCTGATTAGATAGGTCAATTTTATTGCAATTGCCGTTTCCTTTTCCTGTCCAAAAATCTTTTTGGAGCAATTTTTTATTATTTATTTCACACCAATCAATTTTTGTCTCTTTGATTATTTCTTACATGATCAGCATCCAGGGGCAAGAAGAAGACGGTGTCTGCCGAGGCGGGAGCTGGAGGTGCCTCCTAGCAGGATCGCTCCTCTGCTGCAGATGGCTCTGCAGGCCCCAGTAAGTCCTCGTGTTGTTAATATTAATATATATTTCCCTAACTTTTACCGCACCTTATTTAGAAATTAGAACTATTATATCCGTTTCCTAATTTTATTTTTTACCAAATCCTCTTTGATCTATCGGTTTCTAAATTCTTGTTATCCCTGGCATTACCTACCAACTTAGTTATTTATATTTCTAGAGTCTGTTTTTTTTTACTACATTAAATCAAACTGCTTCTGATTCTGTACTAGTCTGTCTACTCTGTAGCTTGCTTTATTCTGGTTTTTCAATCAGTTTTCCCTCTCCCCTTTTAAATTTTGTGGACTGCCTAGTGGCGGTACTGTAAGACTCAGAGAAACCCTTGGTCCTTACTACTACTAGTACTAGTACTACTACTCTGCTGTGAAGATTGTATGCCCAAATAAGGTATTCTACGCATGTTTGTTGAGATGAGAAGGCTTTCTTTTACTTTCTCATGCTCAATCAATAAATAAAATGATGGTCACATTGGACACCTCAAGTGGTGCATCTTACTTTTTCTCGTCTAGGCCTAGTACTATTAGCCGCAGTTGATGGTGAACAACTGATTACCATGCACCATGGCTGGAAGGAAGTATGAGGAGGTGGAGGAGGGCACCATTATATTTTCCAACCAAGAGAGACCTTATGTCTGATTGTCCGCCCAGTTGGCCACTCTTTTTCTTTTCAAAAACTCAGATTCACCAATAGCTCTAGCCGCTGAGTCCAGTCCTTTGGGTTGTCCTCTTCTTGAGAGGCTTTTCAAAAATTGCCACCAACAAAATGCCCAAACAGATATTTTATTATTTTTAGGACATACTGTCTACTCTACTCTAGTACCCGAATTGTACTAGTGATGTGTGTGGTGTGTGTATTGTATTTTCAATCTTGCCAGTGAAAAAAAATGAATAGGGGGAGGCGTATATGGCATCTAAAAAATGTGAAAGGTTTTTTCTAGGCGTACCAACCACCAGTGCTGGGGCCAGCGGCGAAGGCGACACCAGTAAGGAGGGAGCAGCAGATGCGGCCGCTGCAGGGGGTGAGCCAGCAGCAGTGGCGGACGGTGGCAAGTTATATTCCTTACTTATTGACAGTACACTCGCTGCAAGGGTGTACACTGTACTGCTGAGAGAGACTTAGTTGTTGTGAACAGTTGAAGAAGACACCCTTTACTTAGCATTAGCATTAACATTAGCGGCAGGAGTTGAGTTGAGTAACTAAACTAATGGCCTCTACTATCTTCAACTCAGCAGAGAAAGTTTTATGAAGAAGACTAAGGGGCCGATTCCGATCTCGGCCGGTAGGGCTCCGAATCGGATTTGGCTTTACCGGATCCGATTCGGAGCCCTCTTTCCCGACCGAATTGTACGTGCGTCCGGGCGAGCGAGTACGATGCGTGCGCTCGCGAAATCTCCGACCGACTCGTTCGCAGGACCCGACTGCTCCGACCGACTCGCACGGGGACGACTCGCACCGCGCAATGGAGACGTTCCCCGGCCGGGTAAGTACGATGCGCACCTCGACCGCTCCGACCGACTCGCGTAGTCCGGCTCCAAGGAGCTGTCGGAGCCACACTTTGGGGGTCCGTGTCGGACCCCCCTGGAAGCGTAGGCACGCGAGTCGCACACAGGGGGGACCCATGGGTCCCCCCTACACGTGCATGTACGGTGCGACCCGCATCGACGCGAAGACGCTGTAGGGGGTGCCCTTGTTCGCGTCGTGCCCATTGAGTCAATGGGAGCCCGTGTACGCGTCGTACGACTGGCTCCCATTGACTTCAATGGGAGTCCGACCGAATCAAGTCCGATGGCATACGTGCGCATCGTACTCGTTCGGTCGGGCTGCCAGAGTCCGAAACGGTCGGAAATCTCTCCGCGTCCGGCTCGGTCGGAGAGATTTCCAGCCCGAATCGGAATCGGCCCCTAAGAGTCAGACGACCTTGATGGATGGGTTGATGGAAAAGGAAAGAAGGATGGAATGAGGAAGGACGGATGACATGTAATACATGACTGGCAGAGAAGGATGCATGGGTGAAGGAAGGGGGGCCAGGATGCATAGGTGGCTGATAGGATGCATGGGTGGTTGAAGGATGGGTGAAAGGTGAAAGAAAGGATGCCTACCAGAAACTGTCTGGGTGAAAGGAATCCTCCGGGGGGTTTGACGGGTCAAACTTAAAGGCAAGTAAGGACGCATGGGTGGTGGTTAAAATGACAAATATATGTTGTTGGTGAAAGGTTTGTTGAGATTGAGAATGATAGCCATGTTTACTTTGAATGGATGGATGCCTGGATGGTATTCAATCATAGCATAGGTGGAGACTGGATGAAGAGAATGTAAAAGAAAAATAAACAATGCCAGAGTAGCAAAGCCAAGGGTGAAGATTAGAATAAAAAAATAATGCTAGAAGAGCAATGCAATGATAAATGGAAAAATTGATGGGAAGATGAATTAAAGAAGAACTGTTTTTTTTCAAGGTTTTTGATTCAAGGTTGTATTTCAGAATACTCCCTTGACTCACAGTAGTTTGCAAGCACAACATATATATTGTGTATGTACCCACCCATTATCAATCTCCTCCCTCCGACTCCGAGGCCCACTCCCGTTCCCTACTCATGTCATTTCGACTGTGTTAGCCATGGATGGCCTATCTGCTGCATGGTTCTAAACTTGCAATCAAACAATAGTAGTACCTCACGTTGTGCCGTATATCATCATCCATATTAGTAATCAGATGTCATCTGCCTTGTTGTGGTAGTCAGGGTGAAAGTGAAATCGAGCAGTTGCTATTGATTTAACAGAGTATGGCCATACTAGAAAAATAGATAATTGTGTAGTACAGCTGCCCCACCTGCAGACAGTAGTAAAGTAAATAATGTGAGTCTGCGACAGCGACATGAGTATGTCTGTCTAGGGAGCAAGCTGACTGAGCGGGCATGCCTACAAGGTTAATTTAGCTAAACAAGAGAGAGAATAAGAAGACTTGTCTACTCCATAGTGCCTAGTAATGCCTGAAACTCTAATCACACAAATGTTAGGGGCCGAGGAAGTTGGAGGATACCACAAATGTTATGTACTGTGCTAGTGCTACTGTGCCACTACAATTTTATGTGTATACTTTTGTGCTACTGTTTTGCTAAGAGTATTGGTTACAATTGTCTTTTTTCTTTCTTGATATAGCTACTCCTTCCCAATCACAACAACCCAACAGGCAGGAGTTAGCAGCCAGGGCCCGGCAACCAAAGCTGGTGGCCATCAGGGATGAATATCGGTGGCTGGTGTTTCTGGCAGAGGAGGAGGCAGCAGCTACAGCCTCCAATGCCCTGGGCCCCATCCAGGCCCCCCAGTGCCTCCGGTGGTACGGTGTCGTGCTCTGGCAGCCGCCCCCCGCAACTCGAACAATGATGTCCACCCCTTTTGTTCCTGCAAGAAATTTCATTGCCGCATGCTCCTCTGGATGACGAGCCTAGAGGCCAGGATTGAAGAGCAGTTAAACACCCTAGAGCGGAAGATCCAACGAGCCCACCGCTATACCTCCGTCTTGACCCTTGACCCTTTTTAAATCTTTTTTGGTGGGTGGGAATTTGGGCGTTGGGGAAAACCTGGGTTTTTTATGGACATTTGGATTTTTTATGGACAATTGGACTTTCTGGACATTGGTTGGTGTTAGGGAGAGGGGTGGGTCAGGTGTTGTGGTTTTTTTCATTCTAGTTTATTTGTTAGGGGTCTAAATTATTTATAGTTTACATATGATGTAAATCTTTTGTGGGGGTCTTACTCTTTACTTCTCACTGTTTAATTTGCTGCAGGGCCGCAGCCATTTTTTGATTGAAATCTGCCGATAGTGTAACACATCAACAGATAGATGCTGTACCTACTGTTGGTCTCTCCTCCTAGTCTATGCAGTCTGCAACTAAAACCCTTATGGACTCAGAAGGGTGTGGGTGTGTGAATTAATTAATTTCCATAGTATATACATTATGACTCCCCCACACTTCTTCTCTTACCTGTGATTAATGTTTATACTTTATAGGCAAAGCGATGGCTGCATGGTGATGATTTGGTTTCCCAAGGTGGTGGTAGTAGTAGTAGTAGTAGACACTGGCAGTAGCTTTTGCAAAAAAAGAAAATGAGACAGTCAGTCAACTGAGGGAGACTAGGGAACGAGTAGTAGAACTACAGTACACAAGAAGACTGCCAAACAAGAAACCATGATGATAAGCAATGCTAAAGTAAAATAAAACAGAATGGAGGGCTAGCCTAGTACAAGTTACAAACTGAAGTCTTATCGAGCTATGAATGAAGTGGACAAGGGGCTGCATAACCTTTAGTGCTGGAACTAGAATGATGAATCGATGCTGGCAATTATTATGATGGATTATGTTCCTCTGGAAAAACATGGAATATGGAATACTTACTGTGCATGGGTGGGCAATCGAATCTATATATTATATTGCCAGTGTGGGCTATAGTATATATACTTAGAGCAGAAGAAGATCCTCGCCCTGCCTTGTGTTAGTGTTGCTTTCACCACATCCATCCCAGCAAGTGTGTGATCAATTATTGGTGTAAATTTACTTTAGTCACACCTCATATAAATCACACAGCCCAGGTAAGAGGGTTAGGGAGGTATGATGAATGGTTGGGAAGAGGGATTTGAGGGAAAGGTTTAACAAAGACAAGCACTACACATGGACAACACACATTCATCTTGGCAGCCGACCATCATAAATCTGTTAACCCTTTGCGTGCTTCGGACGGCCGGGAGCCGTCCGACGTCACTGTGGGCGTGTGCGTCGGACAGCTCCCAGCCGTCCTAGCACCCATTCATGGGGGAAGCGCTGTCGCTCCCCTCGTGGGCCACCCTTCATGCTGTCCCCACTGGGGGAGGCACCGGAAGCCCTTCCGCTGCCCCCCCACCGCCTCCTCCACGTCATCTAATGATGTCAGTGCGCACTGCGCGCCAACATCATTAGATGAAACTGGACGAGCTGGAAGCCATTTGCTTCCAGCGCGTCCAGGATAGAGGAGATAAGTTTCTCCTCAGGGAGGGTGGGGGTTTAAAAAGAGTCATCGGAGCAAAGGGTTTTCCTTTCCTCTGATGTCTCCTGTAAGCATTCCTGCTGCACGATCGCGCATGGGGCACGATCGTGCAGCAGGAATGCCCACTAGATACTAGGGATTTTTTTTTTTAATGCCCCTTGTGTCGGGGAGCGGCCCATTGGGCAAAGGTTGCTCCCATGGGGGAGCAATTTGTTTGCCCAGTTCTGCCCCCCTTGGGGGGGGCAGATCGATAAAATAAATAATAAAACAATTAGCTGTGTGCCCACTAGGCCACCAGGGATTTTTTTTTTTTAAATATGGTTTTGGGGAGCGGCCCCTTAGGCAAGGGTTGCTCCCCTTTTGGGAGCATTTATTTGGGCCGTTTCTGCCCCCCTGGGAGGGCAGATCGGCTGTAGTCTAGTTAATAGGTCTTTGTGATAAAGCCACATATTGTTTATTACTTATTTTACAAAGTGTTTGTTGTTGTTGACTTGTTTGACAACTTACCTTTATTAGTAAGGATTATGGCTAGTCGAAGAATTACTGCTAAGCAGGTGGTTGGTATGCTTTTTGAATCTTCCTCTGAGCAGGATTGTGAGACTGACAGTGCGTCTGAGGGAGAGGAGGGAGTGCAAGATTCTGGCAGTGAGTTTTCTGTCCACAATGAATCATCTGATGATGAAGCTACTCCCAGTGCGGGTGAAGCTACTCTCAGTGCAGATGAAGTGCCTGTTTTAGAGGAGGACACTGATGTGTCGATGGTGCAGCAAGAGACATCGGGATTGCAGCCTGGGGCTGCAAGGCTTCCTACTGGCAGTACTGGACTCTGGGTTGATCCAAACATGGTGCAGCTGGTGTTGCCTGCCTTTAGTGGTGATGCAGGGTGTAGAGTGGATTGTGAAACTTTTTTGCCTTTACAGTTTTTTTCAGTTGCTTATGGATGATGTATTTTTGGCTGAGATTGTTGAGCAGACTAATTTGTATGCTGAACAGTTTTTGAACGACAACAGTGCCAGACTTAGGCCCCACTCTAGAGCTACCCGGTGGACTCCCACAAATCTGGATGAGATGAAGAAGTTTTTGGGTTTGACTTTTTTGATGGGCTTGATAAGGAAGCCGTCCCTGGCTTCATATTGGTCTACCAGTCCCTTGATGGCAACGGCCATATTTCCTGCAATTATGAGTCGTGATCGGTATTTACTTTTACTTCGGAAGCTGCATTTTGTTGATAATGCTTTGGCATTGCCACGAGATCACCCTGACTGTGACCGTCTTTTTAAGATTCGGCCTGTTCTTGATCACTTTGTAGATCGATTTTCCGAGATCTATACTCTAGGGAAAGAAACAGCTGTTGATGAGTCTTTGGTCCTGTTCAAGGGCTGTTTGGTTTTTAGGCAGTATATTCCTGGCAAGAGGGCACGTTATGGAATTAAGATGTATATGTTGTCTGAGAGTAGGACAGGATATGTCTATAATTTCCGGGTGTACACTGTTAGGGATTCCACTATTGACCCTCCTGGTTGTCCGTCCACTTTTGGAGTTTCAGAGAAAATTGTGTGGGAACTTGCTAGAGGACTGTTTAACAAAGGTCACCATTTGTACCTTGATAACTTCTACACTGCTGTGCAATTGTTTAAGGAATTGTTGAAAGTGGACACTTTTGCTTGTGGCACAATCCGCTCTAACCGTAAAGGTTACCCAAAAGAGCTTGTTTGCAAAAATCTTCAGAGGGGACAGTGCAGTGCCTTGCGAAGTGAGGAACTGCTAGCTGTGGAATTTGTGGACAGGAGGGATGTGTACATGCTGACTACCATCCATGATGACAGTACTTCACCTGTGACTGTTTGGGGTCAGGTTGCTGAAGTGCGCAAACCTGTGTGCATAGTAGACTACAATAAGCACATGGGCGGTGTCGATAGAGTAGATCAGAGGTTGGAACCTTACTCTGCTGTTCGTAAGGCTTATATTTGGTATAAGAAGTTGGCCATCCATCTCTTCAATTTAGCAACTTTTAATGCTTTTGTTGTGTTCAAGAAGTGTTCTCCTGCGTCAAAGATGACTTTTGTTCAGTTTCAGGAGTCTGTGATAGGCAGTATTGTTGTAGTGGAACAGGTAAATGTTCCTAGAGTTGGAGTGGTGGAGGATGTGGCTAGAGTGGAAGATCGCCACTTTCCTGATTTAATTCCTCCCACACCCCAAAAAAACAATCCCTGTAAGAGATGTAGAGTCTGTTTGCGAAGAGGTATGCGGAAGGGAGAGTCGTATGCACTGTGCTGATTGTCCTTCAAATCCTGGGCTTTGTGTGCCCACATGTTTCAGATTGTATCACACTCAAAAGAGTTTTTGGGAGCAACCGTGAGTCTAATAGTGTACTGCCTGGTCTGTATGGTTTTATATAGTTGTTCACTTTCACGGTTGGCATTAGAATGATGTCTTTAGTTACCGGTGTTGTATTTTTAGTTATAGTTTTGTATCTAGTTCCAATTGGTTTGTGTTTTCTTTCAAGTTAAATATTTTTTTGATGACGGTGTGCGTGGACTGGTGATTGGCTGGCAGTGTGCGTGTACTTGCGCTTGGCTGGCGGTGTGCGTGGGCTGGTGCTTGGCTGGTGGTGTGTGTGGGCTGGCGCTTGGCTGGAGGTGTGTGTGGGCTGGCGCTTGGCTGGTGGTGTGCATGAGCTGGCGGTGTGGGTGGGCTGGTGCTTGGCTGGCGGTGTGCGTGGGCTAGCATTTGGCTGGAAGTGTGTGAGTAGTGACTTGCTGCTGGTCATTACACACTCTGCTAGTCAAACGCCACTGCACACACTATGTCAACCACCAGCCGGTGTGATTGCTGTGTCAATCATGTGGGCGTATGAAAGTGATGGGCCCTTGAATGGCGCTGTCTGTAGATGTGAATGTTGTAATGTGCTGGGCCCGCAGCTGGCGGTGTGAATGGTCTTGTGTGCCACGTATGAAAGGTGTGTGAATGACCTGTAAAGAGGTTGGTGCCTTGCCGTGGCTTTACAGCTCACGAGCTGAGTCATTGGTTCAGGTTTTTAACCTTTTAAATATTAACAGTGCATTTCCTTTTTGTGAAATCTCTTGTTAATAGAATATTACGCTCTGAACCTTCACTCATCCTCGTGCCAAATCCAACCAGTATGTGTGAGTACTTAAAAATTGTTCATTTTTAAGTAATATTTGTCTTTTCTATCTCTCTCTGCCAGGGTGTACCTTGCCTCCACATTGTCTGTTGATGTGAGTGTTGTAATGTGCTGGGGCCGCAGCTGGCGGTGTGAACGTGTGTATCAAGTATGAAAGGTGTATGAATGGCCTGTAAAGAGGTTGGTGCCTTGTCGTGGCTTTACAACTCACGAGCTGTGAGTCATTGGTTCAGGTTTTTAACCTTTTAATTGTTAACAGTGCATTTCCTTTTTGTGAAATCTCTTGTTATTAAAATATACATTTTGAAACTTTCACTCACCCTCGTGCCAAATCCAACCAGTATGTGTGTGCACTTGAGGAACAGATGGATAGGCAGTCATATTTGTGTCATCTGTCTTTCTGTGCTAAGCTGTAGTATGTCTCTATGGAAAGTTTTCCAACTTTAGCTATTTCTGTAAACCAAAAAAAATGGGGAGTGCTGGGTGGTGTGCCTCTCATGGATCCCAACAATTTTTTTATTCACAATGCCATGCAAACCTCAAAATGTGACTATAGTTACACATTTTTCTTGCATTACTGTGTCATAATATTCTGGTATCAGAAATACCACAATTTTCCTACCATCCAGCATTCCCCCCAGGTCCCCCAATAAAAATGGTACCTCACTCGCTTGGCTGGGCCAAGTACCTGCGACAGGCAAGGGCCCAAAACATATTGAGCAGACATCAAAATTACCTATCACAAAACAACCTGGTTTTGCAAGGGGGGGGTCACCTGGGTTTCTGGCCCCGGGCTCGGTGGCCATCTTGGGAAACTACCAAACCCACACATTTCTGAAAACTAGACACCCGGGGGAGTCCAGCGAGATATGGCTTGCGTGGATCCCCCAACTGTTTCTACCCAGAATCCCCTGCAAACCCCAAATTTAGCTAAAAAACCCATATTTTCCACATATTTTTGTGTGGAATCACTATGCCGGCACAAATGTCCTACCCCACAGCGTTCCCCACAGTCTCCCGAATAAAATGGTACCTCACTTGTGTGGGTGGGGCAAGGGCCTGTGACTGGCAAGAGCCAAAAACATAGGGATTAAGGGTATAGCACCACCAATTCTAAGCGCTACATTTTTAAACAAAATACGTTTTAGCCAATTCTGCATTGGACACCCACACAAGTGAGGTATCATTTTACTCATGAGAATGAGGGGGACGCTGTGGGGTAGGACATTTGTTGCAACGGACAATGGTAGTAATATAGTTAGTATTGGGAAGGGGTGTCCCTTCCAAATACCAAATCGGAATGGTATGTATTAATTAAGCCTGGGCATAAAACTCCGTTCCGCTCACAGAGTTTAAGGAGTTTTGGCAACTCTGTGTTCTGTGTAGAACGCAGAGTTGCCGATAAACTCCGCACTCCGCAACGGAGCAGAGTTTTTTTTGTGTTTGTGTGCCCAAAATGCGTTTTCACACATGCGGGAGCGACTTACCGGGTGCCTGCGATCGGCGATGAGATTTCCCAGCCGTTCACGAGCGCCACGAGATTTGCTAGGTGGCTGCAGGGTCTCGTGAGAGTTTGCAACTCCTGAACTGCCCCTACTTCGGGAGGAACTACTACTGTTGGGGGTGTTTGCGGCTGTTGCCCACTTATCTGAGTTTCCTGCATTGAATGGGTACTACTTTACGATAATGATTAGTCAATTTCAACGTCACTGCTCGTCGGCATTGCCGTGATTAGACTGGCTGCCTCTGAGACAGACATGGGCTTGGGCCTAGGTTGATATGGTGGGTCCGCTGATGCTGGCGTGCTGCTCCCAGCTTGCTCCCCGGACACCGCTGCTGCAGGCACAGTTTTTGGTTTGCCAAAAAAGGTCTTGGGCGACATACCGGTGGCGGTAAGTGGCAGTGCCTTCTTCTTTTCACTGGCAACGTTGACTTTCTTGGTACTGGTGCCTTTCTTTGGAGCCATCTTGAAGCTGTCAGTTAGCATGCAGCGGTACTTGTCTTAGATTCACAAGTTGAAGAGATGTCTATGGTCACACGTCACGTGAGGTCAAGCACTGGGCGCAGGCCTTCTGTCTGGCAGTACAATGGGTGATGTTCTCTCCTCCTCTCTTGTGCACCTAAAAGCAACGAAGCAAGAAGAACATCAGTGAAACGTGGCATTGTTGTAGTTCAATTACTAGTACAAACAAATATAACATCATTTAGTGTGTGGTCAGGTCACACTTGTTAATGTTACCTCAGTTATTAAAAAAATTAACAATACAGTGTAACCATTTGTGAAACTTTGACAACAGCAAGAGCTTTCATGGTGTACTGAGTACACTCAGGGAAGATAGGAAAAAGCAACAATAACAAAAATACAAATGTTTTGCCATTGTGCATCACATCAGGGAGCAGCAGCTGACAAATGACAATGGAAGCAATAAGCCAAGGGGAACAAAGGGAAGACAAACATGCAGGCCTACGGCAAAAGCTCACTGACTGCCTTCACAAAATGGCCACCAGCCACATTGTGGTCACAACAACAACAAGCAGGAGGCATGGAGAACAATTAACACAAGCAGGCCTATGGACACAGACTTTACAAAATGGCCCCTGGCCACATGGAGAGGCTCAGCCAAGGCAAATGCTGGCTTACTATATTACAAACATACTCATACACTGGCCAGACAAAGGAGGCATGCTAAACAACACATCTTTCATGCACCAATGCCAAAAACAAAAATCCACAGGGCTAAAAAGGTTTGCAAGTTACAAGTTACAACAACCACACACATCCAACAAAGGCATTAACACACATAAAAAAGTGAAATACCAAAACACCCAAACATTTTGTATTCAATCCAATGCCATCCATGCCCTAAATGATGATTAAATTCAACAGACACCACAGAAACAGTTGTTTCATGCATCCATGAGTAGCTCTGGGCCTACTGCCTGAGAAAGGCCTATTTCGCAGACTACTGGGCTACATAGTGAATTAAATAAATATTTCAAATTGATTTCAAAACATAGAGAAAAAAAATGTAGTGAACTGTGAAACATGTTTCCTTTTAAAAGAAGAAAAAATACTTACGAAGAAACAACTAGGCCCCTACTGAAACTACAGGCCACCCACCACGATAAATAAAAAAAACTATGAAAAGTACAAATAAATCTAGGTGCACGGCCCCAATCAAACAAACAACACCAGTTTTCCAACTTACTTGTGAAATCTCAAATCCAAAGTTCTCAAATCCAATGATATATTATGCAGCAGACACAGAGTGATCCTTCCAGCTCCAAATCCAAATGAAAAGTGACCAGGAGATGGACAAAGCACTGGGAGGAGCCTGCTGGAGAGGAACAGGAACCTGGAGACTCTGGGGCACTTCCTTCCTCTTAAAAAAAAAAGTTTTTTACTCCAAATCGTCATTTGGAGATGTTTTTGATGCTGCTCGGGGAGAGAACCTTCTCTAGATTGTAGTCGCGGTCGATCCTGCGCATTCAGGATCACGATCTTCACAAAACACTCGCCGGCACGCTCGAATGACGTGTTCGCGATCGTAAACTCTCACGGGACCCTGCAGCCACCTAGCAAATCTCGTGGTGCTCGTGAACGGCTCGGAAATCTCGTTTCCGATCGCAGACACCCGGTAAGTCACTCCTGCATGTGTGAAAACGCATTTTGGGCACAAAAAACACAAAAAAACTCCGCTCCGTTGCGGAGTGCGGAGTTTATCGGCAACTCTGCGTTCTACGCGGAATACAGATCAAGCCTATACAGGTGCAAGGAAATCTTCTCCCAATACTCTAAATGCAGCCCAGGTTTATTCAGCCCAGCCCTGACTCATCCAGGAGAGGCAGGACACACCTCACCCCCAGGTGGCTGTCTGAAGAGAATGCACATCCCCAGGCCCTGTCAATCCAAAGCCAGACAGTCAATCCACAACCCAGCAGAGGCACATAGGATGGCTAAGCAAGAAAATACCCACTTTCTAAAAATGGTATTTTCAAACACATAGCATAAAAATCATATTCACTAAAAGGTGCATTTTTACATTCTGAGTTCAGGCATACTAAACTCCATTTCTCAATCTTGTCCCAATGGGAAGTTATACTTGTAAGATGTTGTAAAGTATCTCCCGTTCTATCCTATGGACAGATAGCCTTTCAATAGTGAAAAACGAAACACACTGTATTTCACTATCAGGACATGTCACACACACCAGGAATTGTCCTACCTTTCACATGCACTGCACCCTGCCCGTCGGGATACCTTGGGCTTACCTTAGGGCTGACTATGTAGTAAAAGGGAAGGTTAAGGCTTGGCAAGTGGGTGCACTTGCCAAGTCGACATGGCAGTAAAAACTGCACGCAGACACTGCAGGGGAAGGCCTGAGATACCTTAACAGGGCCACTGCTCTGGGTGGCACAATCAGTGTTGCAGGCCCACTAGTAGCATTTGATTTACAGGCCCTGGCACTCTAAGTGCACTTTACTAGGTACTTACCAGTAAATCAAACATGCCAACATGGAAACACCAATCCATAACATAATTTACAGTAGGAGCACTTGCACTTTAAAACTGAACAGCAGTGAGAAAGTGCTCAGACACTAAACAAGCAAAAACAGAAACAAAACCAGGAGGTCAAAAAGCAAAAAGACAGGGGAAGCACTCCAAAAGATTCCAGGTCTAACACATGTCCCCTCCAGCTGAAAGTAGGGAGAACTACTGACTACCCGGGAGTTCTCTTCACTAAGGCGGAAGAACCTGGACAGACCATCAGCGTTGGTGTGTTCTGTGCCAGGGTGGTGTTCCACCGTACAGTCCATTCCCTGTAGGGAGAAGGACCACCTCAACAGGTTTGGGTTCTCACCCCTCATCTGCATCAACCATCTGAGGGGCCTGTGGTCTGTCTGAACTCGGAAGTGAGTCCGAAACAGGTAGAGTCTTAGCTTCTTCAGTGCCCAGACCACCGCCGAAGCTTCTCGCTCCACGGCACTCCACCTCTGTTCCCTGGGGAGTATTCTCAAGCTAGGGAAGACTATAGGCTGGTCTATATCCTCTTTGTTTAGTTGTGAGAGCACGGCTCCCACACCATGCTCTAAAGCACCAGTCTGCACTACAAATTCTTTAGAGAATTTGGGTGCCTTGAGCACGGGAGCCGTGCACATGGCTGCCTTCAGGGCATCAAAAGCTATCTGGCAGGCATCAGTTCGGATCACCTTCTTGGGCTGCTTCCTCAAAGTCAGCTCAGTCAAGGGGGCAACAATGGTGCCATAGCCCTTTACAAATCTCCTATAGTAACCTGTGAGACCTAAAAAGTCTATCACCTCTGTCTGGGTCTTGGGGAGCTCCCAAGCCAGAATGGTGTAAATCCTAAGCTGTAGGGGTGCCACCTGGCCGCTTCCTACCTGGTGCCCTAAGTACACAAGGGAGCTCTGCCCGATCTGGCACTTACCGGCCTTGATCGTAAGGCCTGCCTTCTACAGAGCCTCCCAGAGATGTTGCAAGTGATCTTCCCAGCGGGAACTGAAAACTGCAATGTCGTCCAGGTAGACTGCACTGAACTCCTCTAGTCCAGCCAACACTACGTTGACCAATCTCTGAAAGGTTGCAGGGGCATTCTTCAATTAAAGGGCATCACCCGGAATTGGTAGTGCCCCTCTGGGGTTGAAAATGCTGACCTCTCCTTGGCCTCATCGGTTAAGGCAATCTGCCAGTGCCCAGATGTTAAATCAAACGTGCTGAGGAACTTGGCAGTTCCCAACTGATCTATGAGCTCATCAGCTCTAGGGTTGGGGTACGTGTCAGTCCTGGTGATGGCACTGAGCCCACGGTAGTCCACACATAACCGCAGTTCAGAAGTGGCACAGGGTGCAGCAGCCTTTGGGACCAAAACCACTGGCCTGGCCCAAGGACTGTTGGAGGGCTCTATCACCCCTAACGCCAGCATCTTAGAGACCTCCTATTTGATGCTAGCTCTGACCCTGTCAGTCAGCCTGTACATCTTTTGCTTCACAGGAGGACTGTCCCCAGTGTCCACATCATGGGTACATCAATGGGTGACACCTGGGATCAGGGAGAACAGTGTGGCAAACTGCCCCAACAACTGGCAACAGTCACTCTGCTGTTCTGGAGTCAGTGTAGGGGAAAGGATCACACCTTCCACTGACCCATCATGCTCCTTGGTAGACATGAGGTCAGGAAGAGGCTCACTCTCCTCCTCGACCCCATCATCTGTCGCCATGAGCATGCTCACTTCCGACCTCTCAAAGTGTGGTTTGAGGCGGTTCACATGGAGGACCCTCAAACGGTTCCTTGGAGTCTGCAAATTCACCAAGTCGGTGACATTACTTTTGCGCTCAACTACCTCAAAAGGCCCAGTCCACTTGTGCTGAAGAGCGCAAGGCTCTACTGGTGCCATAACCCACACTTTTTGGCCAGGCTGAAACTCTACCAGATTGGCATTCTGTTCATACCAGAGTTTCATTTCATCCTGGCTGGCTTCTAGGTTCGCCTGAGCGAGTTTCCTGAAGCAGGAATTTTGGTTCCTGAATGCCAGCATGTAGCTAAATACATCCTGGGGAGTTTTCCTGGGAGCTGTTTCCCAGCCTTCCTTGAGCAAACTGAGAGGTCCTCTCACAGGGTGCCCATACAGAAGCTCAAAGGGACTGAACCCTAATGACTTCTGTGGTTCTTCCCTGTAGGCAAAGAGAAGGCATGGTTAGAGGACTTCCCACTTATGCCTGATGGGTTCCGTTGGACCCTTGATCATGCCTTTTAGGGTTTGGTTGAACCTTTCTACCAACCCCTTACCTTGGGGGTGGTAAGGAGAGATGAACTTCTAAGTTACGCCACACTCCTCCCACAGGGATGTCATATACTTCGATATGAAATTGGTACCCGGGTCAGATACCACCTCTCAGGGGAACCCCATGCAGGAAAAGATCCCCATTAACGCCTGGCCCACCAGTGGTGCCGTCGTTGTCCTGAGAGGGATAGCCTCCGGGTACCGGGAGGCATGGTCCACCAAGACCAGGATGTACCTGTTGTCCATGGCTGTCTTGGGGTCCAGTGGCCCCACGATGTCCATCCCTACCCTTTCAAAAGGGGTGCCAACAACCAGAAAAAGTTGGAGAGGAGCTTTACACTTCCTCCCACTCTTACCACTTGCCTGGCAAATTTGGCAAGACCTGTAATGTGCATCTGACTGCCTTCGCATTTGGGGCCAAAAGCAGTAGGTGACAATCCTGTCAAAGGTCTTGTTCTTCCCCAGATATCCTGCCAAAGGCACGTCATGAACCAGACCCAGTAGGAAGGTCCTGAAGCACTGGGGTACCACCAGCACACGGGCTGACCCAGGCTCAGCAACCTTAGGCTTGCTGTATAGGAGACCATTCTTCCAGTACATCCAATGTGATCCAGACTGATCACCAGCTGCCTGGTTTGCAGCCTGCTGTCGCAAACCCTCTAGAGAAGGGCATACCTTCTGCTCCCTACAGAGTTCTTCCCTGGTGGGACCACCTTCTTGCTGCCAATGGGTCAGCTCAGATAAGTCCCCCAGTTCAGCCACTTGCTCCCCTGTAGGTACCGGAGTGTCCCCCACAAGGTCAGCCTCCTCCCGGACGGTGGGAACCTCAGGGGCGTGTTTCTCACACCCCCTGCCCTTTCTCTTGGCAGGCACCTGGGCCCCTGTTTCAGGCTGCCATGGACTGAGTGGTCACGCTTGCACACTCTGGCAACCCAAGCATCTCCAAATGAGACCTGAGCTCTACATCCTTCCACAAGGACTGCTCCAGGTCGTTCCCTAGCAGACAATCTACAGGCATGGTATGTCAGGTGCAGAACTCTTTCTTCTAACTTTTAGGTGTGAAGATGTTTCCCGGTTCCGGGTCTTGAGGGTTCTGGTCTGTCCGAGGTAGGGGCGACCCTTTCTGGTAGCCACGGTGCTGCTGACAATTCAACATCAGTGCAGACAGTGCCTCCCCGAAGGAGTCCCAAGAGGAAAAAACCCCCAAGGGAAAGACCTCTGATGGAAGTGGTGACTCCAGGATCCAGGCAACTGGACACGTCAAAGATAGAAGTCAGTGAGGCGACGACAGACCTGAGAAAGGGTGAACTGTGGAAAAAAGGAACCCACTGGAATAAATACCAAACTGGAGCAAGTGCCACAAACAGAAGCGAATAGATGTTAACAGGAGCAAAGAGACACCAACAGGAGCGAAGAGACACCAACAGGAGCGTAGAGTGTTGCAAGGCAAGAAAGATGAGAATTCCAGCCCTTTAAATACCCAAGAACAGGACGTGATGTAACAGGAAAAGGAGAACCACAATCTTGGATTGGGATGAGAAAGGAAAAAGGCCGGAAAAACCTCCATCTTGGAATGGTGAAGAAAAAAACAACACCCAAGGCATTCTGGGAACCAGACAGAGGAATTATGGGAGGAAGAACATGAAAAGATGGCCCCTAAACCATGACTGCAGGCAACTCCTGAAGGACTCTCACAGATTCAGGTAAGTCTACAATATCCAACATACCCAGACAGTCTCCCATCCAGGTACTAACCAGGCCCAACCCTGCTTAACTTCTGGGAACAAACAAGATCAGGTGCCTTCAGGGTGGTATGGCCATAGGCAGGCCGCCACCTACATTGGTGACGTGCACCAAAAGAGAAGAAAAATGCTGCAGGGCGCGTCTTTGTGCCCAAAAAGGAAATGGCGGGCTGCCGCATTGAGCTGCAGCGTGCCCGGTCTCCAGGAATAGGTGCCGCGTGTCGGTTCACAGCCCACGGCGGTGAGGCGGGAGGTGCAGTAGGCCATGACCTGGTCGGCAGCATAACATGGTAGTACTCACAACCACCCTCAAGGGACCTGAGACCCCCCATTCAAAGGGAACCTGCGCCACCTTACAATGGCGCTCTCAGTTGTCCACAGCAACTACTTGGTGGAATGCCCCGGGGACTACTTGCTCCTCAGACACCGGACTGAGGTCACAATGGCTCCAGTATCTCTAAGAGCCTCTACCCTTCTCCCATTGATGGTCACACAAGCGCTGTACTTTTTAGTGTTTGCAGACACCTGGTTTCCTGGGACCATCTCACTGACCCTTAGTAAGACAAGGGTCATTTCTGCGGGATCCCCAGCCTCCTCTGGGCACCCCTCCTCCCCAAGCACTGCACTAGCCAACACCTTGGACTGCCCACCAGTGGGTGGTTGTGCATTTTTGGGGCACTTGGGATCCCCCTTCAAGTGACCCACCTGCTCACAGGCATAGCACTTGTGGGGACCGGTCTCTGCAGGCTTCCCTGAAGAGACCCCTGGTTTCTTATCTCCTTGAGGATGGGGACCTGTACCCTGGGTTCTAGTTTGGGGCCCTCCTGTGCTTCACCCTTGTCCCCCTCACTCTTCTGCTGGGGACCCTGCCCAACTTTGGCGGAGTCTCCCCCATACACCTTCTTGTGGACCCTGGTACTCACCCAGCGGTCCGCCTCCTTATCAAGCTTCCTGGGGTCAGTCAGCTTACTATCAGTCAAGTGCTGGCGCAGCGCTAAAAAACATAGACTAGACAAGTGCTCCCATGCAATGAAATTGTAGTGCCCCTGAAAGTCTGTCACATTACTGCCCTTCACCCAACCATCCAGTGACCTACAAAAAGAATCTTCACATTCTAACCAAGTGTGTGCATCAGTTTTCCTACTGGACCTAAACTGATCCCTGTACCTGTCAGGAGTGAGACCATACCTGGTGAGAAGGGCCTCCTTTATGTCAGTGTAGGTGAGGTTACACCCCTTACCCAAAGCAACTAAAGTGTCCCTCCCCTCTTCTGGGTAAAGAGACCACAATCCTGCTCCCCAATTCTTTTCAGAAACCCCATTCATGTGTATAGCTGTCTCATAAACCTGAAACCACCTTTGGATATCATCACCCTTCTTCTACTCCGTGCCCACTGTGAGAAGCTGGCCTGGTATATGATGTCCACTAATGTAAGTGGGCACCTTGCACCAGTCCAGACACCAGGCACCTTGCACCAGTCCAGACAATCCTTATGGTGATTTAAGAGGTCTTAGACAACCTTAGAAGCTCTCTAAGTGGTAGCTGTGGAGAGCAGCCTTCAGGCGTCAGGGCTGCGGTGCGAAGTGCAGCGGTGCGGCATGCATTGCTCTCAGGTCGCGGTGCAGCCAGTGGCTCGGTGACGTTCGTACAGCGGCGGCAGTGAGAACAAGGCTGCAGTGCGAAGTGATCCGGTGCTCGTCGCGGTGCTGGCAGGTCACGGTGCAAGCAGCGGCGTCGTCGTTGCTGAAGCACTGTCATCAGCTGACAAACTGGAGTTGATGGCGCCGGCGTCGGTAGGCCAAGGATGTGGAGCGGGATGAGGGCGGTGCGTCGTGTAACTTACAAGCGGTGCCCTCGAACCACGGTGCAAGCAGCAGCGTCGATGTCGGCATGGAGCGGCGGCGTCAGTGATACCAGGGTGGCGACGTGAAGCGAGGCGGTGCAAAGTGTAGTGTCCACAGGTCACGGTGCAAGCAGCAGCTCAGTGGCTTAGTTGGGCGTCATCGTCGGTGAGACCAGTGTTGCGGTGCGAAGGGCGGTGGTGCCCTCTGCGGTCCCTTCAGGACACGAAGTCGGCAGCGGCATCGTTGACGGCATTGGGTTGCTTTTTCTTCTGTTGCAGCACAAAACACACAGTTCCCAGTGCTGGTAGCAGATGAACTTAAAGTCTTTGCTGTTCCTGAGACTTCTTGAACAGGGGAGGAATGTTAAGACTTGGCAAGTCGACATGGTGGTAAAACCTGCACGCAGACACTGCAGTAGCAGGTCTAAGATACCTTTACAGGGCTACGTCGCCTCAGTTTAACTGCAGACTCTGCCCATGGAGCCTTTTAGACGCACGGGGCATGATTTAAAGACCGGGAACGAAGTAACCTTGGCGCCCATACGTATGGATTTCCCCCAGTGATCTGGCCCCCCGTTGTGCCTCTCTAACTACTGGCACTAAAGCATAATCCTAGTTGTTGCATAACCGTCATCCGCCTCCCAATATAACTGTTATCGACGGCAAGTTCCAGGCTATCTATACCCTGAGCCTTTGGTCATTACTTGAGTGTATAGACGCCGGTCATAATCTTCCAAACATATTAGAGCGAATACCTTACTAATCCATTGACCCAGTGTGTCACTTTACAGCGGACCACGGTCACCCTCGAAGTGAAATTTGCATCATTTACCCCTGATCATTCTACCTGAACGAGAGGACTCCACACCTTATAGGCTCCATTCAAGCGCTGGACTTCCACTTACCATTGAACCATTTTTCCAGTCTGAGGTTCCATATTATCCCGAATAATAAACACTATGAGTTTCAACGAGGTTTCAGTTTTTTTGTACATGGCTTCCTGATGAAGGCACACAGCCGAAACGCGCGTAGGACACAGATTTCCAAAAGCCATGCCAGAAATGATTGTCCTCTGAATATAATATGATTATTTTTGTCTGTATGTTTATGATATCAACTGTATTTTGTTAAACAACTCCCCATATATCAATGATTGACACTGTGTATACTATACATGATATTTGGTCAATGCAAGAATTTCTTCTCTGTCATTTGACCTTTTGAACCCAGTGTAAACATACATACAGAGGACTATATGTTTTATCCTTGTTTGTGTATTTAATCTTAATTATTTATAAAAAATAATAATAAAAAATATTTTTGATACTACTGAACAGAGGTTGCATGTATATGTTTTTTATATTGTTCAGGTCCATTATTATTTCCATTGTTCCTAAAATTGTGATATTTACATACTACTTCTGTGGGTGGCACAATCAGTGCTGCAGGCCCACTAGTAGCATTTGATTTACAGGCCCTGGCACTCTCAGTGCACTTTATTAGGGACTTACCAGTAAATCAAACATGCCAATCATGGAAACACCAATCCATAACATAATTTACAATAGGAGCACTTGCACTTTAACACTTAACAGCTGCAAGAAAGTGCACAGAGACACTAAACCAGCAAAAACAGAGTCAAAACCTGAAGGGGAAACAAGCCAAAAGATGCCAGGTCTAACAGTTTCCCATTGTCTCCACCTATTAAACTCTTCGATGGTGGAAGGCCAGTTCCTACGGTGTGGAAGCATGCCATGGGAATGTATGACGTTACTACGCGAGAAAATACCACGCGGTAGGTTACAACGCGGTCATTACAACGACCGCGTTGTTACCACGCGTGGCTTTACATCGCAAGTCGTTTCTACGACTTGCGCTAGATGGCGCGCTGGACTTAGGAATAGTATAAATTACTATTCCTACTCCAGTTAAGCGCAACAGCAGGGAATGTGTTGGACTTAAAATCCAACACATTCCCTGGTGTTACACGCCACCTAGCGCAAGTCGTAGAAATGACTTGCGATGTAAAGCCACGCGTGGTAACAACGCAGTCGTTGTAACGACCGCGTTGTTACCTACCTGCGTGGTAACAGCAGCGTTGTAAACGCTGTTTCCCATGCCATGGTTGTCCCCTTGCTAAAGAAATCTACTTTGGATGCTACTCTATGGGCTAATTTCTGTCCTTTATCCCTTCGGTCCATTCATGCTAAGATCTTGGGAAAACATAATAACTGTCAACTGTCTACATTTCTGGAGAACCGTGGCTTACTACATTGTTCTCAGTCAGGCTTCTGTCATGGTTTTAGCACCGAAACAGCGTTACTCGGTGCCGTGGAGTTCCATAGAAGGCAGTTGGACAGTGGCAATACTGCTGCCCTTATTCTGCTAAACCTAAGTGCGGTGATTGACACAAGTTCCCACTCAGTTTTGCATCAGAGGCTAACAGACATTGGCATTCAGGACCCAGCTTTGTCTTCGTTTGCTTCCTAGATACAAGATCACTAGTTTCAGGTGTTTTCTAAGCCCTATACATCTTCGGTATTACAGCTACCTTGTGGAGTTCCACAGAGCTCTTCCCTGAGCCCTACATTGTTTAATGTTAATGTTTGACCTTTGGCAAACATAGTAGAGGCTCATGGTCTGACCCTTTTAGCAATGCTGATGACACCCAGGTTATTGCATCTTTGAGTGTGCAAAACGACAAAAAGTCATCTAATTTTATTTGCCTCACTGAGGTAGCATGCTGGATGAGGAACAACTACCTCAAATTGAATGGCAATAAGACGGAAGTGTTAGTAGTGGACAATCAGCCACCGCTTTGGGGCCCACATTGGTGGACAGATGATCTTGTCCACTCCTAACAGGGTGGTTAAAAACTTGGGCATTTGACTGGACTCTAGGTTTACGATGGACAACCAAATAAATACGATTGCGGCCTGTTGCTTCAGACTCCCTAGACTTCTAAGGAAAATTCTTTGGCTTCCATCTCTTTCCGTGCACAGAACCATTGTACAATCTCTGATCATACCAAGTTAGATTAAAGAAATGTGTTATACTTAGGTGCCTCAACGAATTGATGAAAAAGCTTCAGATTGTGCAAAATGCGGCAGCCCGCCTACTTTGTAATGTTTCTGAATCTGCCTCATTGAGGGGCATATCTACAAGCGGCAGCGATAATTATCGCTGGCCGCGTTTAGCGTGAACATTGCTATCGCCGGATTCTATCACCCGGTTAGCGCGCTATTAACAACGCGCATCGCCGAGGCGATAGGAATCCCGGCGATAAGCGGGAATATCGCTTGATTTCCAGCGATAAAGAACAGCGATATGGAAATCATTGTTGATAGGGAGATGTGGACTTAGCTTTACAATCCACCTCCCATGATACATATAGGTAAGTCTGGAATTTAGCAGGTGTTAGGAACTGGCGATAAACCCGGTTAGTGCTACTTTCATGTCGCTAGACGGGTTATCGATTCCCTTGTTGATAGGGAGAAGCTGTGTTAGCGATCATTTTCGCTGCATTTCAGTCGGGAACGCCTACCTCGCATCTCATTAGCGATACGAGGCGAGGCGCAAAGAAAATGGGCGCTAAGGCATGGATTCACGCGTTAGCGTGTCCATGCTGATAGGGCGATAAAATTATCGCCGCTTTTCGCCCGAAAACGGACGCTAAAGCGGCGATAATTTTAACACCGGGCCTTGTAGATATGCCTCTGACATTGTAGACATTGAAACAGATCTCTATTGAGACTCGAGACTACTTTTCATGTCCTTAACTTTACAAATAAGAACACTGTTCTTTTAGTGGACACTGACTGCAAGAACTGTTAAGGTAACCCAAGACAGCAAGGCAGCCTTGTTACATTTTTTTAATAACAAATGTTATTGATATTTTGTGGTACAGTGCGGCGGGGGCGATTACATATATTCAAGTTAGAATATGTTACCAAGTAGTACCAGTATCTCAGAACATCAACAGAAGCAAAAAGGAAACAAACTAATAAGACAACCATGGCACAGGCTGTGCACTTCACTCCCTCTGCAGAGCATGTCTATCAAGTTCAATCAGATGGCTGAAGCTACTCATCATGAGGGTGTCCGGGGCCTGATGGGTGTATTACCCATTCTATGGAGGGATCCGTGGAATGTGTGGGGGTCAGGTCTACGCCCCTGCATTTTGCCAAACGGGACCAAAACTTGTTATGTTTCTGTGGGCATCCTCGCGCAGCCTTCTTACAGTTCAAGATTTAATTCATGTTGCTGGTCTATGTTTCACTATTTCCTTGTTGTATTTCATTTTCGCAGGCTTGTTCCTGTTTTGCTTTATGAAACTTGCGACTCTTTTATGGCGCCTTTTCATTTCGGCGTGATAAGCACTCGAGAGTTCAGGCTAAAGTTAGTGTGAGGTTCTCACAGATTCTGTAATTGGGTCATAAAGGTGTCCAGACCCCGTGTTCATTTAGTACCTGGCTTCACTACAAAGGGTACTGTGTGATAGTCACATATGCACCAACTGTGATTGATAGAGCGAAATGTTCTTGTGAATTGTAGGGGTGCATCATAATCACTGATAGGCCGCACCCTCTTGTATTTAGACATATATTCGTATATTAAGTTTCATATTCATGTATGTTTAGTAAAGAATGAATAGTTTGCTGAGACAAAGCGAATCAGCAGCATAATGGTGTTAGGATATTGATGTAATGTAATGCTTATTGAATTGTGTGAACCTAATGCATAGGGGAATTAGTTCGTGTGTGTAACGTAATTGCAGTAGTTTAAACGTGCACCATATTAAAGTTGCACATGTAATTCAGTGTTTGCATATGAATCATAATGAAAATGCTTATAGGGAAACATAAGATGTGTGATTAAAAGTTATATGTAAAGGCCTGACTACATATATGCTTAGGGAAGGCCTGGTATATTCTTATGTTAGCTTATATTGTAGGCCGAGAAAAGTTTCTCTTGGTAAGGCTCTCTGGGCACAAACGGTAGATTTAATTTGCACAGTAGAAGGTTTCTGTTGAAAGTATCTTTCGTTGCAGGTGCAAGGACACATGTCTCGTTAGCAAGACTAACTCTTTGTTTTCGAAAGCTAGAGAGAGGGAGGCATGGTACGGGGAGTGAAAAGGAATGTAGGGATGATACTTTCGGCGGAGAAGGTGCCTGGGACTCAAGGTCATCACAACCGTCCAGGATGAAGTAACAGTTTCGATGGAAAAGCACAAGAAAGAAGACCTGGCCAAGGAGGCGTGACAAAGGCGTGTACAATTGTATTGTGGTTTTGTATTAGGGATAGTGCCCTGAGGGAGGAGGCCAGAGAAGCGGTAGGGGAGACCTGAGAGAAGGACAGAGCTGAGCTTAGGTACTATGTGATTGCACTTCTTAGGAAGTCTTCACAGCTGACACCTTTTATTCACTCTTGCCTGGTAAAATCGTTATGCAGGGATGTCACTTAGCGTTAGTGTAGGGACAGCAATTGATTTTAAGCTTGTTTAGGCCAATGAAGAGTAACTTAGAAATAGGAGCAATCATAGTCTGGTTGATCCTTCTAGAACTTTCTATTCTCCTTATCCTGAGTCGGATGAGATTTCTGCGTAGATTATTATTTGTATTAGTGCCCATCTATTTCTTTAACCTCGTGTTGAGGTGCTTGCACGTTCAGTTATTTTTGGCGACAATAAATTCTCAAACTTGAATTCGGAGTCAGTGGTCCTTTCAGACAAAATGAATGCTGTTATATAACCAGATGAGATTCTCTCCTTTACACTATTCAACAGGTAAAAAGATCTTGGCGACCAGAAGGTTCTTATAGATAATTAGATAAGAATCGGCGTAATCAGTTGGTAGCAGAGTAGGATGGTTACCTTTGATGGTAAGGGGAGATCTAGAGCAAGATAGGAGATTAAGTTGCCCCATAGAGCCCGAGTGGCGCAGATCCAGAGGACCGCGGGAGAAGGATGTCGGAGGTCGTGGAAAACTGACGGAGAGTGACGGTGCGGCGGAAGTAGCAGTTCGTAGTAGAGTGAGTATGAAAAGAGTGATGTTTGGTAGATTGCGGTGTTTTATTGTTGTGTGATGTCTTGCGGAGTTGGAACGAAAGTTGTGTGATTGAGAAACGGACCGTGAGCGCGCGCGGGACCGGGAGATTTATTGTGGTGTAGAATACACCCAGAGTTGAGAACGTTGACCAGAGTTGTGGGGGTCACGAGACGTCATTGACAGACCCACTGAAGATAGGGAACACATGAGTGAGTGTGTGAATAACCAACGCAGGTCGTAGGTTATTGTGTGCAGAACATCGAGTGATTGAATCCTATCGAGTGTGCTAAAGGCGATTGTCCGGTCGTTTCGCGGACAGACGATTGCCAGATTGAGGTCAACAAGCTCAAGAGGCTGATCGGTCATTGGTAAGACTGACGGTCAGAGAGGTAATTGTTCGGTAGGACGGACATTATTTCAGAGTATGATTGGGACAGATGCGAGTGAGAACAAGTGAATTAGAAAGGAGGGGAACTGCTGCGAGCGGAGGAAAAGTGACGTCAGACAAGTGCCGCGCTGCGATAGGCCGGTTGGTGTGAGCCGCGCTGGTATTGGTGGATTGAAATCAGGAAGTAAAAGCGGACATTTTGAGTGCAAATACAAAGTTGATTCATCATGAAATGTTTTAAAGCTTTACGGGAACTTTGTAGAGGTGATAGACATGTGGTTGTTCGGGAGGGAGAGGAAGCTCCTCCCGAGGACACACCAGCACATTATATGGCAAAGAATGTAGGATTGCATACTATAATTTGGCTTGAGAATTGGCATAAAATGACAGAAGCAGAAGGAGAATTGTCGTTCCCTCGATATGGTACTTTCAGGTTAGAGGTGCTGTACCAGCTAAAAAGTGTAATGGCTTCATTACGACCACTACCTAGACCAACACAGTTTGAGGCACTACATGCGTGGATAAGAGCAGCGTATGATAGGAAGAAGGACAGATGTCAAGAAAGGGTGAAGAAATCGGTCAGGGCATTTCAAGATGCAAGGTGGGATGCATTGGAGAAAAGGTGGAGAGTGGAAACGATCGAAGGAGATAAGTTATACCCATTGTTAGTACAAAATGGGAAAATAATAAGAATCGATGAGGACGACAGTGATCTAGATGACAGCTTGTTGGATAGGATGTTGGCGGAGAGGCCACCACCATTTAATCCAGATTCAGAAGAGGGAAAGACGACCCCAGCAGTGGCAATAGTTGATGAGAGCCAGAACCAGACTAGCATGAGAGTAGTGGGAAGGATTTCCACAGGAACGGAGGGGGCAACGACGTCTATGATAACACAGCCTCCTGCGGGGAGCACAAGATTACCGGACTCCTTGACAGTACCGGTTACCATTGGCCCTATAGTACCGGTATATGACCCAGACCGAGTGAGAGAAGGGAGTTCCGTACCGATGAGAAGGGAGGAAGGAAACAGTGAGAGTGGGAATGGGTTTGGAGTGAGGGTGGTTCATTTCCCAAGACCAATGGAGACAAGTACGCCGTTACCGGCTACTGCGGACTCTTCCTTCAGGAGAGAAGAGGAGAGACCAGAAAGACCGAGGTCTTTGCGGGAATCTAAGTCAGCTTTGAGGGAGTGGACACCAACAGTAACGAACCAAGAGGATAGGATGCAAGGGGATAGGGCACAGAACGTCTCGGAAGACAGACCAAGTTCCAGGAATATGACGGAAGGGAATAGGTCACAAGGACAGAATAGTGACTGTAATGAGCGAGATGGCTCGGGTTGTCGAGAAGTACTGAGGAGTGCAGTACAGGCAAGGTTGCTAGACGTAGTGAGGTTGAAAGCAGAGGTAGACGAAATGATCAGTGGGGGTCTGCCTTTGGAAAGGATAGAAATTTATGGATCAGATGAGCTGCTGTTTGTAGCAAAAGATGTGACTCGAAAAGCTAGAATGGCACATGATAGATTGAAGGAATTGGCCAAAAGATATGAAGTAGACCTGAATAAAACTAAAGCGTTACAGGGACCACATAGATTACAGTACAGTGATCAGGAGCTGGAGGAGAAAAGAATAACAGGATTAAGAACACACACCAGAGACCTGATTATAGGAATGAGAATATGGATTTTGTTGGACAAATGGGAAGAAAGGTGGTCCAAAAAGAAACCAGTAAAGAGAGCAGAAGGGGAAACGCCGCCGCCAGGAGGGGGGCGACGGGTGTTGGAAATTTTCCTTTACGGGAAGTACAGAATGGAGGGTACGTGCATGTGCCGTGGAATAGAGGTGATTTGGCTGCATTTACAAATGATTTTCCTCGGCTGAGGGAAAAACCGGTGGAGTGGTACAAACAGGTTGAGCGGTTTGTGAAAATTTCAAAAGTATTGTGGATTGATTTGAACACTTTGTTTGACATAGTGGTACCGGGAGATTTGTGGACAGCTTGTAAAGTCGCTATTGAGTGGCCGACTTCGGAACCGGATAGAGAGGCGGTTACAAACGGTCCATCACCACTAGTCATGAAAAAGTATGAGCAGGTGATTACATGGTTGAAATTGAAGATTTCACCTCAGGATATAGATTGGGTTAAGATAGATCGGACTGTACAGGAACCCAAGGAAACGGTGCATGAATATTATGAAAGACTTTTGCAAGCTTTTAAACAGTATAGTGGGTTAGATATCTTGGACCCCAAGGATATGGGACAGTTTGTCTCAAAGTTTGTACTGGGTCTGAGAGTGGAAATCAGCCTCATGATACAGCACCATTTGATCTGCTGGCAGAACAAGCCACTAGATGAAATATTGCGGTATGCGAGATACTGTAGTGATGAGGTGGAATCGAAACATCGAAAGCTAAAAGACAAATTGATGCTTGTCCAGATGCAGACAGCACAGAGTCAGCCTAGTGGAGGGACCTTAGGAAGAAAGCAAGGAAATTTCCAGGGAAACCAGAATGGGCAGGTACAGGGAAAGGAAAGGAAAACCAGTAGACCCCAAGACAGGAGTGGACGTGGCCACATTGAAGAAGACCACTGCGTGTCATCTTTGTCGCCAGGTCGGACATTGGAAACGCGAGTGTCCTTTGAACCCAGCTAATCAGTTGCAGGAAGAGGAAGAGGGGGCTCAGGCACCCGCGCAAGAGGTAGTTAACACAATAACGAGGCCTAGAACGATGAAAGGGGGGTTTACAATTCTCACGCCCAGGTTCCCCAAGCTCCAAGGATTTCACAAGGAACACGAACGTACCAACAGATGCCCCTGTTCGAAGGTTACGATGAGGATAGCTTAGACCCTTTATCCTGACGGTGCCTGAGGGGGAGGAAGACTGCACACTTGGAGCGGTCTTGGAGGTAGACCAGAGAGGACCTTTTGTGGAGGCAGAGATTGAGGGCAATCCTGCAACACTTTTGGTTGATACTGGTGCTACCCGGTCTACTGTAAGATCAGCAGTAGTCCCTAACCTACCCCTCTCGGGACAATCAATCCAGGTTGTTGGAGTAGCGAACAAGAAAATAAGCAGCCCATTGACAGAACCGATCTTAGTAAAGATAGGTACTTTCCAAACTAGACATCAGTTTGTAGTGTGTGATACGAGTCCAGTTTGTCTTTTGGGAAGAGATCTGTTGTGCAAGTTGAACTGCACGATTTATTGTACGCCCAATGGAGTAGAGGTCCAGACGAGAGATGACGATGCTGACTTTAAGATTACCAATCAGCATTTATGTATAGATCTGTACCCAATGGTGACTGTGGAAGAACTTCCACATGATCTGAGAGACGCAGTGTCGCCTGTGGTGTGGGATTTCGCAGGCGATGAAATAGGTCTAATCCGAGGGGTTGAACCAGTGCGGATAGAGGTGAAACAGAATGTTGATTTCCCTAGGACACCTCAATACAACCTGTCGCCAGAAACGATTGCAGGGATAAGACCTGTGATCAAGACCTTTATTGAGAAAGGCATTCTGAAAGAGATTAGAGGTAGCCCCTGTAATTCACCCATTATGGGACTACAGAAACCGAGCGGGAAGTACAGGATCGTGCAAGACCTGCGAAAGGTCAACACGATAGTTGTCCCTTGTTGTCCAGTGGTACCGAATCCTTCAGTAATACTGTTCCAGATCCCATGTGAAGCCGAGTGGTTTACGGTTATCGATTTGTGTCAAGCCTTCTTTTCGATACCGCTCCACGAGGAAAGCCAATTTCTTTTGCGTTCAGGCTAGAAAATCGCGTGTTAACATGGTGTCGTATCCCTCAAGGGTATACGGAAAGTCCATCGATCTTTAACCAGATCCTGAAGAAGAACCTTGAGAGTCTTGTGTTGCCGCAGAACTCAGTTCTCGTGCAGTACATAGATGACTTGCTCATTGCCTCAGAAACAGAAGATGCTTGCAGAATTGACACAGTAGCCTTGTTGAACCACTTAGCAGAGAACGGACATAAAGTGTCCCCGAACAAGTTGCAGTACTGTCTGAATGAGGTACAGTACTTGGGACACAGATTGGAGAAAGGCAAGAGGAAGGTGTCACCAGATCGAATTGAGGCAATAATGAGCATGGCAGTACCCACTACACAGAGAGAAGTTAGGATGTTTCTGGGAATGGTTGGCTATTGTCGACAGTGGATTCCTAGTTTCTCCTTGAGAGCAAAGCCTCTGCAGAGGCTTACACACAAGGATGTGAGTGATCCGGTACCATGGGACGAGGAGTGCTTGGTGTCATTCCTGAAACTGAGAGAGGATTTGTGCAGGGCTCCGGCACTGGGGATGCCAGATTACAACAAGGCCTTTTCATTGTTTTGTTACGAGAGAGAAGGATGTGCATTAGCAGTGTTAGCTCAGAACCATGGAGGTGTCCGTAGACCAGTTGCCTACTTTTCAGCTACTTTAGATCCAGTAGCTTCTGCGTTGCCCGGATGTCTAAGATCCGTTGCTGCAACAGGTGTCAGCATTGAAAGATGTGAAAGCATTGTAATGGGACATCCATTGACTGTACATGTGCCACATTCGGTTGAGTTATTGATGACCAGGACCAAGACCCAGCACCTAACGAATAATAGGTTAACGAGGTATGAGCAAGTCATACTTGCCGCAGAGAATGTGACTCTGAAAAGGTGCTCCGTCTTGAACCCTGCGACATTAATGCCTATACCGAACACAGATGATGAAGATTGTGAGGACCATGATTGTCTCGATGTGACCGAACTTTGCACCAAACCGAGACCTGACATTGTCGATGAACCACTGACTGACCCAGATGAAATTTTCTTTGTCGATGGTTCATGCTTAAGAGACAGTGTGGGGCAATTGAAAGCAGCATTTGCTGTATGTACCATTTCAGGAGTGGTTGAGGCTGCTTGCCTAGAAGGAGTACGCTCCGCGCAGGTAGCTGAGATCATTGCCTTGACCCGTGCCTGTTTGGCCGCTGATCGAATTCGAATCACGATTTACACAGACAGCCAATATGGCTTTGGTGTGGTGCATGACTTCGGGCAGTTATGGTCTCAGAGGGGATTTTTGACATCATCTGGCTCACCCATTCGTAATGGAGAATATGTAAGACAATTGTTAGATGCATTACAGCATCCGAAAGAAATTGCTGTGGTAAAATGCTCAGCCCATGGGAAGGGGGAGGACTTTGTATCCTTGGGTAATAACTATGCGGATGAAGTAGCCCGCTTCTGTGCAGAACAAGGATGCATATTCACAGGCAGAGAGATAGAAGAGAGCCAAGAAGGAACCGATCTCAGCATAATGTTGGCCATGGCAGACACTTGGGAAGAGCTTAAGAGATTGCAGGATGACGTTTCAGTACAGGAGAGAGAGGGATGGATCAAAGCTGGGTGCGAGAGAGGAGATGTGGATGTGTGGGTATCCAATGATGGGAGAGCCGTGTTGCCTGAGGAATTGCTGAGTCCGATGGCAAGACTGATACATGGACAGGCACACCTTGGTAGAGACGCAATGGTGAGAGTGTTTAGACAGACGTGGTATAACCCACGGTTCCGAGCAATGGCTGAGATGGTATGCCAGAGGTGTGTTACGTGTCAACAGATGAATGCTGGAAAGAAAACTGTAGTTACATTGAGTCACATTGGAAGGTCGGGAGGGCCCTTCAATCGAATACAGTTGGACTTCGTGGAGATGCCTAGGTGCAATGGATTGAGGTACATTTTAGTGCTAGTATGTGTATTCTCACGGTGGGTGGAGGCTTACCCCACACGCAGGTGTGACACTCTCACAGTGGCTAAATTACTGTTGAGGGAGCTCATCCCTAGATTCGGGATCCCGACCTCTTTGGAATCAGATAGAGGAGGGCACTTCCATAGCGAAATCATGAAGTTGCTTTGTGCTGCATTGAACATAGACCAGAGACTTCATTGTAGTTACAGACCAGAAGCTTCTGGGATGGTGGAACAAGTTAATGGAACTTTGAAAGCCCGGATGGCAAAAATGTGTTCTTCGACATCCCTGCAATGGCCCGACGCCTTGCCTTTGGTGCTAATGAGCATGCGAAGTGTCCCAGACAGAAAGACCGGGTTGTCTCCCCATGAAATACTAATGGGGAGGGCAATGAGACTGCCAGCAGTACCAGCTACAGCCTTGATAAACATCACTGATGATTTGATTCTTGATTATTGTAAAGGACTCTCTGATGTGGTCCGTTCTGTATCCCAGCAGGTGCAAGCAGCAGTGGTCCCAGCCTCGAGTGATCTATGCCACGACTTGTGTCCCGGTGACTGGGTACTCGTCCGAAAGCACGTGAGGAAGAGTTGCTTGGATGCCCGCTGGCGTGGCCCGTATCAGGTGATACTTATCACGAACACAGCAGTGAAGTGTGGAGGATTGCCGAACTGGGTGCATGCTTCCCATACCCGCAGAGTTCCAGCACCCTTGGAAGAAACAGCTCCTCTCGTAAATGAAAATCCAGCTGATGTGGCAGGGCCACATGGGAGGACAAGTCAAGCTGTAAGGGTCGCTGACACAGCTGGTGGTGCACTAGAGCAAGCTGAAGGGGGTTTCCACAGTTCGAACCCTGACTCAGACACCGAGGACAGAAACGGTGCAGTGGGCGAAGAAGAATCAGAATCAGCAGAAAGAGGAAGTAGTGCACTGGGTATAGAAGGGGAAGGCAGACGAACGAACAGAAGTGCTGAAAGGTGGCCTGAAAGACAGAGGCGACTGAACCTGAGGTTAGCACCTGAAAGAGACCTTGCTCCAGTGTCTGAAATATCTGAAACAGAAGCAAGTGACGAAGACCAAGCACAAGACAGTCGGCGAAGGTCAAAGAGAACAAGAGTGCCTTGTCGCAGATACTCTACCCCTGAGTGGACTTACACTGTGTTTGATGCAGGGGGTGGTGAGTACGGGAAGACTGAGGTCAGTGCAAGTGGTCAGTCGGAGCCCGAATGTGGTGGTGAAGGTGGTGCTGCGGATGCCAGGGCTCGAGATAGAAGGAACACTGACACTCACGGTTCCGAATCCCCCGCTTCTGAGTGAAGTCCGAAACTTGCTTTTGCATCGACTCGAATTTCCGCCTTTTGGAGTTGAGCCGTTTTCACATGAAGTGCTGATTTTGCGTCTTGAACTTTTGTATCACGTTCTGGTCTTGCTCAATGAGGATCTCATTGTGGATCAGTTATGAACTGTAAATAAAAGTCTAAAAGAAGAAGATAACCTAGGTCCGAGTGGAAGAAGAATAAACTTAGGGACTTTCCACAGAAGAGGAACGAAAACTAGGGAAGTCTTTTTCTGGACTGTGTAAATAAGTTTGTGATCGGAAAGGGAAAGTCCGGAGATTTCATGGTTGCTCGAGCTGGTTAAGCAAGTCACTAATAAAGGACAGAGACTTTTCAGAGTTCTTTGCGATAACCAAGACTTTTTGAGAACTTTCGAAACCATGGAGCCGGGAGATCCCAATCGTAGATCAAAGTGGATTGTAGGCATCCTTATAAGTAGTGTAATAATCTCTATAATCATAGTAGTTATAGTCTCATATACTGGTTCGCATGAGCAAGAAGTAGAGGAGGTGACAGGGACACCTACACCTATCACACCTAGTCAGAAGGGGGTAGACAGGGCAGCTGATAGAGCTTTGTTATTAGAAGAAAGTCGTAGATTACATGTAGATTTATCTAAAGGGGATTTTAAGTTGAATGCATATGCTAAGTTGTTGTATGAGTATGTTGACGTGATGGATGCGAAAGATTGTTATGTGTGTATGCAGTTGCCTACTTCGGTGGATGAGGGTATTAGGTATCACCATCTTCCACTGACTTATGGTATTTCATGTAGTCTTTTGCTTAGTTTGTTTTATGAGAGAGAGCAGTTCGAGTATTTCTTTTCCAATTTCGACGCAGTGCTTCCTGAAGTCCCAGCTTACAAGCATTTGAATAAGTATGACTATTATAAGACCGAGGACAGACTGAGGAAGTACTTCATACCGAGTTTGGAATTGGATACAGCATTCGCACACAGAAACAATCTGACTTGTTTGATGTCGGATGTAGAGAGAAAGTTCGTAGATCAAGTTGAAGATAGGTATAGAAAGCTGACTGAATCCCGAGATTACGGGCATCACAGGACAGATTGGACAGAGGAAGAACGGTTGCATAAGACCAGGGGAAGCTATGGTCCTATAGCGTTAGATAAGGAGCAGAGGGGTAAGTTGTGTATAAGGCGTTATCAGACTTACTACGAAAAGGTTCCAGTGGGACAAAGTACTTGTGATCACGTTTTCACCATGGCAGATGTGGCAAAAGATTTTCTCCAAGGTCCTGTACAAGTGATACCAACGGTGTATTACGTATGTGGGAAGAATGCTTATGTGAGGTTGCCTGCAAATTGGTATGGAACATGTTATTTGTCAATAATATTTCCAAAGATTTACCATACAGAGGATTTAAATCTTCTAGAGGGTGGAGAGCATTCAAGAACGAGAAGAGCTGCAAGTGCAGGGATCGTAGTGGGGGATATCTTTGGAGCTATGATACCTAGTCTAGGAGTAGTCTTGAATGACGTGAAGATCCGGAGGTTAGCGACTGTGGTGGATGAATTTTCAATGAACACAGCAAAGTTGTTGGTGTTGGTGGAAGGAGAGATGTTGTCAATAAGGGGAATGGTTTTGCAGAATCGCCTTGCTTTGGATGTCCTATTGGCAAAAGAGGGAGGAGTCTGTAAAATGTTGAAGGTTCAAGAGTGCTGCACTTATATACCAGACCTTAGCAAGGATCTGGAGAAGTATATAAGTAACATCACTATGATCCACACAAAGATAGCGGATTTGACCAAAGAAGGGGCCTGGGAAAAGGTCGGAAAGGGTTTTGGTCAAGTGGGAGGTTGGTTTGCGAACCTAGGAAAGGGTTTCCTTGGGTACTTCCTGAGACCACTCCTTATTTTGGTGGGTTGTGTGGCTGGCTTGTGGATTGTGA
This sequence comes from Calotriton arnoldi, assembly GCA_963921515.1. NCBI lineage: Eukaryota > Metazoa > Chordata > Amphibia > Caudata > Salamandridae > Calotriton > Calotriton arnoldi. Next base: position 1,416,146 of record CAWUFW010003515.1, on the reverse strand, counting down.
TCAAGGCCTACAAGTGGTATCGAGCAGGCCGAGTCAAGAGAGCTTTGAGGGAAAATGACATGAAGTTGGCAAGACTGCAGGACAATCAGTATCAAAGGCTCAAGAGCATGGAGAAATTTAGATCAGGGAAGATGGCAACAAGTTCTGTTTAGGTCGGTTCTTTCTCCAAGGGAGTAAGTAGAGTGAAATGTGATGACAGGAGTCATCAAAGGGGGAACTGATAGAGCGAAATGTTCTTGTGAATTGTAGGGGTGCATCATAATCACTGATAGGCCGCACCCTCTTGTATTTAGACATATATTCGTATATTAAGTTTCATATTCATGTATGTTTAGTAAAGAATGAATAGTTTGCTGAGACAAAGCGAATCAGCAGCATAATGGTGTTAGGATATTGATGTAAGGTAATGCTTATTGAATTGTGTGAACCTAATGCATAGGGGAATTAGTTTGTGTGTGTAACGTAATTGCAGTAGTTTAAACGTGCACCATATTAAAGTTGCACATGTAATTCAGTGTTTGCATATGAATCATAATGAAAATGCTTATAGGGAAACATAAGATGTGTGATTAAAAGTTATATGTAAAGGCCTGACTACATATATGCTTAGGGAAGGCCTGGTATATTCTTATGTTAGCTTATATTGTAGGCCGAGAAAAGTTTCTCTTGGTAAGGCTCTCTGGGCACAAACGGTAGATTTAATTTGCACAGTAGAAGGTTTCTGTTGAAAGTATCTTTCGTTGCAGGTGCAAGGACACATGTCTCGTTAGCAAGACTAACTCTTTGTTTTCGAAAGCTAGAGAGAGGGGAGGCATGGTACGGGGAGTGAAAAGGAATGTAGGGATGATACTTTCGGCGGAGAAGGTGCCTGGGACTCAAGGTCATCACAACCGTCCAGGATGAAGTAACCGTTTCGATGGAAAAGCACAAGAAAGAAGACCTGGCCAAGGAGGCGTGACAAAGGCGTGTACAATTGTATTGTGGTTTTGTATTAGGGATAGTGCCCTGAGGGAGGAGGCCAGAGAAGCGGTAGGGGAGACCTGAGAGAAGGACAGAGCTGAGCTTAGGTACTATGTGATTGCACTTCTTAGGAAGTCTTCACAGCTGACACCTTTTATTCACTCTTGCCTGGTAAAATCGTTATGCAGGGATGTCACTTAGCGTTAGTGTAGGGACAGCAATTGATTTTAAGCTTGTTTAGGCCAATGAAGAGTAACTTAGAAATAGGAGCAATCATAGTCTGGTTGATCCTTCTAGAACTTTCTATTCTCCTTATCCTGAGTCGGATGAGATTTCTGCGTAGATTATTATTTGTATTAGTGCCCATCTATTTCTTTAACCTCGTGTTGAGGTGCTTGCACGTTCAGTTATTTTTGGCGATAATAAATTCTCAAACTTGAATTCGGAGTCAGTGGTCCTTTCAGACAAAATGAATGCTGTTATATAACCAGATGAGATTCTCTCCTTTACACTATTCAACAGGTAAAAAGATCTTGGCGACCAGAAGGTTCTTATAGATAATTAGATAAGAATTGGCGTAATCATGATTACCATTCTATGGAAAGTGTGTACAGAAGGCTCACAGATGTGGATATATTGATAACGTCAACGGAGAAGAAAACGCAGCATTTATTTGTGTGTGTGAAAGGAGATGCTGCAGTGTAGGAAGTGAAAGGAAGTGCATGCAGTAAGAGAGAGTGAAAAGTCAGAGATGGAATTGCTGAGCGAGACATGCTGATTGAGGGATTTCAGAAAGGGATGTGTGGAGCAAAATGACGTAGGTGGCAAACTTGGAGAGAGAGATTGAAGAGGAAAGCGATGTGAAATGAAGAATAGGAGCTGTTACTCATTTATCTGATTTTGAAGTAAAATGAGTGATAAACATTGTTAAAGCAAATAGCTCCATCTTGTTTTAGGTGTATGTGTTTGTTGTGTGATATATTTAGTAAACACAAAGACACCCTAATACTTTTCAGATGGCATGTTATGTCAAGCACAGGATTCTAGTTCTCGTTTTAGGCCACTCACGGTCACTCCCATAATATACACCACACATCTTCTAAGAGTCCTACTTATGTGTCTTTGTCCACACCCTTTTAAAGCACCACAGCCTTTTTCATTCCACTTACAGCACTGAAAAGAGATCATACTCTGAGGGGGGAGTAAATTATGCCCAGGGATATAACCAGCACAAAGAGGTCAGACTTACGTTCTTACACTAGTAGTTTTCTGCAGCACACCACTCCTACAATGTTTTTTTTTGTGCTGCATGAGTGACTTATTTGTGCAGAAGTGGAAATCAAGGAGGGAGGCAGATAAATCACATATTGAACATTGTGTGATGTATTCACATGTAACTAAATGACTGTGGAGATTCTATTCTGCTCCCAGGTATCGACCTGGCTGTGGAACTCTTGTAAAGAAAAGCAGAAGAGCAGGTTAATATGCGTTCCTGAATGTCTGGTGGTCTGAGAAGTGGATAGTTGTATGGAGACTTTCCGAGGACAGCAGCTAAAACAATGAACTGGGACTGTGGACCTAGGTGTGCACACACATGGTTATCCATAATGCAGCAGGTGCAACGGGCCCAGGAGTGTGATGGGCCTGTTGCACCCTTTAAACAGATGACTGTCACTACCCAGCTGGTGGCATGGGGTCCCTCTTCCTTTCCTTGCACTAAGACCATTACACCTTTATTACGCCATGGGATAGCAGGAGTTTTTCAGGGGTTAACAATTTTTAACTTAATGATTTCCTGTCTAGGAGTGGTGCCCAAGAAGGCAAAAGGCAAATATAGGTTAAAAGACCAGCTTTAGTGGCTGGAAGGCAGTTTGGTAACTTACTATAGGGTGGAAGACATAGCAGAAGACAAATGTTCTGTATGCTACACAGGCATCATCAAGGCAATAGTCTTAGTGAGGAGCAGTGGGGTGGGGACAGAGAGGGGAAAAAACCGACATACAGTCAGCCTTCAGGCTCGTGCTTGTGCACCAGGCAGGTTTCCCTTTTTTTGCATACAATTTCAGGGGAAATACTTTCTAAAGAAGGCCGTTCAGATGGGCTGGTCACTAGTCCCTAAGGTAACAATAATAGACAGAAGAGGTTCTTTCGTAAAAAATGTAATAATTTCATTAAGCAGTGTTTTTAATTGTTCAATTCTTTATGGAGTTTTTCTCATTACTGTAACAAAAGTTGCACAATAGAAATTCACGAACCAGTTGCCACGCAGGGCGAGAAAATCAACAAAGTTAAATGCTAATCCAAAATCCAAGTGTAGACCATATCTTCTTTAAAGCAATTACTAATTGATAACTGAAATAAGGAATAAAGAAGAAAGTAGCCAACAAAGAAGAAAAGGAAAAGGAATCACACATCCGCAGTGGGAAGGAAATATGGTAGGGGTTAACACCCACATGGGAAGAAATAAGATACGATGGCCTTCTGTCCACATGATCTTCTTTTAATAAAAGCCAACATATTCAACAATAGGGGTCAAAGACTGGAAATCCTCAAGAGGAAGGGGCAAGGGAATGGAGTATAGAGGTCTGTATGAAATGTGAAGCAGGACGTGTACACCATAAACACCTTCAATGAATAGTTGAGCTTGACACTTCAATCATTGAGAAAAAAGCCCAAACCTCATCAAATATCTGCAATTTGTCATTTAGCTTATAAATAAGGTGCTCAAAGCATGCCATATCATAAATGTTATCCAACCAAAGTGGGTACTTCCAAAGACGCAGAATCACCAATTTAACAACCACTAGAGCAGTGTAGAGACTTCTATTAACATGCTGATTCACTGAAGGGAGGTCAGAAGAATCATGTAAGAGCACCAGCCGAGCTGTCAAAGGTCTGTCTACCCCAAGGGCCCTTCTCATATGAACCCAAACCTGCGACCAGAGGGCCTTCAGTCGATCACATTCCCATAAAATATGGACTACATCGAAGTCGGGTAAGCTACATCTCCAACAGCATGAATCCACATTAAGGTGGGCATTGTGTAACCTTACTGGGGACCAGTGCCAGCGGTGCACGATCTTAAAAAAACTATACTTAAGGCACGCTTCCTGTAGTCCTTTATAATAATCCGCTAGTAGAGTATTTCAGTCATCATCCAAGAATTGTGTATTAAGACGAGTTTCCCACCAGACATGCAATGCTACAGATGTGGGAACAGAGAAACAGAGGTCTAGCAATGTAGCATACTATCCAGAAATAGTCCCCCCAAAGTTTTTCCAGGTATGGATATATTGAGTAATGGGCAAGCTAGGGAGGTCAATATGCGCGTTTCCCAGGACATGTGATTGGGCATCCATCTAACAAGATATGTGGGATGTCGTCTCCTGATAATAGTGATATTACCCACTTTTCTCACTCAGAGTATGGTGACATTTTAAATGATTTACTTTTTAAACATAGCTTGTGTTTTGCAATGAACTTACCTGTATGCCAGTTATAGTCAGGAGTACAAACAATGGCAGGGGTGAGAATAGCAGGATTGATTTTATATTGTTTTCTGAGCGTTGTTCTGAGCTGGTTTTAGAATTTCTTATCCACGATATTGCAATCAGCGATCATTATCCCCAAAGTGTTGCTCTGAATACCAACCTCCTCACACATAGTGGGGACGCACATAGAGTTCCCACTGTAGAGAACATTGACATCTCCCGTCGCAACGGATATGCACTAAGATGGTCCCTGGTGAATCCAATACGTTTTTTAGAAAAATTAATTTCCAAAGAGAGGACGAGCTTTGAAATATGTTTAGACGAGTCTGCTGAGGCGTACGACTTTATCTTGGCTTTTGATCTGATTAAAAAAGGCATCAGAGAAGGACTTAGTGTTACCTGGAAAAAAGCAGGGACAGGACATTGTGGCTGGTTTGATTCTGTATGTACTAAAACACTCAGTAGTTTAAAACTAGCTTTAGCCAAAAAACCGAGATCCATCCAGGAGGTTCGGGAGTGCAGACTCGCATACAAACTCGCTATTAAACAACGGAAAAAAAGTTTAAAGTAAGAATCCTGGAACCTTTTACTTGAGGCTAGTTTGTCTAATGATAACATCACATTTTGGCGCATCATTAATTCTCCCTCTTATAATACCTCTGATTGCCCCCGAGCTGAAATAGCCATCACTGAGGCTGATTGGCTATCTCACTTTACTAATTTGTATTCTTCTAAGGAAGATACTGCGGCTCCCATGCCCACTGCATCTGCCACTAGTGCGCCTGCCCCTACTTTATCACTGAATAATCAGAACTATCCTGACTTTTCCTTGGATGAAATAGTTCAGGCACTGAAGGCAAGTAAAGGTGGTAAAGCTCCGGGCCCTGACGGGATCCCGATTGATCTGTTTAAATCTAACATTGATCTCTGGGGCCCCATCCTTACTTTGCTCTTCAGAGCCTGTCAAAATCAAGGATTTTGCCCACGTGGCATGAGTCTCTCATTGTCCCCATATTCAAGAAGGGAGACCGCAACAGACCAATGCAATATAGGCACATTTCTCTTTTGGACTCTTTAGTCAAGGTGGCTGGACGCATCCTTCTAGGCCGACTGCAGGACTGGGCAGAGTCTAATAATATCATCTTGGATCTGCTGTATGGCTTTAGGCCGGGGCTGGGGACCGCAGAACAGGCCATTAATCTGGACCTACTTATTGGTAAATACGTGCGCATTAAAGAAGGCAATCTGTTTTTAGTATTTGCAGATTTATCTTCTGCCTTCGACTTCATCGTACATGATAAATTATGGTCAATCATGGCTAACATGGGCGTAGACTGTACTATTGTAAATTTTCTTAGGGATCTGTATGCCCTAGGACAGGGTAGAGTATGTTATGGCCTTAACAGCAATTGCACCCAGCCATTTAAAATAGGAAGAGGGGTACGCCAAGGCTGCGTACTCGTCCCCTTTCTGTTTAACCTCTACCTTAACAGCGTAGGTGGCACTCTGGCAACGAAGTATCCAGATTTACTTCAGGTGGGTCATCGTCCAATCCCGGCACTTTTTTATGCCGATGACCCTGTGTTAATGGCTCGCACTCCACTTGGCATCCAGCGACTAGTGGATGAATTTGCCCTGTTCATGCAGAATCATGGTTTAAAAATGAACATCAGTAAAACTTTTGCAATGAAACTCGGGAATAGGGCCCCTTGTTGCCATGACATCTTTATTGAGGGCTCAAAAATCCAGTACCCAGCCACATTTTCATATTTAGGGATTGTATTCAATCAAGCTGGGAATTGGCCATGGGCAATCAAATCAAGGCGGAACCATTTTGTTAAAACTACTATGGCCCTGCTGAATTTTGCAAGAAAACTAGGCTTTAAACATCTGAGGGAACTGATGACCATCTACAAGGCCAAATGTAGACCCACTGCCACGTAAGGGTCTGAGCTATGGGGATACGCGAATGTCGATACCCTCCAACTAGCAGAAAATGCGTTTTTAAGGAATCTCTTTGCCCTTCCGAAAAGCAGTTCAACTTATGTCTGTCATTCTGAATTAGGAGTTCCATACTTAGCAGGCTTGATCAGGATCCAGCCAGTTCTTCTCTGGCATAAACTCTGGTCCTCTGATCACACTATCTTCAATTGATCTGTCATTGCTGACTGTCTTATATCAACGTCTGCACTTAAAATCCCTTGGCTCAAATTTGTGCATAAATTCTTGACAGATACTGGCAATCCCGAGTTTTTCGACCATCCTGAGCGCCTGATTTCCATTCAAAGAAAAGCCCTCAAATTGAAATGTTTATGATTATTAGAGGAAACAAGACTATCTTTAGAGATTACGAAACCCTATGTCCTGAAGAATCAGATGATTCTGACCAGTTATCATATGCAATCCTACCTAGCTAATGTGTACAACCCGCGTCATAGGTTTGTGTTGACCCGGTTTCGGCTGGATATTTTCCATCACCTAACCAGCTTTCCCACCGCTAACAACTGGTCGTCTGACCTGGTGAAATGCCCATGTGATAATATTTCAACGCAGAGCACCATACACACTGTTCTTTTTTGTAAATATTACTCAGGGCTGAGAAAACACTTTATTAAACCTTTGTTATTGCGGCTAGGCTTTGTACAATGTCGACCAGCTTTTATGTACTTACGAATGCTGCCTAACTTGTATATATGTGCTGTAATGTCCCGATTCCTGCTGGCCGTTATTAAGTACAGGAAGCAGTTGTAGAGATGTTATTGACCCTGCCGGGGACGACTGTTTTTACTCACAGCTGTTTTTAGATTTCTGTCTTAGCTTTTTAAACTGTTTTTAAATTTTGATATGGATGTATTTTGTAGCTTTTATGATTCACTATGTGATTTCGAATAAAGCTTATTTTGATTGATTGAGAGGGCATCTGACAATTGAATGTATCTCCAATGTTGGGAGGTTGGAATCGCAAATTCCCATCTCAGGTCTGGAAACGACTTGATAAAACCATTAGAGACAAGGTCACCAATGTGATGGATACCGTGAGTAATCCAGATAGACCAGTGAATGTCCTCTTTACTGACCGTAATGGCTGCATGGCGCCACAATGGGGCTTTAGCGCGAATGCAGTGTCATGTAGTTTCCACAAAACAGTAGGAACTGCACGTTTGGGGATAACATATACTTAGGATGGTGCCAGACTGATTCCATGCATCCCTGCAGGATATGTTGTCCCTTGGACTAGCCAGCTCACAGTGCCACCATTATCCCCCTAGACCTAGACAGGGAGCGAACAGTTCTGGCAACTACTGAACATGACAACCCTGTTCCCTCGTGAATCGTGGTGACAGACCTAGAACATTTCGCTCAGTCACTCATGCTCTCTTTTGCTCTAAGAAATATGCAAAGAATACTTGAAGGGACGTTTTCAATGTTTATTGAACTGTAGTGATTCTTGTATAGAAGATATGTGCTGCAATGATTAATAGACAGAAGACAAAAGTTGTAATGAGTGTCAAAACAGTGAATAAAATGAAGAGTTCCACCATCTCATTGAGACAGCTTATATATACATACATATACAGTATTTATAACAATTTAACGTACTCCTACAATGCAAACCCTAACCTACGTGCTAGGGTGTGAATGTATGATCTGCCAAGAAACCCCCTTCTGGATGATCTAACCCCTTTACCTGGTGGGTATGAGTGCAGGACCCAGTCTTGGTCACAAATTGGACACACCTCACAGAGATGTCCGTCAGCTGCTAGGCGAAAGCTTCAACATACAGGAACCCCTCGAAGTCAACAGCAAAGTCCATGTTTCTAAGAAACTAACCCAAGTGTCACAAATACAAATGTGTGTCAAAAGTCGGTGTGACAAAGGAAAAGCAACTTCAGGAAAGAACTGTGTGCATGTAAATTGGCACTATTGGCACATGACAGCAGCTCTGGACTTTCACCAGCCTATGAGCCCATTGCCAAGCGTTCTGAGAAGTGAATGATCGAATTACTGAGGAGAGTAACTGAAGGTCTTGAAATGTAAAAGACCGCCAGATCTCAGGAAGACTGCAATATATGTCGCTCCATCACCACTTATAAGTGTGGACAAACAGTTCACAGCATGGGCCAGCTGCTGCGCCAGCCAATAACCCTCCAAATGTGGAAGATGTAAGCCACCCTTCTCCGATGTGGAGTACTGCTTAGCACCCTGTAACATCTTTCCAAGCTACAAATGAATCGAGAGATGGAGCGCTGTCTGTTCCGCAGACAGGAGACCGATATAACTAGAGGCAGCATTCCAAAGATGTAGTTACATTTGGGGAGGACATTCATCTTGATAACCTGGGCCCTACCCCAGAGAATAGGTTCAAGGCAGACCACCTTTTAAAATAATGCACCATTTGATCCACGATGGGTTGCACATTGATTTGCACCATGTTTTCCAGGCCGCGATTGATATATACCCTAAGATATCTCAAACTGGATGAAGCCATTTAAATGGCAGGCTACCCAAAGACGCCCTCATCATGGAGGACGATAAAGGCAGGGCCTCATATTTCGACCAATTTATTTTATAGCCCAAAAACTGGGAAAAAGAATCCAGTTGAGAAATCAAAGCAGCAATCGAGGCCAAAGAAATTGATAGTATCAAGAGAATGTCATCCACATAGTAGAAGACTTTAACCTCACCCGCTGATGTGAGAACACCCTTAATGTTGTCGTCAGATCATATTGCAATTGCTAGAGGCTCCAGAGCCAACAAAAACTACAACAGGGATAAGGGGAACCCTGTCTGGTGCCTCAATGAATTTCAAAATGTGACTGATGCAATGGGTTCACAATACATGCCCCTGGTTAATGTGAGAAAGTCGTGACCTATTCCCATCCTCTCCATGGTCCAAAAGAGGTAATCCTAATCGACACAATTGAAAGCTTTTTTCGCATCCAAAGAGAGAATAATACTCCCTTCCAATTCGTCTCTCACCTGCCAAAAAATATATGACAGAGTTCATAAGTGATTGGTCGCAGAGCATCCAAGAACAAAGTCCACCTGAGAGGAATGAATAAGAGTCGTGATAACTTTATTCAAGGGTGTCACCAAAACCTTCACCAAAATCTTAACGTCCGCATTTATCCAAAAAATCATGCGACAGCTAGAACACTCCAGGGGATCTTCCCCTGGTTTTAGAAGAACTGTAATTTGAGCTCTGAGGAACTCTGCAGAGAGGTGACCATCAGCTAGGGCCTCTTGATGAACCGAAAGTAAGATGGGGACAATCTGGGCTTTGGTGGCCTTATTAATTTATCCAGGAGGCCAACCTTGCCAGGAGCCTTCCCAGAGGGCATGGCATTGATCGCTGAAACGACTTCCTCTGCCGTGATTGCGCCTTCTAGTTGCGCAGATTGTGTGAGGGTTAGCTTCGATATTAATAAGCAGTTAAAAAAGGAAGATTCAGCATCAGGGGATCAGGGTGTACTGGCCGTGCAAAGGCGTTCATAATATTTCTGAAACTCTGCCACTATTGCTGTCGGGAGGGTGACAAGGCGAGCCTCCGAATCTTGGATTACAGGGATTGTTCTAGAAGAGTCTTGTAGGTGGAGTTGAAAAGCCAAAAACGTACCTGCCTTCTCACCTCTTTCATAGTGTCTTTGTCGTAAGGAGGAAAAGCGTTTCTCTGCCTCTGTAGTACAGAGTGTGTTCAGCTGATATTTCGCCAGTAGAAGCTCCCAGCTGTCGTGTCCCCAGCCCACAGTTGTCGTGTCCCCAGCCCACAGATGCACAGGAGACAGGTAAGGATCTGCAGTTTCTTTATTGTCGTTACATGCGCTGCGCTGTGCCCACGCACGTCTGCCCACGCTTCTCCTCGTTCTGTAGTGTCCTCTTCCTCGCTGACCGGATGTGGTGTCCGGTTCCCTTGGTGTCCCCACAGTCCACTGCAGGGTCCTAGTGCCCTGCCCCCAGGTCACTACATCTCCCCCCTTTGTCACGAAGAAGTTACTAGAAAAGTGAAATACAGAGATCTGTTGATAGAGATAGATGCAAGTCTGCCCTGGCACAGGTCACTGTGCTTCCCATCATTACATTTCTTCTATTAGCCTTTTTGGCCGTCTGCATGATCTTTTCGGGCCGGCCTCTGTCTGTTGCTCTTTTGCTGTTCCTTCACCATTGTCTCTTTCCTTCCTGGTCTGCTCCTGCTCTTCTTGTTCTGCTGTTTCCTTATCTTGGTCTTCCTCTTTCTTCTCCTTCAGTTCTTTGAAGTGTGAGCTGTTCCGCGTTATCCTCTGATGTTCTGACTCTGCCGTGATCATTGGGCCCTTCACTTTAGTTACTATTAGCGGGTCTTTGGAGAACATGCTGTCCGATTTCCTTTGTTGTCGTTGGCGCACTATCACCGTGTCTCCTTCCTTGAGGCCTGACGATCTGGCGTGCCGCTTGGCGTCTGCATATCGTTTCATTTTTTCTTTCTCCTCTCTGTCTTTCTCGGCGATATTGCTGCGATCTGGCGCTGTTATTGCTTCTATTTGTGGCAGCCTCGTTCTACTTGTCCTCCCCAGCACGAGCTCCGCTGGGCATCTTCCTGTGGAGTTGCGCGGTGTGTTTCTGTAGTCCCGCAATACCTGGCATAGAGCTTGGCTAAGTGATATCTGCGCTAGCTTCGCCCTTTGAACTGCTTTTTGATGTTCCCCATGAACCTCTCCACCATTCCATTAGCTTGAGGCCACAGTGGAGTTATCTTCCGGTGACTTATCCCTAGATAGGTCATGAATCTGCGGAAGTCTTCTCCTGAGAATGGAGGACCATTGTCCGTCTTTAGAGTTTCCGGTGAGCCCCATGCAGCGAATATATCATCTAAAATCGGCAGTGTTGCTGATGCTGATGTCGATGAGACGTGTCGCACTATTAGAAATCTTGAGTATTCATCGATGACCACCAGCAAGTAGTTTCCTGTGTCCAGTGGGCCAAAGAAATCAGCTGCCAGTGTCGTCCATACTGCTCTTGGGAGCTCTGACATTTGTAGCGGTGCGTGTCTGGGCGGTGCTCCTGTCACTTGACATAGGTGGCATGTCGTTACTGTGTCTTCGACCATGCGATCTAGTCCAGGAAACCACACTTTCTGTCTTAACAGTTTCTTTGTTGATACTACGCCTCGGTGTGACTCGTGAGCCAAATCTATCACTTGTCTCCTGAGTGATCTTGGTATCACAATTCTCGTCCCTCTCATTAGTATTCCGCTTTCCGTCTCCGACAGTTCTTCATTTATCTTTTGTAGAGCTAGCACTTCTTCTTTACATATCCCTGTTTCCCAGGTGCAGTTGTTGTTGATGTGCCTCCATCTTTGTCTTCTCGTTATCTCCATTGCCAGTTGCAGCGTGCCATCTTCTCTCGTCTCCCTTTCTAACTCCGCTAGTGTTATTGGTGCTGGCGTGCTTTGCTTGAGCACAAAGTTTAGGTATTCTTCTGCTATCGATGTCGTGTCGTGAGCCTGTGGTAACGGGTGCCTTGACATGTAGTCTGCAGGATTGTGTTCTTTCCCTGGTTTATGCACAATTGTGAAGTCATAGTCCATTAGTCTGATGCCCCAGCGTTCAATCCTGGGTGGCATTTTGGCCGATGGGCTGCCGTAGATTGTCACCAGCGCTTGGTGGTCCGTTATGATGGTGAACGGCTTCCCATAGATAAACATGTGGAAATGCTCGCACGCCCACACCACAGCCAGGCTCTCCTTTTCTGGTTGCGAGTAGGCCTTTTCAATATCCGTCAAGCTTTTGCTTGCATATGCGACAATCTTCCTTTGTGACTCTCTTCCTGGCAGATGCTGTGCTAGTATTGCACCCAGTCCCACTGGGCTGGCATCCACAGTCAATTCGGTGCAGAGCAGGGGGTCGAAGTAGGCCAGATGTTCCACTGTCACCACCGCTTGTATTATGTCTTCAAATGCCTTGTTGCATTCCTGAGACCAGGTGAATTTCTGTCCCTGTTTGGTCAGTTCCCTCAGTGGCGTGCTTGCTGTAGCGAAATCCTGTATGTATCTCGCACAGTAGCTGGCGAGTCCTAGGAATGATCGTACTTCCGCGACATCCGTCGGTGGCTTTGCATTTTGTAGCGTTTCAACTTTGCTGGGATCTGGCCTCATCCCTTGTTTCGAAAAGATGTGTCCAAAGAACACTAGTTCCTTTCTTCCTAGCTCACATTTGTCTCCATTGAGTGTGAGGCCTGCTTTCTCCAGTTGTGTGCACACTTGACGTAACGCTGTGTCATGCTCCTTGTCTGTTTTCCCAAACACTAAGATATCGTCACTGTAGTTTAAGCTGTTCGGGACCGGTCTGATCACTTGTCGTATGGTCTCCTGAAATATTTCCGCTGCCGACGATATTCCGAAGCTCAGTCGCTTGTATCTAAACAGGCCCAGATGAGTGGAAAATGTCGTGATGTACCTGGACTGATGGTCCAACTCTAACTGGTGATACCCTTTGCATAGGTCGAGCTTTGAAAATCTGCACGCTCCAGTGAGGCAGCTAATCATGTCGTTCAGGTGTGGTCCCGGGTGGCGTTCCCTTGTGATTGCGGTGTTTGGGATCCTCATGTCCACGCATATGCGGATTTTGGAGGTGTTCTTCTTTGGAACCGCCACAATCGGAGACACCCACGGTGTTGGGCCGTCTGCCGCCTCTATTATATCCTGTGCCAGTAGGCTATTGATCTCCTCTGCCACCTGTGGTTGTAGGTGAATTGGTACCCGTCTGTGATGTTGTGCTACTGGCTTGATTGCTTCATTTATATGTAATGTTATCTGCTTCCCTTTCAGCTTGCCAAGCCCTTTCAGTATGGCCGGGTATTCTTGCAGGATGTTCTCCGTTTCCGACATGTGATATGTCATTGCCAGTAGCCCCATCAGTTGTGCCGTCACATTGCTTAGTAGGCATGGCGCTGGGATGTCGCCCTTGAGTACATGTATTTCCTCACGATAAGATCTGCCTTTGTATGTTAGTGTCTCTATGAACTTTCCCATGTTTTCTACCGGGCTCTTGGAGCCCCAGGTGAAAACGTCTACGATCGATGGCAGTAGCTGTGGCTTTATTCTCATCTTTTGGTATTCGGACATACACATGATGTTGCATGTTGCTCCACTGTCAAGTACGAAGCTTGCCTGGTGGTTTCCTACATCGATGTTCACAGTTGCTGTCTTCTTTATTTCTCTCTTGTCTACCAGGTGAACGTGCTCTGCCTCGCCGCTTTCTCTGGGCGCGTCCGACATTAGGTAGAGTCTTGCCGCGCTGCAGGTGCTGCCGTTTCTTCATACTCCTCAGACGAGCTGCGATTTGCTGTTTCCATGTGTCGGGCATACCTGTTGCTGGTCATCCGCGGTCTTGTCGCTCGGCCTCTCTCACCTCTGAATTGCCTGGTCATGCACACGCTTGAGAAGTGGTTGTCCCTGTTGCATTTTCTGCACTTCTGGCCCATTGCTGGGCAGGCGCCGATGTGGGGAAACTCGAGCCCACATCTGTAACATGTTTGTTCGCCCTTCCGTGGTGGGACCGGCGCCTGGAATTCCTTCTTGTTTATGTTCCCCGTGACGCGATGTGCTAGTGCTACTCTCTTCTCCTTTCCAATTTCCATCTGCTTTGCCTGTTCCGTTGCTCGTGCTTCTGTGCGAGCCATTGTCAATATCTTTTCCAGCGTCGTTGGTTCCTTCAGCACTCTTGCTCGGAATTCCACTGATTTACAGCCCTCAATTATTCGCAGTCTTATCGCTTGCTCATTGTCAAATTTGTCGAATTCGCAGTACGTGACCAGTTTTCTTAGTCTCGTTGCAAAGTCATCTAGGCTCTCTTCGCCTTGCTGGCACGCCGTGTTGAACGTGTATCTTTCGAAATCAACGTTGCGCTGGGGTCGAATTTTTGTGTGAGACACTGTATCACTCCCTTGTAGTTCTGTGTTTGTTCAACAGGAAACGTTAGCAATAGATCTTCTATCTCATCCCCTGCTAGATTCAAAAGTAGGTGCAGTTGCTTGTTATCCGGGACGTCCGTGGCACTCATGTAGCGCTCAAATTTCCTGATCCATCTTTCCCACCGGATGCCTGCCTGCGGCTCCGATAGGCTGAATGGTAAAGGCCTGCGGAAGACTGCTTGCGTGCTTTGTTTCTCATCGTTGTCGCTCATTTCCTTCCTTGGCACTCCTCTGCTCTTCTTCCTCTTTTATTTCCTTTGTTTCTGTGTTTGTCCCTTTGTTTCCTCTTTATTGTGCTTTATTTCCACTGTTTTCTTCTTCTTTTTTGACTCTTTCGCTCTGTTTTTCTGTTTTCCTATCTATTTCAATGGCCGCCTGACTTCAAAATGGCCGCCGCGCTGTATTTTGTTCTTATTGGCTTAGTTGCCTGACTCCAAAATGGCCGCCGTAGTCTCGCGATGTTTCTTTGTCCCTCTCGCTTTGCCTGACCTCTTAAAATGGTCGCCGCTTGTTCCTGGCTTCCAATTGGCCCGCTCTGCCTGACCTCAAAATGGCCGCCGCTCTCGCGATAGTTCGTTTGAACTAGCGCGCGTCTTTCTATTCAGTCTTCTCTGAGCACTCTCGGGTGCTGACGCTTGCCGGCTCTTCTGTTTTCTGGCCTCCTCTTGTGTGCAACCTCACAGCGCTCTTACCGCTATTTCGGCGGCCGGGGTGGGCTCCCGCGTCGCTGCTTCTTGGCTGCTTGACTCGGACCAGGGTGGGCTCCTGGCTCCGCTTTTCTTCTTTACCGCCGCGCCGATTGCCACGATGTTCCTTGTGTTGGCCAGCGGACCAGGGTGGGCTCCTGGTTCCGTCGCGCTTTCTTCGGGCAGACGACGATCCGATCCACTTCTGCTCTTCTGAAGGGTGGTGGATGATCCCGCTCTCGTCGCCAGTTGTCGTGTCCCCAGCCCACAGATGCACAGGAGACAGGTAAGGATCTGCAGTTTCTTTATTGTCGTTACATGCGCTGCGCTGTGCCCACGCACGTCTGCCCACGCTTCTCCTCGTTCTGTAGTGTCCTCTTCCTCGCTGACCGGATGTGGTGTCCGGTTCCCTTGGTGTCCCCACAGTCCACTGCAGGGTCCTAGTGCCCTGCCCCCAGGTCACTACACCAGCGAAGAGATGGATTCGGAGAAGAGGAATAGGCATTAGTCAGGGATCTGACCTTTGTTGCCCATTGCCATCTAGACTCTGATAGTCTACGTTTGATCAGCGCCGAGTTCCTCATCAGCATGCCACGAAGGACAGCCTTCTCTGCCCCCCACAACTTCTCTGCTGAGATCACCGAGCTTTTATTATCCTCTAAATATTGCTTTACATATTCTGTGAGGCAACGTTTTTCCTGCCGGTCTTTATAATGGGAAGTATTGAGGCGCCAAGGTCCTCGTGCGGCTGTATCCAAACCCAAGTCTAAATGTAGATCTATAAGGTTGTGATAAGAGACCCTGCAAGGGATAATATTTGCGTCTGCTAAATGTTGGGTCACCAAGGGAGTGCAAAGTAAGTAATCAATGAGGGACCGAATGTTATGGGAGCACGAGGTGAATGTATAGTCTCTAGCTCGTGGATTCAGGAGTCTCCAAGGATCACAGAGAGCATCGTCCTGCATTAAGTCACGTAATGCACACTTATCCCCATCATGGTATATGTCTGGCCTGCCTGAACTGTCTAAAAAATGATCAAGTGACTCATTCAAGTCTCCTCCAAGGATGACTCAATTAAGCAATGTTTTATTCATAAATGATAAGAAACAAATCAAAAAGACTGGTAGTGATCAGTGATATAAATAGGGTGCTCAGTGCTCAAACTATTGCAATACAAGTGTACAAATTACAGAATATAATGTCTCATCATGTATATGCACAGCCCATATATGCAAAATTAGTATAATTTGAACGGGCCTAGTATTATTTGTCGACTGCATTTTGATCCCATACTAATAAGGAATAATCTTCAGGACTCTAGACAATATTGGGCCAAGATATTACATAATTAAAAATGACAGACAAAAAAGTGAGCATACATAAATATATAATTGGAAATAGATAACAGGAACTTACATCACAGCAAAAAAAATTAAACGAGCAGCTAGAACATGGCAAAATCAAAATGTTTGTTACAATAGTTGCATAGTAAATTGTAACCAGATATGAGTAGGAGAGTGGATGCGCCCCATTGAGGAGAAGCATGTAGAAGGTACCGCTTCTCCCAGGAAAGACAAAGGAGCTGCCAATTCATCTAAACTTCTTAGGCATCAAGATACACTCTCGATTGCCTGCAGGCAAACTGACAGCATTGAGACGGCTGCTGAGGGAGGTGGTCAGCAGGAAGAACTGTGATTGGAGAACATTTCTACAAATACCAGGTCACTAGAAATGTGTTTGCATAGCAGTGGGACGGGAAAGCACCTTTTGCAAATACATAGCTCTGGCCATGAGCGGGGCACCAAGACCTCACCATAGGAGAAGGATTAATGAGAACACCAGGCATGACATGTTGATGTGGCTGAGCTTTCTTGACCACTGTAGCAAAGTGACACTGTGGCTGGACGCAGACCCATAAACTTTGGCCATTAAAATCTTTTCAGACGTAACTAGAGCTGGGGGCTTTGACCTTTACAGGACGGTATCGTGTTATGCTGAGACATGGCAAGACGACTGGAAGAGACACAACCACAGCACTGCCTTCCTGGAGTTCTTACAGTGATATTGCCATGGGAATATTGGATAGGGAACTGTAGGAGAGTAGGATCTGCCTCTTATGTTGCCCCCACTTTTTTTCTGATGTTAGCACTGGTTTCTGGCTATAGTCTGGCTGGGTCCCTGCCAATCAGGGCCCCAGCCTCTCTGTTCTCTCTAAACGACATGGAGTGCACTCTAGGTGCACTAGTGATTGGATACTGTGGTGCCTTATGAGTCCCTAGTATATGGTACCTTAGGTGCCAGGGGCATAGGTACTTCACAGGCCTCCCAGGGGCTGCAGCATGTGTTATGCCACCCCTGGGAAGCAGTCTAAATCTGACACCACAGGCCTGCTACTGAAGCCTGGGTGAGGTGGTGCTAGCACCCCTCACTGAGATATAGGTTTCCTATATCTCTCTTGCACACACATATAAACCTATCAGTCACCCCTAAGGCAGGCCCTATCAATCCTGAGGGCAGGTTGCTTGGCTTCTATGTGAGGGGGTCTTGTGAGAGGTCCACTATGTTTGGTAAAAGAGGGCTGGGAGTTACCTCTCAAGCCCCCCAAACAAGATGTGATGGACTATGTACTTGGTCTCCGCTCCCGGATGGCAGAGTACATGAAAAAGGCAACCAAAAACCTGGAGGCCAGCCAAGAATTGCAAAAAGCTTGGCATGACCAAAGGCTGTGCTGACTGTATACCAGCCAGGACAGAAAGTGTGGGTGTTGGAGCCTGTGGCCCCAGCAGCCCTCCAGGACAAGTGGAGTGGCCCCCATACAATAGTTGAACAGAAGGGAGAAGTCACCTATCTGGTGAATCTTGGAACTCCCAGGAGCCCCCTAAGGGTGCTTCATGTCAACAGATTAAAGCCATATGTTGACAGGGCTGACATGGGCTTGCTCATGGCAACTGATGAGGACCAGGAGGAGGAGAGTGACCCTCTCCTGACCTGCTCTCTCAGAACCCTGATGATGGGTCAGTAGATGGTGTTGCTTTGGCAAGCAGCCTCACTGACCATCAGCAAACTGAGTGCAGACAAGTTCTGCAACAGTTTACACATATGTTTAGCCTGACCCCTAGTCAGACTACCTGGTGCACCCATGAGGTGGACACTGGGGACAGTCTGCCTGTCAAGAATAAAATCTACAGGCAACCTGACCATGTCAGGGACTGTATCAGGACTGAGGTCCAGAAAATGTTGGAGTTAGGCGTGATTGAGCCTTCAGATAGCCCTTGGGCTAGCCCAGAAGTCCTGGTACCCAAGCCTCATACCCAGGGTGGTAAGAAAGAAATGAGGTTTTGTGTAGACTACAGAGGCCTCAATGCAGTCACTAGGACTGATGCCTATCCCATACCAAGGGCAGATGAGCTGATTGATACTTTGGCCTCAGCCAAGTATCTAAGCACATTTGACCTAACAGCTGGCTACTGGCAAATCAGATTAGCTGATGATGCAAAAGCCAAAACAGCATTTTCGACCCCTGGTGGGCACTACCACTTTGTGGTGATGCCCTTTGGATTGAAAAATGCACCTGCCACTTTTCAGAGGTTGGTGAATAAAGTTCTGGCAGGGATGGAAACTTATTGCTCAGCTTATCTAGATGATATTGCTGTCTTTAGTTCCTCCTGGCAGGATCACCTGGTCCACCTCAGAAATGTTTTGGAGGCCCTGCAGAAAGCAGGCCTCACTATCAAGGCCACCAAGTGCCAGATAGGGCAGAGTCAGGTTGTGTACCTGGGCCACCTTGTAGGTGGAGGCCAGGTTCAGCCTTTGCAGAGCAAAATCCAAACCATACTGGAATGGGTTGCTCCAACCACCCAGACACAGGTGAGAGCCTTCTTAGGCCTGACTGGGTACTATAGGAGGTTTGTCAAGGGATATGGATCTATAGTGACCCCCTTGAATGATCTTACCTCTAAGAAAATGCCAAAAAAGGTTCAGTGGACAGCTAGCTGTCAAAAGGCATTTGAAGACCTAAAGCAGGCCATGTGCACTGCCCCCATCTTACAGAGTCCAGACTACACCAAAAAGTTCATTGTCCAAACAGATGCTTCTGAGCTGGGTGTGGGAGCTGTACTGTCTCAGCTGAATGATGAAGGTCAAGACCAGCCAGTAGCTTTTATTAGCAGAAGGCTGACCCCTAGAGAGAAACGTTGGTCAGCTATAGAGAGGGAGGCCTTTGCTGTGGTTTGGGCCCTGAAGAAGCTGAGGCCATACTTGTTTGGCACTCACTTCATAGTTCAGACTGACCACAAGCCCCTCCTATGGCTAAAGCAGATGAAAGGTGAAAACCCAAAACTTTTGAGGTGGTCCATTTCCCTACAGGGGATGGACTATACAGTGGAACATAGGCCTGGGACCCAACATGCCAATGCAGATGGACTCTCAAGGTATTTCCACTTTGAACACGAAGACTCAACTGGTCAAGGTTAGTTTAGTGTCCCTACGTTTGGGGGGGTTGTGTAGGAGAGTAGGATCTGCCTCTTATGTTGCCCCCACTTTTTTCTGATGTTAGCACTGGTTTCTGGCTATAGTCTGGCTGGGTCCCTGCCAATCAGGGCCCCAGCCTCTCTGTTCTCTCTAAACGACATGGAGTGCACTCTAGGTGCACTAGTGATTGGATACTGTGGTGCCTTATGAGTCCCTAGTATATGGTACCTTAGGTGCCAGGGGCATAGGTACTTCACAGGCCTCCCAGGGGCTGCAGCATGTGTTATGCCACCCCTGGGAAGCAGTCTAAATCTGACACCACAGGCCTGCTACTGCAGCCTGGGTGAGGTGGTGCTAGCACCCCTCACTGAGATATAGGTTTCCTATATCTCTCTTGCACACACATATAAACCTATCAGTCACCCCTAAGGCAGGCCCTATCAATCCTGAGGGCAGGGTGCTTGGCTTCTATGTGAGGGGGTGCCTCTGCATGAGCAGGGCCCCTCTGCAGTTCTCAGAGTCCATTCTCTGATGCTGTTTGTGGATGCGGTTAAACCATATACTCTTAAGTGCATTATATCCTCGCGGTAAATGCTAACTTTGGAATGGCTGCATCAAAACATGTCGTGTTTGGTGTCAAACATCTTGGAATACTACCCCCCCCGCCAATCTTGGCGGCGGGGGTAGCATTCCACCCTTCTAGAGGGATAAGACATGTACCTGCTGTGGAAACGCGGTAGAATCCTAAAGAGCCCTGGCATCACAAAATGGATGCCACCAGTCACAGACACTGGGCTGCCGTCCTGTTGATGACCGAAACTCACAGGGGAGGAAGCCCAACAATAGGCATCCTGTCACAGGGAGGTGTAACCACCTTCCAGACAGGGTTTAGTGTATTGGGGCTGGGTGGGTGCACTCTTAGAGTGCTTTGAAGTCCTGCACTGGGGAGCAGAAGGCTCCTCTGTGCATATGCCAGTTCAAACCAGCTCAGGGGCTACCTGCCCCTGCTCTGGCGCGAAACTGGACAAAGGGAAGTGGGTGTAGCCACCCCTCCCTTGACCCTCCCATAGGTGGGGTCATAGAGCTAGTCCATCCCCTCTTTTTAGTATAAGAGGGGGAACCTTGCCATTGCAAAGCAGATAACCCCTGGACGACGCTCTACAGAAGAATCCTGGCCCTTCGACGTTCCACTACCTTTGGAAGACAGAAGAATCTCCCTTGGAGTCAAGGAGTGACTCCCCTGCTTGGCAGGCACCAAAAACGACAACGACGGTCACAAACTACGCCGCTCCCGCCGGAGTCCGAAGTCCCTGCAGCCCAGGAAGTGGATTTCCTGACCTCTCCCAGGCCATCTTGAGTCCCCAGCAAAGCTGAGGCAAGTGGACCCCACGAGTAACGAGGAACCGCGACCCCTGGGTACCGTGCACTATTGTCGAGTGCAACCCCTTCACAACGTTCTACGAACCTGTGCGTTGGACCACGTATGGTCCCAACCTCCAGCAGGAATCCCTCCGAAGATCAGAGGCCTACACCATCCCGAGTGACCGTGGGCCCCTGTTGAGTGATTCCGCCCGAGGTGTCTTCGCGATCCCTTGCCCGCTGGCTTGTGGGTCCCCAGAAGACTTCTTAAAGAAACCAAAGGGCTCCCCTGGTTGCTCCAGGCCTGCCCTGACTTACCCTTGCTGGGTGAGTTCCACAGACCTTGCTGGTCTGCGCCATCGACTTTTCTTCATCTCCCCAAGACTTGCGGCTGCCAAGGCTTGTTGGCTCCGATCGAGTTGCCGACACGGCAGTCAGCTGCAGACGTCGAGGGACCCACCGAATCCAGCTCCTGGTCGTCGTCGACGCCTCCTGGACCACGTGGCTGAAGAGTCAAGGCACCTGCAACCGACCTGAAGCGACCGACGACGGTGGGCATCCATCTTCCTTGCCCCGGGTCACTGCCAAGTGACTTTGAACACTGTCCCCTCTGCTTTCAGGTCATCCTTCTTCAGAATCCAGGCTTGGATTCCACCGGACACTTCTTCAGCTCCCGCAAGCAGCAAGTCTTCTTTGTTCGCCATTGAAAACGACGCCGCGACCTGACACCAAAGGACACCTGTGCACCCGGCTTCCCTGGGTGAGGTAACTCCAGCACTACGGTGCTCCTGTGGGTGTGGGCCCTAGAACTACTTACCCTGTAAGTGACTTGCTTGTAGGTTCTCCCGAAGTATCCTAAAACTCTTTATTTCCAACCGCGACTTGCCCCATTGAAGTTAACGGCGATCCGCGCCTGTGTATCCACACTGCACGCGGCCCCGTGGGTCCTTTACTTACCTGCCTTGGGTGGTTTCGTGAGGCCCCTGCACTTCTGAAGGCCCTAGGCCTTGTCTCCCTGCAAGTCGTTGTTTCTAAGTCTCTTACTTAGTATATGGTCTGGTACGCCCCTAGGGCCCCAGCCATATTTTGTGCTTAACTTATTGTGAAACGTTGATTTATGCATATGTTAGTCTTCTAATCTCATAAAGAGATTAGTAGAGAGTTATTTAGAAATAAATACATATATATTTGATATATATACCTGTGTGGTGTCTTTTCATTTGGTGATTCAAGAGATTATATGGTAAAACAAGCTGCTTTACATTCCTCCGAGACTTAGCCTGAAGGCTGCTCTCCACAGCTACCACTAGGATAGCTTTCTTTAAAAGGTTGTCTTAAACCTATCTACCATAAGAGTCGATTTGCCCTGGTGCAAGGTGTCCACTTTAATTAGTGAACAGCATATACCAGGCCAACTTCTCACAGGAACTGACCAATAGGGGAGTGACTTTAGTGACTAGCATTGCGGAAATAGAGAGTGATAAAACTATTGGTAAGTGATAGGTGGTTGCTTAGACTGTTGAGGAAACTAGCCCTTAAATGTTTGTTTTTGAACATGCTTCTCACAGCTAGATACAAACTGGGCCTGGACAACAAGCCAGCGGTTACTTTATCTCATTTTCAGTGATCGAGGTTCTGTGGATTGGCACCAGAGGCAACTCGTTACAGAGCAAGAGTACCCGAAGAAATGCTGGAGCTAGGGAACTGAGGCCACTGGTTTTAGTGGAAAGTTCACCAGCTCTGTTGACAAGGATATAATATACACAAGCTTGGATGGAATTTATTTGAATCAGAGTGAAAAGGAAAGGAAGAGATTGGTAATGTATAAGTGACGGGAGGAAAGATGTAATACGTTTTTTATTGTCACTGGTGGAGAAGGTGTTGTCACTTGTGACGACTGCAGAGAAGATGGTGGAGATAGCTTCTAAGGAAAATGCTTCTTGATGATATGAGCCAAATGGTGGCAAATTTGCAAAGAGGGTGTTGGAAGGATGGGATAGAGTGAAAGGGAGGGTGGAGCACAGTAGGACGCCCATTAGAATGACAATGCTGGAGAGGATTACGATCCAGGGGAGAGATGCATGCACATCTGCCTGGGATACTGCCATGTTTAGAGACATATGTTTCATCATGTTTTCAGACTGGTAAAGGTAGTGGGGGCAAGGAATTACTAGGGACTGCGAGCGAAGAGGGCATGGACAAGGAGGCATGAGAAGGAGCCAATTGCTGCCCATGTTATAGTAACTGGTCAGAGCAGACCATGGCCAAAAAAAGATTTTAATTCTCTTGAGGGAGAAAGAACTGGAGCAGCTTACAAGTCTAGAATCATTAAAGATGATGAAAAAGGACCTACTAAGGGTCAAAGAGAGATGAGATAGGATGGATGCCTACGAGGATGTGGAAGGGAGTCAGAAAGCTGGCTGCCATCCATAAGGCACAGAAAGAGCTAAATTGGAAAGTGGCAGGTTTTTGGAAGGTGTGCAACAGTGGGGTTGTGAACCATGTTGCCATTGCCTATGAGAGACCTGATTTCATTCAACAGGACAAGGTACACCTGTCACTGTTGGGGGTTAGAATGCATCTGATGAAGATGATGGAATAGTAGGAGGGAGGAAAGGAAGAAACTAGGGAGGAAGAGTAAGAATGCTTCAGGGGAGGGATTTTCTGGTGGTGGAAAGAGAGAGCTCAAGATAAGGGAGGGGAGAGGTGGAAAGGTTAGAGGGAGAGGAGATTTGAGAATGTCACAATGGAAAGACATGATTGAGGACATAAAAGGAAGCAACCTGGGCCTGGGCGGCAGAAAAGGAAGATAGAGAAAGTCAATGTTAAATAGGAGGAATAGGAGCTATTAGTATAGATATAAAGGGGGACATTAAAAGAGGAGAAGGGGGAAGTGGAGCTGTTAGGTGTGTGGGGATGGGTGTTAAAGATTGATGTTAGAAAGATTGTTATTTTATTAGAGTGTGCAACTAAGCCGAAGGCTGGAGAAAATGTGACCTCTGCTTGCTTCTAATAAAGAGGCATTTTCCACATAAAACTATGTCCCGAGTGGTCCCCCTTTTAATGGCAGAGTTTCAAACAAAAATAGCCAGGTCATTTGTGTCTGGATAAAAGTTTTAAGACTATTTTATAAAGTTATATTAGCATAGAAAAAGCAAATACATTTGCAGTCAGTAAAGACAGTTTATATTCATCACCCATTCCCTGAATTCTCACTTTGTGGTGAAATGTTGCATACTCTCCGTGTAGCATTATTAGAGTATTGCTCTTTATGACTCAATAGAGCAAGGTTTGCAATCTCTGACGAAGCGAGCACGTTAGTGCAAAAATTGTCATTGCTGAAACTCAAACCGTGCAAGGTACTTGTGAAAACATTTTATAGGAACGAACCAGTGATTACGGCACAATACCAGTTGTCAAAACACACAACAATCAAATGATTCGATACCTCAGCTGACACACCACAAAATATGAACATTGTCTAAAGTGCTCATTTCACCTAAGCCATCAGCACAGGTGTTACATACAATAATCGCCAAGCACAAGAGAGATATTGCAAACAGCGAGTTCAGCTAATTATTATTATTATTTGTTAAGTGCAACGGATCATCCCTAGGGGGATCTCGCGGCGCCGCAGTATCAAGCAACAGAAGCAAAACCATGTCCAGTTAGAGATTGAATAGCCAGGTTTTGAGGAGTTTTCTGAACTGAGTGACGCTAGAGCAGGAACGAATGTAGAACAGCAGTTTGTTCCAATGATGGGGGGCCAGGTAGGAAAAAGAACGACCACCCACTCTGGTTTTATTTATCCTTTTAGGGCACAGTAACAATTGATCACTAGATCTGAGTTGTCGGGTGGGGATGTAAGGTTTTAATTTATTTTTTAGATAAACTTAAACAGATTGCATTTATTCTAGTAATTGGAAACACGACAAATCACGAATTCATGTGATAGCACACATCGCTCCAGGGCATGCACGTTGCCGGTGGGCACAGAGGCTAGGACCAGACCAGATGCAATATTTAAACATGGCAGATTTTATAAAATCAACTGTAATTATCCCAACCGGGGGGTGTGCACAATACATGAAATTAAGTGTAATTATGCGAAATGCAAATCTTTCATTTCTCACTATATTTTAGTTCAGAATGCATCCTCGTGTCAATTGTTAACGCAAAGATGCATTTACAGAAAAAGACCGAGAACAACAGCAGCTCGTGTTCCGTTGTTTGTGTTGTGTTCACAGTAAATTTTCACTGTGTATGGAGCATAATCATGCAAAGTTGCGTTATTAGATAATTCCAGGAATACCGCATAACAAGCATAATACAAAATTATTTAAAAATTACACAAATTATGCCTGAATAATTTAAATTTCACTCAGGTCTATTCCTAATTACTCAGTAACACCCCAGGTGAGACTTGTGTACTGATCACGTACGGCATATAAAGTCATGAAAAACATAATGGGAAAGCATTTGTTACAGATTCTGTATTGAGGCCTAAAGAGGCAGAAGAGTGGTCAGTGGCGGCTGCCATCTACCGGGAGTAGGGGGGGCAGGCGTGCACACTCACACATATTAATATTAAAAATAAAACTTACCTGAACCGACGTCCTGTGCTTCGGACCTCTTCTGAGGAACTGGATGCTGCAGTGCGGGTGCCAATCCTGGCGCTGCTCTCATGCTGTGAGAGCAGCATTCTGATTGGAGGGAGCGGCCTCACTCAGCACTCCCCAGCGCCCTGGAGGCCTGCACTTACTCTGACCTAGCTCGGTTAGAGGTTTCAAATTGCGCATGTCTGGCTAGACGTTGCAAGTCAGTCGGCCTAAGGGACATGCACACTTTGTAAAGTGCGCAAACAGCCTGCCCTCCTCCCTGCTGCTGTCATTCAGCAGCGGCCCGCCCTCATCCTGACGCTCGGTTCAAGACTGGAGGATGAAAAATAAAATGGTAATAAATTACCATTTTATTTTTCATCTTTGAGGGGAATTTAGGTGGGGCGACGCTCCTCCACCCAAACGGAGTAGCACCCCTGGTAGTGGTGTACTTAATTAGATGCAACTTCTACTCAAGTGGTGACCTTAAAACAGAAATGCAGAAGCGAGATGGGAACAGATGGGAACAGAAGAGCAGAGACTGAATATCAAGAAAGAGTGGGAGTGATGTTGACCTTTGCCCCGCCAAGAAAACAAATATTAAAAGCTACAGAAGCTTAAAGTGAGTAGAATATTACTATAGGAAATATAGTGAGCTCTAACTCATGCTGCTATATAACTCACATGTGCGTCTAACAGCTGGTGTAAGTTCTTGACAGATGAAATGTTTAGCACCATCAAACACAACACTGTAAGTATGCGTTATTCACAGAGGATGACAGACAATGTCATGTACTTTGGAAGGGTGGAGAACAGCAAGCAAGTAAAGCAATGTGGCAGGGAAAGAAAGACTGCCACATGAAAGTGAACTGTCAAAGCCAATAGGTCTGGGTTTTAATCTGTAATTCCATTAGAGCATGACACACAGGATGGAGCTGTAGCAGTGGACAGAGAAGGCTACAGTTGTAAAGTAGCCCCTCATGCAGTTCAATGTAAGCACTCAAATGGCAGTCGAAGGATACACCCAGACAGCCAATAGCATTTAAGTGCTAGATGAGTACTCCACTGGGCTTAGCCAAGACGTGATTGACAATGTCTCATGTCAATGGCTGGAATATGCTGGTCAAAGAAAGTTAACAGTTAAAATGGGTGGACGCAACGGCCACTCTATAGCCCAGATTTGTCAACACTTTATGTCCGGTTTGCATTACTTTTCGAATGCAAACCAAAAGCAAAGTGTTTAGGTGCGATTTACAATCCAACGCAAATCGTGGGATTGTAACCCAAAGCAACGTAAAGTGGCGCAATGAGCTGCCTTGGTTACTTCCCGTCTAGGGGCATTCCATGAATGGTGCATGGGCGTCCCATGAATCACCTATAAGTTTTGACACAAATCCCTCTCTACAAAGAATTGTAGGCAAAGATGTGTGCATGGACGTCAATTCGGAGTCACCAGGGGTAGCAGCTGCTACCCCTGGCTTGCTCTTTGCAACCCCTGAGAGTACCCTTGCGAACCCTGACTTCAACAGGCCACAGTAAGAAAGGGCTCACTGATTTATGTTTGCATTTTGAAAACAAAATAAATGCAGGTGACATTGCCTTTAAAAGCTTGAAATATTTACTTACTAAAGACTTGTGATTTTTTTCTCTGCCTCTCGTTTGTCCGACAACAGAGCATTATGACTTTGCTGGAATCTAGGCTGCCTGTCTTTGCTTTCAGTTTTGTTCAGCCAATATTACTAAAGCAAGGAAATGACACATGGCGATTTACTTAATTTTTACACACATTAAATATTAATTGCTGTTCCACAGCTTGCTAAGGTTTAAATGTATGCATCTATAATTTATTTAGAGTAAAATCGAAGAGCTCTAACATATATATAACAAGCAATGGTAAAGCCAATGGATCTCGCCTATGGAAGAGCTATTGGCTTTGCCAATGTGTTTTAGGTGTGTTGTACACCAACGTGGCTGCTGTTCGGCATGGCTAAAAGTTAGTGACATAAAGGAGAGTGGAGTGTCGTAGAGAGTCGTGGAGTGGCATGGCATAGAGTATCATAGAGTGGCGAGGCATAGAGTATAGTAGAGTGGCATGGAGAGTCGTGGAGTGGACTAGAGTAGTGTAGAGTGGCATAGAATGTTGTGGAGTGTCACAGAGAAATCTGAGTGTCGTAGAGTGGAAGGGCATACAGAGGAGTAGCGTGTCAGAGTGTTGTAGAGTGTCGAGGCATAGATTGGAGTAAAGGAACGTGGAGTGGCACAGACTGGAGTAGTGGAGTAGAGTGGAGTGGCATAGAGTGTCTTAGAGTGGAGTGGCATAGAGTGTTGTAAAATTGAGTGGCATAGAGTGGCATAAAGGGAAGTGGAATAGAGTGACATAGAGGGGAGTGGTGTTGAGTGGAGGAGTGGAGTGGAGTAGTATGTTGTAGAATACAGGGCCGGACTGGGAACCGAAACCGGCCCTGGCAAACAGCTCGGTCGGCCCCCCCTGGGGGGGAGGGCCAAGCTGGTTGCTAGGGCCAGTTTTGCCAGATTTGGTTACCGGGGGCCGATATTGCTGGCCCCCGGTTACAAAAAAGGCCCCCAACCTAGCGGCCCACCGGGAAACGCCCGGTGCCCCCTACGGCCAGTCCGGCCCTGGTAGAATAAAGTGGACTAAAGTGGCATGGAGTGTTGTAGAGGGAGTTCAGTAGAGCGTCACAGAGTGGAGGAGAGTGTCATGGAGTGATGAAGAGTAGCGTAAAGTGAAATGATGATTACATTTGCACAGACATACAATTGTACTGATAAAAGTATATAGCACACAAATTATAATGTGTGGAAATGTCATCACCTAGTGCATTGATTTTTTTTTTATCATATTAAGGTATTTGTTTCCACCACACTTCAGAATTACCAAGAAGTGTGCTTCATTTGTGCTTTCTTAATCAGATATATTCTGAAGTATCTCTACAGTTCATTTACAGATATTACATTTAGTTGTGCTAGAAAAAAATAACATTGTACAGTCTTTCGCCAGCACCACTCCCCAGTAGCCAGCATGATTGTCACATAAAAATTCTCACTTTGAAATCAGAGAAAGAAAGGTAAACACCAAGCTCCCTCAGAAGACAGAAGCTGACGTTTAGCCTCTGTCTTTAAATGCACAGCAAATGTGACAAGATAAGAACAAGATTTAAAGACCTGATTCCAGAAATAGAGTACGCGGGAAGGATACAATAAACAATGGATTCTCTATGGAAGGGACAAACTCGAGCTGGACAGCCTAAAACAAATAAAGCCAGCAAATAGAAACAAGCAAACGTGAGTTACAAACCACAAATCCAATGGTAAGCAATGGATGGACTTTCATTCCCAGGGAATCTTTCCGAATGTCCCCAAGGTGTTTTTAGCAAACCAGACAGCTAGGCTGTCTGGTAGGCTTTGACGTAAAAAGGAGTTAGTGAATAAAAAGGTACAAATTGGGCTGTTTGGGTGGACATTCAAAGTATTAAGACTAATAGTGTAGTAACATTTTTCTTAAAGTCAGAGCCAAGGTGGAAATTCTAGCGGACAAATGATAAATGTTTTTGCTTAGCTTGGGCATTCGGTGATTTTTAAACATATATAGTATATTTTTAGAAGTACATTTGTGTTTCAGTGTATGCAGTTTAACTCATTTTCTTGCCTTTTTATGAAAACTTTTCAGTTATCTATAAATATTAGATGAAGGGGAATACAGTTATAGAAGAACCAGTCTACTTCCTACAGTGCAAAGCAACTGGGATGCAATGTTTCTTCTTAAAGAACAAGGTTACTTCACATTGTTTATATTCATTGGGATGAACATATCTATCTAAGGGCAGTTATGTGCCTTAATAAAAAATATCTCAAAACACAAATGTAACTTTTCCATCCATGAAATACAAAAAAAGGTCATTTATAGCCCCAAAAACTCTATTCTGATAAAATACCTAAAACTTTATAGGTGGTACAATATCTCCACAGGCTAAATTCTTGCTGCAGACACCTTGTAAAAGGCATGCCGTCACAACTGCAATTCCCAGAGAAAAGGCTCAGGATCTCACTCATCAATAACTACTATGATTACTAAATCCATGCAATGATGTTGAGTGTTCTATGCACATGCCAAACATTTTAAGTGTATGTAAAACCAAACAATCACAATGATCAGAATATTTTCTCTGCATGTCTATGCTGCACAACAGAGTGATTTAAACTAAGCATTATGTAATTAGAATAGACACTCCAGTGTCTTGAGCACACAGTCAGTTGTTAGGGACAGAACCCACAGTGTTTGGCATGCTTTAAGGGCTGAGTCAGCATAAAGCTTGTGTACAGACAAGTCTGGAGGTAGAGGAGAGTCTGCACAGATACTCCTATGCAGCTCTAATTGTGTATGTGAGACTATGTAGCGGAATGTGATGATAATTTCTGAGCAGATGGCAGTGCTGTACTGCTTGTTCATGATTGCCTTGCCCTGGTCTACCATGTTTGCACATCTGTCATACCATGGCAGCACTCTATTTAATTATGGTTGATAACTCGAGTAGCTTTTGTCTGCTCTGGTATTATTTCTGTATATTTAATAATTCTTGTTTTTATTATAGGTGTTTTTGAAGTTAAGTGATGTCACGTACTATAATATCATATACCTCAATGGTCAAATGACATGACTTCATGTGATGTCAGCAAGGTCAAAGGTCGTATGAGGTCACTTCCTGTGAAGTCATGAAGGGATGGTTTACAGAGTGTGATGTCACTTCCGCTACTCCTGGCATTTTGTTGAATTGACATCCATGGATTTGCGCCAAAATCCTGTGCCTTTTCTAAGCAGGAGGAACAAGTAGAAATGATTTCATTTCTCCTTGTTTTTCCCACATTGCATTTGAGCTGCATTGCACAGCACACATACAAAGTATTGTTTTAGTTTTTGTACTAGAAGGAACCCCTAGCAGTACGTAAAGTATGCTTCAGAGCACACAGACACTTGCACTATGGTGGAAGGGTGTCTGTGCTGATGCATGGCTGTCTAAATAGAACCAGTGCAGGGAGAGAGCAGAACAACACCACAATTTAGTGGATATGGTGCTGTTCTGCTCTCTCCTTTTCAAGCAACGCAGCCCAGCAACTTTCCTTGCTTCCCTGTGTTGCGTGACTTCTATGTTATTCTGGGCCAAAGTATATTATTAGCAATATGTCTGTTTCCAGCTGTGCTGTAAGACCGAAATATTAACAGGTCTTAAGGCTCTCAGAACTCGAAGTAATTATCAGAGTTGCAAAAGTCTGCTTGCAGTGTCAGGCACTATTGGCAGCACAATAGCATAATGCCGAAAGTTGGTCTTGCAAAATTAACATGATGGACGGAATGCTAAACAAATCAAACATTCACCCCAGTCACAGATCTGGGTTTAATCCATCGGTTTTTTTGCTCACCACGCCACCCTAGTTTGGACCCAGCTATATGCAAATCTTTCTTGACCCTACTCCCCATGGGAACAGTCTAGCCCGAACTGCCAGGCCAGGTCCTCCCTGGACAGGAAACAAGCACTGTGGTACCGGTTTCGGGGTAGCACCCATCATCAGTCATGCTAGCTTGAATCCAGTGGCACAGTGAGCACGGGACCCACATTCGGGCGTACCCTTCACTTTAGGGCGACAAAAGCAAAAAGAACAAATGATGTACAGAACGCAGAACAAATCAAACATTTGCCCCCAGACACATATCTGGGTTTAATCCATTGTTTTTTTGCTCACCACACCAGCCCAGTTTGGACCCAGCCATATGCAAATCAGTCTTCAGCCTGCTCCACATGGAAACAATCCAGCCCGAACTGCTGGGCCAGGTCCTCCCTGGACCGGAAACAAGCACCCTGGGACTGGTTTCGGGGAATCACCCCTCATCAGCCAGGCTAGCTTGAATCCAGTGGCAAAGTGAGCACTTGACTCACGTCTGGGCATACCCTTCCCACTTAGGGCAACAAATACAAAAAGAACAAATGATGGACAGAATATTGAACAAATCAAACTTACACCTCCAGTCACAAATCTCGGTTTAGTCTATCATTTTTTTGTTCACCACACCACCCTAGTTTAGACCCATCCATATGCAAATCAGTCTTGACCTTGCTCCCCATGGGAACAGTCCAGCCCGAACTGCCAGGCCAAGTCCTCCCTGGACCGGAAACAAGCATCCTGGGACTGGTTTCAGGGTCTCACCCTTCATCAGCCAGGCAATCTTGAATCCAGTGGCACAGTGAGCATGGGACCCATGTCTGGACATACCCTTCCCACTTAGGGCGACAAAAGCAAAAAGATCAAATGATGGACCGAATGCTGGAAAAATGAAACATTCCCCCCCAGTCACAGATCTTGGTTTAATCCATCATTTTTTTGCTCACCACGCCACCCCAGTGTGGACCCAGCCATTTACAAATCAGTCATGACCCTACTCCCCATGGGAACAGTATAGCCCGAACTGCTTGCAGTGGCAGGCACTATTGGGAGCACTATACCATAATGCCCGGCGTTGGTCTTGCACCAAAGATATTTTCCTGCTGTGCATCCAGGGCCTCATTTACAAACTGTTGGTGTAGGGCAGCGCCGCAAGCCTTCCTGCTGCAGTGTCCTATGTCAAAAGAAAAGGGCAGGAATGCGCTGTATCTATGAGATACGCCCATTCCTGTCCTCTGTTACTGCGCTGGCACTCAAATGACTGCCGTGCGCTAATGCAGGCACACTTGAACCGCAGTGCAAGGGTGTCCGCGTTGTAGGGATGAGTGTTTTTGTGCAGGAAGGGACCCCTTCCTGCACAAAAACAATCAATGTACAATCTGTTGTAAATCTGGGAATGTGTCAAATGCCATGGGTGTTATGTTGGACCTCCCATCGTAAAGCCCATGGCATGCCTCCACATGGTAGTGTGAGGCGAATTGCGCTGTATTGCCTCATTCCATATCTACAAGGCAATGAAAAGCCACCCAGGGTGACTTTGCCATGGGCGGCTCCTTCGTTATGCTGGAACCAGCAGACGCATATAAATTGATAATAAAGCAGTTATTAAAACTGCTTTATTATCATTTTATTTTACTCTGGTGCCACAGCCAAGTCTTGAGGGCAGAGCCATCAGCAGCAGGAGTGGTGGGCTCAGCGCACTGCCACTGCACATGTCCATTTGGCCGGCCATCTTAGGATGGTCAAACCGACATGCGCACTTGGATATCTTCAGGCTGTTGCTTGGAGATATAAGCAGGGCTCAGAAGCACAGGGCCCCAGTCCCTGCTGCAGCGTGGAACCAGCCCGCTCTGCCCAATCTTTATGCTTCCCTTATGCTGGGTAATACCAGCATGAGCGTAGCGTCTGGATTGGCAGAGGGGACTCTGGGAGCCTGTGTTAGCATAGTCGGAGCCGAAGAGGTGGTGAGGCGGCAGACGTCAGACTGCAGGTAAGTTTTGTTTTTATTTATTTTTTTCCCCGCGCTTCCCCACCGATTTCGCCTGCTAGCAGCCACTACTTGGCTTTACGTGGCCTTGTAGATAGGGTTAAGCCCTCTGCGCTACTGAACATCACAAAAAGTGATGTCCCGGCGGTGCACAGGACTTGTAAATAAGCCCCCCAGTGTTTTGTGTCAGCCAGGCAATGGATAACTATTGTTTTGGGTAGTATGGAAGAACGTGGTGTTTTAAAAAAAAAAATGTGATTGATTCCCTTCTGAACTGCCTGTGCAACATATGCCTTTATGGCTAAAGTATTTGTTTCTAAGTGCAGCTGTGAAGATTACATCATATTCAGCACACTGGTTTCTTTATTTTTACAGTCAACATCCTATGTTGAGGAGGGAAATGTGTACTAGGGCCCTCATTATAAGTTCAGGGCTGAATTCCGATTCCCTTGCAAACACGTGTTTGCACAGCGATCAGAGTTAGGAGTTGTGTGATAATTACCACACCCTCCCAGTTTTCCCTTGCTAAATTCTGGCATGTCAAATGTGCCAAAATGTATGGGGGGAAAGCCCCAAAAATAGGCAAAACATGCGGAATTCAGTGTATTAAAAACCGATTCCCCATTTTAGGCCTCATTTTCCTGCTTGAAACTCGGAATAGGGGATATTTACCGCACGTGGTACACACCTCACCCTGGGGTAATGGTACTAACCACATGTGGTAAATAGCAAGCCCTATTCCGAGAAATTCGCCATGAGGGCCGAGGTCAGTTGGTACCGGTCACGCCCTTCTAAAGATAAAAAATACACCTGCAACGCATCAGACTATACTCAATGGTAAATCCTGTGTCATAGGGTTAAACAGAATTAAAAATCCTTAATATGCCTACTGAGAACGCACTGCTTGATGTAGTTTGTCTTTTAAGAGCTACTGACATCAAATACAGCAGGCAATTAAAACCAGGATCAGAGATGGCAGCATCTTCCCTTCATCTCGTGATGTGATGTATGTGCCCTTAAAGAAGTTGCTGGCCCAAGTTCTACAAAAAATCCAGGGAAGGCTTTGATTTGCTCGTTATTATTTTCCGTAGCTATCTGCAGCAGCTATCTTAGTCAAATTGTTTCTGCTGCAGAAAGAGGCTCTCACTTCAAAGCACATCTCCATCGCGTAAACCTGTAATTACAGAAATTGCCGCTCATCTGAGGCCTGTAAAAGATGCACCTGCTCGATAGCCGCGCTGCACCACCCTCCACAAAACAAACACAACTGCATCTCTGAACACGGGTAAATGAGCAATTTTCAAACAGATTTTCTACTTTGATATTTTTGAAAAGGAGCTAAGCATGGCTTTGATCCACATAGCCCCTGCTGGCGGTGGCAGAGGGGGCGGACTCCTGTGCACACCTGTGTCAATGCCACTGGTACATATGGACTCCCTGACTCTCACATGGATGTTTCAGCGCGCGACCCGTTCCTTGTAACGCTAGAACACGAAAACGGGCTTGTGAATGTACCAGGATGTATTTCACTCATCTCACTAATAAAGTAAACAATATTTCTGCAGTGTTCCCGTCGCCAGTACGATGTTTTTGCACGCTGCCAATTTATGGAGAAAGAGGCGTAAAGTCTACTTCGCGCAGCACCTGGTCTAAAGTAGTTTCAGACAGTAAAATCATTGGGCAGAGATCTTGTAAGATCGGCGAGCTGTTCATATTTTGCAAATGTGGAGCTGCAAGGGTTAGTATTCAGAACTACTGGGATACAACACACAAACACAGTGCAAAAAAAAATCACAAAGATAAAATAAAATCGCATGAAACGTCGTTTAGAATAATTCAAAAGCACAAACCATTATTGCCGTAGCTGAAAGTTGAAATTAAATTTTGCCTTAAAATAATAGTTTATTAGGGAAAAAATCACCCTAGACCTAGAAAACTATTTTCTTAAGATATATACAGGAAAAAATCATCATAAATCTTGAAAACTATTTTCTTAAGATATATACAATAACATTATTAAAATACAATCCTCTTCAAAATTTTTAAAACAGCATTAATAAATAGAGATACATGCTTCATTGAAGCGAGGATAGATGAATAACTTATGTTTAAGAGAGTTTAACAGCTATATTTCAGGTACATGGGCAGTTATGTCATTAGGGTTCCGCACACTATATGCCCACCCCCAGTTAGTCCTACTTTAATTGGCTTCATAATAAATTAAGCTAAAAGGTTAATTATATAATGCAGGTGAAGGAGGAACATTTCAAACAAGCATGGGCAATTCCAATAGATCAGCCTTTAAAAGAATGTTGTATGGTAATGTGAAGCATTACAAGTAAATAGCATGGGAATAGATATTTATTTGTGTGGAAGCAAACTGTAGAATAATATTGGTGTAGGTTAAAAGGTTAGAGAGTTGCACTGTCGAGCCCGACTTAAAAAACCATCTAGATTCATGACTGCCCTCCTCCTATCTGTCCTGCTGCTAGAGAAAAAGAACATCATTTATATAGCTAGCTAACCCAATTGAATAACAGTCCAATATCATATGTGTGCCCCTGCAAGTTCAAGCTTAGGTAGCTGGATAAATACACAAAAAGATCACAGCTGCTAAAGAGCAAGCACTTTTTTGTGGAAGCACCCACCTTCTGTCCAATCAAAACATCTGCTCCTGGCTACCAACATGTAGGCAGAGCCAAAGTCCCTCTCTAGTGATGATCATATAATTGTCTGGCGACAGTTGCACTGTCATGCCAGACCATAAAAGTAACTGATGGGGATGAAGAACTACTTTTAAAGGTAGTAAAGGGTTCGCCAAAATTATCCATGGGGTAAGCCCACCCTTAAACAGTGTTTTAGCTGAAATAAGAGGGTTTGTAATCGCTCAAATGCTGCAGATTGATCAAGAGCCTGATTTAGAGTTGGGTGTTAATACAAAATCCTCTTAATTTATCACCAAGGTGGTAAATTCAGAGACTCCACATGGGCATCTTGGTAGGATCATGGTTGGTAATGATGGTTCCTCTGATTTATGGAGAGAGAGAGTGTGTGAGAGAGTTTCTTTCAAGCTGTAACGTTAATATCTTAAAGACATTTCAAAGGAGGTAAAATCCCATTCGCTAATGGGAAGGGGTCCCCAGAGGAATACTTCCCGTTTGTGAATGGTCCCAAAACATTTTTTAGTAGCAGGGAGTGGCCCATAGAACTGCTTCCTACTTTTAAAAAATAGTTTTACAAACTTTACTCTTTTTTTGGTTTGCATAAAAAAAAGATTGCTTTGTTTAAGAGCAATCACTGACATGGTGGTCTGCTGACCCCATCAGGCCACCATTTCTGTGAAGGTGGTGAAGGACAATGGGTCGCAATACTCAATCTAGCTCATTAATATTCATAAGGTAGGTCGAATTGCCGCCTACAGTGATTCGGTATGTTGTGAATCGACCTAATAGTACATAGTTCGGTTTGCAAAATGCTGTTGGATTTGCTAAAATTCGGTGCCCAAATTGTGACCTCTTTTAGCGAATCCAATGTATGTACATTTGGCCCTTAGCCATTAATCCAGAAAGCAGCTATTTTACTAGTCTGAGAGATGGAAAAAAGTCAAGATTTTTACTCAATAATCTTTCAGGTCCTGAAAGTGTCAAGATTGTTCCGGACTGTGATAGATTTGAAGTTGATAAACCACTGGAGTCTTTCAAAGTCTTTCAAAACAGAAACACTTCAAAGAGTAATTGCGTTGATTCCACTAGTGATGACTATAGATCTACAGGATGTATGCTTCGATATACCAACAGTGAAACACCATTAACGCTTCCTACGATTTTGAGTAAAGGACACCCACTATCAGTCCCAGGTTCTTCCGTTTGGGCTGAATTTGCCCCCCATGTATTTAAAAACTGGTGGTTTCATTAATGGCACCTCCTCATCTTCAGGGGTGGGCAGGATGCCCATTTCTGGACGAATGCCTACTTCATGCTCCCTTCAAGAGGTGTTGAAACATCTGGAGATGGTGATGAGTTGCTTAATTCCTCATGGTTTTCTGCTCAACCCCACAATGATTCCATTACAAGATTAATTTTTATTATAGCTCATTTCAGGATAGACCTGCAAAGAGTCTTTCTTTCAGAGGATAGGACAATGAGATACGCTGTCTGCAGAAGCTCTTGGAAAAAGAAGAGGCTCCAACAAGAACATGGTTGAAGGTGGGGGCGGGCATATGGCATCATGTATTTTCACAGTCCCAATTGGCACATCTGTTTTAGTCATTCTTGACAAAAAACCCTTGGCATTGAAACCAGGACTAATACATACTTTGGAATTTATGGCCCCCCCCTACTCTTATCTTATTTAGGTAAGGACTGGGTCTTCTGTGTTGCGTTTTAAAAATAGGAACTAAGTCAGGTAAAATCTGTGCAAGTTGTGTGGTGGGTGAAGTGTGAGTGTATGAGGCAGAGAGCAGGGAATATGTGAAGACTCCTGCGACCTAGCAGCAGTTCTGTTAGAGCAAAGGATCACAGTCATGTTTTTGGCCCTTTACATAGGTGGATTGGTGGGTGTGGCTAATATTTGAACTTTTGGGGGGGGGGTATTTTGTTGTTGGTAATGCTCGTTTTGACTGTTTTTATTAGTTTCGATTGCAATGTGTAACACCAACCGACACGGTTCAGAACCCACGTCGGATGCATCGTCATCTGTTCGTGGGGTAAACCGAGTCTGATTTGAAAGAGAAATGCTATTCTTTAGCGTTTCCGAATGAGTTGGTCGCATCGGGCTTGTTTCCGGACGATTCGGTGGGAGTTTAACATGCAATGCATCCTAATCCGTCGTTCGGGAAGCTTGCAGTCAAGTCGGTAGAAAACCATTCGGAACCGAATCGGTAGGAATGCTTTCCTGACAAGATCGTTATCGGCCCCTTAGTGTTCCAGGATGATGATGTGATTTCAGCACGTTTTTATGGATCCTATCTGGGATGCACGAGTCTGATTTTTACCAGACTTTCTGTGTTTTTTTTATCTCAATAAGGTGGGAGACACCTAATAATTAATGAATTGTAGGATGGGAAGCAGGACCAAGAGTAATGAAGATTACCAGTAGTTAATCAGGGCAATTACTAATACAGGGCTTTCTTCTGAGCCACTTGCAAAGCCATGCCCGGATTGCAGAAAGTGCTGTGATGTCATGGCAGATCTGCAAGTTGTAAATGTCAAAAAACAATGACAACTACCTGAGTAAAAAGTCAAAGGTATCAATTTGATTTTCTCATTGATGTGAGGAAAGGTAAAATGCAAAAGCATAAAAAGCTTGAACATCACTGATCAGACTGTCAAGTAGACTGTAGATGAAAATAATGTACAGTGTGACAAGGGCAAAAGGCTAAAAAAAAGACTATCTCTTGTGTTATGGGAACGTTTTTAACAGTTTAAAAAAAAAGATGTGTTATCATTAAAGGAAATGAGTGATGGGGTCTAAAGTCAAAATGATGTAAGGGTTTGAAAGACTTAGCAGAATTGCAGTAACATAGCAAGGGTGCCATGTGCACCAATTCAAATAAGGAAAGTGGGAGGCCCTTCCTTTGTTTGATAGAAACAAATCCATAATTCGGGTGCGGTGGGTTCATCACTCTCCTGTGCCCTGGTGCCACTTCGCCAGCTGCACTATTGATAGCTAAGCCCCTGCAGAAATACAGTTTTCTAGGTAAGAAGCAGGTGGTCAGCGTTGTTCAATAGTCGACCTAATACTTGATTGAGAAAATTATTTGAACCTTTAAACTCTTTTTTCTTCAAATAGTGACTGTTTACTTTGAACTTTAGAGCAACAACTGAGTAGGTTCAATGAGACCACATCGGCTAAAGATTAACAGAATTTTGACCAAATTGAATGAATTCTTGGCCTGGCCATGTTCAAGGTGCAGAGCATATATTGACTTATCGTAGATCACAGCAGAGGACAGGCTTTGAGAATAGCCAAACTCCTCTAGAGCACAGCATTTACTCCTTCTCTATAGGTTAGAAATGTCAACCTGAACTGTGAGCTTTCTTCGGTGCCTTTGTTCACCCTATCAGGGGGACTCACTGAAGTTAGCACTTGAGCTTGCTTTTCAAAGAGCAAACATATCCCTACCTGGCTGGGCTTACCCAGGTCATTCCACGCTAAACATCAAAGTCCTGCCAGCCCAGTTCAGAATAATTTATATTTTCATGGTTAGAGGCAGTGGCAGGATCTTGGTACGATCAACCCTACATGAACTTTGAACATTTCTCCTCTTAAAACAATTAAATAGAGGGGCACACGTGTGCACGCTTAGATTTCAAAGGAAATCCTTTCAGAAGTGGGAATTTAAAAAACTGTTTGTTCCGTTCCCATTCTTGACACTCACAATGCGTGTATGTGTGAGTTCTGATAACACAAAAATGTGCAAATATAACAGGTCTTTGGTAAATTTAGACTTTGACTCGTAAGTCAAACCTCACATGACGTGAGCTTGAGCTAATAACACCAAAGCTGATAACTCTTTATGAAGAGGTCCTCTCTGAGATTTAGTGGACGGACAATATGTGCTTGAAGATGTTTGGTGTAAAGTGCACGTGTAATGTGGTTTTTAAAAAATCGTACCTCTATGTGTGTCCCACAGCTAGGGCCAATAGGACGCCATTTTAATGCGTTCAAGATGAAAGAAGTATGACTGTGCGTGGCCGCCACGCTCCTAAGTACATAAGAGGAAGGCTGTATCCGGTATCCTTTCATGTTCGGTGTATCTCCTTTGTACTTCTACAAATAAAAGCCTAATTGAGGGCAGTCGTATATTTGGTTGATGAGCGGCATCTTGCTCCACCCTCAAACTGCACATGTTGAACACCCATAAAATATAAATATACAAATTTGCGAACCCCTTTGAAATCTGAAGAGAGGTAAAAATCGTTTTCCATCAGAGATATATTACTTATAGTTATAGCATTACAGGATACAAAGGGTATCTAATCCCTCACTATATCTTGCATGCAGTTGACCGATTTTTATATTTATGCTAAAATTACACGACACCGAAGCTCAGAAGAACACAACCGGAAGCTAGAGAGGCCTGGGTGGTCTTTGGTACTTCTTTTCCTCAGACTACAGCCGTGAAATGTAGTTTGTTGTATAGAATTATTATGAAACCTGTGTATAAAGCTTATATCTAATTGTTTTGGCTTCAACGCATCCCCTATTGCTATACAACCTTTTCTCCAGAAAACATCACGAGATCAATACCACATGAGGCTCTGGTACTTCATGCGCAATCTGTCCAATGATCTATGTGTAACACTTCTTGAATTATATGTCACTGACACTTTTACTGGAACAAGGCCTTACCATCTGTGCATAAATTCTTTAGAGCAATTCTTTAACTAGGAATCATTACAGTCCACTAGAGCAAAGAACGGTCATGCCTTTCACCTTTATCTAAAGTATCTATATACAAGGTTAGATTTGCTCTTTCAAGGCAACCCCAATTAATTATTAGCTTTTTTTGTTTAAAAATTCAAGTTAAGATCGAAGTCTCATTTGCAATGTAACAACACTTTTAAAATGTTATGCAGTGTTACATAGTTCACCTCTCCTCAAGTGGTGAGGAATCATTACGGAAGCAGGGGCTCCACCCTTCCTTTTTCCAAAGCATGACGAGTGTCTGTGAAGCCAAGCAAAGTCATCATGCCTGGTCAAGCAACCAAGAGATTTACATGTTCTAATGCACAGGTGCCTGGCAGCCTGAGCCAAGGTTTGCCAGACTAAAAATCTGATCCTGAAACCAGTGACCTCATCAGCCTGGCAAAGCACTACGAGGATCCTTGCCCTCATAATGAGGGGGAGTGTCACTGACTGAGCCAACCTCAGGGGCTTCAGGTTTAAGCCCCAAAGTGCCCAGGAATAATGGTCTATCAATGATGCCTCACACCACTCTTACTTAACTTGCCACAGAGTGAGGTGGGATCAGCAAGTCCCACTGTCCCCACCCAATTCTGTGATGAGTTAGGGGAGTTCCCCCTCTCAGTGGATGACCCGTAACAAGATTAGCCAATGGGAGGAGGCATCAGGGTCTCACATTTTTTTCTACCCTTCTTGAAGCCTCCACCGCAGTGGCCCAGTAAGTACCTTAGTGAATGTATGAATGCGTGTGTATTCACATGCATGTACTTTGAATGTGTGAGTACAAGTGTGTGCATGTATGTGCTTATAAATTGATGGGTGTGGTTGCTCGTAAATGGATGCGTGTGAGTATGTGCTTACATGTGTGCTTGTGAATGGATGGGTGTGAGTGTGTGCTTGTGGATGGGTGAAAGTGAGTGAATGCACGTGTGCCTGCCCCACTTCTCCTCCAGATTACCAGCCACCACTGATCTCCTCCTTAACTGTGAGGCATACCTCCTAGTTATTTATATTGCTTTTCATTTAAGCATACGCCTTCAAACAATCCATTAAGGTTTAAATGTAAAATTCATCACTTATTGCAACTCTGTTAATACTATGCGATGGATTACCTGAATATTGCAGTTCAGCAGCCCTAACAGCTCATATTGTATATTTGTTGTTTTCATTTATATCTATTAGGGTTTCATAGAGGTCCATGAACAAGGTGCTATAGTTCACCGAAAACATCGTCGGATCCTGTTAGCCCAATAGATTTGTTGTCTTATTTTCAGAAAATTCTGCTGGTTGCTGTATTATATTTAATCGACCTTTGTTTACCCTGAGACAATTTGTGCAAAGTGAATCTTCACTTATTAATGGGGTACGCAAAATAGATCTGTTGATATTTTCATAGATTTTTCATACATACATTTCTACCCCTTGACTCAATGAAGATCATTTTGCACTGTCAAGAACAACTGCTTTATTTCATCTCATTCAAAGAAAGCTTCCGAATAGTGAGTTCTACTCCATCACCCAAAGTACTCCATTTGGAACGCGTTGCTTCTTTTAACACCAACTCATTCCCCCTGTGCTAATTTTCTTGTCACAAAATCCTACACCCTATCCATATCTTAGAATAGCTGGTTGCCAGGCTATCCATTGAGTCTGGATGAAGGAGTACTGAGGTGTACCAGTACAAAGATGTCTGACATCCCGTAGAATGCCAGAATTATACAGTTCAGACTTCCAGAATGTGAGATAAACGTATCATGCTTTGTAGAACTCTTTATGTCCTGAAGTCAGGGGTCATTCTATTCCGATAATGTAGGTGTAGTTGACAGACGGTATTGAGAGCATGTCTGTCAATGACACCCCCATTGATCAATGCTTATATTACTGACTCATCATTTGAGATGACACACTTGCTTTCCTGTCCCCCACTGTAAATGTGTTAAGACTGTAGGTAAGACCTCAAACTGAGTATCGAATCCCTGAGGACAGGTGACTCCTACTCTCCCTCAGTTCCTCTAATAGCTACCAGAGTGTTAAGGCTCCACTGCTATAGTTGTGTGACTTACCAAGCTCTTCCTGCCAATGCATGCAGTATGTAGAGCCACGTGACGTGTCATATTCACAGGTAGTTAGCGATTCGAGGCTATGTAGATTTATTTGTTAACTTATCCATGCATGAGGTTTACGGAGTCTGTCCAAACATCGCTCATGTTATGCCTTGATCTTTATATCTCTTCCATCAGGACAAGCACTCCCACCATAAATGTCTTCTTTTGTATATATGGGTATGTAAAACAATTACATGTAAACAAAAATAAAGAGAAATCTAAAAGGAATAGATAACATTCCTCTTAATGTAGGATGTAACAAATAATGTTTTTCTTAACATTTATTTTTCTGGCGCTGTACCATTTTTAGTTATTAATGTTTTTATTAGGATTTCTAATGTTTCTGAGCCCAATTAAGCACCAACACTGATTGTAGGTCCAAAAATAGTGTGTTTTAGGGGTGTGAGTTTATGTTTTGTATTCACACTATGGTGT
This sequence comes from Calotriton arnoldi, assembly GCA_963921515.1. NCBI lineage: Eukaryota > Metazoa > Chordata > Amphibia > Caudata > Salamandridae > Calotriton > Calotriton arnoldi. The sequence goes on along the minus strand of CAWUFW010003515.1, from coordinate 1,373,246 downwards.
AAGTTTGCTTCTAAGGGAATGTCTTCTAAGGGGCAGGGATTGGGCATTCTATGCCCTGAAAAGTATATGAGACCCAAACACCTAAATGTTTGTTGGTACTCACAAATCTTTGTAAAACACACAGTCGCGGCCGGTGCAGGTAAGAGCAGTCGGGCGGTGCGGGAAGAAGTTGACAGACGACGGAAAAGAGAAAATAAATTAAAAAAGAAAACCACTTACCTTGCTCTCGCCGCATCGCCAACTTTGCGATGCGGCAAGCGCAAGGTAAGTGGTTTTATTTATTTTTTTATTTAATTTTCCCTATTTTGTCATCTGTGAACTCCCCCCGCCTGCCCCGCCCCACCACCCCATCGCTCTTACCTGCACCTGCCGCGACTGAAAGCACATTCTTATCCTGGATGCTATGAAAGATGTGGATACTACTGTCAGTGGCAGGAGTATGTGCTTATCTAGGGTTGAAATGCAGAGGGAAGACCCCATAATCGGTTTGGTGTAGAGGAAGAGAATAAGGGGGATATTTACAATAAAATGTCGGACCGCGGTGTTACTCCAAAATTGGTAACGCCGCACTCCGACATTTTTTAAATGCAGGGATGCGCCTTATTTACAAAAATACGGCACACCCCTGCATTTTCCCAAGTGCTGGTGCTAAAAAAGCTGCCTAGCGCCAGCGCAGGCACCCTTGTGCAATGTTGCAAGGGTGCCTGCACTGTAGGGGCGATTGTTTATGTGCAGGAAGAGACACCTGGAAAAAATAACATAAATCCACATCGGGCGATAACGTCAAATGAGAAAGCAACTCTAGTGGGGGAAAACTGGTTAGACCAGAGAGAAAATGTAGATTTCCTGTAAGATTCAAAGTCTATGTAATGTCATAGAAATGCTAAATAGTATATGGTAATGCAGTTTCTGTTATTTATGCGTATCTCTAGCTTGTGTAAATTTAATGAGAAATTTTAGGTCTATGGGATCATAGATATGTTAAATAGTAGTGATCATTTAAATTTCTGTTATTTATGCGCCTTTCTCTTTGTGTTTTTAAGAAGGGAAGATGTGTGATGTTCTCATATATACCCATTCTCTTATGCCATTCATACAGAGTAGGTGTATATGCTAAGTAATGTTCCACCAGACTCATGACTTCACAGGGTTCTAGAATGAGAATAGAGAGTGAAGTCATAAGACCGGCAGTTGAATATGAGCAGTGGCTGAGGCAGTAATAAATGTTGTTCTTATCTTCATTCTTACCTTTGGAGTTATTATTCATGACTTAACAGTTTCCTGTGGCAGATTATTTACTGAGAATTTTCTTTTAGCTATCTATGAATGCTAGATTACCTCAACAGGCAAGAAGAAGAAACCTCATTTCTGAATGTTCATGACATTTTTGGGGTCCTTAAATGCACCTCCTCATTGACCATAACTTATCCATAAAATGTTTTCACCATTACTCTTGAGGATGGGCTTGACCAATGGGCTACCAAATGGTTAAGCTAGCTCTCCTATGCTCTTATTGCAAATCTGTCTTTTGAATCACTCTGGTCAAGCAAAGTCACTGCTATATCCGAATATAGACTTCAACATTAGTGTGTTCTCTTTGGCTTCTATTTGACCATTGTTAAAATAGCATAAGGGAACCACTGCAAAAATTGTAAAAATTGGGTGGTACAAAAACTGGAGCTGGAAAATGACTATGCTCTATGTATCAAGAGACTGACTGTTTGCGTATGCTTGTGACATGCCCACTATTCAGCCCTTTTTGGTATTTTGTTTTTCTAAAATATATACCGCCCTTCGAATGAGAATCATTCAAGCAACCATGCTGGGCTAAATCCTGAGAAGAACATGATTTTGCTTAATTCGCTATTTTGAGTTTATTCCGCAAAGTGGTTACTGGTCACAAAAACAGCAATTTGTTATGAAAGAAATCCATTTGCAGATGTAAATTTTGCACTGCAAATGAATTATGAATCGTTATTTTCTCAACTCTAAATAGCGAATTGCTATTAGGAAATCACAAATAGGGAATCGCTTTTCCTTTGTTCATCACAATCGCAAATACCGAATAGCTGCAAAATCACAATTTTTCACATGCAGTTTACCACCATCTCAAACCAGGTGGCAACTGTGTGGAAACAATAAAGGGTGGCCCACAATGCATTTACAGCTTTCCAAAAATGTCTGCCATGTATGTGATGGCAAGGAGGATGCATATTCTGGCTGGTTTGCAGAGCAGGAGGAGAAGACAGGAAAGGATCTTCAGACTAAGGATTACACTATTTGAGCACACTAATGAAGAAATATATATACTTTACAGACTAAGTAGCACTGTTATGCCAGAGCTCAAAGGTGATTTAAGCCTCAGCTTGCGAGACACACTTTGTGCAGCAAGACCATCCTCACCTATGTGCAAGTGTTATGTAGTTTGCATCTTTTAGGCTCTGGTAGCTACCAAGGTGTCACTGAAGCTGCTGATAGTGTGTCACAGAGTGTCCTTTCTCATTTTTTCTGTACATTCCTATATGCAATGTATATGCAATGTTAATGCACATTAAGACACAAACACACACACACACACATATATATATATGTGTCATGATTGATGTAATATGTGAGGTCATAAGCAGTGCATTGCAGGGGTGTAAGTTATAGTTAGCTCAGGTAACTATAACTGCTGAATTTCACTGGTTTTGTACGAGGTAAATCTGAGCCTAACTGTAACGTCCCTGTAACCTTTGTTTTTTTCAGTACATTTCTAAGGTTTTTTTAAGTCTATTTCCTAACTATAACATCCCTGTAAGCTTTGGTTTTTTCAAAGAATTTCCAAGGTTTTTCAAAATCTATTTCGTGACTATAACGTCCCTGTAACCTTTGGTTTTCTTAAGTGAATTTGTATGGTTTTTTTAACTGTTAGTTGCGTTTGCAGAGTGGTGGAGAAAGGGGGCGGGGCTTCTGACCAGCTCTCAGGAATCCCGCTGTAAGGGACTTACTGGAGGTAACAGGAGGGCTTCTTGGCCCCCAAGGTCCCTCAGCATCCAAGAGGACTTCATCCCCCAACCAGTATTACTCCAGGAGGCGTGTTTAGAGAGTGGTGGAGAAAGGGGGTATGGCCTCCGAAGTCCTCACACCAATCGCACTCTGTGGAACTTACAGGAGGTAACAGGAGGGATAGTTGGCCTCCAAGGGCCTTCAGCAGTCAAGGAGACTTCATGCCCGCACCAGCACTGTGCCAGGAGGTGCGTTTGCAGAGTGGCAGAGAAAGGGGGCGTGGCCTCCAAAGATCTCTCAGTAATCCCACATTGTGTGGCTTACTGGAGGTAACAGGAGGGCTTGTTGGCCCCAAGGACCATCTGGAGCCAAACGGACTTCATCCCGCAACCAGCAGTGCGCCAGCAGGCGCGGTTGCAGAGTGGTGGAGAAAGGGTACGTGGCATCCGAAGACCTCTCAGCAATCCCACTGTGTGGGACTTACTGAAGGTAACAGGAGGTCTTGTTGGCCCCCAAGGACCCTCTGGATTTAAGGGGACTTCATCCCCCATTCAGCAGTGCACCAGGAGGCGTGTTTGCAGACTGGTAAAGAATGGGGGAATGGCCTCCGGCGACTTACCGGTCTTATTTTTAATTAACTTTTTTCTATTTTCGGGGAGGGGAGCCATGTGGCCCCTCTTCCCAAGGCTGCTTTCAGCCCCGGTAACCCCATCCCCTGAGGACTGGCCTTTTTTAAAATTCTGATTACTAAATTAAAGGAAAACGGGCCAAGCGGCCACAGAGACCCCAATCCCCAGAGCCCAGCCTTTGCATTAAAATAAAATAATGAGGGGAGCCATGCGGCCCCCTCATGGGATGATTTTGGCCCTGGGGACCACAACCTCCAGGGCCTGCCTCTAGTGTGGGTGCCCTGGTCCCATCCGGGGCACCCATTTAGGATGGTTGGGGACCATGGGGGGAGCCTTAAGGCCCCCGCGGTCCCTGCTGGCACGCCGCCTCCTGCAGGAGCCAGCATAGCTTTTACAGAGAGGGAGCTGCTAACATGCAGTTCCCTCTCGGTAAAAGCTTTGAGCAAGTGAGAGCAAAATGCTCTTGTTTGCTCAAAGCAGAGCACTGTCTGCTATGGCTTGGCAAGAGCAGTAAAACTCCCGCCAAGCCATAGCAATTAGCTATATCCCGGGGGTGGACATCTCGGGACATTGCTGGAGCTGGCCCTGAGGGGTGGTGGTCCCCAGGGCCATCTACGGCTTCATGAGGGGGGCCGCGCTGCCCCACTCTTTCAAGTATTTAGCCCTCAGGAGGTGGTGGTCCCTGGGATCGGGGGTGCACAACAGACCCCCTTAATAATTCTGTTTGTGCCCCAGGGAGGTGGTGGTCCCTGGGGCAGCTGGGGAGCCCCATTCTTTTTAAAATAATATAGGTGCCCCGGGAGGTGTCCGTCGATGGGGCTGTGAGGGGGCTGGGCCGGCCTCCCTGCATTTGTTTATTTCAGTGCACCGGGGAGGTGCCGGTCACCGGTGCTGCAGGGAGCCTGGCGGGCCCCCTGCTTTTGTAGAATTAAGTGCCCCGGGGAGGTGGCAGTTCCTTGGCTTTTCAAAAGCCTAGGAGGGGTTCCCTTGAGCCCGCTTCCTTGATATGTCCCACCCAGGGACTTCATACAAAAGATGCATGTCAGACCTAGCATCTTTTTAAAACATTTTTTGCTGTGGATCCGCAGGTCTACAAGCGAATTTGCTTAAAAATTCAATAATAAAAAATACTTTTTACCCCCGGCGGGCGTCCCTGTGAGATCCCCCCCACCATATCTGAGGTGTCACGGTATTCCTACTCTGCCCCCATGTTAAACCCAGTCCCAAGATGGCTGTCAACACTTCCTGGTTGGAGTGTTGGCAGCCAATCAAATGTTAGTAGGATCCGCGAGTCCACTGCAAGGACTCGCATCCCCAGATATCTATATTTTTTAAACTTTAATTTTTTTAGTTCACTAACAGACTCATAAGTACTAGGGTCATACGCTGGGGTTGTGGTTGTTTGGGTTGGAAAAGAGTCACCTGCACAGCTAACATCAATTTCATTGGGGCCTTGCAGGGGGCAAATCTATTGCTACATGCAATTATCAAGTCTGCCAATTCATATGGACGTGAGTCGGGAGGTGGTGTAACTACTGCTTCTAAATATGGGTTTACTCGTTTGGTTGTTGGGCTTCGCAAACATCTTTGGGATGGTGTGTGTTACACCGGAGCTTGTGCAGGAAGGACGACTGTCAATGGGACTAGGAGCAGCCTCTACCCCTTCTGCGCCTGTATCTAAAATTATCTCACACTTAACCAGGAGGCTATCAATACGGTTGAGGACGCGGTTGCTCCCTGCATGTTTAAGTGATTTCTTAGCCTTCTTAGCTTTTCCTATTCCTGACCCACCCGCTCCCTCTGTTGCCTTTCTTTTTGCCATCAGCTCTGCTACAATTAACAAAATAACCCAGGAGAGACAGGGGAGGAGGAAGTAAAGTAAAGTGCGGGGGACAAACTCAAATACAATCCTCGCTATGCAAGCACCACACAGCTTGGTATAGTCTGCTGCGAGTTCGCTAGTGCAGTTAGCCCCTATTAAATACTACATGGGTCAAACCCAACAGTACCTCAGTGTCCAAAGCCAAATGTTCGAGGGGTGGCTCAGCCCAGCCTCTTCCGGGCCCTGACAGGCACAGACTTGCCCGCTCTTGACCCGCTCTTGGCCTGCTCTTGGCCTGCTCTTGGCCTGGTCTTGACCCGGGCCACGCCCGCACCCGTACCGCACTGCGGGATGACTCTGATGAATTTGAAGGCACTCCGGCACCTGGATAGTACGTTGCGGTCCCTCCTACTCCTGGGCCGAGGTTACCGGGAGCGGAAGTCTCCCACTGTGCCCGGGAGTCCAAACAACTGCTGGGAGGATATATATATATAAACATGCTCCTAGTCAGGTTGTCGCTGCAATACCTGACGGGCTCCCTATGAGGGGCTCTTTGTCGGAAATCTTTTATTCCCAAATGCCGGGTTGGGTGCCGTGTGGGTATGGGGCCTTGTGGTGTAGATGGATGTGAGGAGTGTGAGTGCTAAGTGGAGGTGAATAAAATGGGATATGGGGGTACTCCAGGGTACACTTTAATAGCGAGTCCACCAATCCCAAAATAAAAACGCTAGTGTCACACTGCCGAAGTAATGTTCAGAAGTGGCGCAAGTCAAAAGGTCAACATGTTTCTTGCCTGGGCTGCCATACTATCAAATGGCAATTCATCAGGACCAAATTGTGAAAAAAAACTATCTACACAATGGTTTGTTGTCTGGGTTAGTAACCTGGATGAACCAAACTTAAAACCTACAGTGAGGCACCTGGTTGTTATGGACCAACCTACGGAAGCATAATGGTGCAGTACATTAGGCATGAATACATTAACATGTCAAAAAAGTCCTCTGAGAGAGCAGCATGCAGTAATAGCTTCTTATACCACTGTTAGTAAAAAAGTGCAATGTGCAGTGACAAGGAAGGAGCATCTGTGGGTGAATAGCACATCTAAAAATGGATGGACGTGAGGCGGCACAACAACCACCAAGGTAGCAGAAAAATATATCATTCATCCCGCTAGGGTGGGTCGCCATCAACATCAAATCTCGGCGGAGGGAACACTAAGAATTACCTAGTGTCCTGGGTTAAGGTGTGAGAAAAGATGTTAGCATCAGAGTCAGTTGTCAGCGTGTAGGTGGAGCCCAGAGTTAGGAAAGCTAAGGGAGCTCCCTTCTGGGTAAGCAATAACAGAATACTCATGCTTGCGGTGTGGCAAGTTCGCCGGAAGACCTACCCTCGCTCCACCGGATCGGGAAGGTGGAGTGGGGGACCGGAGCCTCTTGTTAAATACTCCATAGTTAGCCCGGGCAGCGTGTTAGGAATTGGCGGGGCAAGCAAGGAACCCGATTGAGCCTAGTGTGCATAGGAATGACGCATCATTGTCAGGAGGAAGGCTGTAGGCACCATCTTGGAGTGTGCAAGGAGGGAATCTACTCATGTCAAATCTGGACATGATTGGATCACTACGAAGGTGTGTGCACTCCACGTTAATGTTCACAGCAGGAAGGCTGTGACCAATAACTAAAGGTTAGTCAAGGGAGGACTAAAGTTGGCCATGGGCGCCATCTTGGAGCATGGAGGGAAATATACTGCTCATATCAGAACTGGGAAAAATTGTTATATTGCGGTGGGGTATGGACTCCACATAGTGTCATATTCATAGTCGGAGGACTGTGACCGATAATTCCTTGTAAGTCAAGGGAGGGCACGAATCAGACCTTGCTGACACATTGTTGTCAGGGGGATGGCCGGGGGCGCCATCTTGGAACATGCACGAGGATATTCTGCTCATGTCAGATCAGGGACAAGTGTAACACAGCGGTGGGTTGTGGGCTCCACATAGTGTGATGTTCACAGCAGAGGGCAATGACCAATAACTCACTCATGGTCCGCAAAAGGGGGGGGCATCTAATATTTATATGGGCCAAAGTAGGGGTGATTACCTATCCTCTGGATATACAGTGAGCGATCGTCCAGGGATTGCGATTCGTATCTTAATACTCCCAGGGAAGACTTGTGGACGTAGTAAAAGTGGGGCACTAGAGGTGTGTGATGTATGGTGTTGCCAAAGGTCAAAAATAATGAGTAAGCAGCTGGTGTATGTAGCCAGGCATGGATAAGTGGAAGAGCCAAACAACTAATCAGATCGCTGTCTATGGGGGGGTGCTAGTGTGTTCTAGTGTGCCATCTGTTAAGCTCGCTTCAAGGGATATCCTCATTTAATCCCTGATTATCATTGAAAAGCCGGTAAAAAACAGTTTTGCTCTTTTCTGAAGGGGGCCTTCTTGCTCCTTTGAGGATGTGCCTTGATTATTGCCCATCACAAGGTGTCTGGTGTGTGTCTTATCTGCTCAAAGTGGGTACACAACTTAGTATTCAGTTTGTGGCACCGAATATTGCTGTGATGTTCCATGATGCGGGGTTTTACCATCCTGGTGGTCATCCCGATGTATCGTAGGTTACATGTGATGGTATATATGCAATTGCTAGTGTTGCAGTTGGTATGTGTTTTCAATACCCCCTATATATGCAATTGCTAGTGTTGCAGTTGGTATGTGTTTTCAATACCCATTTGAACGTGTCTGAGAGTTGGATATTTTTGTTTGGTAATCTCAGTGAGCGTACAGACAGTACAGGACCCACAGGGGTAGTGTCCTGTGACTGGGGGAGACCCCAGAGGGGTCTTTGTACACAAAGGTTGGAAGATTGCAGTCTAGTGTGGACTAGCATGTCTTTTAAGTTCTTAGTGCGTTTGAAAGCAAATCTCGGTGGACGGAGTGTCATTGCACCAGTTTGTACGATGCCTCAGGGTTTTCTAATGATCTTACGGATTCCATTGGAATCTGGAGTATAGGTAGTCACGCAAGTCAATGTGTCTGTAGTTTGTCTCTGTTGCTGTTCTAACAGTGCCTCCCTGTTGTTATTTCCTGCCTGTTTGTTTGCCAGTGTGACTCTTTTCGTGGGGTATTCCTGACAGTTTAGATTATAAGACGGTCTGCCTCTGTTTTGGATTCTTTGAGGGAGCTACAATTGCGGCGCAACCTTGGAAATATCCTTATTTTCTGGAAGGGAGAACTACCAATATGTGAGTATTTCTGTAAATGGATTAATACTCTTAATCCCTACCTTCGGTTCACGAGCACTATGTCCCACAAGAACATCCCTTTCCTAGATAACCTCCCTTTTGGACAATTTCTAAGGTTACACCGCAATTGTAGCTCCCTCGAAGACTACAGAGGCAGACCGACTTACAATCGGGTCAATATGCTCAATCTGGTTCCTTGCTTGCCCTGCTAACACGCTGCCCAGGCTGACTATGGAGTATTTAACGGGAGGCTCCGGTCTCCCAGTCCACCTTCCTGATCAGGCAGAGCAAAGGTAGGTCGTCCGGCGAACTTGCCGCACCGCAAGCATGAGTATTCTGACATTAGTTCCCCAGAAGGGAGCTCCCTTAGCTTTCATAACTCTGGGCTCTACCTACACGCTGACAACTGACTCTGATGCTAACATCTTTTCTCACACTTTAACCCAGGACACTAGTTAATTCTTAGTGTTCCCTCTGCCAAGATTTGATGTTGATGGAGACCCACTCCAGCAGGGTGAGTGATATATCTTTCTGCTACCTTGGTGGTTGTTGTGCTACCTCACCTCCATCCATTCTTAGATGTGCTATTCACCCACCGATGCTCCTTCCTTGTCACTGCACCTTGCACTTTTTTACTAAGAGTAGTTTAAGAAGCTATTACTGCATGCTGCTCTCACAGAGGACTTTTTTAACATGTTAATGTATTCATGCCTAATGTACTGCACCATTATGCTTCTGTAGGTCGGTCCATAACAACCAGGTACCTCAATGTAGGTTTTAAAGTTTGGTTCATCCAGGTTACTAACCCAGACAATCAACCACTGTGTAGATAGTTTTTTTTTCACAATTTGGTCCTGATGAATTGCCATTTGATCTTATGACAGCCCAGGCAAGAAACATGTTGACCTTTTGACTTGCGCCACTTCTGAACATTACTTCGGCAGTGCAACACTGGCATTTTTATTTTGGGATTGGTGGACTCGCTGATTAAAGTGTATTCTGGAGTACCTCCATATCCCATTTTATTCACCTCCACTTAGTACTCACCCTCACATCCATCTACACCACAAGGCCCCCGACGGCATTTGGGAATAAAAGATCTCCGACAAAGAGCCCCGCATAGGGAGTCCGTCAGGTATTGCAGCGCCAACCTGACGAGGAGCAAGCCCTATGATGAATCATGACACCCTGCCGGGTGTGTGAGGGCCCTGATTCCTAAAGGGGGAACCCCCTGCCCCCTTACACCTCTAACTGAAGACCGGTTAGTCCTCTGTCTTCCCTTTTACTTCTGAAGGAACTTTATACCTTTTTGTATTACCTAAATATAACGTCCCTGTAACCTTTGGTTTTTTCACTGAAATTTCTAAGCTTTTTAAAATTTTATTTCTTAACTACAACGTCCTTGTAACCTTTGTTTTTTTCAGTCAATTTCTAAGGTTTTTTAAATTCTATTTCCTAACTATAACGTCCCTGTAACCTTTGTTTTTTCCCAGTGAATTTCTAAGGTTTTTTAAAATTCTATTTCCTACCTGTAAACTTTGAAAATGGGTGTGTGATTGAGTACATGAGTGTCTCAATGGGTATGTGACTGGGTATGTGTGTGTGTCAGTGGGTCTGGGACTATCTGCATAAGTGTCTCACTGGGAGTTTGAGTGGGTGCATCACTGTCTGAGTGAGTCTCTGACTGTTTGAGTAGATGTCTAAGTGGGTACATGAGTGTCTGAGTGTGTCAGTGGCTGGGTGCATGAGTTTTTGAGTAGATTTGACACTTGAGAAAGACGTATAACATGCCAAGTGAAGCTTGCAGTGAGAGAGCACAGACAGGGTCTGAACTAGTAGCCACCACCTGTGTTTGAAGGACTATTTATGTACATGGTTGAGAAGGTTGTGTCAGTACTTGCCAGAGAATGTAGAAGTACACCTCTATCAGTGCCATGCGATGTTTAAGTAAATGTGCTGGTATGTAACTGTATGCTATAATACATCTATGGCTGCCTAAATGTGTATGTAAGTGGCTGCACAAATACTTCAGGGCCTGTGTTAGGCAATAGAGAGCTATGTAGGTGTCATTGCATCTACCTTTGAGTCTGCTGCATGCATAAATAATTTGTGACTGAATTTATAAGTGCTTCTGTAGCTGTCTCTGTGACGGAAAGAGAGGTTCTATGCTTTTGTGAACATCTATGCCAATTGTTTTAGGGTTGGCATACTCTATGTAGTACTTGCCAGAGAGGCCTGCAAGTGCATAAGTAACTTATTCAACTCAAAAGGACATCTGTCAATGTCTTAAGCACAAAACATCATCCTTTATGGCATACCTACAGTATTTCTTAGAAGTGTATTATGTGCACTAAAACATGGGTTTGACATTTCAGACTGACCTATACCACGTCAGCTGAAGCTTCCATTGAGAGTGCACAGATAGGGTCTGCACTAGTAGCCATCACCCATGTTTGAAGGACTATTTCTGTACATGGTTGACAAGGTTGTGTCAGTAGTTGCCTACATATCTGAGAGAGTATAGAAGTACACCTCTATCAGTGCCATGAGATGTTTACATACATGTGCTGGTGTGTAACTGCATGCTATAATACCTCTATGGCTGTCTAAATGTGTATGTAAGTGGCTGCAGAAATACTTTAGTACCTGTGTTAGGCAATACAGAGCTAGTGTAGGCATAACTGCAACTACCTTTGAGTCTGCTGCATGTATTATTAGTTTCTGGTGAGTGACAAAAGTGTATGTGCTTCTGTAGCTGTCTCAATAGCTGAAACAGAGGTTTTATGTTGTTCTGAACATGTATGTCAGTTGTTTTAGGGATGGCATATTCTATGTAGTACTTGGTATAGGGGCATGCAAGTGCACCAGTAACTTAGTTAATTGAAAAGAACATCTCTTATCTTTGAAGCACTTGTGACTTGTGCATACTGAAACTTGGATTTAAGACTTGACAAACAGCTTAATCATGGCAAATGAAGCTACAAGTGAAAGTGCACACACAGAACCTGTACTACCAAGCATCATCCATTTTGAAAGAGTATTTTTCTACATTATTGAGAAGGTTGTGTCAGTACCTGCAATAATTTCTTGGAAACTGTAGGAGTACACCTGTAGCAATGCCATGAGACATTTAAATAAATGTGTTGGAATGTGACTGTCTATTTTAATATCTCTATGACTCTCTAAATATCTATGTAAGTGGCTATAAACAAACACCTCTGTGCTAGTGTTACAGAAAAGAGAGCAATATAGATGTGACTACAACTATGTTTGAATCTATTGAATGCACAAGTAGTTTCTGGGTAAGTGAATGAATGTATATGTGCTTCTGTAGCTGTCTTGCAAAGCAGTGTAACAAAACTACAACATCCAAAATTCAAAGAAAAACCCTCTTTGATAACAGCACATCCTATATACGCATGTAAATATTTCCACATCTTCAAACACCTTGCTGAGTGGTTGTGTTGTTAAATGGTATCGATTTTTTGAGCGCGGGAAAGGTTTGTGGTCGGACGAATTGACGCGTTTTCGACGGCGATGGCCAGTTGGGCAGCAAGCAGAACCGCTGTGAGGAGCTACCGGAGTTGTTGTGTCTCAGGGGGGGGGACTCAGGCCCATGGCCCTACACGAGCCGCCATCCAGGATTATGCGGAGCACAGAGAGTGCGGGAGCTGACACCGCAGTGGGAGCGCTGGAGCCTGGAAGGCTGATGGAAGGCTGATGGTGATGGTGAGGTGGGGGCTGAGCGAGGGAGAGCGAGGGAGAGCTTCAAGGGTGCTTTGCTCTCATTTGGACAGACCTGCTTCCTAAACTGGATAGTCGGTCCCTCGGGGAGAATTTCCAACCTCCCTTCTGCCCGTTTCCAGCCCGGATAAGCGCATAAGAGCCCTTCCCCACCGAATGAATAGGCTGCACATTGTTATTGCTGCCCCCGCGACTGCCCTGCAAAACACTACCATTGGCAGCTGAGGCAGTTGGGGCAGGTGGGGCAGCAGTTTTCAGAGGCCCCAGGAGAGGAGTGGAAATAGGGGTTGTTTAGCAGGCGAGGTAGCTGCCGGTTAGTTTTCGCAGCACGGATAGAGCTCCGCTCCACGGAGGCGGCACAGCCAGGTTTGGGTGCGACTTGTGGAGTCGGGAGAGCTCCCCAGCCTTTGCCATCTCAATCCCCCCACACAGCCCTGCAGTCCAGTAGCAAGTGACATACTTTTTAGCCACAGTAAACCTATCCTCAGTGGTGCATAAGAAGAAAGCAAGGAATAAGGCCCCCGCTGCTGCTGTGGGGGCCAGTGTTTTAAGGCCCATCAGGGAAGTAAACATTAGTTAGAACTGCATGCTCGTGCCCCTCTTCTCTAGCTGCAGTCTGAAGAGGTGTCATGACGCAGTCAATTGGCAAAAAGAATTTGATAACTAACCGCCCTCACAGGAGACCCCAGAAAGCCCCAAATCAATAAGGAAAGCAAAAGAGAAACTCCCATTAAGAGGTGTGTCATCTTTGGTGGATTAATAAGATGCCCTCCAGGTGCTTACGCTCTGGTTGCTTAATCATGCCCTCGTTGTCCCTCAAAGAATCGCAAGGATCTCTCCCTGGCTTATCAGGAGTTACCTCTAACCACTCCAGTTCGCCAACACTGATAAAGACCATCAGGCGGAAGTAGCCCGGAGCTTGCCTGTCCCACCTGAAATCTCATCCCTCCGTGTTGTCCATGTTCACGAAGGGCTTGAGGAATTCAACGCTAAGGAATATGGAATCAGGAATGGCTCCAGGTGTTGCTGATGCGGACATAGTAAGCATATGTACTGCTCTCCCCGAGTCGATAGTCTCACATCACCTCAAGTTCTCCAAATTGAGCTCTGCTGTACCAATCCCTCTAATTCAGGCCACTGATGATTGTATTTTAACATCAGAAGCTGGAACAACTGGAACTGAAATGGAAATGGAAGAATGTGTTTTATTTACAGAAGTCTGAAAGACCGAAATGGAAATGGATATGGACTTGGACAATCACAAGGTTAAGCATGAGGCAAATGTTGCTGTTGATGTAAAACCGTCAACTGAATCTGTGGTTACAATGGAACATACGATCTTGGCTGCTATAGCTAGCACCTTGAAAGTCATAGAGCCACCACCAGGTCCCTTACCAGTTAAAGTGAGCCCACGAGCGACCCAGATTGATAACTGCAGTTCTGACCATGAGGATCTGGAGGACTTTACACTCCTGTACATTGCTATACATATGGAAAAAAATCAAGAAATAGAGGCTAAGCTAAAAATGCAATGCATGCCAGGTGCTCCAGAATTAGCTCTGAGACTGTCGCCAGACTATCTTGTTAGCTGTCCTCGCATGCCAGCCATGTACAGTAGCACTCCTTTGAGCGCTTCACTGATGCGATCTTTGGGATTATCGAATTTGGAAGCGACCTCAAATGAAAGGGCACAAGGGGCCCGATTCACAAAAGTAATCTGAGACAAAATCCTAACTTTACGACTTTTGGTATTCACAAAGGGCATTTAGGAGTAGTAAAGTTAGGATTTTGTCTTAAATTTGTCTTAAGTTTTGGTCTTAAGACAAAATCCTAACTTAAGTTTAAGTTAAGACCAAAACTTAAGACAAACTTAAGACAAAATACTAACTTTACTACTACTAAATGCCTTTTGTGAATACCGAAAGTCGTAAAGTTAGGATTTCGACTCAGATTGCCTTTGTGAATTGGGCCCAAGATGTCTGGCACACACGGAATGAGGGTGTTAATGAAAATAGGGAAGGGAGGGCAAATTTGGATGTATTTTATGCATTAGAGAGGATTCTTTCGTCAATTTTAACCTTGCTTGAGAAATCCACTGCCCATTCTGATCATGTGCTGGGTGTTCTATCTCCAATTTTAAAGGGGGAGCAGCAGCTTAATTCTGCCAGTTCTTGTCTAGGAAAAGCAGGAAAATGTAATGATCTGAAATCTCAGACGAGTCAGACTAGTACAAAGGGGATTGACATGGGTACCCAGGTGGGGAATTGGGAAGGTTTGGGAGCTACTTCCTCAGTGCAGCCCAGTGATAGCCCTATGCTTGTTAACTTGTCTTGTAGGTAGAAACCCAGAAGATCATGAATCATGGGATCATCTGCACGTCATCATAGAGGAAAATATAAATGCATTAGTACCTAAGAATACCCTGCCAGTTTACTCAATTTTTAAAAAAGGGAACACTAGGATGTCGTGTGATACAGTTTTAACAACTGATGTTTTAGTCACTAAACAACCCATGGTTGAGTTAGAGGTCATTCCCCCGGGGAGGGTGTCCCTCAGGCAGAAGCTAATGGCCCAAAAACATGGAGGGAGAAGAAGAGCACCCGGCGTATAATAAAACGTAAGCCCAAAAAATGACGGTTTCTGACTTTATTTGAGTGGCCCGTCGATTCCCCCTTGCAGCAGAAAGGTAGTGAGTCCAAGCCCGCCAGGTTCCCAGTTGGTCAGAATCCTGGGTACCCAGAGGTAAATCCTCTACCTCCACCTATTATTATGAAAGATGAACTTGTAGGGAGAGGTTTAGAACCAGAAGAAGGGCACTAAGTGTTGGGGGTAATGGGACATAATGGAGGGGATTGTGCTCTAAATAGGAGAATCATAAAATAATGACAAATCAGGATTCTGAGCTTTATAAAATAAAGATAAACCCAGACACGCAGAATAAAGTAGTAAAAACAAACAATGCTCTGTCAGATGTAGGGCAGGTAGGGGATAGCTTCCACTCAAACCCCACTGGTAGGGATACTCTCCCTGTACAGTTAGATCCCAATCATGGGAGGTTTTATGAGGGAGGGCCAACCTTTACTTCCCCAATAGGAAAAATGCCAGGCCAGTGTCTGAATCAAGGCTGAGTTATAGGGTACGTGTTGTACAAGGGCCAGGGCAAGTAGTGAAAACCTTGGTCTTTGCGTCATTATTTGACAGAGAACTGGGCCCCCTTAATAGAAGTTTCCTTTTGCAGCTATTATGTGAAATTGAAGATCTGAGATTGGTAATAAGTAAAGATATCGAGCAGGAATTTTTAGAACCAAGAAGTGAACTCCCACTTGCCAGAGTAACTTTCGGCTCTAGAATAATTGCAATGTTAGTAATGGCTAATGTAGATCTTTTTGGAAAAAATGGGATTGATGTTTTTCCATTTAAGGAGCCAGTTTTTGCCCCATGTGAGTCCCATTGGAAGGATTTCCAGGACATTGGTGGAGCGTTATCCAACACTAAGGGGGCTGTAAATCTGAAAGATATCAAAATCTCGGTTGATAGTACTTCAGGGAAAAGAGTTATTAACATGGTGGGACCTGTGGTTCAAAGTACCACGGACCATAGAGGAGGGGAGGAGGTGGACCAGTGGAGTTGGGTAGCTGGCTCGTTGAATGCTTCTAAAGAAGGGAAAAAAATCCCTATGCTGAGGAGGTAGCCCTCCGAAAAACGTTTTGTCCTGGAACATGGCTGGGTTAGGAAACCCCAGCTCTAAGCTAGATGCCCTAATGCAACATGATCCAATGATAATCTGTCTACAGGAAACATGGTGCTGCGCAGATTTAAATTTGGAGAATTTCTTTGTATTTTTCTGTGCAGCAAAACACTCAGTAAAGGGTCATGCAAGCAGTGGTTTAGCTATTTTACTTAGTTGCAGGATAAATTGGAGCCCCGGTTTTCTCCCATCCGTCTAATCTTTGCATGGCCATGAAAGTTAAGCTGGGTAATGGGAGGCTTGGTCTGCACCCACCCATGTTTTTGGTAAATGTATATATTCCTCCTGGGAGGGTGTCTGATTCTCTGGTTGAATCCATTTTCTGATTTATCCATAAAATTAGTATCTCAGAAGAATGCACAATGATATTGGTGGTGGGAGATTTTAATGCAAAAATCTCTGTTTCTCCCTGGTTTACCGTAACCAGGAACTGGAGGATGTATGGACCATCCCTGAGCCAAAGTTGCCCGACAATCTTAGGTCAGATAAGCGAGGATTTAACTTTTTGCATTGTTTGAGAATGAATGATCTTGTTATTTTAAATGGGAGATTCCCAGAGGATTCCCCAGCCTCCCTTACTTTCCACACCTCTCGGGGTCAGTCACTTATTGACTATATGGTAGTATATTACCCGCTTTTTGGTGCCTGCTCCCAATTTAAGGTTTTGGGGACAAACTTGAGTGACCACATTATTTTATCAATGGAAGTCAGCTTGGAGCTCAAGTCTTTGGAGCCCTGGAATTCTAGAGACAATAGTATTGCATATAATTAAATAAATGGGTGCACCTTTTGGTCCAATAAAAGCACTATATGCCTAGGGAGGCTGGTTGAAAATGTGAGCAGTGGTCCTATACAGGAAAATCATATTTCCTGGTTTGAAAAAGACCTTCTCTTATTTAGATCCTGTGGAAGGAAAAAAAGGGCCAGAGGCACTAAGCAACCTGCAGTTAGTTCGGGGACGGTAAAAAAGTTAAATCAGGAGATAAATGCCCTAGTAAGGGAACAATTTAAGCAATCTTCTTTGATTAGGCAAAGGGAAATTAGTAGATTAAAGCAGATAAGAAAGAGAATGCAGGCGTAAGAACGTAGAAAGGTGGAGGACTCAAACTGGATTAAACCAAGAGAGGTTGCTGAGTCTGGTGACTTGCACAAATACTGGGCTAAAATAGCAAAATATTGTGACAGTAGAGTTAAGGCAAAAGCCATTTTAATACCTGATGCAGAATGGACCCAATACATCTCACAGTTATATGCTCCAAATATAATGACCAGGTCCATGTTAGAGGTATTTAAGGAGATTCACGTGGGGAGTGACTATGGCCCCCCTTCCTGTAAAGAAATAGAGAGTTTCATTAAAGGGGCAAGGTATTCAGGTGTGATGGACCCTGATGATCTTCCAATCGCTGCAATCAAACAAGATAGCCCTGCATGGGCTCAATTCCTTTGCCCGGTATTCTCCTATTGTTATACAATCAGGATTATTCCATCTTCTTGGGCAGGAAGTATTGTGGTTCAATTATATAAAAAGAGTCCCAGAACGTCCCCTGCCAGCTTTAGGCAAATCACACTGTTAGATGCGACCGGAAAATTGTTCGCTAAAAGCATCCTTCTCCATCTTCAGGATTGCGCTTTTGGAAATAATTTTGTCCCGGCAGAGCAAGCAGGGTTTCATAAGCATTGCGGCACATTAGATAATATTACCGCCTTGCAAACCCTGATTGAAAAATACCCAATGGGTAAGGGAATGGCCCTGTATACTGCCTTTATAGATTTCTCCACGGGTTTCGACCGGGTAGACCGGGGGACGCTTTGGAGGAAATTGGATGCAATGGGGATGCCTATGCAGTTGCTGAGACTGATTATAGCATTGCACTCCTCAACTTGGACTCAGGTTTTGATGGGGGGTAATCAGGGCCTGTCGAATAAAGTAGAGACTCATAATGGGTTGAAGCAAGGGTGCCTGCTAGCCCCTCTCCTCTTCTCTCTTTATATCAATGACTTGCCGGGGTGGGGCTGTGTAAAGGGGACCCCCCAAAATTAGGAACAATGAAACAGAGCTGTCTGCTTTATGCGGATGACACCATCCTGAAGGATCTAACCCTGATAGGACTTCAAAGGTGCCTTAATGAGTTTTCACGCTATGCTGATGATCATTTAAAAAAAATATATATATAGCAAAAAGTAAAATTATGATTTTTAGATATCAGGGGTGTAGAGTCAGGAAAAATATGCACTGGTTCCTGGGGAAAAGCAAAATTGATGTTGTGAAATTGTACCCGTACCTGGGAAGAATTTTTACAAGCAGATGTTCGAGCAGTGATTATATTGACCAATGCTGAAGTAAGGCAATATCTCAGGCATGTGCAGTTGGTAGATTCTACAAATGTTGTGGACAAAGACACTTTGCACACGTTTTATCTGTATACAAAATTAAAATCCTGCCAGTATTGAGTTACGCCTGTGAAATAGAGGACGAACAGCAGTGGGTTTATTTTGAGAAGGTTGAGGGGCGTATTTGGCGCCAGATCTGTAATTTGAATAGAGCAGTCCCCATAGCTGCAATCAGGCTTGATTTCGGGCTCCTCTCGACCTATGTGTTCGCAATGGCTGCATGTTTGAGATGGAGTAATGCCTTACTGAACAATGCTGAAAACCCTTTCCGGGCAGCTCTAAGGCAGGAAATATTTGCAAGCCTGAAGGGGAAAAGCGTTGTTTTTAGGAATCATGTGAAAGCTGCACTTTTATTTGGCATTGGGCTTAGTAGCATAGGCTCTTTACCAAAACAAGCTTTGAAAATGCTAATTAAAAAGACCATTTATGAAGTCAGTCGTAAAAGAGATACTGCCTTGTGCTTGGATCATTCCGGCAATGATACAATTGCTGGGAGTAGTATTTATAAACAACCTCAACCATATGCTGTATGGAATCTCCCTCACGGAGTGCGCAGAACTATCCTGTTGTTAAGGATGAATCTGCTGCCCCTACACATTATAACAGGAGCATGGGAGGGATAAGCCAGGCAGGACAGACTTTGTCATCTATGTGGAAGCTGGGTACAGGATTTAAATCATGTCTTATTTGTCTGTCCCCTATTACAACCATTACGACGTCATTTGCTGAGGCCATTGTATTTAAAATATAACATCGCCACAGCCTGAAATTTTTTTGACCCCCCCCGAACAAGTGTGTTTTAAAATGTATATTTTTTAAACAATTTTTAAATATATTTTAGATAAGAACTAATGTGAAGAAGTAGGATGTGGTATGCTGAAGAGGGTCCTTGGAGGACAATATTCACTGCATCTTATAATTAGAATTGCAGGGTCCTCGTATTATATATTTGAAGATGTCATAGAATCTAATGGTACAATCTGAATTACACCTCCCTAGTTAGTTGGCTCCCTAAAGGATCAAAGGATTAATGGAATTGGTATAGCACTTACGCACTTGCACTTTTGATATCATGTATGCTGCTACATAAACTGCATCGCATAATGTATGCATTTTGCATCTTTTAGGCTACTGCTTGTATATTTCCCCTAGGGTCCGTCTGAGCTCGATTTACTATTTATTTTAAAATAAATTGTTGCAGGATGTTTTCGCATTTGCACTCTCAATTATCTTGTGCGCACTTATGAATTTAATATGTACAATGAAATCTGTAACCGTTAGGTCTCTGTATATACCTAGTATTTATATTATATATAGAATTTTAAGATGCTGTATAATGAAGTTAAAGTTTTTAGAGTATTTAAGGGTACATCTTGACCCAAACTGTCTTATCAGTATTCGATTACAATGGTGAAATTGGTCTAATATCTGCGTACTTGCACATTTAGTTGTAGAAAGCTGCTTGTATCTTGTATTGCTCAACAAAATTGATGAATTTATGGTTTTATATGCATTTTAATTTGTTACTGTTATTATAGCGCTGGATGATTTGTTAAATCAGAGCATTTTTATTTGTATATTTTTTATGTAGAACTCTTAGGAGCTCCAAATCATAATAAAAATTGAATTGAATTGAATTGAAATACCTTGCTAACTAAAAGTTTAAGTTTTAATCTACAGTTGTTCTTTAACTACCAATTACACAATGTAGCAAACATCAAATGTACAACATACAAATTCAAAGCAACAGATTGTGAACCAATGCCTCACACACCTAGGGCTGGATGTATCAAAGGGTTTTACCCATTTTGTGTTTATGGGAAAATGTGTTCATACATATGGCCCCTAGTATGCAAATTAGACAGACTGTCACATTCTCATACACTCATAAAGCATCTTACTCAACTGTACATAAAAAGCCACTCACAAAACCATTCATAAATTACCTCATATAGCTCCAATATTTTCTCAAAAATAGTTGATGCTCTCTTATAACATTCTCAAATACAGATATGCCATTGCAATCTTTTTTTCTCCAAATTAAAGGTAACTCACATACCTTAAAATTAAGTTCTTAGACCAAATATTTTATTTGGTCTTATCAGATAGATACAATACTGTCAGGAAATGTAAAAACTAAGCATAAGAATGGCACGCCACTTTCACACAAAGCAACTATTAATGGCAGCATTTTTAACTTTTCACCCCCGGATAGTGTCTTTAATTTTTTTATTTTGTCACTCCATTCCAGAATGTGTTAACCCTTTCTTACAATTTTATAAAGAAGCCCAATATATGTGGGTGTTTTGCACACTTCTGAAATTGGGCTATACTTGGGCTATATTTGGGCAATATTTGTGCTACATTTGGGTTCTTTTCTGTCTGGTGGCCATCTTGGGAGACTTATTTGTTATGAAGCTCCCTAATCTCCTCATTTACTGCAGTAACCTCAGTAGAAAATGCTTTCAGTTTTCCACTTTGATTCCATCAAGATGGCGGTCAGATGTGCCACACTTTTGAGATAAATACAGAATGTTAGCACTCTAGTTGCTCATCAGAACACTGTGGTAAAATGCTGATCACTAAGGAGTTAACTGGCAGTCGGCTGCTGGTGTTGAAAGTGCATGGTTCAGTCTACATGTCAGAAATATTTAATGAAATAGAAGAAGATATTTGAGAACTCACTTAAAACGTGTCCTCATTTTGCTTTCTACAGCACTAACCATAATTTGTAAGACAAAATGAAACCCCTCATTTTGTTCCTTTCTAAATTAAATATTTTAAGTTTTACCAGTTTGATTCAATCAAGATGGCTTCAGGTGTGCCATACTTTTGTCATAAGTGAGACTGTTAGCACTCTTCTTGTACTTTAGAACACTCTGGGAGGCTTCAGTAGAGCACAAGGGAATCAACTGACGGGCTGCTTCTGTTTAAGTACAACAGGAAGATATTTAATATCTCACTTAAAATGTGTCCTAATTTTTCTTTCTACAACACTAACCATAATTTGTATGACAAAATGAACCCACTCATTGTGTTTATTTCTAAATTAAATGTTTTAAGTTTTACCAGCTTTGAATCAATTAAGATGGCTTCAGGTGTGCCATACTTTTGTCATAAGTAAGACTGTTAGAGCTATAGTTGTTCTTTAGAACACTCTGGGAGGCTGCAGTAGAACACACAGGAATCAACTGACAGGCTGCTCCTGTTGGAAGTACATATTTTACTGAGAACGTCAGATTTCATTCTCATATGGCTGAGAAAGTGTGAATTTACAGAAAATAAGCTCTCATTTTGGCTTCTGGTGCACCTTCTATAACCTCTATGGGAAAATCATGAGAAAACTGTTTTCTCTCAAACATGATTGATGTACTCTCAGCAGAAGGCTTTTTCACAGGGTAAAATCACCTTAGAATACATCACAATTCCTAAATTAGTATGGTACCATCAACAAATGATTTCTCCTTTTGTGACCCTCAAAACCTGCCATTCACCACAATGCATTTAAATGGGGTGCTATCATGTATTTTGGTCCCGAGATGGCTGTCAGCACTTTCTGGTGGAAGGGCTGACAGTCAATCAGATCTCATCATGAGATCTGTGCTTAGGCTCTGCCCAGATATCCTTATTTGCTTTCCCTTAAATTTCTCAACAACTACTGAACGGATTTACACCAAATAACTGAAAGTGTGATCTGCAAACTAAAATCTACCTTCATGCCAAATTTGGTGTAATCAGTCAAGCAGTTCGGGCTGTAGTCGTGTTCAAAGATCCCATGGGAATTGACATGGGAAATCATATTTTTTTGATCCCCCTTTTTCTCGGACCCCACTTGACGGATCACCCGGAAACTTTCCATGCACAACCAGACTCACTATGACACTTTTTTCAGAAGCTTTCGCGAAGTTATATGCAAGTCAAAAAACACTTTTTCTATGGAAACATTGTCCTAACTATAACTACCTGCTGGTGACTGCCAGTAGGTTAAAAAAATAATTTATATATATATACATAAGGCCCATAATGCTCTGCTAGTCGCGGCAGAGCGTCCCATCCAGGCTATGCATTGGAGAATTTAAATGATGAGGGCAGTGTCCTATGCGCCTTCAATTGCCAAAGAGAAGTGGGGACACTTCGAAACGCGTCAGGCATCCATGGCAAATTGATCTGCTTAGAGTTATCGTTATGCCGGCGGATTGTATACCATAAAGGCTCTTCATGAGCATGTTGCCGTTCGAGTGCTCCTTATATGTTGGGTACTTTGGAGCTTGGATAAACACGCGGCACACCCTGCCACGAAGGAGCACCACCCCAGGATGTGAGGGCCACGCGGTCTGTTATCGAGCAGGCCGACTTCGTGGGGCAGCAACGGATTTAGCATTTCCACCGGCACACCGAGGCCATCTGGGGGCTATGAATGTTACAGCAGCAACATTGCGCGCTCCATCGGGAGACAAAGGACACTACAAGGCCCTTAATGCTCTGCTAGTCGTGGCAGAGCGTCCCATCCAGGGCATGCATTGGAGCATTTAAATGATGAGGGCGGTGTCCTATGCGCCTTCAATTGCCAAAGCCTCTGAAGAGAAGTGGGGACACTTCGAAACCCGTCAGGCATCCATGGCAAATTGAACTGCTTAAAGTTATCATTGTGCCGGCGGATTGTATACCATATAGGCTCTTCATGAGCATGTTGCCGTTCGAGTGCTTTGGAGCTTGGATAAACACGCGGCACACTCTGCCGCGAAGGAGCACCATCCCAGGATGTGGGGGCCATGCGGTCTGTTATCGAGCAGGCCGACTTTGTGGGGCAGCAACGGATTTAGCATTTCCACCGGCACACCGAGGCCCATCTGGGGGCTATGAATGTTACAGCAGCCACATTGCGCGCTCCATCGGGAGACAAAGGACACTACAAGGCCCATAATGCTGTGCTAGTCGCTGCAGAGCGTCCCATCCAGGGCATGCATTGGAGCATTTAAATGATGAGGGCGGTGTCCTATGCGCCTTGCCAAAGCCTCTGAAGAGAAGTGGGGACACTTCGAAACGCATCAGGCATCCATGGCAAATTGAACTGCTTAAAGTTATCGTTGTGCTGGCAGATTGTATACCATAAATGCTCTTCATGAGCATGTTGCTATCTCGAGTGCTCCTTATACGTTGGGTACTTTGGAGCATGGATATATATATATATATATATACACATATGTATATATATATGTAAAACAAAATATGTAAAATATGTCATAATATTAAAAGGTAATAAACCAATACTAATGTGTATGTGACATATATATTTAAAAGTATTATAAAATATACAGTGTAAATGAAAAGAACTTATTAATATGCATGCAAAATTACAAACTGTTACAAAAATGTTTATACACAATATACTTTTGAAAAACTAAACACATGAAAAAACAGATATCTAACATGCATAAAACAACAAAGTAATATCTATATGGCATAAAATGTATTATTGAAAATGAAAGTGCAACATGTTTGTAATTATTAAATATCAATAGATATTAAATTAAAGAAATTGTATAACATGTTATTACTACATTTCTTCTGGTAAAACAAATGTATATGAAGGTGTTTGTCACTAAAGGGGTGTAGCTCACTAATCCCACTTCAATCAAAACCATTTTGGGAGGTGTTGGACACTAAAGGGTTAAGATTTACCACTCCCTCTCTAATCTAAATGGTTTTGGGGTATGTGTGGTACACTAAGGGCATTAGGTTTACTATTCACAATCCAATCTAAACCGTTTTGGGAGGGTGTTGTACATTAACAGTGTCACATTTGCCATTTCCACTCAAATAAAAAAACAAGGAGTTGGACAGTGAAAGGATCTGATTTATTATTCCCACTACAATCTAAGCCACCTTGAGGAAGATGTAGTTCACTAAAGGGGTAAGATGTGCTATTCCAAAAATAAATTTATATTTTAGCAGTTGAGTCCTCAAGAGTCTCAGAGACTCTCACAGGAGTGGCAATTTAAAAATAGGGTGTTCTGATCGGCCAAGGGAGCTTTATTTCTTTTGGGCCATCTCGCTGGAGTCTGACTGGCTACCAGCAAAATGAGAAAAATATTGCTGGCAGCCATTACAGGACTCTGGAACTGAGTCCCCTATCCTGAAGTTCTTAAAAAAAAGATATATGAGGACAGGGTAGGGTTACCTTGA
The DNA here is from genome assembly GCA_963921515.1 of Calotriton arnoldi. Taxonomy (NCBI): domain Eukaryota; kingdom Metazoa; phylum Chordata; class Amphibia; order Caudata; family Salamandridae; genus Calotriton; species Calotriton arnoldi. The sequence goes on along the minus strand of CAWUFW010003515.1, from coordinate 1,348,500 downwards.
CCCCCAAGGCCCCATGGGGAAGACCCAGAGGAACCTCCCTGGAGCCAAAAAAGGAAAGAAAATGGCAAAAAATGGCACGATACCACAAGACTCTTGCAGGATAAAAAAAAATCAATGGCGGCCAGCCGCATTTAAATAGTTTATGCCCCAGAGAGCCAACCCCAGCGGCTGATTTTATATAGGGCAGGGGTGCTGAGTGGCCCCCATCCTCGAGGCTCTAAAAGCCCTGGGGAGCCCACCCTCGGGCTTAAAATTGCTTATATTGAAAGGGGGGATGTGCAGCCCCCTCCCCAAGCCACCAGGGGCCCTGGGGAGCCCACCCCTTTGACCAAAATGAGCTTTTATGGGGAGGGGGACGCGTGACCACCTTGCCCGAGCCTGCGGAGCCCACCCTCGGGCTCGATTACTTGACAGGGGGAGGGTCAGGTGGCCCCCTCCTTCCTGAGCCAGTAATGGCCCCCAGGAACACCATCCTCTGGGGCCAGCTCAGATGCTATCTCCCAGGGAGCCCACCCCCAGGACAAAGCTGTTTCCCTGTCCTCAATCGTGCAGGCAGAGTGTTTGCTCTCGCTTGGCGGGAGCTTTCTCAAAAATCCTGCCAAGCGGGAGCAAATACCAAGTCCACTCCCAGAGGGCGGGAGCTTATAAAATGCTCCCACCCACTGGGAGTGGATTTATCATGTGTTTCCATGCCTGCACTGAAGCAGGCAGGGAAACAGATGAAAAGATTTCTCCTGTCCATAGGGAGCAGCGCAATTAGCTGCTCCCTTTGGGCAGCTGCAATGCTGACACCCACTGTATGCTGGGAGCTGGCTGGGGCCATGGGGGCCTTGAGGCTCCCCCCGCAGCCCCCAATGACAGTATGGTGGGTGCCCTGGGGTCAGGTGGCATTCTTATAGGGAGGGGAGCACACAGCCCCCCTCCCCAGGCCTCATCCCCGGGGTGCTCCACAATAAAAGATGGGTTTCCTGGTACCCACCCAGGGGACCCACCATAAACATTTTAGGGGTTGCAGTGCAGATCCAGGGCCCCTATGACCCCAGCCAGATCCCTGATAAACTATTTTCAGCCGCAGGTGTGGGATCCCCAGGGCCTCTGCTGGCTCGGGAAGGCGAGCCACACAGCCGCCCTCCCTTTTATGAACACAGCCCCGGGGGTGGGCTCCCTGGGGCTTACAGTTCAACACTGGGAAGACCGTTAAGTAGTCATGCGCTTTACAAGTGCCTAGAATAGCATAGCATATAGTTATGCAATGGGGCCTGGCTGCGATTTTTTTACAATCCCGGAGAAAGTCTCAGGTGATTAAAACATTTTATGTGGTTTTATTTCTTTTTGGCCTTGGTGGGGGGGGGGTCCCTCTGCTAAACATGCAGCTGCCTCTCTGTGAAAGCAATTCTGCTCCGCTTCCAGCAAACAAGAGCATATTTAATGCTCACGCTTGCTGGAAGTGGACCATTTGCTATGGCATGGCAGGAGCAGTAAAGTTCCTGCCAAGCCATAGTAAACACCTAAGTCCCAGGGGAGGGCACCCCAGGACATAGCAGGAGCCGGCCCTGTGTGGTGGCGTACCTGAGGGCCATCTAGTGCTCCAGGAGAAGGGGGACGTGCGTCCACCCCTTTCTAATTTGTAGGGCCTGCCTCGTGGTGGTGGCAGTCCCTGGGGCGGAGAACAGCCCGGTAGGTGGGCAGCAAAACCACCCTCCCAATTACTTTAACACAAGATGGCCCGGGAAAGGTGGTGGTCCCCAGGGCCTGAGTGGGTCCCTGAGACTCCCAATACAATTTCATTTTCGACCCAGGGAGGTGGTGGCCCCTGTGAGGCTTCCCAAATAAAAATATAGTAGCCCCGGGGAGATGGTGGTACCTGGGGCTCGGGGGTCCAAGAGGCCCCACAATTATTTTTGTGGCATGTATCCCTGGGAAGGTGGTGGTCCTCAGGGTCTGAGGGGGTCCGAGAGGACCCCAGTTTATAAAATCAATAAGCCCAGGAGAGGAGGTGGTCCCCGGGACAATATTAAGCCCCTGGAGGAGAGGCCAGTCCGCCCCCCCTCCATTACTAACAAAATGCCCCAGGACCTGTCCCACACGGGGGTGATTCTCGTCGGGATCCACGGATTCCGCTTATATTTTTTAACAAAAATGAATTTTTGACCCTGCGGGTTCCCTGTCAGACCCCCCCAAGAGGCCTAGAGGGGTCAGGGTATTTCTACCCTGCCCCCTTTTCTTTTTTTTAAATGCTTTTTCTGGGACTTTGCTCAAGCTGAGTCCCAAGCTGGTTGCCAAAACTTCTTGGTTTGAAGTGCTGGCACCCAATCAGATCTCAGCACGAGATCGGGAGGGGTCGCGGATCCTCCGTGTCCCTATATATTGAAATTTGAGTTTTCTTGAATATTTCAAAAAATACTGAACAGATTTATACCAAATCACAAAAAGGTCACTTTACGGACCAACAGCTACCTTTCTGCCTCATTTGTTGTAATTCTATAAAGCAGTTCTGGCTGTAGCCGTGTCTAACGTCCCTATGTAAATTAATATGGGGAAAAACACGTTTTTGGACCCCCACTTTTTCTCGGCCTCTGCTTGACAGATCACCCAATACTTTCAAGACAGCAGCTAAAGTGAGCGTCGAACTTGTTTTAAACAAATTCGAGAGGATTCATCAAACAATGCCAAAGTTATTGGCAAATGAAAAAACACTCTTCCTATGGAAACCATATATATATATATATATATATATATATATATATATATATATATATATATATATATATATATCTACTGGCGGTCGCCAGTAGATAGTTATAGTTAAAACCTATTATCCATAGGAAATCCGCGACATTCTATTTGAAATAACGTTGGCGCCGGTTGACGAATCTTCGCGAAAGTTTCCAACTTGTTGGGGCGCTCCGGTCCGCTCCTATCCTGAAAGTCTCGGGGTGATACTTCAAGCGGGGGCCAAGAAAAAGGGGGGTCCCAAAACGCGTTTTCCCCATTCATTTTTCCATAGGAACCTTTAGTCGCAGCTACAGCCCGAACTGCTGAACGGAATTACACCAAATTTGGCAAAGAGGTAGCCCTTGGTTCAGTGTCGTGCCTTTTGCTTAAATGGTGTAAATCCGTTCAGTAGTTCCTGAGAAAATCAAAAGTAAAGTCACATATATATCTGGGCGGAGCCTAACCACACATGTCATCGTGAGATCTGATTGGCTGTCAGCACTTCATCCTGGAATTGCTGGCAGCCATCTTGGGACCAATATAAATGATAGTACCTCATTGAAATGCATTGTAGTGAATAGAAGATTTTGAGGGTCACCAAAAGGAGAACTATAAAGGGTGATAACAGGCTTTAGTTACATTAGAATTTATTTGTTAATGGTACCATACTAATTTTAGGAATTGTGGTGTATTCTAAGGTGATTTTACCATGTGAAAAACCTTCTGCTGGGATATCATGAATCATGTTTGAGAGAACACTATTTTCTCATGCTTGTCCCATGGAGGTTTGGAAGGTGCTCCAGAAGCTAAAATGAGAGCATATTTTCTGTAAATTCACATTATCTTTCTCACTCATGTGAGAATGAAGTCTGACATTCTCAGTAAAACATGTACATCCAACAAGGGCAGAGACTGTCAGTTGATTCCTTTGTGTTCTACTGCAGCTTCCCAGAGTGTTCTAAAGAACAACTAGAGTGCTAACAGCCTTACTTATGACAAAAGTATGGCACACCTGAAGCCATCTTGATTGGAATAAACTGGTAACACTTAAACAATTTAATTTAAAAAGGAACAAAATGATGGGGTTCATTTTGTCATAGAAATTATGGTTAGTGCTGTAGAAAGAAAAATTAGGACATGTTTCAAGTGTGATCTCAAATATCTTCCTGTTATATTTCAACAGGAGCAGCCTGCCAGTTGATGCCTTTGTGTTCTACTGCAGCTTCCCAGAGTGTTCTAAAAAACAACTAGAGTGCTAACAGCCTTACTTATGACAAAAGTATGGCACACCTGAAGCCATCTTGATTGGAATAAACTGGTAACACTTAAAACATTTAATTTAAAAAGGAACAAAATGATGGGGTTCATTTTGTCATAGAAATTATGGTTAGTGCTGTAGAAAGAAAAATTAGGACATATTTCAAGTGTGATCTCAAATATCTTCCTGTTATATTTCAACAGGAGCAGCCTGCCAGTTGATGCCTTTGTGTTCTACTGCAGCTTCCCAGAGTGTTCTAAAGAACAACTAGAGCGCTAACAGCCTTACTTATGACAAAAGTATGGCACACCTGAAGCCATCTTGATTGGAATAAACCGGTAACACTTAAAACATTTAATTTAAAAAGGAACAAAATGAGGGGTTCTTTTTGAAATAGAAATTATGGTTAGTGCTGCAGAAAGAAAAATTAGGGCATGTTTTAAGTGAGATCTCAAATCCTCTTCTATTTCATTAGAAAATTCTGACATGCAGACTGAAACAATCACTTTCAATACCAGCAGCAGACTACCAGTTAACTCCTGGTGAGCAGTAGCTTTACTCCAGTGATCTAATGAGCAACTAGAGTGCTAACATTCTGAATTTATGGCAGATGTGAGACACATCTGAATGCCTTCTTGATGGAATCAAAGTAAAAAACTGAAAGCATTTCCTACTGAGGAGACTGCAGTAAATGAAGAAATTAGGAAACTTCATAACAAAGAAGTCTTCCAAGATGGCCACCAGTGAAAAAAGAGCCCAAATGTAGCACAAATATTACCCAGATGTAGCCCACATATAGCCCAATGACAAAAGTGTGTAAAACACTTTTTATTTTTAGTTTTTTTGCAGTTTTATGTAGTGCAGACTGGTCAGGTATTGGAGCATTGCATCTTAAAACATGACCCCCTACACTACAAAAACACCACTGCACTACCTTAAACCCTAAAACACTACCCCCAGCACGACCCCCTACACTACACAAGCACCACTGCACTATCCTAAACCCTAAAACACTACCCCCAGCACGACCCCCTACACTACCCAAACACCACTGCACTAACCTAAAACCTAAAACACTACCACCAGCACGACCCCCTACACTACCCAAACACCACTGCACTACCCTAAAACATGACCCCCTACACTACACAAACACCACTGCACTACCCTAAACCCTAAAACACTACCCCCAGCACAACCCCCTAAACTACACAAGCACCACTGCACTACCCTAAACCCTAAAACACTACCCCCAGCACGACCCCCTACACTACACAAACACCACTGCACTACCCTAAACCCTAAAACACTACCCCCAGCACGACCCCCTACACTACCCAAACACCACTGCACTACCCTAAAACATGACCCCCTACACTACACAAACACCACTGCACTACCCTAAACCCTAAAACACTACCCCCAGCACGACCCCCTACACTACACAAGCACCACTGCACTACCCTAAACCCTAAAACACTACCCCCAGCACGACCCCCTACACTGCCCGAACACCACTGCACTGCCCTAAACCCTGAAACACCAGCCCCTGCATGACCCCCTACACTGCCCGAACACCACTGCACTGCCCTAAACCCTGAAACACCACCCCTAGCACGACCCCCTACACTGCCCGAACACCACTGCACTGCCCTAAACCCTGAAACACCACCCCTTCACGACCCCCTACACTGCCCGAACACCACTGCACTGCCCTAAACCCTGAAACACCACCCCCAGCATGACCCCCTACACTGCCCGAACACCACTGCACTGCCCTAAACCCTGAAACACTACCCCCAGCAAGACCCCCTACACTGCCCGAACACCACTGCACTGCCCTAAACCCTGAAACATCACCCCCAGCAAGACCCCCTACACTGCCCGAACACCACTGACCTAAACCCTGAAACACCACCCCCAGCACGACCCCCTACCCTGCCCGAACACCACTGCACTGCCCTAAACCCTGAAACACTACCTCCAGCATGACCCCCTACACTGCCCGAACACCACTGCTCTGCCGAAAACCCTGAAACACCAGCCCCAGCACGACCCCCTACACTGCCCGAACACCACTGCACTGCCCTAAACCTTGAAACACCAGCCCCTGCACGACCCCCTACACTGCCCGAACACCACTGCACTACCCTAAACCCTGAAACATCACCCCCAGCACGACCCCCTACACTGCCCGAGCACCACTGCACTGCCCTAAACCCTGAAACACCAGCCCCAGCACGACCCCCTACACTGCCTGAGCACCACTGCACTGCCCTAAACCCTGAAACACCAGCCCCAGCACGACCGCCTACACTGCCCGAACACCACTGCACTGCCCTAAACCCTGAAACACCAGCCCCAGCACGACCCCCTACACTGCACGAACACCACTGCACTGCCCTAAACCGTGAAACACCAGCCTCAGCACGACCCCCTACACTGCCTGAACACCACTGCACTGCCCTGAACCCTGAAACACCAGCCCCAGCACAACACCCTACACTGCCCGAACACCACTGCACTGCCCTAAACCCTGAAACACCACCCCGTGCATGACCCCTACACTGCCCGAACACCACTGCACTGCCCTAAACCCTGAAACACCACCCCCAGCGCGACCCCCTACACTGCCCGAACACCACTGCACTGCCCTAAACCCTGAAACACCACCCCCTGCACAACCCCCTACACTGCTTGAACACTACTGCACTGCCCTAAACCCAGAAACACCATCCCCAGCACGACCCCCTATACTGCACGAACACCACTGCACTGCCCTAAACCCTGAAACACTACCCCCAGCAAGACCCCCTACACTGCCCGAACACCACTGCCCTAAACCCTGAAACACCACCCCCAGCACGACCCCCTACACTGCCCGAACACCACTGCACTGCCCTAAACCCTGAAACACCACCCCCTGCACGACCCCCTACACTGCCCGAACACCACTGTACTGCCCTAAACCCTGAAACCCCACCCCCAGCATAACCCCCTACACTGCCAGAACACCACTGCACTGCCCTAAACCCTGAAACACCACCCCCTGCACGACCCCCTACACTGCCCGAACACTACTGCACTGCCCTAAACCCTGAAACACCACCCCCAGCACGACCCCTACACTGCACGAACACCACTGCACCGCCCTAAACCCTGAAACACTACCCCCAGCAAGACCCCCTACACTGCCCGAACACCACTGCACTGCCCTAAACCCTGAAACATCACCCCCAGCAAGACCCCCTACACTGCCCGAACACCACTGCCCTAAACCCTGAAACACCACCCCCAGCAAGACCCCCTACACTGCCCGAACACCACTGCACTGCCCTAAACCCTGAAACACCACCCCCAGCAAGACCCCCTACACTGCCCGAACACCACTGCACTGCCCTAAACCCTGAAACACCACCCCCAGCACGACCCCCTACACTGCCCGAACACCACAGCTCTGCCCTAAACCCTGAAACACCAGCCCCAGCACGACCCCCTACACTGCCCGAACACCACTGCACTGCCCTAAACCCTGAAACACCAGCCCCAGCACAACCCCGTACACTGCCCGCACACCACTGCACTGCCCTAAACCCTGAAACACCAGCCCCAGCACAACCCCGTACACTGCCCGAACACCACTGCACTGCCCTAAACCCTGAAACACCAGCCCCAGCACGACCGCCTGCACTGCCCGAAAACTACTGCACTGCCCTAAACCCTGAAACACCACCCCCAGCAAGACTACCTACACTGGCCGAACACCACTGCACTGCCCTAAACCCTGAAACACCACCCCTGCATGACCCCCTACACTGCCCAAACACTACTGCACTGCCCTAAACCCTGAAACACCACCCCTCAGCACGACACCCTACACTGCCCGAACACCACTGCACTGCCCTAAACCCTGAAACACCACCCCAGCACGACCCCCTACACTGCCCGAACACCACTGCACTAAACCCTGAAACACCACCCCCTGCACGACCCCCTACACTGCCGGAACACCACTGCACTGCCCTAAACCCTGAAACACCACCCCCAGCACGACCCCCTACACTGCCCTAACACCACTGCACTGCCCTAAACCCTGAAACATCACCCCCAGCACAACCCCCTACACTGCCTGAGCACCATTGCTCTGCCCTAAACCCTGAAACACTAGCCCCAGCACAACCCACTACACTGCCCGAACACCACTGCACTGCCCTAAACCCTGAAACACCACCCCCAGCACGACCCCCTACACTGCCCGAACACCACTGCACTGCCCTAAACCCTGAAACACCAGCCCCAGCAAGACCCCCTACACTGCCCGAACACCACTGCATTGCCCTAGACTCTGAAACACCAGCCCCAGCAAGACCCCCTACACTGCCCGAACACCACTGCATTGCCCTAGACTCTGAAACACCAGCCCCAGCAAGACCCCTTACACTGCCCGAACACCACTGCACTGCCCTAAACCCTGAAACACCAGCCCCAGCATGACCCCCTACACTGCCCGAACACCACTGCACTGCCCTAAACCCTGAAACACCAGCCCCAGCACGAACCCCTACACTGCCCGAACTCCACTGCACTGCCCTAAACCCTGAAACACCAGCCCCAGCACGACCCCCTACACTGCCCGAACACCACTGCACTGCCCTAAACTCTGAAACACCAGCCCCAGCACCACCCCCTACAATGCCCGAACACCACTGTACTGCCCTAAACCCTGAAACACCACCCCCTGCACCGCCCCCTACACTGCCCGAACACCACTGCACTGCCCTAAACCCTGAAACACCAGCCCCTGCACCATCCCCTACACTGCCCGAACACCACTGCACTGCCCTAAACCCTGAAACACCACCCCTACACTGCCCAAACACCACTGCACTGCCCTAAACCCTGAAACACCACCCCTGCACCGCCCCCTACACTGCCCGAACACCACTGCACTGCCCTAAACCCTGAAACACCACCCCCAGCATGACCCCCTTTACTGCTCGAACACCACTGCACTGCCCCAATTCCTGAAACACCACCCCCAGCATGACCCCCTACACTGCCCGAACACCACTGCCCTAAACCCTGAAACACCACCCCTGCACGACCCCCTACACTGCCCGAACACCACTGCACTGCCCTAAACCCTGAAACACCACCCCCTGCACGACCCCCTACACTGCCCGAACACCACTGCACTGCCCTAAACCCTGAAACACCACCCCCAGCACGACCCCCTACACTGCCCGAACACCACTGCACTGCCCTAAACCCTAAAACACCACCCCCAGCACGACCCCCTACACTGCCCGAACACCACTGCACTGCCCTAAACCCTAGAACACTACCCCCAGCATGAGCCCCTGCACTACCTGAACACCACTGCACTACCCTAAACCCTAAAATACTCCCCCAGCACGACCCCCTACACTACCCGAACACGACTGCACTGCCCTAAACCCTAAAACACTCCTCCCAGCATGACCCCCTACACTACCCGAACACCACTGCACTGCCCTAAACCCTAAAACACTCCCCCAGCACGACCCCCTACACTACCTAAACACCACTGCACTGCCCTAAACCCTAAAACACTACCCCCCGCATGACCCCCTACACTACCCAAATACCAATGCACTACCCTAATCCCTAAAACACTACCCCCGCACAACCCCCTACACTACGCAAAGACCACTGCACTACCCTAAACTCTAAAACAATACCCCCGCACTACTCCCTACACTACCCAAAGACCACTGCACTACCCTAAACCCTAAAACACGACCTCCTACACTACACAAACACCACTGCACTACCCTAAACCCTAAAATACTACCCCCAGCACGAACCCCTACACTACCCAAACACCACTGCACTACCCTAAACCATAAAACACTACCCCCAGCAGTACCCCTACGCTACCCAAACACCACTGCACTACCCTAAACCCTAAAACACTACCCCAGCAGTACCCCTACACTACCCAAACACCATTGCACTACCCTAAACCCTAAAACACTACCCCCAGCAGTATCCCCTACACTACCCAAACACCACTGCACTACCCTAAACCCTAAAACCCTAAAACACTAACCCCAGCACGACCCCCTACACTACCCAAACACCACTGTACTACCCTAAACCCTAAAACACTCCCCCAGCATGACTCCCTACACTACCCAAACACCACTGCACTACCCTAAACCCTAAATCTACCCCCAGCATGACCCCCTACACTACACAAACACCACTGCACTACCCTAAACCCTAAAACACTACCCCCAGCACGACCCTCTTCACTACCTAAACACAACTGCACAATTTGTTACAGGCGTTGCAACGCAGGCCTGTGGTGCTTACTGGAAGTACCTGGTGGGCTAGTTGGGCCCCAGGGACTCTCAGGATTCAAGGTGACCTAATCCCCCAACTTAAAACGCGCCACGGGGCGCGTTTGCACAGTGGTGAAGGGAGGGGCGGGGCCTCAGGTGACATGTGCGCAAACACGCCCTGTGGTGCATTTTAAGTTGGGGAGTTAATTCCCTTTGAATCCTGGGGGCCAACTAGCCCACCAGGTACCTTCAGTAAGCACAACAGAGTTGCGTTGCAGAGAGGTGAAAAAGGTGCGTGGCCTCGGAACGCCTCTCTGCAACTCAGCTCTGTGGTCCTAACTGTAGGTACCTGGGGGGCTAGTTGGGCCCCAGGGACCCTCAGGATTCAAGGGAACTTAATCCCGCAACTTAAAACGCGCCACGGGGCGCGTTTGCACACATGTCACCTCAGGCCCCCCTCCCTTCACCACTGTGCAAACCCGCACTGGCTCTGGTTAGTCAGAGTCAGTTACCACCAGTACCCGTCTGAAAAAGTTGTGGGCACAGGATGATTTTGCAACAAGGCCTCTTTCTGCTCCTCTGTTGGTTCTTTCTGCACATCTTTTGCTTCTTTCTGTGCGTTTTTCTTCTTTCTTCACATGTCCTACCTCTGTTGGCATAGTTAGAAACTAGCATTTAAAAACCTTTGAAATTCACTTAAAAAATCATAGGTTTCAGGCACGTTATAGTTAGAAATTAGCATTTAAAAAACCTCTGAAATTCACTGAAAAAACCATAGGTTTCAGGCACGTTATAGTTAGAAATTAGCATTTAAAAAACCTTTGAAATTCACTGAAAAAACCATAGGTTTCAGACACGTTATAGTTAGAAATTAGCATTTAAAAACCTTTGAAATTCACTGAAAAACCATAGGTTTTAGGGACAGTTATAGTTAGTTGGACATTGCACTCGTACAAAACCCGTGAAATTCCCCTGTTATAGTTAGTTCAGCTAACTATAACTCGCGCCCCGCAATGCACTGCTGATGACGTCACATATTACATCACTCATGACATGGTCAGTGACATCACTGATGACATCACTGATGACATCTCAAATGACATCACTGATGACATCATCCATGTGATAATTTCATGCATCTTCTCACACCCTAATATAACTTTTGATACACCCACTCTAAATTACAGACTGCCATTCTCAAAACCATAGACACTCCAACACCAAAAACTACATACCCACTCACTGATTCTTAGGTCTACACACACATCCACTCACTCACCTGTACAGTCACTCATACTTACAGTCACTCAGTACAGGACTATCATATGCACTCATACACCTATATAAACACTCACACACCGCCACTCATCCATAGAGGTACTCACACACCTAGTCAGTCATGCAAAAATTAATCACACACCCATTTACTCACCTATACAGTTATACACACACCAGCTCACTTACTCATACAAATACTAGCACATTCTTACGCTCTTATACAATAACTGATACAAGCACACACGCATCCATACAGCCACTCTCACAATAACACACTCTCACTTATAGCCATTTAAATACTCTAACACACATATATACTGCCTTTTACATATGTAGTTACTCGCACATGTACCACTGAGATATACATTCACTCACTAACACACCCATACACACACTCACCCACCCAAGCAGTCCATCACAGATGCACTCTTGAAATCATGCACCCAGTGAATCACCCACTCACACATCTATGTATAGAGTCAAACACACCCCACCCACACAAACACTCAGGCAGCCATACAGATACTCAGAGAACCAATCAATAACCCATATAGACACTCATGTAGCTATTCGCAAATCCATGCATCCACTTACACACCAACAAACAGACGGATACAGACATTCACACAGTTTAGTCACTAACCCATGCATTCAGTAAGATACGTTTAATCACTCACTTGTAGAGTCAGTCACTCACGTACTAAATCATCCATTCAGACACTTATACACCCACTCATTCTTCAATACGCCTTTCCCTATATATATTAAACATATTTAAACTTTACAGAAACACACAGTCACTGGATGATGTCATCAGTGATGTCATCAGTGATGTCATCAGTGATGTCACTGACCATGTCATGAGTGATGTAATATGTGACGTCATCAGCAGTGCATTGCGGGGCGCGAGTTATAGTTAGCTGAGCTAACTATAACAGGGGAATTTCACGGGTTTTGTACGAGTGCAATGTCCAACTAACTATAACTGTCCCTAAAACCTATGGTTTTTTCAGTGAATATATATATATATATATATTTTACCTACTGGAGGTCGCCAGTAGGTATTTATAGTTAGGACCTTGTTTCTGCATGTTTGGGGAGCTGCATGTTTGGAGATCACTTTGTCCAAAGGCAATGCTGGCTCCTGCAGAAGGCAGGGAGCCGGCAGGGACCGCGGGGGCATTGGGGCTCCCCCCGCCGTCCCCAACACAGAGGCCATGCCCAGGTGGATGGAGTCCCCGGGGCCGAAAATGGCCCGGGAGGGGGGCCACTCGGCCCCCTCCCCTTTTTAATTTAAAAAAAAAAAATAAGGCTGGGCCCTGGGGGATGGGGTCCCTGGGGCCAATATTGGCTTCAGGAGGGGGGTGACGGGGCCCCCTCCAAAAAATGGTTTTTAAAAAGGCTGGGCAGGCCCCGGGGGATGGGGTCCCCGGGGCCAAAAGTGGCCCAGGGAGTGGGGGCACGCGGCCCCCTCCCTTTTCAATATATATATATATATATAAAAAAAAATTTAAGTGGCTCAGGCCCCGGGAGATGGGGTCACTGGGGCCCAAAAGATTCAAGACTTCCTAAAGTAAAAAAAAAAGAAACCAGCAACTCGCCAGAGGCCCCGCTTCCCTCCCTGCACCACTCTGCAAACACGCCTCCTGGCGCATTCTGGGTTGGGGGATGAAGTCCCCTGCACTGGTGAGGGTCCTTAGGGGCCAACTAGCCCACCAGGTACCTCCAGTAAGCCCCACACAGTGGGATTGCTGAGAGGTGGTAGGAGGCCATGCCCCTTTTTACACCACTCTGCAAACGCGCCTCCTGACACACTGCTGGTGGGGCAATGAGGTCCCCTTGTGTCCTGAGGACCTCAGGACTGAAGTAGATTTCATACCCCAAGCAGCAGGGCACCAGGAGGCGTGTTTGCAGAGTGGTGTAAAAAGGGGGTGTGACCTCTGACCACTCTCAACAATCCAGCTGTGTGGAGCTTACTAGAGGTAACAGGAGGGCTAGTTGGCCCCCAGGGACCCTCAGGAGGCAAGGGGACTTCATCCCCCAACCAAGAGCGCGCCAGGAGGTGCGTTTGCAGAGTGGTGGAGAAAAGGAGCGTGGCCTGTGTCCACCTCTCAGCAATCCCACTGTGTGGGGCTTACTGGAGGTAACAGGTAGGCTTGTTGGCCCCTAAGGACCCCCAGCAGTGAAGGGGACTTCAATCCCCATCCAAGAGCGCACCACGGAGCACGTTAGCAGAGTGGTGGGCAAAAGGGGCGTGGCCTGCTATGAGAACTTAGCAATCCTGCTGTGTGGGACTTACTGGAGGTAATAGGATGGTAGTTGGCCCCAAAAGATGTCTTTGGGGGCCAACTACACCTCCTGTTACCTCCAGTAGGTCCCACACAGTGGGATTGCTAAGAGGTCTTCGGAGGCCACGCCCCCCTTTCTCCACGACTCTGCAAGCGCACCTCCTGGCACACTACTGGTTGGGGGATGAAGTCCACTTTACTTCTGAGGGACTTTGGGGGCCAGGAAGCCCTCCTGGTACCTCCTGTAAGTCCTACACAGCGGAATTCCTGAGGGCTGGTCGGAGGCCCAGCCCCTTTTCTCCACCACTCTGCAAACATGACTACTAGTTAAAGAAGCATTTGCAATGTAATAGGTTTCGCATTTGCAAGAGTTAGAGCTATTGGCGTTGTAAAGGTAAAAGTTTTTTACTCATGTTTTTTGGAGTGGAGTGGAGTGGAGTGGATATACGTTGTGTGTAGTGGAATTATGTGGCATGTTGTGCAGTGAAATTATGTGGATAGAAAGTATGTGGTATTTAGTGTATAGGAATTATGTAGAGTGGGATTATGTGTTATGGAGAGTAATTATGTGGTATGGTAGTCTTTGTTGTGGAGTGGTAACCTCAGGTTTAGTCTTCCTCCTTTCCATAGAAGCTAAACTATAAACTCAATGAGACAAAAAAAGAAGGAACCACTGAGAAACACTTCTGGACCTCAACAGAGGTATGAGCAGGGCCACTGGAATTATGCGACTGTTCGGCTGCACTGATTTGCGCACAATTATACCTTTTCCACATTTGCCACATAATCCATCATCTGCTGCATAATCTGCAGATTTAAACAAAAAAAACCTTGTTTCTAGCTCAAACGGCTCAAACGTTACAAAAAATGCAGCGACAAGTATAACAGCGTGGTGGAAGGCCCTTTGCAAACCTGGAATGGTCACCTGTTATGTATTGCTAAATGTGGGAGTTAAATTGGTTCTAATGGTGCGCAAACCACTTTTGCTTCTTTCTGCGCCTCTCTTGCCTCTTTCTGCATTTCTCTTACTTCTTTCTGCATCTCTGTTGGTTCTTTCTGCACTGCTCTTGCTTCTTTCTGCACCTCTCTTGTAAATTTCTGCACCCCTCTTGCCTCTTTCTGCACCCCTCTTCCCTCTTTCTGCACCTCTCTTCCCTCTGTCTGCACCCCTCTTCCCTCTTTCTGCATCACTTTTGCCTGTTTCTGCAACTCTCTTGCCTCTTTCTGCAGTTCTCTTGCCTCCTTCTGCACCTCTGTTGCTTCTTTCTGCACTTCTTTTGCCTCTTTCTGCACCCCTCTAGCCTCTTTCTGCACCCCTGTTGCTTCTTTCTGTACTTCTCTTGCTTCTTTCTGTACCTCTCTTGCTTCTTTCTGCACCCCTCTTGCCTCTTTCTGTACCCCTCTTCCCTCTTTCTGCACCCCTCTTCCCTCTTTCTGCACCTCTCTTGCCTCTTTCTGCCCCTCTCTTGCCTCTTTCTGCACTTCTCTTGCCTCTTTCTGTACCTCTGTTGCTTCTTTCTGTACTTTTCTTGCTTCTTTCTCCACTTCTCTTGCCTCTTTCTACACCTCGTTTGCTTCTTTCACCTGTCATCTGTTATGTATTGCTAAATGTGGGAGTTAAATTGGTACTAATGGTGCGCAAACCACTCTTGCTTCTTTCTTCACCTCTCTTGCCTCTTTCTGCATTTCTCTTACTTCTTTCTGCATCTCTGTTGGTTCTTTCTGTACTGCTCTTGCTTCTTTCTGCACTTCTCTTGCCTCCTTCTGCACTTCTCTTGCCTCCTTCTGCACTTCTCTGCATCTTTTAGCACCTCTATTGCTTCTTTCCGCACCCATCTTGCCTCTTTCTGCACCCCTCTTCCCTCTTTCTGTACGTCTCTTGTCACTTTCTGCACTTCTTGCCTCTTTCTGCAGTTCTCTTGCCTCTTTCTGCACCTCTGCTGCTTCTTTCTGCACTTCTCTTGCCTCTTTCTGCACCCCTCTTGCCTCTTTCTGCACCACTCTTGCCTCTTTCTGCACCTCTCTTGCCTCTTTATGCACGTCTGTTGCTTCTTTCTGCACTTCTCCTGCCTCCTTCTGTACCTCGTTTGCTTCTTTCTTCACTTCCCGAGCTTCTTTCTGCACCTCTCTTGCTTCTTTCTGCACCCATTTTGCCTCTTTCTGCACCTCTGATGCTTCTTTCTACATTTCTCTTGCTTCTTTCTGCACCTTACTTGCTTCCTTCTGCACCCCTTTTCCCTCTTTCTGCACCTCTGTTGCCTGTTTCTGTACCTCTCTTGCCTCTTTCTGCACTTCTCTTGCCTCCTTCTGCACTTCTCTTCCCTCTTTCTGCATTTTTGTTGCTTCTTTCTGTACTTCTCTTGCCTCTTTCGGCACCCCTTCTTGCCTCTTTCTGCACCTCTGTTGCTTCTTTCTGCACTTCTCTTGCTTGTTTCTGCACACCTATTGCTTCTTTTTGCACCTCTATTGCTTCTTTCTGCACCCTTCTTGCCTCTTTCTGCACCCCTCTTCCTTCTTTCTGCATGTCTCTTGCTACTTTCTGCACCTCTCTTGCCTCTTTCTGCAGTTCTCTTGCCTCTTTCTGCACCTCTGTTGCTTCTTTCAACTCCTCTCTTGCCTCTTTCTGTACTTCTCTTGCCTCTTTCTGCACATTTGTTACTCTTTCTGCACGTCTCTTGTTTATTTCTGCACTTCCCTTGCTTCTTTATGAACTTCTCTCGCCTCTTTCTATATTCAAATGGGAAGTGCAAGCTGTCAAGTTTAAAGGTCTGCATGCTCACGTGACTGAGGTATACGTCTACTTGTACATGTATTCTTACATGTGTTATGCATCTGAAGATGGTAGCTTAAAAAGCGGGAAGCTTCTCCTATAGGTGGTCAAATCTTCTCAGCTCTGCTCTGTCATTCGGTTGCACAGGCAGACATGTCTTATGTATATAGGTGTTATAGAGCCCCTCAAATATACTATTGAATACCCATGTACCCTGTATTATGAGCAGAAAGAAATGCATACACCTTTTTGTTCACAAATTCACAGAGTATACTGTTTGAAACACAGGTATTCAAGTATTTGTATGTTTATTTTTATGTAACATGTCACTAGGTAAAAGCAGAGACAAGCGCATGCATACCTTCACAAACTTGGTGAGACTTACAACAGTGATATGGTTAGGATTGCTGTTTTACATTTGGTAGGCCTAACATTCTGAGCAGTCGATGAATAGTGAACCTTCAAGAGAAAAGTGAGGTTTAAGACATCTTGGGAGAAGGATTAGTGATTTGGCTACTTTGTATGAGTCCGTGGAAAGGTACAGTCGAAGTAGGCCTCTTTTTGCACCTCTGTTGCTTCTTTCTGCACCTCTCTTGCATCTTTCTGCACTTCTCTTGCTTCTTTCTGAGCCTTTCTTCCTCTTTCTGTACATGTCCTACCTATGTAGGCAAAGTTAGAAATTAGCATTTAAAAATCCTTAGAAATTCACTGAAAAAAACACCGGTTCCAGGGACGTTATAGTTAGTATTAGCATTTTAAAAACCTTAGAAATTTACTGAAAAAAAACACAGGTTTCAGGGACGTTATAGTTAGACTGACATTTCACTCGTACAAAACCAGAGAAATTCAGCCGTTATAGTTAGCTGGGCTAACTATAATTCGCGCCCCAGCAATGCACTGCTGATGATGTCACATATTACATCACTCATGACATGATCAGTGACATCACTGATGACATCCCACAAAAAAGTTAAAAAAAAGAAAAGAAGGTAGGGTTGGAATACCTTGACCCCCCAGATATGGAGGGGAGAAGGTCCCACAGGTACCGCGCCAGAGGATAAAAGCATTTTGTAATTAATTTTGCCACTATCACGGGTGGATTCATGAATCCGTGGCAAAATTTTAAAAATGATGCGTGGGCTTCCCAGCGTCCTTTGAAAGTAGCCCCAGGGTGGGCTAAATCCCAGGGGCATGTTAAAAATAAAGGAGGTGGTGCATGGGGCCTCCCTCCTAGAGTTTAATTTAACCCCTGGGACCTCCACCTCACCAGGGATTTTTAATTAAATTATGTAGGGGTGCCCGCATGGCACCCCATGCCTAAGGACCACCACCTCCCCGGGGCTTCTTTAATGATTAAATGGGGGGGCTCTCAGACCCCCCAGCCCCTGGGACCGCCACCACCCCAGGGCACAAACATGACATAAATGCGGTGGGCTATGCATCCCCCCACAGCCCCAGGGACCGCCCCTCCCAGGGTCTAAATAAGAAATTAATGCGGGGGCATGCCACCCTGCATCCTCAGGGACCGCCCCCTCCCTGGGACAAATGGGTAAAATTACAGTGGGGGGCTGCGAAGCCCCCCTCCTGGACCCAACATGACCCTGGGGCCCACCATCCCCATGAACAGCTCAAGCAATGTCCCAGGGTGTCCACCCCTTGGACATTGCAGTTTACTATGGCTTCTCCCACCAAGCAACAGCAAACTCTGCTCCGCATCTAACAAGCAAAAGCAGAAAATGCACTTGCTTACTAGAAGCGGAGCAGAATTGCTTTTGGACAGAGGGAGCTGCATGTTAAGAGCTCCCCATGTACAAAAGCAATGCCAGCTCCCACACGATGCGGGGAGCTGGCAGGACCATGGGGGCTTTCAGGCTCCCCCGCAGTCCCCAACTTGAAAAACTGGGTGCCCTGGATGGGACCAGGGCACCCAGTATTGTGGCTAGGCCCTGGGGGATGGGGTCCCTGGGGCCAATATTGGTTTGGGAGGGGGGCCACGTGGCCCCCCCTCCCTTGTTGTAAAAATAATAAAGGGCAGGCCCTGGGGGATGAGGTCCCCGGGACCAAAACCGTCCCAGGGAAGGGGGGCCACGCATCCCCCTTCCTTTAATTAAAAACATTTTTTTTAAAAGATACCCTGGGCCCCAGGGGATGGGGTCACTGGGGCCAAATATGGCCCAGAGAAAGGGGGCCACATGGCCCCCTTCCTTTATAATGAAAAAAGAAGAAAACACTACCGGCACAACGCTGGAGGTTCTGCCACCTTTCTGCAGCACTCTGCAATCACGCTTCATTGTGCGCTACTGGTTAGGGGATAAAGTCCCCTTGGGTGCTGAGGGTCCTTAGGGGCCAACAAGACCTCCTGTTACCTCCTGTTAGTCTCACATAGCGGGATTGATGAGAGGTGATCAGAGACCATGCCCCATTTCTCCACCACTCTGCAAACACCCCTCTTGGTGCACTGCTAGTGGGGGGATGATGTCCCCTTGCCTCCTGAGGGCCTCAGGACTAAAGTGGACTTCATCCCCCAACCAGTAGTGCACCAGGAGGTGCGTTTGCAGAGTGGTGCAGAAAGGGGATGTGGCCTCGAACAACATTTTAGAAATCCAGCTGTGTGGGACTTACCTGAGGTAACAGAAGGGGTAAATGGCCCCCAAGGGCCCACAAGAGCCAAGGGGACTTCATCCCCCAACCAGTTCTGCACCTGGAGGTGCATTTGCAGAGTGGTGAAAAAGGGGGCATGGCCTTCAAAGACCTCTCAGCAATCCCACCGTGTGGGACTTACTGGAGGTAACAGGAGGGGTAGTTGGCCCACAAGGACCCCCTGGAGCCAACGGAACTTCATCCCCAGCCAGCAGTGTGCCAGGAGGCATGTTTGCAGAGTGATGGAGAAAGGGGGCGTGGCCTCCAAAGACCTCCCAGCAATCACACTGTGTGGGCTTTACTGAAGGTAACAGGAGGGCTTGCTGGTCCCCAAGGACACTCTGGAGCCAAGACGACTTCATCCCCCAACCATCAGTGCACCAGGAGGCGCATTTGTAGAGTGGTGGAGAAAGGGGGCATGGCTTCTGAAGACCTCTAAGCAATTGCACTGTGTGGGACTTACTGGAGGTAACAGGAAGAGTTGTTGTCCCCCAAGGACATCCTTGGGGGCCAACTACCCCTCCTGTTACCTTCAGTATGTCCCACACTGCTGGATTGCTGAGAGGTCTTTGTGACCCCACCCCCTTTCTCTACCACATGAAAACACACCTCCCGATGCACTACTACTTGGGGGAGGAAGTCCCCTTGGGTGGTGAGGGTCCTTGGGGGAGAACAACCCCTCCTGTTACCTCCAGTAAGTCCCACACACGGGGATTGCTAAGAGGTCTTTGGGGGCCACGTCCCCTTTCTCTACCACTCTGCAAACACCATTACTACCTCAAAAAAACATAGAAATTCACTGAAAAAACACTGGTTACAGGGACGGTATAGTTAGGAAATGAAATTAAAAAAACCTTAGAAATTCACTGAAAAAACCAAAGGTTACAGGGACGTTATAGTTAGGCTCAGGTTTCACTTGAACAAAACCAGTGAAATTCAGCAGTTATAGTTAGTTGAGCTAACTATAACTTGCGCTCCTTGCAATGCACTGCTTATGACCTCACATATTACATCACTCATGACATGGTCAGTAGCAATCCTACTGTGTGGGACTCACTGGAGGTAACAGGAGGGGTTCTTGGCCCTCAAGGACCCTCAGCATCCAAGGGGACTTTATCCGCCAACCAGTAGTGCACCAAGAGGCGTGTTTGCAGAGTGGTGGTGAAAACGGGTGTAGCCTCCGATGACCTCGCAGCAATCCCACTATGTGGGACTTACTGGAGGTATCAGGAGGGGTTGTTGGCCCCCAAGGACCCTCAGCATCCAAGGGGACTTTATCCCTCAACAAGTTGTGTGCTAGGAGGCCCCTTTGCACACTGGTTGAGAAAGGGGACGGGTCTCCAGTAACTTCTCCCAGGCCGGCTGATTTTAATTTTTTTTAGTTAGATTAGGGGAGGGGGGCTGCTTGACCTCCCTTTCCTGGCCCAATTCCGACTCCGGGTACCCCATCCCTCGGGCCAGGCCTTTTTTAAATAGGGGAGGGGGTGTGGCCCTCCAACTAGGCCGATTTCAGCCCCGGGGTCCCCATCCCCTGGCCTTTTCCAAAGTAGGAGGGGGGCCATGTCACCCCCTCCACTGGCCAATTTCACCCCCGGGATACCCATTGTGGGTGCCCTGGTCCCAGCCAGGGCACCCAGTCACATCTGTTGGGGACCGTGGGGGAATCCTCAATACCCCTGCAGTCCCTGCCAGCTCCCCACCTCCTGTGGGAGCCAGCATTGCTTTCAGACATAAGGAGCTGCTAAAGATGCAGCTCCCTGTGTCTGAAGCAATTCTGCTCCGCTTCCAGCAGGCAAGAGCATTTTCAATGCTCTTGCTTGGTGGAAGCAGAGCATTGGCTGTGACTTGGAGGGAGCGTTGAAGCTCCTGCCAAGACATAGCAAACAGCTATTTCCTGAATCCCACCAAAATATATTAAAATAAAAAAAAGATTTTTTGCCCTGATGGTGCTCCTCTGGGACCCCCCAAAGAGGCCTAGTGGGTTAGGGTATTCATACCCTGCCCCCTTATCTTTTTTTAAAATGTTTTTTGTGGGATTCAGCTTGAGCCGAGTCCCAAGATGGCAGCCAACACTTCCTGGTTTGAAGTGTTGCTAGCCAATCACATCTCAACACAAGATTGGGAGTGGTTGCAGATGCTCCGCGTCCCTATATATACAATTTAAAATTTCTTCTAATAACTCTGCAACTACTGAACAGATTTATACCAAATCACAAAAATGCATTTCCCTGGACCAACAGCTGCCTTTCTTCCAAATTTGGTGTAATTCCGTTTAGCAGTTCGGGCTGTAGCCGTGTGTAAAGTTCCTATTGAAATGAACATGGGGAAAATTAGTTTTGGGACCCCTCCTTTTTTCTCTGCCCCTGCTTGACGGATCACCCCGAAAATTACAAGACAGCAGCTAGAGTGAGTTGCAAACTGGTTTTGAAAATTTCACGAGGATTCATCAAACGACGCCAAAAATAGTGGCAAATGAAAGAAAGCTCTTCATATGGAAACTACATCATGGTGACCGCCAGTAGGTAATATGTAAAGCCAAGTGACGGTCACCACTAGGTAATTAAAGTAAGGTCTGCTTTTCCACAGACAGATATTTTTTTGGTTTGCTAATAACTTTGGCCCTGTTTGACGAAAATTTGGTGTAAATCCGTTCAGTAGTTTTTGAGAAATTAAGGGTAAAAAAGAATTGTATATTTGAATGGGTGGGCTCGCAAGAGTCCTGCGGTAGTCCCATGAGAGCGCAAATGTAAAAATTCTGCTTCACTTCCAGCAGGCAAGAGTATTTTCAATGGTCTCGCTTGGTGGAAGTGGAGCATTTGCTGTGGCTTGGCAGGAGTGTTGAAGCTCCCGCCAAGCGACAGCAAACAGCTATGTCCCGAAGGTGTGAACCCTGGGACCTAGCAGGTGCTGGCTGTAATATACCGGTCCCGGCAGCCGAGGATTCAGTAGTATCCTCAGGTCATGTTGATGTGTTCCCTTTCATCCTGTACCTAGCTGCTCAGCCTGTGTGAGTGTTCTGAGTGGAATGTTTGATGTGTGGGCTATGTGTGGAATGCTTGGGTGACTGGAGCAGAAGGACAGTTGGATGGATGGGGCTGAGCAGCTAGCAGGCTGCTCCCGGTGGGACTGTTGATGGATACTTAGGACTACTGTTAAATACCTGTTGATGAAGATTTATACGTGTTTATCTGCTACTGGAATAAACCTACATTGGCTTCATCACACCAGCGTTGTCTTGATTACTACAATTATTTTTGGCGACGAGTTGGAGACGTCCCCACGCTCAGCAGTGGGTACAAGTGGCCTGAGAAACCTCATCATGCTTTCTACAATATGCTGGAGAAAAGATACTACAAGTAACGGATGACTGGTCAAAGCAACAGGAACAATTTGTTACAGAAAATACTCTCAAGATGCCTCACAGGTATCTCTCTTTAAAGACATTCAGCTTCAAATGAAACAAAGGAAGCAAGCACAAAGACAGCGCGCTGTGCAGTCCCACCGATGTCCATCACACCGGACAGCCCCCACACATGCGTGCTGTACCCCGCCTCTAGAGTCAATTTCAACAAGAGGCTTCATGGACGCTGCGCAGAGTGAGCTTTCACACACAGTAAGCCTTTCCTTTTACTTCAAGGTTGCTGCGCAGAGTGTGACTAGCATGTACATTTTTACAAGGGAAAGTTTGTCTGACTTTGCTTGTGTGTGCCTGAGGCCTGAAGGCACTGGACCAGCCGTCCATACATACTGGGACTTCCACAGAGTCACGCATGGAAATGCACAAACAGTTTTACATGGACTTTCCCATTGGAATCAGGTGAGAGGATGTCGCAGAGCAGCGTTGGTTTGCTGGCTTTCACTCTGGGGGAAGAAGACTGCTTACGCTATGGCAGATGTTGTGTACAGACATACGCATGCATTTTCACCAACATGATCCTTATGTACTTTTGGATCGGAACTGTGAGCTCCAAGCTGTTTTTTCACTGGTACGGGCAAACATTTTTGTGCCCATTCTGGAGTATTACATTCTATTTCAAGACTTTTGTTTTCTGGTTTGGGAAGGTGCCTGTAATATGGTGTCTATTTATCTGAGAGCACCATTTTATGAGACTGTTCCTTTTCGCTGCAGCGGAGGTCTCAAGAGAGGGCCGTTGTGATGGGAAATTTTGCGGTTTAAAAATGCTTTTAACATGGCTTTTCATTTCTCTAAGTTGAGGCAAAACAGTTGCGCTCCATTTTAAAATTTTTAAAAACGGCTCGCGCACCTTACCTTTTCCATGGTGTCACGCTGAGCCGTTCCAGAGGCTTTCATGACGTCTGGATCCTTGCTGGTCATCAGTTCTGCTTATGGACGTTTTGCAGCAGGAGCGTGCCGTGAGCCACTCGGCAAGCGTCTCCTGTGCGTGCCGCCATCTTGTGGCTGGAGCCTCCAGCCACTCTATGTGTGAAGTTATGCACTGCAGTGTGCATTTCCTGCTGCAATTTGCCAACCACGTATTTCTCTCTTGCACGTCGTATTCAATAAAGATAGTCTTGAAGTATAGTGCTGACAGGAACTCACACGGATGTCATGTCGGGAAGCAGTTTATTTTCAAGGTATTTTTCCCTTTTAATTCCTTGTGCATGTACATGGAAGTACTCAGTGCACAGCTTTGAACTTCGACATGGTTACACAAATGATGCGATGTTGGAGGTTGCCAGTTTTTTTTTTTTTTTTAATATTGTTTTTTTAAAGCAATGTTATTAACACGAAGCACATTTGACAATAACATCCAATGTGGTGTGTCTGTTATCGTATGGATTGAACCAATTGACTATTTTATTCCTGGGACATTTAGTGCACTTTGTGTGGTGTTTCATTACAGTATTTTTAGAGTTTTCTCAAATTGCCTTTTGAGACTGAAGACATTTGAACTTTGCTTTTTCATCTTACATGTTTTATGACACGTTCACTCAACATTTCGAGTGAGAGATTCGCTCACCGGCGTGTTAAATTGTTTTTGTTGTTTCCCTCGTCCACAGAGGAAATTTATTTATGCTGATATCTGTTTGGGTCATAGTCCCATTTTTCCTTGTTTCTTATATTTTATCCCTGTCTAGGGATGGGAGTGGGTTTTAAGTCCCATGACCCCACGTTCACAGTTACTTACATTTGGGATGGGTTTCAGCCCCATTTCCTTGTTATTAGTCTCCACACCTTCGTGGTCAACCCGCTTGTTGTGGGGTTATGGGGTGTTTTCCCATTTACGCAGTTTATAGGGGGTTATTGTCCCACCTATGTCAGTAGTAATGGGTGTCAGTCCGATTTACTTAATTTAAAGGGGGTGTTAGTCCCACCTTTGTTATTTTGGTGTTGGGTGTCAGTCCCTTCACTTCCTTGTACGTTGTCATGTGTGTGGGTAAGTCCTCTTGTGATGCCACACTGTGCTGCATCCATATTCCCATGCTGCACGAGTCCTTGGGGGTTAGTCCCATGTGATGTAATCTGTACATTTGGGTGTCAGTCCCAAACATTTTTTTTTTTCATTTGGGTGTTAGTCCCACAGTGTCCCTCATGGGAAACATCCTGAACAACGACTCCGGAACAACGAGTTCCGGAGTCACAAGTGGAACCCCGCCCTGCCTCGAACAACGACTCAGCCTTAACCACGCATGTGCGTGGTTAAGGCTGATTCGGTCTAGTGTTCGGGCAGGGCGGAGTTCCGAGGAGCGTCGCAGAGGAGATCGTCGAGGAACAGGTAAGAGGGGTTAATTTTCAGGGGGTGGTGGGGGTTTAGGTTTAGTTTTTAGGGGTTTGGGGTTAGTTTTTAGGGGTTTGGGGTTAGTTTTTAGGGGGTGTGCGTGATCGTGTTTGGTTTAAGGATGTGTTGGTGATCGAGTATATTTTTAGGGTGGGAGGAAATTAGTTTAGTGTGTGTGGGTGATCGTGTTTACTTTTAGGCTGGGGGAATTCGTTTTTAAGGGGTGGGGGGATCGGGGTACTAGTTGGAAAGCATTTTTTTTAATACGCATTCCTTTACCACGAAAAATCGTGGTAAAGGAATGCGTGGTAAAAATAATCGTGGTTTAGACCAGTTCGTGGTTGCGACCTTGTTGTTAGGGAAGTCGTGGTTGGGGAACTCGTTGTTCCAACATACAACCGTCCCTCACATGAGGGGTGGCGTTCTGTGTTTTCGCCACAGTCTCCTCACGTGAGGAGTACTTCCTTGGGTGTCGTTTCACCCATTGTATTCTAGTCTGGGTTAAGTTTACCCTTTACTTCTGTCACGTGTGTCATGCTCACTTGTTTTATGTGAGCTCTTCTTTCACTACTTACCTTTTCTTTGTTCAATATTAAAGGAGGAGGATGGTGTTAGTGTGTTTTTATCCTTTCATCCTTCTTTCCTCCTTTTTGCTTGTCTGTTTTCCCTCTCGTGATGTGTTCTATTATGCATCCCGGGGTCTATGGACTGTTTTCATCTTTTGTACTTTTCTGTGTATAGTTGTTTTCATTTTAGTTTGGGTCTTATTAATTTTCAGTGTAAAAGGGAGAAGATGTGTAGTATCCTCAGGTCATGTTGATGTGTTACCTTTCATCCTGTACCTAGCTGCTCAGCCTGTGTGAGTGTTCTGAGTGGAATGTTTGGTGTGTGGGCTATGTGTGGAATGCTTGGGTGACTGGAGCAGAAGGACAGTTGGATGGATGGGGCTGAGCAGCTAGCAGGCTGCTCCCGGTGGGACTGTTGATGGATGCTTAGGACTACTGTTAAATACCTGTTGATGAAGATTTATACGTGTTTATCTGCTACTGGAATAAACCTACATTGGCTTCATCACACCAGCGTTGTCTTGATTACTACAATTATTCCAAGATGGCTTACAGCGAATGACCATTAGAAAAGGAGGTTGATGGACAAGAGACGGGGAAGCACGACGCCCCAACGTCACAAGCCCTGCCCCAAAATGAATGGACGAGGTCGGAGACGGGCGAAAAGGGAGGAGAACCAGATGAGAGAGAAGAGGAGACGGAGGAGTTTTGTTGATGGAAGATGCTGAGATCCGGAGAAGGAGAGAAGACCGAGGAAGTAGAGACCCCGCCCAGAGACAACGCTTGCGTATCCAGTCGTCCCCAGGGAAGTGAGGATGGCATGATAACCCTTGCTGCGGTCCCAGAGGGCCATAGCTCCTGGCAAGTCCCTCTTCTTCGTTATTTACGGAGATTGGCAGGGAAGGGGGAGAAAGGCACCACTGCTTGACCGGGGCACATTCCTTCCCCCCACCCCTTTTCTCCTCACATGGGTGACGGCACGGTGACGGGTAGTTTAACTACCAGAAAGGTGCATACAGAAGGACTGACCTATCTCTTCTATTTGTCATTTTATTTTGTTGTTCTTCTATGTTTGCCTCATTGCTCCAAGGGGTAAGGCCTCCATGAGAAGGAGTGGATCACAAAAAAAATACTTTTTTTTGTTTGTCTCTTTTTGAGTTACTGTTATGACTTTTCATTTTCTGCTCCCCAAAAATAAAAGAACATAGACGCTTTCTCAGTGTCTAACTAGAACAAAGAGCTTCCTGACTTGTTTCAGCAGAGACAGTAGTTCCCTTTCCTCCCCTTTTGTGTAGGGAGATAGGACAGTGGTGTCAGAAGTGGGATATTCATCTGGGGTTGGAAGATGACACAACCCATTACCATGGACGCCATAATAGCACAACTAGCTGAAGGACAAAGACACTTGCAATTAGTATTGGACTAACAAAACCAAAATGCGCAAAAAGAGAGAGAGGCAATCCAAACAGCACTAAAAGAAAAGGCAGCCCTTATGACAACCAACCAACGGGTCGAAGACACGGCCATTTTACGCCTCACAGACGATATTTCAAGTGCCAGGGTACATCCTAATGTCCCGGGGCCAGGGTGTGTCTTACAGAAGTTTCAGGACAGGGTCGATCTTGACTATTTTTTCACAAATTATGAAATAGTAGCAACAACTGCCACCTGGCCTCCCAAGAGGTGGGGACAATACATCGCCCCTTTGTTATCTGGGGAGCTACAGGCAGCCTATCAGGCTGCCAACCCAGCTGGAGTTACCCCATATTCAGACATAAAAAGGGCTATCCTTGAAAGGTTGGGATGTGACCAGGAATATTACAGGGCCCAATTCTGTAAAGAAAAATGGGTAGCTGGAGACAATCCTAAAGCTCTCTATTATAAGATCAGCGATTTAGGAAACCAGTTGCTCCAGCCACATTCCTCACAGTATGCTGTTGAGTTAGCTTGTGCTTACCATACAGCCCCAGACTTTAAAGTGCAGTCAGGGAAGGCTCCTATAGTTCTCCCCAAACCCGTTCCCAAGACACTGGCAGAAGACAATCCTTGTGTATCCAGTCATCCCCAGGGAAGTGAGGACACCATGATACCCCTTGCCACGGTCACGGAGGGCCGTAGCTCCAGGCAAGTTCCTCTCCTTCGTTATTTACGGAGATTGGCAGGGAAGGGGGAAAAAGGCACCATTGCTTGACCGGGGCACATTCCTCCCCCCCATTTTCTCCTCACACAGGTGATGGCACAGTGACGGGTAGTTTAACTACCAGAAAGGTGCATACAGAAGGACTGACCTATCCTGTTTGTTATTTTATTTTTTTGTTCTTCTATGTTTGTCTCATTACTCTGAGGGGACGGATGAGTCCTAGAAGAGACCAGATAAAGACAGAGTCCAGGTGGGAAGCCTCCATGAGAAGGAGTGGATCACAAAAAAAATAACTTTTTTGTTTGTCTCTTTTTGAGTTACTGTTATGACTTTTCATTTTCTACTCCCCAAAAATAAAAGAACATAGACGCTTTCTCAGTGTCTAACTAGAACAAAGAGCTTCCTGACTTGTTGTTTCAGCAGAGACAGTAGTTCCCTTTCCTCCCCTTTAGTATAGGGAGATACAACACTGGCCTTGGGAGGCGGTGGTCCCCAGGCCCATTAGGGCTCCAGGAGAGGGGCAGCGTGGCCCCCCTTCTTTGTTGGAGTAGGGCCTGCCTCGGAGAGGTGGCAGTTCCCTAGGCTGAGAAAGGCCCGGGAGGGGGGCCACACAGTTCCCTTTCATTTTTAAAAATGTATTTTGGCCCCAGGGAGGTGGTGGTCCCCGGGGCACAGGGGAGTCCATGAGGCCCCCCAAATTGTTTCATTTTAGCCCCAGGGAGCTGGCATTCACCAGGGTTGCGGGGGAGGCCGTAGGGCCCCCCACATTAATTTAAACAATAGCCCCAGGGAGGAGGCTGTCCCCAGGGCATGGGTGGTCTGTGAGACCCCCATTGCTTAAACATAAGCCCCGGGGAGGTGGTGGTCCCTCCGGGGCAAAGGAGGACCACAAGACCCCCACTTGTTTTAAATAATAATGGACACATGCCCCCAGGACCTGTGCACCCAGGGGTTTAATAACAGAGAAGTGTGGGAACCCGCACTTTTCTTTTTTAAACGTGCAGTTGGAGCCGTGTCTCCAGCATGAGTCCCGCCGAAATTTTGTTTTTTTAACTAATATGTTTTTTGCCCTGACGGTGTCCCTCTGGAACACCCCAAGAGGCCTAGGGGATCATGGTATTCATCCCCTGCCCCTTTCTCTTTTTTTAACTTTTTTTGTGGGACTCAGCTCGAGCTAAGTCCCAAGATGGCTGCCAACACTTCCTGGTTTAAAGTGTTGTCAGCCAATCAGACCTCAGCCTGAGATTGGGAGGGGTCGCAGATCCTGTGCGTCACTATATATGCAATTTAAAATTGAACAGATTTATACCAAATCACAAAAAAGCACTTTCGGGACCAACATCTACCTTTCTGCTAAATTTGGTGTAATTCCGTTCTGCAGTTCGGGCTGTAGCCGTGTGTAAAGTTTCTATGCAAATTAACATTGGGAAAAATGAGTTTTGGGACCCTTCCTTTTTTCTCGGTCCCTGCTTGATGGATCACCCTGAAAATTACAAGATAGCAGCTGAAGTGAGTTGCAAACCAGTTTTGAAAATTTCGCAAGGATTCATCAAACTACTCTAAAGTTATTGACAAATGAAAAAACACTCTTCCTATGGAAACTACATCCTAACTATAACTACCTACTGGCGACCGCCAGTCGGTAATATGTAAAACCTAGTGTCGGTCGCCACTAGGTAATTAAAGTTAGGTCAACTTTTTCCATAGACGGAGGGCTTTTTGGTGTGCTAATAACTTTGGCCCCGTTTGATGAAAATTTGGTGTAAATCCATTTAGTCGTTTTTGAGAAATGAAGGGTAAAAAATAATTGTATATTTGGACGGTTGGGCTTGCAAGATTTCCGCATAAGTCGCACGAGAGTGCCAATTTAAAAATGGATGCAGATTTAAAAGGCCAGTTTTTCCCGTGAGCCTTCACACTCTCGTGGGAGCGAGATGCTCCACGAATCTCGTGAGCGCTCTGATTGGCTGGCTGTTGCAATGTTTGACATTAAATGGCCGCCATAACTATTTACTGTGAAAATTTGGAGGTGAAATGAAGTAAAAAAGCTATATAAGGGGGCAGCAGAAAGGCATGCTGTTCCCCCCCCCCCCAAGATTTAGAGAGGAGGTGTCTAAGGGATAAGTACTGTGATAAAAAATAAATGTATATTGCTTTTAACAAATTTTTACAATCTCGCAGGACTCTTGTTGGATCATGAATAGTTAAAAGGGGTAGATGAGTTCTGAATACACTCCATTAGTAGGAATGCATATTGTGATCTTTGTTTTTGAGAGGAAGTGTGTAAGAGATAAGTACTGTGATGAGTAGATTTTTTCCATTTTCTAAAAAGCTATGATCTCGCGAGACTCTTGTGGGATCGTGAACACTAGAAAGGAGTGGGTGATCTTTGAATACACTGTAGTATGCACACTTGCTACTGTAGGAAGGAGTATTACTGGTAGATGGTGTTTGTCAGAGTTTACTATTTATGCCCATCAGCTTTGTAAGAGTTGTGATTACGGTTAAGTCTCTTCCCACACCCTGCTATGCACATCCATTACCAGAGAGTGGGGTATTAACAGGGAGGACACGATCTGGGCAAAGCATACTAAGCACACCTGTCATCTAAGAAAGAGGTCTCAGCGGAGAGGCCAGTCTCTCTCCATACACCCTACTACGCACACCTGTCACCTGAGACAGAGTTGTGACAGGAGAGGCCAGTCCATTGATACAGCCTAATACTCACACCTGTCATCTGAGGGAAAGTTCTGACAGGAGAGGGTAGGTCATGTGCATGCCCTACTATGCACAGCCATCATCTGAGACAGAGGTCTGACAAAAGAGGCTAGTTCATGTTTACACCCTACTAACCACACCCATCATCTGAGAGGGGAGTCTTTCTCCACAGAACCTACTATGCACACCCGTCCTCTGAGAGTGAGGTCTGGAACGAGAAAGTAGTCCATTTACACCTCTTACTGTGCACAGCCAATTTCTCAGAGACAGATTTAACAGAAATGGCCAGTCCATGTACAAACCCTAATATGTACACTCATCATCTGAGAGAGAGGACTTAGTGGAGAGGCAGTCTCTCTTCATACACCCTACTACGTAAACCCGTCATCTGAGAGAGTAGTCTGGAAGGAGAGCCCATGTACACACCTTACTACACACTCCTGTTATCTGAGAAAGAGGTGTGAAAAGAGAGGGCAGTCCATGCAGACACCCTACTATACACACCTTTCATGTAAGAGAGCGGTCTAAGGGAAGAGGCCAGTCTTTCCTCACACCCTACTATGCACACCCATCATCCAAGAGAGGGGTCTCACTGGAGAGGCCAGTCTCTCTATATACACTACTACATACACCTGTCATCTGAGAGAGGTCTGTGTGGAGATGCCAGTCTCTCCCAACACCCCACTATACACACCTGTCATGTAAGAGATAGGTCTAAGTGGAGAGGATACTCTGTCCTACATACTACTATTTCCCTACAATTGAGTAGTGATTCTGCGAGACTCTCGCAAAAGTAGCTCACATGCTTCAGGGGTGAAGCTTGCTGCATGGACATATGTGATCTCGCAAGAGGCTCGTGAGACCTGAGGGAAAATTACTGAGCCTGCAATGAGGCATTTTTAACATCTGGCGAGCATCTTGCAAGACTCGCATGGAAAATTACTGGGCCTGATATGAGGTGTTATATGATTCTGCAAGAGTCCCGCAAGATCGTATGTGAAGAAGTAAAACTAAAAGGGCCAAGGCTCTCCAACAGTTACCATTGTTATTGCATGGTTGAAGAAATGTGGTGATGTGACTGGGTGCAGAACCAGGGATAGCTCAGATTGTTCTTGGGGATTTGGAGGAGAAGGAAACATGTTAAAGTTGTGCTCAGCAGAAGTGACTGAATTTGAAACTGAGAAAAACTGGCGTCTTCAGCTGTATATAAGGAACTGCTCTCTAAGTTCAGGTAATTCAAAATATGCTTGTGAACTTTGTTGCGAAGTGTCAGTAAGTTCATCACTGTTGGAAAATGTATTGTATACAAAGTTTAGTGAATCAAAAGCTGTTTGTATTTTACCCCTATGAGATGGTTGAGTGGAGAGATTGCCATTTCAAGAGTAAAACACTATGCTCACTGTTAGGAAAGGTGTGTTAAGAGGACTGTGTTACTTTACAAATTGTTATGGAACCATGTTGGAAGGCATGTTATAACTTACTCTTGGATAACAAAATGCAGTGTTTGAGGCTGTGGATGTTTTAACAGAAAGAAACATGAAGTTAGTAGTGCAGTACATATAAATATGTGATTGTGGGTGAAAATGTAGAAATCTTCAGAGAATTTAGTTATGTACAATTGTTATCAATTGATGATCAGTATGTAACTTTCATTTTTTTGATTATTTTCTCTTTTTTCGGTGGAAAATTGAAAACGAAGTTTTTTATTGAGTGCCTTGGTAGGCACATTGTCACCAAGTGCAAAAGGTGTAGAACCCCCTGAGGAGTTCTCAGGCTCTGCAGCACGGCTAACTCAGCCCGAGCAAGGAGTTCAGGGTACATAGCCCTCAAATGTCACCACATCCCTGTGGTACTAAAGCTGTATTGCTTGTTCCTGCTGCCCCTGCTGAACTCCTTTTTGCATATTTTGCACATTACATATTTAGCAGACACCTTTTTCCCACCTGGCCTCATTTAAAATAAATTGCCAAAGCAAGGACTCCTTGGCAGGCTGGGGTTGCTGAGTTGTAGGAACAGCACTAGGCAGTTCTTTGGAATCTGGTGATGACATTCTGGTGACAGAAAATCAGCAGAGATAAATAATAATTTGCAACATTTGTTGTCTTTACAGTTGTTGTAGTTTATTGATGTTGTCATTGTTTGTTATGTTGTTAAATTGTTTGTTTTTAATAAACAGTTTGAAGTTACTACTAATTTCTTTCCTTAATAGCTTTTTAAGATTTCAAAATTATTACATTCTTCTAATGTTGACTTAAAGTGGCAGTTCATTCTTCAAGAACTGTAACTGTTCTCATGTATGTATCTGTATGTTTAAGGTACCATAGAGAGATTAGTGCTTCTTCTCACTGTAGAATAACAAATTGTAGACAAGATACAGGTTGTGGTACAAAGACAAATGCATTCTCATAGTATACTACACACTGCTGTCTGCTGGTAGAGAGGGTAGTTTTTTGCACATCTTAATATATATGCTTGTCGCTCTGGACAGAAGTTTTAGTGCAGAGCTCTGTTTTTCTGTACACCGTACTACACATGCCTGTCCCCATAAGGAGATGTCTGAGAAAGGGATGAGTGTGTCCTTACATTCAAATTTGCACACTGGTTGTGCAAGACACAGTTGTCTACAGAGAAGATACTCCATTTTACACTCTACTAATGAGATTGATTATCATGAAGAGAGGTATGAGCAGAGACAGCAGTCTCTACCAACAGCGTATTTTGCACATGTGGTGCTCTGGGGAGATGTGTCAGCTGTGAGGGCAGTGTGTTTTCATATCACAGTCTCTATAGTTGTTATGCAAGATATACTTATGAGCATAAAAGTAATTTCAACTTCAATCTTTACTCATACTTCTTTCATAATGGGGAGAGGTGTGACCACAACGGTAGGCCACTTTTCACACCCTAATTTGCACGAGCATTATCCAAGAGACACATGACAGGAGAGAGGCCAGTCTCTCTACACATAATACTACGCAGAGTTATCATGCTGACACTTATCTCAGGAAATAGGGCAGTTTCTTCGCTCAGTCTACTATGCACACCTGTCAGCATGGGAAGAGTTATGAGTAGAGAGATACATTTCTCTGAAACCCTACTAGAGACACCTCTTACCCTGGTAAGATGTGTTAGCAGAGAGGTGACTTCCTTCCCAGACAGCACTACATATCGCTTTTGTTCTAAGGATAGGTATGAGGTATGAGGTATGAGGACAGATGCCACTGGTTCACTACACTGTACTGTATATCCAAGTTGTCCTGTAGATAGGTGTTAGTGCAGAAGATAAGGTTTCCCTACATTATACTGTATTTATCTGTCATGCTGGGGAGAGCTGTGAGTGGACAGGAAAATCCAATCCCACACACTAATGAATATGGCTACTTCTCTGTCAGAGAGGTGCCAGTGGGAAGGCTAGTACTTGTTATACTTAGTAAGGAATAGTGAGATCTTACATGTGAGTTGAGTACCATCCCCATCCTACTATGCATACTAATGAGCCTGGGAAAAGTGTGAATGGAGAGGCAGTGCCTCTTTACACTCTACACACTAGTTATCTTCATGCAAGGTATCAGTGGAGATGCCAGTCTCTCCCCATAGTCTAGTAGTGGGGATTATAAGGGATAACTATTGTATTGAAAGAAAATGCAAAATATTCTTCTAAAGTATTTTTACAATCTCACGTGCAGTCTTGCAGGATCGAAGGAAAAAACGTGAAGGGGTAGTGAAAATCTAGTGCAAATAAATTATCCCTAATGCAACAGGATATGTTCAGTGAAACAGCAAATTCGATTATAAAAGTATGGTCACGCAAGATGCTCGTGAACGCAAACACTGCCTCTTCGCAATGGACACGGAAGACTGTGCACCTGACTCTCACGAGAGGCTCAAGAGAAGCACCCATCCTAAACAGTCTTCCTCCTGTAACTTCCTGCTCCTTTACAGACCTCCCCCTAGCAAGGCAACATTCCCTCGACACAGTTTCAAACCTGATAACAAAACACTCCAACCTATGCTTTCTGGGTGACCTCAACATTTGGTTTGACAAACCCAATATGACCCATCCAAAAACAATAATCACTGGCCTAGACGCACTAAACCTGCATCAAATTGTCCACAAATCCACACACATCGCTGGACATATCCTAGATGTAATTTTTGATAATACCGAACTAGTTACCTTTCAAACTATGCCTCCAGTCACATGGTCAGACCACCACTTGTTTGCTTTCCAACATAAAACAACACTAAGCGACTCACCTAAAACTACCTTACATCCATCCACCTATCGACCATGGAACAAACTCAATTTAGAACACTTAGAAACACAACTAACATCCAGTACAAATCTGGAAACAATAAATTCTGTTAAAAAACTATATGAGTGGCTACAGGAAGCTTTTGACATTCTGATACCACTCAAAACCACACAACAGAACAAAAGAAAAAAAGCACCTTGGAGAAACATAGAGATAAAAGACATAAAAAACTAATTAGAAAGCTGCAACGTACCTGACTCAAAACAAACGCCAAACAAGACAAACTTCACCTACAGAAAATTAACAGATTATACAAGTCAGCTATCAAAAAAGCTAAGAAAGGGTACTATTCAGACAGAATTCAAAATGCCAAATGTGCAAATAAAGAATTCCATAAAATACTCAATGAATTTCGCAAACCAAATTGCCTAGAAGGAACTCATCCTGTTACTCAAGATTTCACAGACAAACTGACAAATCATTATACTGACAAAGCAGACACGTTGGACTCATACTTAAAACAGAGACAAAGCACCAGCACTAACCCTTTGACAAAACAACAATCCAAGAATACTCTAACCCAGCCTCTCCGTTCCTTCCAACACATCTCACACGATGAATTTATGGACCTGGTCAAAGCAAGCAGGCCTGCCGGCAGCCCTTCTGACCCGTGTCCACCACAAACTTTCAAGACAATTCTTTTAACAACCTCTGCTGCCACTCCAGTAAGAAGAATCATCAACGATTCCTTAACTACCTGAATATTTCCAGAAGAACTCAAAAAGTCATACATACGCCCTTTACTGAAGAAAACAAACTTGGACCCACTGAACCCTGACAACTACAGACCCATTACAAATGGACCATTCCTGGGCAAACTGATAGAAAGAGCATCGTTCGCCCAGATGTCACAATTCATTGAAGAGAATGACATACTTTCAGACTTCCAAACAGGTTTCCGTCCGGGAAGAGGCACAGAATCTGCCCTACTTGCCGTCTGGGATGACCTGAAGAACACAGTAGACCGCAACGGGGTTGCTGCGCTTCTCCTCTTGGACCTCTCTGCTGCCTTTGACAAGGTTGACCATGACACTCTGATACAAAGACTCTATGAAGCCGGCAAAGAGGGGGCTGCTCTAGACTGGATTGTGTCCTACCTTCGAAACAGAACTAATGTCATCCATAACCCACCTTTCTCATCCAAACCATACTCCACAAAAGCAGGGGTCCCTCAAGGCTCTATCATCTCGCCCATGCTTTTCAACATCTACATGAAGTCATTAACGGTACTGATCAATCAATTTCACCTCACTTGCTATAACTATGCAGATGACACACAAATACTCCTTCAACTGGAATGCCCCAAAGACATTGGAAACTCCCCAATTTTCAGTTGTCTCAGAGCCGTGGATCAGTGGATGACTTGGAGCCACCTCAAATTGAATGCTTCCAAAACAGAAATACTCACGTGTGGCGATTGGAAACATTATGATGAACTGGGACAACCACCTAAAGTTTCGAAGGAAGTAAGAAACCTCGGAATGACTATGGACTCCGAGCTATCGATGAATGCCCAAGTGGACAAACTAGCAAGATCAAGCTTTGTCACTATAAAAACGCAGCGATGAATTTTCCCTCTTTTGGGATTTCCACACAAGGTCCAAGCTGCCATCTCCCTTGTTCTGTCCAAACTTGATTACGCCAATAGCCTCTACCACGGATCACCTTTAACAAACATGAAAAGACTACAACGGATTCAGAACTCGGCTGCCAGACTACTCTTGCATATCAAATCGCGAGATCACATCTCACCTGCCTTGAAAGCCCTGCATTGGTTATTGGTTGCCAGAAGATCCATGTTTAAGCTGCTTTGTATCACCCACAAAGCAATACATGGAATGGGACCGCTCTTCATCAGGAATAAAATCACCAAACACATTCAACAAAGGAACCTCCGCTCTAAAATGGCACCTCACCTCAAAATCCCAAGATACAAGAAAAAAACCATGGGTGGCACATCCTTCTCTGTTCAAGCAGCCAAACTATGGAACTCTTTACCCCCAACATAAGATCCACGGACAGCCACCTTATCTTCAGAAAACTACTCAAGAATTGGCTCTTCCCCACATAAGCACCATACGCAAACAGAAATTTACAGTATATCCCTCTGTATATAATCATGTATTTTT
Organism: Calotriton arnoldi; assembly: GCA_963921515.1. Taxonomy (NCBI): domain Eukaryota; kingdom Metazoa; phylum Chordata; class Amphibia; order Caudata; family Salamandridae; genus Calotriton; species Calotriton arnoldi. Next base: position 1,311,615 of record CAWUFW010003515.1, on the reverse strand, counting down.
ACTATAGATATGTACCTATCTTTGTGTATTGCTTTGTATAAACATGTAGAATAATTATGTTAAAAAAAAAGTACAATAACACTTGAAAACCAGAGTTTATCTGGTGCATCTTTGGTCTACATGTACTTCTTCCATTGTGCATCTATGTACCTTCCATGTACTTGGATCTGTGTGTTTGTTACTTTCCTCCTGAAAAGCATATCCAATGCACTACCCTATTTCTCATCCTGTACCTCTATCAATATCTTTAATCTACATATACCTACCTTCTTTATACATCTATATACTTCCAATGTACTTATGGATCTATATATTTATCACTTTCTTCTAATTCAGCATATCCAATGCACTACCCTATTTCTCACCCTATACTTCTCTCAATATATCTTCTAACCCAACTTTCTGACTCATCTCAAACCTCTTTCTACTGCTCTTTCCAATGCACTACCCTATTTCTCACCCTATACATCTATCAATATATCCTCTCCATCCACTCTCATTTATCCCAAACCCCATACCACTACTATGATCCCCATAATAAGCCTTTCTAGACTCTCCCTTACTCTACCCCTCCTTGCATCATCTGATACCTCTTTTACTGTACCGATCCCTAAAACAAACCTTTCTAAACTCTTCTCTCTGACTCTTCCCCTCCACAACCCCTTTTTACTCATCCAAAAGCCTCCTCCTACTGCTATGACCTCCAAAAAAAAATCAAAAAAATCCTTCACTCTCCTATCCCTCCACTATCCTTTTCAATCAAAATAACAGAATAACATGTTCACTTCTCAAATTTCATATTCCACTATACTAATTCACCACTAATCCTTTATGGGTCCCAGAGTAGCGTGCTACTCGCCAAAAAAGCGCTTCAACACCTCATCAGAGGTAAGCAAGCATTATATAAATGCAAACCTTTTTCCCTCTTCTATCCCTCCGCTACCTTTCTCTATCCGACTGAATAACACATCCACCACTCAAACTACTTTCATATTTCACTATACTAATTTTCAACACTAATCCTTTATGGGTTCCGGAGTAGCGTGCTACTCGCCAATAAAGCGCTTCAACACCCCATCAGGGTTACAAGCGCTATATAAATGCAAACCTTTTCCCTTTTCTACCCCTCCCCAACCCTCCTCAATCCAAATACCTGACTAATATATCCACCATTCAAATTACTTTCATATTTCACTATACTAATTCAACACTAATCCTTATGGGTTCCAGAGTAGCGTGCTACTCACCCAAAAAAAAAGCGCTTCAAACCCCATCAGGGGTAGCAAGCGCTATATAAATACAAACCTCTTTCCGTTTTCTATCCTGCCTTTACCCTTCTCTATCCAAATAACTGAATAACATATCCACCACTCAAATTACTTCATATTTCACTATACTAATTTTCAACACTCATCCTTTATGGGTTCCGGAGTAGCGTGCTACTCGCCAGAAAAGTGCTACAGCACCCCTTCAGGGGTAACAAGCGCTATATGAATGCAAACCTTTCTCCCTCTTCTATCCCTCCGCTATCCTCTCACTCCAAATAACTGACTAATATCCACCATTCAAATTACTTTCATATTTCATCATACTAATTCACCACTAATCCTTTATGGGTTTCCGGACTAGCGTGATACTGCCCAAAAAAAAAAAAAAGCGCTGCAACACCTCATCAAGGGTAACAAGCGCTATATAAATACAAACTTTTTTTCCCTCTTCTATCCTTCCGCTATCCTTCGGAATCCAAATAACTGACTAACCTATCCACCACTTTAATTACTTTCATATTTCACTATACTAATTCAACACTAATCCTTTATGGGTAACGGAGTAGCGTGCTACTCGCCGAAAAAGCGCTTCAACGCCTTGTCAGGGGTAGTAAGTGCTATATAAATGCAATTACAATACAATACAATACAATGAATAGGAGCATCATGGGTCTCGCGAGATTTTTCAAGTACCATTTCGAACAATTGTATTTTTTGTGTTTTATAACATTTTTTACTTTTTTTGTAATTTTTTTAAAAGGGATAGAATAAAATCAAGAAACTGGGAGTAAACAAAAACATCTCATTCAAAGCAAAGAAGAGAAAAATGTAGGGAAAAAGTTTTTTTTAAATTACTGTCTGGGTGGGCATTTATGATCCTGGACAAGTCTGTCCCGTGCACCCCTGCTTGTTTCAGAAGAGAAAATTATTTCCTCACATAAGCAGCAAAAAGGTTTTTTTCCAGATATACAGGGTTGTTATCTGCTTGAGTGGTGAATGCCTGGGCTGGGACAGTGTCACCAGGTTGAAAAGATATGGAAGCCCCTGAAGAGTTATCAAGCTCATCAGCCATAGCTCTCAAATGTCACCACATTCCAGTGGAACTCCTAGAATATTGATTTTTCCGGGTGTCCCTACTGAACTCTTTTTTGCATATCTTACAAATTACATATTTGGCAGATACTTTTTTCCCACTGAGCCTCATCTGAAAAAATTGCAAGACCAAGGACTCCTTGGGTGGCTGAAGTGGCTGACTTGCAGGAACAGATGATGACATTCTGATCAAAGAAAATCAGCAAAGTCAGAGAGGTAGCCAAAAAGATATACTAAAAGAAAACCCAATAGGCAAATGATACAAGAAGGAAATAATCTTTCTTTGCTCATAAAGACATCCATATGAACCAATCACAATCCTTCCTTGGGATGTCTTTCCTCTCCCGGGTGCCTCGCGAGAGGCCCGAAAGATTGTAAAAAACAGAGAACTTTCTAATTATGAGAAATGCAACAATACATAAAATCTTTTTCTACTTTAAACAACACTTCTCATGTCTTACTTTCCACAGAACTGAAAAAATACACTGCTCTGAACTCAATTCCAAATGTACGATCTTGTGAGTAGATCACGAGAGCTGGACAGGAAGTACAGCCCCCTCGTAGTCCACACAAGGGACTGTGTGTTCGGCTCTTGCGATCATCTCGCGAGAGCTGTAAGTTTGCTGACAAAATAATTAATACAATATACATACTGTACTGACTTTATTTTTAAAGATTAGCGTTGAATAATAACTGACACGATGAAAAGGAACTCTGTACAATAGGTTAGAACAAAATTCATAGCTCCACAATCTTGCAAGTCTACCGTGAACCATCCGCAATCACACACATTAAAAATGGATGTACATAGTGAAAACACATAGTTTACAGTATAGTAAAAACTGATCAGTATCTTATTGAAATATAAATATGGTATTTATGTAAAGATAGATACAAAGACTATGAAAAGCACACTGGGAATATTTTTGATTATGTTAGTTACAACAACTAACAAGTTGAATATTCTCAGCACAAATGTTGTTGGAGTAGTTAGTTTCTAAGGGGCTGATTACGATGGCGGGCATAAAAGCACCTGGAGCGCCATGGTAGCGGGAATCAACCGTCCGCATGTACCGCAGGAAAACCGGTGGTCCGATTAGGATCAACCGCCAGAAAAATCTGACCGCGGCGGAACGATGCCAAGAAAGACCTCCTGTAACGTGAGGAGCAGGTGAAAATCCGTCCGCGGCAGTCGGATTCGCGGTGAAAAAAGCCCAAACCGCTGCACGGCCAGCGGATTGACCGCACGTGGAATTAGGATACCATTGAGGTGACAGCGGAACGATCCGCTGTTTCCGACTGCCGCGATCGCAACCAGTGATGAATGGGAGAGCCAGCAGAAGGGCGGTCGTATACCCACTGCCGCGGGCGCTCTGGAAAAATTCATGGCGACCAACCAAAAAAAACACACAACATGCCCACCAAGTGTACCCAGCAACCTGGCTCAGCCCCCAAAAAAACCTAATACACCCCAATGACACATCCCCATGGCAAGTAAAAAAAACACAAATCCCAGGTCAACCCACCCAACACACCTGACATCAATACTCCATTTTGACACACCCACATAGCTGAGTATAAAACCAGCCCCTTCCCTGACCACAATCCTTTGCAATACTGTACCAATGAAGGAACCAAGCCTGCAGCACAAAGGAGAGGCAAACCACCACACAATTCACCAGCACAACAACACACACACACACCACTTACATCACCACCAGCACTCTCACACCTGCACTTTCAACCCCTTTGCACATCACACACCATGGCACAGAAGAAAATGCCCAAATTCACTGACAGTGAGTTGTCAGTCATGGTAGATGAGGTAATCAGAGTAGAACCACAATTGTTTGGAAGCATGGGCAAACAGACACCATTAGCCACCAAAACACTAATGTGGGAAACGATAGTCCGCAAGGTCAATGCAGTAGGGACTGTCCCACGCACCAAGAGTGAGATCGTGAAGCGGTGGCATGACCTCAAGAAAAAGGTGAAAGAGAGGAACAACAAGAACCGTGAGCTGGCTCAGAGGACTGGCGGTGGCCCTCCCATTCCACCAAGAACATTCACCGCATGGGAGGAGAAGGTGCTTGCCATACTGCATCCAGAGAGTCTCACAGGAATACCCGGGGGAGTGGAGGCTGGTAAGTAACAACAAATGTCCACCATCACACTGCTATGTACTGTCTTGCACAACCACAAAGCTACACCTCCTAGGCCCAAATGCATCCATGTGCACCACACACTCCCCAACACCTGTCTCACAGATCTAACATTCACTCCCTCTGAATCACCCCAAAGGTAGCTAGCAACATTCCCAGGGTTGCATGTGTACAGGCAGCCAGCACTACAACTCCCACCAGGCCCCCTTGTCCCACAGCTGAGCAAGATGGAGCACTCCCCACACCCAGAAGCATGTGGCAGCCATTGCATTGATCACCTCCACCTAACAGGTAGTAAGCCATCTCAACAGGGAGGGGTGTTTGTAAGTGGAAAGCCAGCACTACAAGTCCCACCAGGCCCCCTTGTCCCACAGCTGAGATAGATGGAGCACTCCCCCACACCCAGAAGCATGTGGCAGCCATTGCATTGATCACCTCCACCTAACAGGTAGGTAGCCATCTCAACAGGGAGGGGTGTTTGTGGGTGGAAAGCCAACACTACAACTCCCACCAGGCCCCCTTGTCCCACAGCTGAGCAAGATGGAGCACTCCCCCACACCCAGAAGCATGTGGCAGCCATTGCATTGATCACCTCCACCTAACAGGTAGGTAGCCATCTTAACAGGGAGGGGTGTTTGTGGGTGGAAAGCCAGCACTACAACTCCCACCAGGCCCCCTTGTCCCACAGCTCAGCAAGATGGAGCACTCCCCCACACCCAGAAGCATGTGGCAGCCATTGCATTGATCACCTCCACCTAACAGGTAGGTAGCCATCTTAACAGGGAGGGGTGTTTGTGGGTGGAAAGCCAGCACTACAACTCCCACCAGGCCCCCTTGTCCCACAGCTGAGCAAGATGGAGCACTCCCCCACACCCAGAAGCATGTGGCAGCCATTGCATTGATCACCTCCACCTAACAGGTAGGTAGCCATCTTAACAGGGAGGGGTGTTTGTGGGTGTAAAGCCAGCACTACAACTCCCACCAGGCACCCTTGTCCCACAGCTCAGCAGGATGGAACACTCCACCCACACCCAGAAACATGTGTCAGCAATTCCCCTCAACTGTGTCACAGAACAGGTAGGTAGACAGTGCATGCACCCTGCCATTCCTCTCAAAAAGCATGGAGCCATATGACCACACCAGCCCTCACATCCCACCCAACTTGGCATAGATCCAATAGCCACTTCCAGTGTGCAGACAGCTTAGCGTATGTAACTGTCACAGAAATTAAAGTTTGACTCACCAAATCACATGTTGAAGTAATTCAGGGCACAATCATGCACAGCAGTGAATGCTATGTGTAAGTGCCATGGTGGCAGAGCATCAAGGCCCATATGAAAACAAAACAAGCATGGTCATTTTCAAAAATAAAGCAAAGAACATGATATGACAGAGGGATGCATGAGATAACAATGGCTAGTACATGCCCAGAATGAAGGTCTTCCATGCAGAGCAAACAACAAAGATGCTTCACATAAAGTTGTTGTGCTGCTAGTCGTTAGATGACGACATGTCCTTGTAATCACACAATCTGTACGTGGAGCATGGTATCTATTGACATGTCACACCATGGACAAGTAATGTAGGTACCTACACATCATGTCATGATGCTCAGTACCGTGCAGCCATACAAAGTGATCTCAATGTAAACTGTGTGGTGTATAACATGTAACATCCAAACATCTAACACCAAGCTTGTGGGGTGCACTTCAATGACCATTTCTTCTCTGTTCTACAGGTGACCAAGAATTGACTGCTGCAGATGACAACACCAACCTGCAGAGCCAGTCTCCCCCCGGAACATGGACGCCCGGATGCAGACTCCCTAAATTCCTCGGATGCGAACACAGAACCTGGCCCATCTGGCCTGCCAGGGCGCAGCAGGTCCCAGGCCCCCACTGTCCTCACCACCACCACCTCAGCAACAACAACAGCGCTGACCCCTGCTGTAACGACCTGTGCGGCCTCCACCACCACCACCACCAGTGCTGCCTGCAACACTGTCCCTGCCTCAGAGGATACCCACACCACCCCACAATCTGAGGAGGGCAGGGAGAGTCAGCGGGTGCGTCGAGTGGTGATGCCACAGGTCCGGGACAGCAGGGCAGGTGGGAGGGCAACTGGGTGACAAAATCAACAGGACACTGGGACCGAAGCCCTGGCCAACATCGCCAGAGTCCTTGGGGCATACGAACAAGCCCAGGGACACACGGGCCAGGCTCTGGAAGAATCGCATGAGCTCCGCCTGCTGCTGAGGTCCATAGACACGCGCATAGGCCAAATCGTGGACCTCTTGGGCCAGCTTGTGGGTGTCCTGAGGGACAGGCCTGCGGCCCAAAGGACAGCTCAACCTCCCTCCAGTGGCCCGCAGGATGATACTCCCACCACCTCAGCTGTGGCCACAGAGAGAGGTGAGCTGGAACAGGATGAGTCCTCAGACACCTCTGAGCCCGCAGCAGAGGCCCCCCTGCCAAACGCTCAAGGGGCCGTCCGAGGAAAAACAAGGGAGGATCACGTGGCAAAGCACCAGCCAAACGCCAGTCAAAGAGCCAGCCATGATGGCACCTCTCTTCACCTTCCCATTGACTTTGTTGACTATCCTTACCCACACTGCCATGTTGATGGCAGGCGTCTGTTGGACTGTGTCACCACATCAATGTGGTGACTACTCTATTGTCTCGTCTACCATCACTGACAACTCATTGATTCACTTCCCACCTATTTGCAAATAATCACTTCCCTGTCACATATACTTATTGTAAATAAACACTCTTTGCACACCTATGTTTTCGTGTCAGCTCCATGTTTATCACAGGATGTACAATCTTGACTCAGATTACAATGTACCAGGTGCACTGATTGTTGTGAGGCATTGAGAGGCTGAAGGGACCTAGGAAAACACAAGAGAACAACATTCACTTGTCAGGCGATGGCATCACACCCATTACACAACACTTGTCATCAAGGTACTCAAACCTGCACACATTACAATGAGCAACGATATCGACATAGACATCATGTAGCTGTGCATAACTACCCTGTCCCAGAAACATCAGCCCTCAGCACAGAGCCAACAGGCAGCTGTCACAAAGCCCCCCTAGGCATTTCCTACAACTACAAAAACAGCATACAATGGCACCGTTGTACAATGTCACTCACCTTCAAGGGAAGTAGCGGTTGATGAGCTGTTGACGCAGGTCGACACCTTCCTCCTCTCCACTATCCTCATCACTGGACATGTGTGGGTTTGCAGGCGGGGGCATCTGCTGCTCATCATCGTCCAGGATCAGGGGGATCTCTTTGCGCAGGGCAAGGTTGTGGAGCATGCAGCATGCTACTACGATCTGACACACCTTTTGGGGAGAGTACATCAGTGCACCTCCGGTCCTGTCCAGGCACCGAAATCGAGACTTAAGAAGCCCAAAAGTACGCTCCACCACACGACGTGTCCTCCCATGGGCCACATTGTAGCGGACTTCACCCGGGGTCCTGGGATTCCGCAGTGGGCTCAGCAACCAAGGCCGGTTGGGATATGCAGAGTCACCTAGGTGCCAGATACACAGAACAATTTAGTAAAATGACTGTAGCTGCGGACAGATGTCACACATACAGCACAATACTTGACTCAGCTAACTCACCTACAAGCCACGCACGGTCAGGATGCAGATTTGCCATCATCTGTGGTACGATGCTGTTACGCAGGATGTAGGAGTCGTGGGCTGAGCCAGGGAATCTGGCACAGACATGTGAGATGATCATATCTGCCTGGCATACAACCTGCACATTAATGGAATGGGAATGCTTCCTATTCCTGTAGATGTGCTCCCGTGCCTGTGGCGGAACCAGTCCAACATGGGTGCAGTCAATGGCACCAACAACATTAGGGATGTGGGCAACGTCATAGAAATCAGCCTTCACAGCTGCCAATTCCTGTCTCCGTGGAAAATGGATGTAAGTGTCCTTGTATACCATCATAGCGGACAGGACATCCCGTAGCACCATGCTGAACATTGCCTGCGACATCCCACCTGCGCTGGCCACCGTGTACTGGAACGAGCCAGTTGCAAGGAAATGCAGGGCCGCCATCACCTTACATGTTGGTGACACAGCAGTTGGATATGTCCTGCGAGGCCTCAGATGGGGTTCCAACTGAGCACATAGGTCTTGGAGGTTTTGCCGATCCAACCGGAACTTACGGATGATGTCCACATCCTCCATGTCCGCCAGCAAGGTGAATGGCCGGTGCACATTTGGTCGCCTCCTACATGAGATAAAAGGGGACACTTGTCAATTCAATTCACCCATGAGATGTGTCCAACATCTGACATTTTGACTGACACAGCGCCAACGATGACTGGCCTGACACACCAGCTTACAGCACAAGTCACATGCAGAGACAACTTGACCCCAAGTAGTTGTACACGTGATCAGTATGTACAAACTGAGTGCACCCGAGACAGATTCAGACTATGTGAATGTGAAATGGGACATTCCGACATCTTGTGTCACCAGCCCTGAGAGTACTTGACACAGCACATGTCTGAAACACCAACACTGCTGTCTCCTACGTAGCTGCTGTACCTGCCACACCTTCTTGCGTGAGTCGGACAGGGCACACATGAACGACACAATGAGTACAGTGTGTGCATAAAGATCAAGTATCAACATGAGTTCAGCAATCTACACAGTGAAGTAGGCACATTAAGTAGTCAGTCCATCATTACTGTGTGTTGCTTAGCCATCTCACACATTGACATGTTTCCATATTTGAGAGTCCATCACACAAGAGATCTGTGTACATGCACAACAACATCATCAGTGACATGTGAGGGACTACATGCCAATGCATGTACTCCAGTGCACTGACATGGCATGTGTAGACATCAGTGAGTAGAATGTCACACTAGCATTCCATTTAACAATCTGGTGGCATGACTCATTGTAAGTGTGGAGTGTTCAATGATGAGAACTGCCCATTGCCATTGCTACAGCATGATGTGTCCATAGGTGCCCTAAGCGTGCACCGCCACAGCAATCACGGTCATTGGCACCAATGTAAAGATGCCAAATCGCGGTAGCAACCGCCTGGGCCCCGCGGTGTGACACCGCCATTGCCCATGCCCATTCAGCCAATGGGAACCGCAATCGCGCTAGTGGAATACACTTTTGAAAATCGCGGTAGGCATGCTGCGCTACTGCGGGGCCGGTCATTGGATACAATTGTAAGATGCACGATTGCGGTAGCGACCGCCTGGGCCCCGCGGTGTGACACCGCCAATGCCCATGCCCATTCAGCCAATGGGAACCGCAATCGCGCTAGTGGAATACACTTTTGAAAATCGCGGTAGGCGTGCTCCGCTACCGCGGGCCGGTCATTGGATACAATTGTAAGATGCACGATTGCGGTAGCGACCGCCTGGGCCCCGCGGTGTCACACCGCCAATGTCCATGCCCATTCAGCCAATGGGAACCGCAATCACGCTAGTGGAATACACTTTTGAAAATCGCGGTAGGCGTGCACCGCCACCGCGGGCCGGTTATTGGTTGCATTTGAAAAAAGCTGACCTGGAACACCAATTGCAGCAGCTGAGTACCATTGAAACAACCCCAGGGGGCTATATATGTCTGTGAGAGAGCCACACATTTCCACTGCATCCAGACACTGCTGCCTGCCATTCTTCATCCCCAACTGCTGCTGTTCCTGTCTCCTGGACCCAGTGATGGCGAGAACTGAGAACATCAGGGCCCGTCCCTTCACCACAGAGGAGCTGGAGGTCCTGGTGGACGAGGTGCTTACACACTACGGGAGGCTATATGGTGCTCCTGATGTAATGGTAAGTGTTTCAGAGTGAAATTTGGAGAGTGCAAAGAGTGCTCACATGATGTTGCTCTGCTGTAGTATGTGCCTGTGAGTGCAAGTTTGTGTGATACACTGCCTGGCATGCTGACTTCATGTCAATGGGGTGTGTAGCCTTATTACCACAGATCCATGGCTGCATTGAAGGATGGGAGGGACATGCAGTGTCTTTGCAGCCATACAGTAACACTGCTGGTTTGGAAAGTGGAAGTCAGAACAAACATTGCCTGTGCTAATGGATGTCAGAGTCCATTCGCTTTTCACATGCTCATTTGGGACATTACAAATGTGTTTCGTCCAGAGGGTACTGAAGGATGTGTGTACACTTTTCATATTGTCACCATGGATATGTGAGCATTATGCACAAGATTGAAATGCCTGAGGGTGACACTCTTGGTGGAAAATCGCCTATGACACATCAGAGTGATGTACTTCTGAAACATCCTCCTTCCATTGATTTCATAATGTGTACTGACTTGCATGTGTAGGCACTGTTTGACCTCTCATATTGTACATGCATGTGATTGTTCAGATGGGCCAGGTTTAACCTCAGTGTGAGTCCCCCTGGCCTGCACAGATACTGCCCAATTTGACAGGGACCCATCAGTAAATGGACAGAGTGAGATATATGTGTTGTCTGCCACCCTGTTTCTCAATGAGCTATCTTAGGCCTGATGATTGCACAAGACAGGCCTTGTGAGAAGGGTGTGAGAATGTAAGATCATGTCCCTAGATGTGACATCCACGACACAGTGAGCCACTCACAGGCCAAGGACATTGAGGGGTGTGTAGTGTTGGACACAGTGAGTCTTCCCCAAAACATCATTTGCAACATGATGTATGTCTTGCTCCCTCACATACTGCATCACAGATGAGGGCCTTCTTCACATTGCTTTGTGTGCTGCCATTCTGCATGTGTGTGAGATGGCCAGGTCCTGTGTCCACCCTCATACCTAAATGCATTTCAATCCGATTATCTGATGCAAATGTACTACGTGTCATGTTGTATGGCCTCTGATCAAGCTTTCTGTACAGCTGTGCTAAGTGTTTGCATGCACCTGTCCTGAGACACAGTGGAACATGGCCCAGTGTCCCTGAAACTGCCTCTTCTTGTCTCCCATGCCTGCAGCTCAAAGTCCGCCAGCGTAAGGCCTTATGGAGGGCCATTGCACGCAAGGTGCGGGCTCTGGGTGTCTGCAACCGACGGCACACACACTGTCACAAGAGGTGGGATGACATCTGCCGGATGAGCAAAAACGTGGCAGAGATGACGCTGGGGCTACTCCCTCGGACTGGAAGGTTGTCGCGCAGGAGCATGACACCACTAATGGCCCGCATCTTGGCTGTGACACAGCCAGAGCTGGATGGACGTTTGAGGGCCCATCAGCAGCAAGTTGGGGGTGAGTATTCTGCGAAGGGTGACTTTGGGTGTGAGTGACTGCATGTATCCCAACCCTGCGCCAGTGTTGAGCTCTGTGATGTTTCCAGAGTGATGCAATGGCTTGTAAGTGGCCTCTGTGTTGAGTGCAGCTGACATGCATTTTTGCTACATGTACTTTCTCATGTGTTTAAAATAATGGCCCGTGACATTGCAAGATAAGATGTGGCCTCATGCCATCTGCTGCATTATGGGTGTCATAGACATCACCGGGGAGTGAACAGCTGTGTTCCTCATCTGAGTGTGCTTACGTCGATGTGTGCAGTGTCTGACTTTGGAATTGTGAGAACTACACATCTGCCGACAATGTGCAAGGGTCGTTGCGCTTCAAAGCACAACATGGTGGACATCAGTAGCTCATGGCCATGGTATGAGGACATCCTGGAGTCAGTATCTGTGTTGTCCCCTTAAAGTGACTCCATATGTGACTGTGACAACATGTTGAGATGTACATCTATCTCACCTACAGGCACGTAGGTATGCTTACAGGAATCAGGATGTCAGGTAACTGGGAGGCACGGGCCAGCTATTTGGCAGTGTGAACGTCACATGGGTCATTGATGCCAACTATGCATGTTTCCATGCATCTTCTGACTTTTGCATGAGGCTTGCACATGCAGACCGCACAGGGTGGTGTGCTACATGGGGGTATCATATTCGAGTTGTTTGCTTTGGTTGCATATGATGTTTGTGAGTATGGCACTAAACTGAACCTACGTCTCTGTCTCTTGCAGCATCTACAGAGGGCACAGAAGGACAGGGTACGGACACCGGGGATGAGGCATCTTGCTCGACGGCAACACATGAGCTCACTGACACTGATGTGACCAGCGCCTCGGAGGGGGACCGGAGTGCCCTTGAAGAATCACGCCCGGAAACACCAACCTCAACGTCATCTGATGCCAGCAGTGACTCCTCGATGTTGGCGGACACAGGGAGTGGGAAATCTGCCTCTTCTTCCACCACACATTGTCCAGTGCCCACCCTCCCGGCTAGTTCCACTAGTGCTTGCCGTGCCCGCAGCAGTCAGAAGAGTAGAGTGTCCTTCCCCCCAGGCACCACTGCCCCTGCCCCTGTCTCCCCTGCTGCCCTCAGTGTTGAGGCGGTGGAGTTTTTGCGCCAGCTGTGTGTGGGTCAGACTACTCTACTGAATGCCTTCCTTGATCATGACAAGAAGTTGGCACAGGTAGTTGCCTTCATGGAGGGCATTCATTCTGACGTGGGTGGGCTACACAGGACTGTCCAGTCTTTGTCCTCCACAGTGACGGCAGCCATTCAGCTGGCACAGGCTCAGGGTCCAGCTCCAGTCCCTTCGGCAACCACCCTGCCAGTGGCCACATCTGACGAGAGTGACCACACACCACAGCCCTCAGGCTCAAAGTACTCCACACGAAGCACAACACAGCAGCACTCCAAGCGGGCCAGAGCGCAGACACCATCCCCAAAAACAAAAGAAGTCACACAGGAACGCAAAGCCAAAAGCCCTTCGGGTGACACTCAGGGGCATCAAGCCAAGAAGCAGGCCTCAGGCTCACATGCATCCAAATCAGTCCAATCCAAAGACACTTCCGTCCCAAAACCTGCTCCCACAGACAGGCAAAAAGTTGCCGTGCCTGCTGTGAAGCTGGTGCCTGCAAAGAGTCCGCAGAAACGGCTCTCTGAGGCAGGTTCACCCACAACCTCAACTCCCACCCACACCCCTGTGAAGCTGGGACAGGAGGGCACTGTGGGGGGTTCACCTGGTCAACAGGGGATGGAGGGGAAAAGGCAAGGCCAGGCCAAGCGTACCACCAGACCCAGCAGATCACCAGAGGGAGGGCCACCACCTGCACCTGAAGCACCTTTGGTGGGGAGTGAGGCTGTTGTGCCCGCCCCACTTCACACTCCTACCAAGACAATTCTTCAGTATCGAATCCCCAAGAAGTGGAAAGGCAGCCCTCCACATTCTCCCTCACACACTGTGTCTCACAGCAGCATTTCTCCGCCTCCCCGTGCCACCATGCCACCCGGTCCAAGCAGCCCTCCGGCTCACAAAGCCACTGATGCCTCTACCTCAGCTGCTCCTCCCTCTCCCAGGTCTGGTCCGCCAACGGTCCCCGACAATCAGCCACCTCCCAGTTCAACTGACAGCCAAGTCTGAGGCAAAGTCCCCCTCCCAAAGCCATCTCTCCCACAGCGGTGCCTGGACTGCCCATCTGTATCCTCAGAGCTGTGGTGATTCCCATGCCAGTGTACGGTGTCACACATTCCCTGTGCAGGTTCAGATGCACACATGTCCCTCCTTTGCACTATGGACTGGCCACTGGCCTTGCTGTTTGTAACTTTGGATGCCCATTCCCTGTGCAGGTTCTCATGTTCACATGTCCCTCCTTTGAACTATGGACTGGCCACTGGCCTTGCTGTTTGTAACTTTGGATGCCCATTCCCTGTGCAGGTTCTCATGTTCACATGTCCCTCCTTTGAACTATGGACTGGCCACTGGCCTTGCTGTTTGTAACTTTGGATGCCCATTCCCTGTGCAGGTTCTCATGCACACATGTACCTACTTTGAACTATGGACTGGCCACTGGCCTTGCTGTTTGTCACTTTGGGGGACCATTCCCTGTGCAGGTTCTCATGTTCACATGTACCTCCTTTGAACTATGGACTGGCCACTGGCCTTGCTGTTTGTAACTTTGGATGCCCATTCCCTGTGCAGGTTCTCATGCATCACATGTCCCTCCTTTGAACTATGGACTGGCCACTGGCCTTGCTGTTTGTAACTTTGGATGCCCATTCCCTGTGCAGGTTCTCATGCACACATGTACCTACTTTGAACTATGGACTGGCCACTGGCCTTGCTGTTGTCTACTTTTGATGCCTATCTTGGTGATATGTAATAAAGACAGTTACTCCTGTTGTCTGCTTTGTCAGTGTCCTTGCTAAATGTAAGTGTTTTCGGTATGTGTATGGTTGCATGTGACAAATGCTCTGTATGCCACCTTCACATTGCCAATTGCTTCTTTTACTTTTTCTGGGTTTAGCAGTGGTGAGGGGCACTTTAGTTCTTCTTTCTTCTGAGGTTTGAGGGTGCAATGATGGGTGTTTGTGATGATCTACGATTATCATACTCATCATATGGTCAGGTTTGCTAAATTGTCCACGTCATGTTATGATGCAATTCCAGAACAGAGGTGTATTCTATCCACAGGATTACTTGCGGGCTGGCCAGGGTCCTTCATTTCTGTGTGATCTTTCTTGATGTGTGAGCAGCAGTGTTGATGTATGGTCATCTTGTGATGGCCTGTCTTCATAGTCACATGGGTACATTTGGATGTGTGCACTTGTGTGGTCATGAAGTGTGTAGGGGTGGTTTTGTTGTCAGTGTTGATGTGTGTGTGCCCCTGCAATGCCAACTGCACACATGTATGACACAGAAGCTGAGTGCCTGTTTGTTTCAATAGTCTGCCATGTGTTTCAGATTGTGGGCACATGTGGGAGTTGTAGGTTGGGCAGTGTGCAGTGTGTTGTTGTGTCCTTGCACTCCTGGGGGACACCTACTTGTTGTTGCTGCCAGTTGTGAGTATGCAGAGTGTGTGACAGGCAAGTCTGTGTTGTGTTTTGTTGATCAGCCATGTGTCTTGTTACTGTTTGTGCACACTGTACAGAACTGCTCAGCCACACTGACAATATTTGTGAGTTTTCTCATGCATTGCTGTCACTTGACCCATTTTTGGCTCCAGTATGGTATGTGGTATGTGGAGTCATGCCATCCCCCATATGTGCTTCTGATGCCTACACATTGTGAGTGACTCCTCTATGTGTTTGTGTACTGTACACTGCTCACCTGTCCACTACTGAAGTACACACCACTTCAGTCTCATGTCTTCCACCCCATGGCTTGCCAGTGTGTGAGCCTCCCCACCACTTCATAGTGTGACACTATGCTGTGTGAGGCTGATCTGTGTCCAGGACCAATGTGCTACTCAGGACAGTTTGCAAATTAGTTATGTGTTATTTCCTTGTACTTGTTTGCTGTCATGGTTGCTCATGTGCAGTGCAGATGTTTGGGCAGCACAGTCCTCTGGTCATGTTGTTTGCACCTGGATGTCCCTGAGTTGTGCATCTGTGGGTGATGGCTAAGCTGTATGTGTGTTTGCTGAGGTAGTGCTACACTTCCTGAGTGTGATGTTATGTTTGTGCTGTGGGAGTTCATGGTGTGGCACTCAGATGTGTGTGCTACTGATTTGGTTGTTGTGCACACACTGCTTGGTGTGCATGCAGTGTTGTCAGTGTATGTTGCCTTGTACTTGCTTGTTGTGCATCCCCCTGATGTGCAGCTGAGTTTGCATTGTGATGGATTGGTCTGTGCATCTGTTGTGTTTTTGTTGTGGATGTATGCAGTGTTTGGCCTGTGTTGGCTCTTTGTACTGACTGATGCTATGTGTGTGTGATGTTCTATTTGCATGACGTTGTGTGTGAGTGGTTGTTGCTGTGTGATACATTCAGATGTGTGTTGCAGGTGTGGTGTGCATTACTTGTGTGTCTGTCACATGCAGCAAGGAGGATTCTTGTTGCTGGGCTTGTTTTCAGTGCACATTGGTGGTTAGTCCTCCTATTTTTGACCTGTCACTTTTCAGGGTTGTGCATGTGCATGCTTCTGGTACAATATGGCACCTTGTCCACTTCATGGGTGGTGAGGTGTCTGTGTCTGTGTTAGCTGATTGTCCCATTGATCCCAGTTAGTGTTCATGGTAGATTTTTGATGATGCACCTCTTGTTTGTGTTGAGGTATGGTGTCTGTGCATTGGTCCTGAGTGACAATGTTGTGTATTCCTGTTCTGTCTAGGGTCACATTGCCTTTCCACTGTTTTCCTGCACATGTGTGGGCTTGTTGTACCTCTGTGTATGTTGTTTGTGAGCTTTGTGTTTGGCTATTGTTTTGGTGTCTGCATTGGTTCAGGCATCCCTGTGTGTTAGTGTGATGTTTGTGGGTGCACCACAGGGAGTGTGATTGGTTGTCATTGAACTCACAGGACACCATTTTGGCCTTTATGTGTGCTTCTCACAGGTGTTGAGTGCTGCAGGTATGAGGTGGGTAGAGAATGGGTATGTGTGAAGGTCCTAGTTGTGTTTGACAGTCAAGGAGTGTGACAATGGGCCATGTGTGTTGTACTGATGATGTACACATGTCAAGTCAGTTGAGACAGATGTGTGGCTGCTCACTGTATGACTTCAGACACTTCCTATCATTCCTGTGACTATGCATGGCTTGCCTTGATGTGTCCCTGAGTTGTTGCACAGAGGTCAGTTTGGTTTAATTTCACTCACTGTGCCACCCATGTCTGATTTGATGACCTAAGGGTATTGTGATATGTTCCTTCTCTTGCATGTGATGTACAGATTAACCCTGGGCATCCAATTCTGCTCCGCTCGCGGAATTTGCGGAATTTAGGCAATTTCGCATTCTGCGGAGAACGCGGAATTGCCAACAATTCCGCGATCCGCGGCGTAGCGGAATTATTTTCTTGTTGCGCTTTAAAAATGCGTTCTAGCGCGTGCGATAGCGACTTACCGGGATTTCTGCGTTTGCCGACGGGTTTTCCTATCCGTTCGCGTGCGCCACGAGATTTCGTAGCCGGGCCGCGTTATCCCGCGAGAGTTTGCGATCGCTAACACGTCATTCGCCGCGCCATCGTGCACCGCTGAGAGAGATTGGCGACCGCGAACACGCCATTCGGGCGCGCCTATTGGACATCCGGCGATATTTTTGTACAGCTCGCGATCCCGAACACGCAAAATTTTCAATCTGGAGAACAATAACATCGCAAGCAGCATCAAACCTTCTATAAATTGATGATTTGGATGAAAAAAAAACCTCAGATTGATATTTGGCTGTCCTTTTTGGTCAAATTGTTTTGGGGGGGAGAGGGAAGAAGTGCCACAGAGTCTCCTACTTCCTGTTCCTGTCCAGCAGGCTCCTCCCAGTGCTTTGTCCATCTCCTGTTCATTTTTCACTTGGATTTGAGCTGGAAGGATCACTCTTTGTGTCTGCTGCATCATTATCATTGATTTGAGGATTTTGGGATTTGAGATTTTACAAGTAAGTTGGTGTTGTTTGATTGGGGCATTGCAGTTGCTGCAACTTCATTTTTGGTACTTTTCATCATTTTAAAAAATAAATCGTTGTGGGTAGCCAGTAGGTCCAGAGCTAGTCATGGGTAATGGATTGCTGTGTGATGTATTTATTAATTTCAAACATCATTTAGGGGGCATGGATGGCATTGTATTGAATTGGAAAATGTGTTTTTTTGGGGTGTATTTCAGTTTTTTGGGCTGTGTGTTAAATACATGCCTTAGTTGTGTGTGGTGTGCTGCAGGCCTTGTTTAGCCCTTGTGTATTTTCGTTTTTGCATTTTATTGCATTACAGGCAAAGCAAAAGCAGGGTGGTTTACCATGCAGCCTTTGCCTGGCTATTATAGGCCTGTTTTCAGTACATTGTTTTCCAGGCCTCCTGCTTGTTGCTTGTGATTTGTGAGTGTCCATGTGGCTAGTAGCCATTTCTGGTGGGAGTTACAAGTGTGCTGCTTTAGCCATATACTAAGGCCTGCATGTGTTTCCCTTTGTGGCCTAGGCTTCTTGTTGTGGGCCTGGCCATGAGACTGCCGGCCATTTTGAAGCCAGGCAGTGTGCTTTTTGCCATAGGCCTGCATTGTCTGTCTTCAGTTTCTTGTTGTTGTGGGCCTGGCCATGAGGCTGGCAGCCATTTTGAAGCCAGGCAGTGTGCTTTTTGCCATAGGCCTGCATTGTCTGTCTTCAGTTTCTTGTTGTTGTGGGCCTGGCCATGAGGCTGGAGGCCATTTTGAAGCCAGGCTGTGTGCTTTTGCCATAGGCCTGCATTGTCTGTCTTTAGTTTCTTGTTGTTGTGGGCCTGGCCATGAGGCTGGTGGCCATTTTGAAGCCAGGCAGTGTGCTTTTGCCATAGGCCTGCATTGTGTGTCTTCAGTTTCTTGTTGTTGTGGGCCTGGCCATGAGGCTGGTGGCCATTTTGAAGCCAGGCAGTGTGCTTTTTGCCATAGGCCTGCATTGTCTGTCTTTAGTTTCTTGTTGTTGTGGGCCTGGCCATGAGGCTGGTGGCCATTTTGAAGCCAGGCAGTGTGCTTTTGCCATAGGCCTGCATTGTCTGTCTTTAGTTTCTTGTTGTTGTGGGCCTGGCCATGAGGCTGGCGGCCATTTTGAAGCCAGGCAGTGTGCTTTTTGCCATCGGCCTGCATTGTGTGTCTTCAGTTTCTTGTTGTTGTGGGCCTGGCCATGAGGCTGGTGGCCATTTTGAAGCCAGGCAGTGTGCTTTTTGCCATAGGCCTGCATTGTCTGTCTTCAGTTTCTTGTTGTTGTGGGCCTGCCATGAGGCTGGTGGCCATTTTGAAGGCCGGTAGTGTGCTTTTATCCATAGGCCTGCAAGCTTGTAGCCTAGTCTGCCAACAGGCCTTTCATCCAGTGGGCCCAGAGGTAGTCAGGGGTGCATGAAACAACTGTTTCTGTGTGTTCTGTTGAATTTAAACATCATTTAGGGCACATGGATGGCATTGGATTGAATTGCAAAATGTGGATTTTTGGGTGTATTTCAGTTTTTTGGGGTGTGTTAAATACATGCCTTAGTTGTGTGTGGTGTGTTGCAGGCCTTGTTTAGCCCTGTGTATTTTCGTTTTTGCATTTTATTGCATTACAGGCAAAGCAGTGTGGTTTACCATGCAGCCTTTGCCTGGCTATCGTAGGCCTGTTTTCAGTACATTGTTTTCCAGGCCTCATGCTTGTTGCTTGTGATTTGTGAGTGTCCATGTGGCTGGTGGCCATTTCTGGTGGGAGTTATAACTAAGTGTGCTGCTTTTGCCATTTAGGCCTGCATGGTTTTCCTTTTGGCTTACTGCTTGCATCCATCCCCTTTGCCAGCTGCAGCTCCCTGAATGATGTGATGAGCAAATAATTTAATGCCAAACAGGGTCCACTTCTATTACATTTGTATTTTGGTTGTTGTTCCTCTTCTTTCCTATCCTTCCTGACAGTGTACACAGTATACCATGAAAGCCCTTGTTGACAGTCTCACAAATGGCTACACTAATTTATATCTTTTATTTGTTTGTTTGTACTGCTAGTAATTGAACCACAACAACAAATGCAACATTTCACTGATGTTCTTCTCCTGGCTTCTTTGCTTTTAGGTGCACAAAAAGACAGAGGAGGAGGTGTCATCATCACCCGTTGTACTGCCAGGCAGAAGTCCTGCTGCGCGTCACGTCCACGTGTGACCACAGACATCTCTGCAACTTGTGCACCTGCGTCCTGCTGACATCTGAAGAAGATGGCCCCAAAGAAAGGTACCAGGTCCTCCAGTACCAAGAAAGTTGCCAGTGAGAAGAAGGGACAGAAGAAGGAAGTGGCACTTGCCAAGACTGGTGTGCCGGCCGATGTGTTTTTTGGTAAAAAAACTTACGCCTGCAGCAGCGGTGTCCAGCGGGGACCAAGCTGGGAGCAGCACCTCTGCATCAGTGGGCCCACCCCAGCAACCTAGGCCCAAGCCCATGACTGTGGCAGAGGTAGCCAGTCTACTAACGACCAGTGATGTTGAAATGTCATTATCGCAAAGTAGTACCCAATCCACGCACTCGCAGGCGGAAACTCAGCAGATAAGTGGGCAACCCCAGCCGCAACCCAAGCCGCAACCCCAGCCGCAACCCCAGCCGCAACCCCAGCCGCAGCCAGAGCCGCAGCCGGAACCGCAACCACAGCCGGAACCACAGCCGTAACCACAGCCGCAGCCGGAACCACAGCCGGAACCACAGCCCACAATAGTAGTTGTTCCACCTGAAGTAGGGGCAGTTCAGGAAATCGAGCTTTTGCAGACGAAGAGGAGCAAGCCACTGTTCCAGAAGATCCATTGTCTTCCATACCCCCAGCAAGGAAAAGGAGGGTTAGTCCATCAACTTCTTCTTCAAGCCCCGCTTCTGATGATCTAGATGCCACTTGGAAGCCACCAGCTCAGCCTGAGAGTGATGCACGCCACAAGACAAGGCTAGTGAAAAGGAAGGTTCCAGAAAGCCTTACAGTTATGGAGGTAGATGTAGACGAGGGGGTGATGATGATGATGATGAAGAGCCAGTCATCACGAACATCACTCCTGGGCCTGCGGAGATGGAGACCAACATTATTAGACTATCCCAAATCGCTGCGAGGGATGTAGCACGGATACCACCAACACAGGTAACGCCAACACGACCTCCAGCTTCCATATTTGCCTTTGCAAAGGCCCGGCAGGGACCTACATCCAGCTCAACCACCACCTCAGTAGGTGGTGGTAATGTAAGTGCACAGAGTCAAATTCCATGCACACCCTCCATTTCATCTGGTATTGAAAGTGGCACCTCCAGCAGCGCCAGAAAGTTCTCCTCCCCAGTTTGGGACTTCTTTTCGGTTAGCAGTAAGGAGGAGAACATTGCTATATGCTCAATTTGTCGGCAGGCTGTTAGGCGGGGTAAGCTTGGTACAAACTATGGTACCGGAGGACAAACAAGTCATCTCAAAAAACACCACACTATCAAGTGGGAGGCTCACCTACTTCACTTAGAAAAAAGGAAAACTGGACCCATTGCTGTTGTTGGGGATGAAGAAGTAGGGGAAGATATGATCGCGGTGGAAGGTCAACAAGAGGGAGACATTTCTAGCCCTACCCCCAGCAGTGTACTGGTAATGCCCACATCCTCAGCAACATCTGAGTGGCACCGTAGTAAGAGTCAACATGAGACACCAAGGCAACCGGGCACTGCAATGAGCAAAAGTGCAGCGTCGTTGAGCCTAGCTGGGTTCAAGAAGAAAGGTGCACCACAAAGGAAAATATTCCAGCCTACCATTGACAGCATGCTTAGGTCGGAGGGGCAGTACCAACGCAACCACCCAACGGCACGGTTGTACAATGCGAAGCTGGCTAAAATGTTAGCGCTGGACCTTCTCCCTTTTTCATTTGTGGAAGGGGTGGGTTTCCTTGAATTTGTGTCAGCCATCTGCCCTAAATGGAAGGTTCCCAGCCGGTCCTATTTCGCCCGAGTTGCTGTTCCAGCACTACATCACGATGTGCTGGAATTGGTTGGACAAGCTTTGCAGCAGAGTGCTGTTCACAAAATCCACCTGACAACAGACATGTGGACCAGTTGCCAAGCCACTGATTACATGTGCATCACTGCACACTGGGTCTCTTTTGTGGGGGTTAGAGACAAGCTATCTGAAGTAGGTGCTGTTGACACAGCTGCAATTTTTAATGCTTCTCGGAAACATGCAACTGTAGCCATGTTCGCCATGGAGAAATCTCATACTGCTGAAAACATTTTGGAAGAGTTTAACAGCAAGGTCTTTGAATGGCTGCGCCCCAGAGGGCTTCACATTGGTTTTGTTGCCACGGATAATGGCAGTAATATACTTAAGGCCATGACGCTTGGTGAGTATTTCAGGGTCCCGTGTTTGGCGCACTGCATTAACATTATAGTTCAAGACTTTCTGAAAAAAGAACCCATAGTCAGCAACTTACTGACCACCTGCCGCAGAATATGCACGCATTTCAGCCATTCTTTTAAAGCCCGGAAGCAGCTGAGGATCATTCAACGTGACTATAGAATGACAGTCAAAGCACTCATCCAGGAGGTGGCAACACGTTGGAACTCAACGTATTACATGCTTGACCGTCTGTTTGAGCAGTACAGACCAATCAATGAATATGTCATGCGAAGGGCGGATGCTACTGTGAAAGGCATGACCCTTCAGATGGACCAATGGTGCCTAGTTAAATCTCTTACAGAGATGCTTCTTCCTTTCGAGGTCTTCACACGTGAAGTCAGCAAGGAGGACTGTACTATGGGCCAAGCTATCCCATTGTTGCACATGCTAGAGCAACAGCTGAAGGGGGTGTGTGAAGCGTACAAAGGTGTGGAGGGAAAAAAAGAAGCATATGAGTTGGTGGAGAGCTTATCATGTCGCTTAAGTGAAAATGCAAGGGTGCAAAATAAGATTCTGTCACAACAACATTACATTTGTGCCACAATTCTGGATCCACGGTACAAATCGGCACTGCACAGTAAGACATTACTCCCTTTTTCAGAAGTGGATGTTGCCCGGTACAAAACTTGGATAGCTGAGGCAGCCAGTACATTGGAAAATGAACGGCTGGTAATTAAAGGCCTCAAACCCACGTCAAGTACTGCAGCAGAGCATCCGGCATCAAGTTCAACTTCAGAGCCTGTGGGCAGTGCATTTGGTTCACAGCTGTCACCAACACTATCGACAACAGCAAGAACCGGATCATCAGCCTCAGTACAAACGGCACAGGATTGGTATTTACAGCAAGGACTTGCTAGGTCCAGTGCTGATGCAAAGAC
Source organism: Calotriton arnoldi (assembly GCA_963921515.1). Classification (NCBI taxonomy): domain Eukaryota; kingdom Metazoa; phylum Chordata; class Amphibia; order Caudata; family Salamandridae; genus Calotriton; species Calotriton arnoldi. The sequence goes on along the minus strand of CAWUFW010003515.1, from coordinate 1,288,398 downwards.
AAAAGAGGCCGCACTAAGTTTAGCACCCCTGAACATTGACCGAATGGTCCAGGCCTACCTGGATGACCCAACAGAGGTCTACATTGATCAAAACCCATTGCGGTATTGGTATGGCAAAAGGGGCCAATGGCCAGTGCTCAGCAGGCTGGCGATAAACTATCTGGCTTGCCCTGTCGCAAGTGTCTCTTCTGAACGTGTTTTCAGTGCTGCTGGTTCCATTGTAACAGTGAAAAGGACCAGTCTCTCACCCAAAAACGTTGAGAGGTTAACCATGATCAAAATGAATCAGCAATTTATACCACCGAATTACACAATACATGAATCAACGCAGGAAGATGAGGACAGCGGCTCAGGTGACGGAAGTAGCGTGTTGGATGCTGATTACCTACTTCTGGTTGAACCTCCAGAGTTTGAGGACGAGCTATACTTCCCTGACAACTAGGCTTCCACTTCTTACTGTGGTTCTCCCTTATTTACTTCTATTTGTGTGTCTGTCTTTCTGTTTGGAAACTTCAAATCACAACAAATCCATCACCACCGTCTTCGTATTTTATTGCCTTATATGAGTTTCAGCTCTCTGCATTTCAGTCCACTCCTCCGAGTCCTGCTCCTCCTGAATCGACCTAAATCTATTGCCCTCAAGCCAGATGATAATTGGATGTAGCATAATCGAAGAAAAACTAAAATCTTGCCTCGTTGAGTCTCTCCAAAAGAAGTGGAACATGATGATGACTACTATAGCTATCCTCCTTTCCGAGCCGATACAGACTGCCCATTAACTGAAGATGAGAAGGAACAGGTAATGAATGATGACATGCATTGGACGCTGACTGAGTGATTTGTGTTGTTGTTGTTTGTAGTGCATGAAGGTAATTCATTGTGTACTATTATCTAATCTACACACTAAAAGTAACTCAATGCAATGTTTGTTTCCATTCTTGTTTTTCAATAACAATTTTCTACTTCTACTGCAGGCCGATCCATTGCATTTTGAATATGGAAAGGGGACTCAATCTGTACACTACTGCACACTGAGTTGGACAACACACCATGATGATGACCACAGTGACATTATCTCTTCGCAGTCACTCAGTACGATCAGAGATGATTGATGGAATAACTCAGTGCTTTTCATGAGTGCATTAAAAGGTAACCAAGTCAACAACAACCACTGCAGACCTACATGTCTGTGTAGTGGTGGAGTCGAGTGTGGTGGTATGACTGACAGCGGGGCATTGATTTAGTCACTTAATTTGTAAAATGCTATGTTGCTGTATATCTGCTTTGTCTGCCTCTGTCAAAAAAGGTACGCTAAATGGAGGATGTGTCACGGGTGCCGTGGGCCTGCTCTGTCCTGTTGTTGTTGGAGGTTAATGCTGGAAACAGACTAGAGTAGACATGATGTATCCAAATCCATGCCGCCTCTGAAAGTGTTCTTGTTGCACTCCACCGTAATTTAGGCATTTTTTTTCTACTTGATTTTTCAATATCCCTTTTGTTTTCCCATCTGCAATTACAGGCCGGCCCTTACCCTGTGCTACACTGGGAAAAACAACTCTCACTTACCTTACCAATGAATCTACATCTGCCAGGCAGGCAGTGGCGTCACCCAAGATTGATGGCCGGAGCGTCCATGGAAGGGAGGACCAAGACGAATGCCGAGATGCAACTCCACATTTTGACCAGGATAACATACAGTAACAGTATCAACTTTCATCATCTTTTAAATTTGATTCATTTTTTGTCTTCAATCATTACTACTGTGTGTTGTTGTTGTTATGTTTGCTCTCTGCTTATAATTCAATTCATCCCTACAGCAATTTTTGGCTTTTCTTTGCTATCTTTAAGCCCGGGCCGGTACAACAGAACAGAAACTGTATGTAATTCGGGTCTCTCTGAGGGCAGACAGGCAAGGCAAATTGCATAATATACTGCTGCCCTGTACTGTCTAATTGTCTAGTAGTAGTAGTTAGTAAGTACTATCATTAACCATCAAGTTATCATCATCATGCATGCATTTCCTTTTTCTCCCTTAACTGATTTATGGATATGGTTGTCTGCCAAGATTGTGTTTTGTTGTTGTCCATGCGTACTGTTTTTCTTTGTCAAACCTTTCCCAAAACCCCCCTTCCCAACCATTCATCAAACCCTAACCCTCTTCCCCCGGGCTGTGTGACTTATTGAGGTGTGACTAAATTAAATGTACACCAATAATTTATCACACGCTTGCTGGGGCGGATGTGGCTAAAGCAACAAAAATGCATTTTCAAGGCAGGGCGCGGATCTTCTTCTGCTTGCCCACCCTCCTATGAGCAGTATATTTGCGATTTTTTTTTACCAAAGGAACCTAATCCATCAACATTAATTGCCGGCATAGATTGGATTTGTTGTCATCCTCCGAAACAGCACTAACGGTTACGCTTGTGTCGAGTCACGGTGTACTGTAGGCCTAGTCGAGTGACTCGACACAGCTAGAGTTTGTAACTCTATGTACTAGGCTATCCCCGCAACCATTATGTTTCCTTGTATTTTGGCATATTATTGTTTGGCAGTAAGTTCCGTACTGTACTTCGTTCTACTACTCCTCCCACAGTCTCTCTCAGGCGACTGACTGTCTCATTTTCTTTTATTTGCAAGTGCTACTGCCAGGGTCTACTACTACTACCACCACAACCATGGCATGTTGGGAAAGAAAACCATCATCACCATGCAGCCATCGCCGTGCCCAAGTTAAACATCAAGCACAGGTAAGAGAAGAAGTTTGGGGGAGGCATAATTAATAACGGAATTTTTTTCATTAATTCTATTTCACACACCCCTTTGAGTCCAGTTGCAGAATGCATAGATTAGGAGGAGAGACTGACAGTACTAGTAGGACAAGTCCCTCAGTGAGGGGTACCGCATCTGTCTGTTTGTGTCTTAGTAACTCAGCCAATTATTTAAATCAAACACTGGCTGTGGCACTGCACCAGCAAGGAAACCGTGTGACGTAAAACAGTAACCCCACCCACAAAACATTAACCACATCGTATATAAAGTCTAAATATGTAATTTAATACCCTAACAAAAATAAACTATGTAAAAAAAATCCCACAACACCTGACCCACCCCTCTCCCTAACCCCAACCAATGTTCATGTCCCGGAACGAAAAAGTCCAACAAATGTCCAAAAGTCCAAAACCCAACGCCCGATTCCCACCCACCAAAAGAAGCTATAAAAAAGGGGCAATAAATAAACGGGGTCTCAGCGGGCTCGCCTCTCCAGGACACGGATGCGCTCCTCTAGGCGGGCCACGCGGTGCTTCAGCGCGCGGCAGTTGCATCCACAGGGGGGGGCAGCAGTGCTTCTTGCTGTGTGGCGGCGGGCGGCTGACAGGCGGTGGCGCCGTAACACTGTAGGGGGGTGTCTGGGGCCCGGGGCATTGGAGGAGGCTGCAGCTGCTGCCGCCTCCTCCTCCTCCTCCTCTAGAAGAACCAGCCGCTGGTATTCGGCCTGTATGGCCTCCAGCTTCCGGCGCCGGGCCTTGGCTGCCAACTCCTTCCTGTCGACTTTACCTTTGGAAGGAGTCGCTATATCAAGAAGAAAAAACAAGACTATTGTAAAATATACTCTTAGCAAAGCAGTCAGACAAATTCATTCTACACATAGTGGCACAGTAGCACTAGCAAGCACAGTACGTAACATTTGTGGTATGTATCTATCCTCCCACTACCTCGGCCTCGAACATTTGTGGGAGTTTCAGGCATTCCACCACCCATGCATCTGATTCATATCACACACCTATGCATGCATCCCACGTATCCTTCTCTGCCAGTCATAAATATAAAATCTCGCCCGTCCTTCCTCCTTCCACCCTTCTTTCCCTTTTCGTTCAACCCATCCATCAAGGTCATCTGATCAGACTTTTAGTCTTCTCCATAAAAATTTCACAGCTGAGTTGAAGTCCGATAGAAGAGGCCATTGGTTACTCTCAGTACACTCCCGTCGCTAATGCTATTGCTAATGCTAAGTAAAGGGTGTCTTCTTCAACCGTTCACAACAACTTCTTACTTAAGTCTCAACAGTACAGTATACATTACACCCTTGCAGCGAGTGTAATGTCAATAAGTAAGGATTAGGAATATAACTTACCACCGCCCGCCACTGCTGCTGGCTCACCCCCTGCAGCTCCTCCAACTGCCGCATCGCCTGCACCCTCAGCGGCCGCGTCACCTTCGCCGCTGGCCCCGGTACTGGTGGTCGGTAGTACGCCTAGAAAAACATTACACATTTTTCAGATGCCATATACACCTCCCCCTATTTTTGACTAGCAAGAATGAAAAAAAGTTAATACATACATAATACATATACAACATACATCACTAGTATAAATCAGGTAGTAGAGTAGACACTGGTAGTGTTATATGGTCCCTAGGGTCATTCTAGTCTTTGCTAAGTTACCCCGAGCCATGCAACCATTTTAGCTCTGTCTTTTATTTTTGCGCAAGTTACCTCGCAGCTTGTTGTGAAAGACGCCTTTGAGCCCACATGAGCTCATACTGCTACTGTCTGAGCGCTGCGTACAAGGTCGAAAAACAACCGACTTTGTTATGGAGTTCTGGTGTTAGTCCATATTGCTTATCCATAAAAAAACTGCACTTTTTGGCACGACTGAGAAATGCTTGCACTATACTAACGCGCACCATTTTTCTCATTACAGACGGAAGATTCCCTTATACGAAGAACCAGAGCTTTGCAGACCTTATGATGTAACCAGTACTAGGTTCTTCTAAGGTGAGGGCTCCCCAGAATTCTCACATCTCCATTTATAATTTTATATAAACTAGATTCCTACCAAGGGGAGGGTGGTTCTTCCACCACTGTTCAGTTATCATGATCTCGCCTTTTGGCTTCTATGGACTTGTAGTTGTAAGTAACTTGTAAGTCTAACTAAGTGTAACAATGTTTATTGTTTTAATCTTATGCATTTTGCTGTTGCTGCTGCATTATACAACGTACAGAGCTTGTCAGTTGGAAATAAAAATAAACCTTTTGAACTTACATAGACTCGGTGGTATTTGGTGTGGACTTACACGAGAGAGTGAGCAAAAGGGTGTGCATTGCTTCCGCGACAGAGGTTGGGAGTGTTATGTTGTCTGGGTTGTCTACTCATTGGGTATTTTGGGGGGGGGCGTTTCGGAGTAATGAGACACTATAACTAGTTGGTCAGGGGATTGTGGTGGCTTCTGATTGAGGTGTGAGGAAGGTCCAACCTCCCATCACCAACGTCCTATTTTCTTGTGCAAAGTTCTGTATGTGCAGAATCCCTACAACAGTAGTAGTATGTCCTATCCTATCTAAAATTCTAAAATGTGGTTGGGCATTTTCTTGGTGGGAATTGTCGAAAAGCCTCAAGAATAAGAAGACTAGAAGTAGTAGAAGAGGACAACCCAAAGGACTGGACTCAATGGCTATAGCTATTGGTGAATATGAGTTTTATTTAAAATATTTTAAATAAAGAGTGGGCAACTGGGCAAGCTTAGCTACAGACAGACTAATAGTAGTAGTACAGAGAGTCATAGCAGACGCAGTTAGAGGCAGGGATAACAAGAATTTAGAAACAGATAGTATAGAGCAAAGAAGATTTTGTCAAAATTCGAATTAGGAGGATACCGAAATAATAGTTCGGAAAAAATAAGGTGCAGGAAAAGTTTGGGAAATATAATTAATAATATTAACCACTGGAGGACTTACTGGGGCCAGCAGCAGAGCCCTCGATAGAGGAGCGGTCCTGTCCCTGGGAGGCATCTTGTAGATCTTCGTGGCCCACCGCCTGCGACCCCGTCTTCTTGCCCCTGGGTGCTGCTGATCATGTAAGATTTCATAAAGAAAGAGACAAAAATTAAAGTTTGGTGTGAAATAAATAAAATATTTTAAAATACGCACCAAAAACTTTTTTGGTAACAACAATTGCAATAAAATTGACCTATCTGATCGACTGGTAGTATTGCGAGATTCACGGACCGTCTAGCAAGCCTAACTACCACCTGACCTAGCCCACCTATTCCAATCCAGACGGGCCAATTGTTCAGTAAGTCTGCATTTCCATTTATTTTAGTCCTCAAAAATGCATAGATGGAGGACACATGCATACATTTTTGCATACACCAAATTGTTGGCTGGTTGCTGCTGATGTTCTGCTAGTGATGATATAAGCCTATTAACACTCAGAAAACAAACTACAAAAGGTTCTGCGAAGGACTGGGGTAAGCAGCACTCAGCAGCACGTGACATGACAGAGGATGCGTCACGCACACCACTTACAAATTACCAACTAATAAGTAACTAAACCTATCAATCCACCACTATCCCTTCTTAGTGGCAGGAGGACAAAGGAAGGACTACTCTCTCTAGCATTACATCACTTAAGTTCTCTAAAGTAAACTCTTACATAATCATCAGGCCAAGCGAGCGCAAAGTTGCAAACAAGTAAGATTAGTAGCGCCGAGCGCCTGTGTCATAACAATCACAGATTTGTAAACGTAATTTACCTGCAATGTAAGCAGCAGCATTCTTGCTGGTCGGAAAAAAATATATATTCGCAATATATAACACAGAGCAGAACACAAAGTAGTAATATTAAATAGCTACTCACCAAGCCCCGGGACCTCCACTCCTAGCAGGTCCAGCAGGTCCTGCTCCCGGTCCAGAATATCGGACCACCGGTGCGTCAGCTGATTATTGGTGCGCCGGACACCAGAGCAGCGAAACACTGCCCGACGCACCTTGCCCCACCGCTGCCGACGCTCCCGGAGCCCGTACCCGGACCCAGGCCTGCCGCCTGCTGCCAGGGTTAAGGGGAGGTGGCGCTGAACAAAAAAAACCAGAGCGGCCACCTCCGACTCATTGAATAAGGCCCGTGCCTGCACCCCTCTTTGGCGCCGCCTTCCGCAAGGAAGGCGGTCGCGGCTCTGGCTCCGACTTCGAGCCCTGTGGCTGTGGCCCTTTGCCATGGTTCTGGGTAGGCGGGGGACGGAAAAGAAAAGGTAGGAATTACAAAAAAGTAAGTAAAAGAAATGAAAAAGCAGGTAATAGAAAAAGTGTGAAAAAGTAGTTAAAAACACACAAAAAGTAGAAAAAAACTCAAAATATAGAATCAGGAAAATAGAGAGATAGATAATAAATAAAAAAGACCCAAAAAAAGTTTACAGAAACAAAGGATTGAAAAGATAGAGGGAGGATTGAAAAGCAGGCCCAGAACCATAGCAATAGACTGAAAAACAAGATGGCCGCGCCCATTGCGACCGCATGGGCAAGTTCGCGCGATATTTCCCCCCGAGCACGCAAAAAGCGTCGCGAACACGTAATGCGCGTTCCCGAACAGGAAACCCTTATCGCGAACGGGCGGGAGCATGCAATACGCGACCCGGAACTGGAAATAAGCATCGCGAGCGGGCGGGAGCATGCAATACGCGACCCGGAACAGGAAATACCATCGCGAGCGGGCGGGACAAGTGAAAACAAGATGGCCGCGCCCGTTAGCGACCGCATGGGCAAGTTAGCGATATATTTCCCCACGAGCACGCAAAAACACATCGCGAACGGACGGGACCAGCAATTCCGCGGTTTCGCGGAATTTCCGCGTGCTCGCGGAATTTTTTAGCAATTTCGCGGAGATTTGCGTAACGCGACTACGCAAATTTCGCCCACCCTACAGATGCTATGTGGCTTGCTCCATGGTTTTCCAGCACTGTCCACTTTACTTTTGGCTGGCCCATTGATTGTCCTACATTGCTTCTGACCTATGGTGTGTGTATGTGGCTGTGTGTCAGTGTGGGGTGTTTGTGAGTGACTTGACAGGCAGTGTGGACAGTTCAGTGGATGTTCTTATGCAGTGTGAGTCTTCATTTTATAGTTAGACTCAGTTTGCTTCACATGAGTGGGAGATAGGTGTGAGGAGGAGGGTTGTCCAGCCCCTGAGCTTCTGTGCAGGGTGTTCCTCTTCACCCCCACCTTCCAAGACAGGCGCCCTGGTCCTTTGGTGTGTGAGGTGCAAGGTCTGGCTACACCTGGGAGATGAATTGTGCAGGGGGGGCACAGGAGGAGCACACAGCATGTGCCCCAAATGGGTGTGGGAAGCGTAGTGTGGGAAGGGTGGAGCCCTGTGAATCTTTGTGGACTGCCCATGCCTGGCGCCGGCCCTACCTACTACATTTTGCACATGTTTTTTCCCGCGTCTTCACCGCTGCTGTGACGTGACCGGGACATTGCAGTGTTTCGCGGTTGATTGGTGACCCGGATGCGGAGGGGTAATTTCCTGACAGGTGGGACATGTGTGGGTACACTTGGGGAGGTGTTCCTGTCCCCACCAGAGTGTCTGATGTGGACAGGAACCGTATATCAGCACAGGTGTTGTGGTTGTGTGCGGAGTTGTGTCATTGCGTACCTGCGGCGTTGTCCGCAACGGTCCATTATTTGCTGGTAGTGTATGAGGTACAGCACCGGAATGGCTTGAAGAGCTGGATCCATTGCGGACTGGACCGGGTGGAGGGGACCGGGAGTCTGGTTTCGCGCTCCGCTGTCGTGTTTCTGCCATCTCTGGGTTGGTGGATTCTCCACTGCGGTGTGATGGGCTGTTTGCGGCATCGTGATTTGTACGGCGGACGGAACGTCATTCCGCATTGCGGTGAGTCCCTATTGGCTCACTCCGCCGCAGTGGCGGGTGCATAAATCTGGCGGTTCTCCTGGCTACGTAGCGGACGGAAAATGGGCTATGTTTGCCCATCGTAATTTGGCGGGCGGGAGGACCGCTGCTGGAGTGCGGAAAAGGGCATTTTCCGCCCCCGCCAGCACCGCGGTTGTGCTTCCGCCCGCCATCCTAATGACCCCCTAAGTATTTAAAAATATTTATTTTTTTCCAATAAACCCTAAAACATCACTCAACCAAACAAAGGTTAAAGTAAAGTTATAGTTAGGTGTAAAAAAAGTATGAGTTTTCAATTTAAAAAACTTTAAAATTCACTGAAAAACCAAAGTTAAAGTAATGTTATAGTTAGGTGAATTTCTCAGTTGCAACGTTAATATTTTGAACTAAAAAAACACAGAAAATCACCAGTTATAATTAGCAGTGGTAACTATAACTTGAGCTCCCACCATGCCCTGCCTATGACCTCACCTAAGACATCACGTATGACATGTTCTATGACATCATTTATGACATCAGTGATGACATCTCAAATGTGGCCGTAAAATGTGTGAAGTGTATTTCCGACCCACTTAAGTGGATTATTTTTAAAGATGCAAATATTTCTGTGTTAGGTAAATTTCCTTTGTTCTTTTGTTTACAGCTCTCAGTTTAGAATTGATTACATGTCTAAAGCCTCATTCGAAGTTTGGTTAACACTGGCATTAATGCTATTTTAATTTCTGATTATACCCCAGTGATAGTTGATCTTGATATTTCTCTGAAGCCCATGCAACATATGAAATTGTGATTCAATAATTTATTGTAAAAAGATGAGGTTTTTCTTAAAATGGTTGCCAAGGAATTCTTTGAGCTTAACACACTACAAGATACATCAATGAGTTTTATGCAGGATTTTTAAGAGAGGGTGTTTCAAATTAACCATGTGTCTTTATTTTTATAAAAGGAGGCAGAAACTAAGTCTTATGTTATATTTCAAAATATCTCAAAACTAGAGCATTAATATTACACCACTAAAAGTAAATAATATTTGGATTGCCTAGTCAAATTATTGATGAACTATCTTAAAGAATGAGAAAAATCTCATGGTGTTCAGGACTGGATGCTTACCCACAATTTGTGTCCAGGTCTTCCATTGTCCGAGGTAAGGACATGCTATTTCAGAAGACACAATGTAACCACACACTGGAATATGCAGTAAACAACTGCCCTTGAAAAGCTGCCACTTTCTCAAGAGGAAAAAGCTAAAGTTGTAAAAAACGTCCTTGCTGAATGAAGACTTCAAGGGATTGAAGAACACCAGGAATCTGGAATACAACAGTGGAATTCTTCTGTAGTGAAGAGTCAGGATCAGCAAGTGGAGGGAGAGAAGAAACAAGCAAAGGAACATCGCTTTGTTGCAACGCACCCTCCAACCAGACTGAAGAAAAAGAAAATAATTGCAATGAACATCGCATGACAGGAAATATAATGGATTGGGAAAACTAGGAATAAACCAATAAAAAACAGCCATGATAGAAACGGAAAAACGAGGATGAAAATCTAAATAGGACTAGCTGCAGAGTAGCTTTAAAAGGCAGCTGCATACCCTGAGGTAGATGATTGCCAATTTGGAACTAGAGGAAGAAGGACCAACAGCCAGGAGCCCAGGGGCCTGAGGGATGGCAGGACCTGGTGAATGAGACTCACAGCACACAGCTGCAGGTTTCTTGCAGCATTTTCTAAGGCAAGACCACGCAAGGTACTGTGGGTCTCAGGCACCCAGACAGCTAGTAAGTCACAGTTGCAACATGCGTGAAGTTTATTTCTGACCCAGTTAAGGGGAATATTTTTAAAGATGCAAATATTTCTAATGATTTTGCTGAATTTTATAAACAATTGTATACGCTTGAAAGTTATCCCAGAGATGTATCAGTGGATCACTATTTGACATCCATACCCAAAAAGTACCAACAAATGCCACAGTTACAGTCATTGGAAAAGGATATAGATTTATGTGAGATATCCTCACTGCCGAATAAACTTAGTACTGGAAAGGCACCAAGTCCAGCTGTTTTTTCTATGGAATTTTATTTACAATTCTCTAATATTTGAGAATGCCTTCCTCCTAGCATCCTAGCAGCAGTCACTGTGTAGATACCCATCTAGAGGAACATTTTATTTCCTGAAAACAATATCTGTTTCTTGTTTGGCTGCACAAATAAAATGCCATTAAATCTGTATACTGAAGTTAGAACAAAATTATTCCACTAAGCTTTTATTTGATTAATCTTTCCTCTGACCAATCTGTTTTGTCTGTTTAATTAAGGGCTCCAGATGGTCTAACCATTTTAGGGGTATCAAGTTTTAAGAAAGCTATAATCTGTTGCCCCACGCCCCTTCCATAACACTATACAACCTGAGGTTATTTCTTCTGTTGCTGGTTCCAAAAATGTCAGTCAATCACTCTCTATTCCACCTTTTAATGGCCTCTATCACATCAAGTGCATCATGCATCCTCTGCTCAAATTCCAACACCCTGTGTTAGAAATTGGGTTACTGGTTGACTGTTGTCAAGCCCTGGTCAAGAAATAACCACAATCCTAGTCAGGGTAGAGGTAGTAGCGCCTGGCAGGAGTGCTGCCGGGCGGTGACGTGGGGTGAGGGTGGGGGTAGAAACTACAGAATACGGTCGAATAGAGGTAGCAGACATATAAACAAATAAAACTAATTCTAGCTCACGCGCTGCATCGCCAAATGCGTGCATGCGGCGCAACGAAATTCTGTTTTATTTATTTATATGTCTACTTACCTCTATTCTGCCGTATTCCGTAGTTTACTACCCCCACCCTGCCCCTCCCCCGCCCCACATCTCCACCCGGCAGCACTCCCACCACGGGCCGCTACTGGTAAGAGGCAGGCAAACCCTTAATAAACCTGTGCTCACCCTCTGGTAGCTTGGCACAGAGCAGTCAGGCTTAGCTTTAGAGGCAATGTGCAAAGTATTTGTGCAGCACTTCAACCACTAAAACAGTGAAAACACCACACAAAAAGATTCCACACCAGGTTAGGAAAATAGAACTTAATTTGATAAATAAAACAGGACCAAAATGACAAAAATCCAATATGTAGAACTTGAGATACTGAATTTCAAAGTTTTTAGGTAAAAATAGTGCCTGGGATAACTGGTCGTGCCGGACTGGGATAAAATTAAAAGTTCAGGCCAACCGCGATGAAGCACGTTCCACATACAGGAACCCAGTGAGGTCTACTGACCAAAAGTACCTTAATCCTTGGTGTTTCAGGGTACAGTTGAGGTGATACGTCAGTGCCGATCCACGCAGCGGCGCCGATGCGCTGGCCCTAATCCACTCAGCAGTGGTGATGCATCGGCTTCGATGAGTGCGTAGCTGGGATGAGGAAGTTCGGCGTCATAATTAAGGCTGCCTTAGATGGAGATGCGAGGACCTTGGGCAGGTGGAGCGTTGCATAGTGGTGGTTCTGAAGATGATGTGTCAGGTTCGAATTACGCAGCAATGGCGATGAATCAGTGCCCATCCATGCAGCAGAGGTGATGCATTGGTTCGACAGCGGATGTGGCGGTTCCGCTGGAACAAGCACCGTAGGCCCACTTCCAAGCATCCAGGACTGGAGTGGCGCCACTTGGAAGTCTTTTATGTCCCTGAGACTTTAGATCAGGAGCCCAGTCAGCTAGCCCTTGGATTCACTCTGGGTTCAAGTGATGCTGGTCCAGTCTTCTCACCCAGGCAGGGGAACGCAGACAGCAGGGCAGCACAGCAAGGCAGGAGTCCAGCAAAGCAGCAGTCCTTCTTCCTGGCATAGTCTTCACAGGTCCAGAACTTTACTAACGTGGTGGTGTCAGAGGTCCAGTACTTATACCCATTTGGTCCTTTGAAGTGGTGGAGACTTCAAAGACCAGTCGTTGAAGTGCACAGATGTCCTCCCTTCTTGCCCTGACTCTAGACTCACTACAGGGGGGGTATGCAGCCCTTTGTGTGGGGACAGGACACAGCCTATTCAGGTGTTAGTGAGGCTGGGTCCAGCTCCTCCCTCCCATCCTCCCAGGAATGGCCCATCAAGTCACACCTAGGCTCCCATTGTGTGTGGCTGTCTTAGGGTAATACACAAAGCCTAGCTGTCACCCACCTCAAACTGATCAGAGACAGGCAGCAGGTACCAAATGGTTAAAGTAAGAAAATGCCAACTTTCTAAAAGTGACATTTTCTGAATTGTAATTTAAAATCCATCTTCACCATAAATTAGGATTTTAAATTAGGATTCCAGAGACACCAGACTTGGGGGTCTTATCTCTTCCCAATTAGCAATTACACTTATAAAATGCAATAATGTAATCCCAATGTTATCCTATGGGAGATATAGGCCTTGCTGTGGTGAAAAATAACTTTGGGAGTTCTTTTTTACTACTAGGACATATAAAACTTAATAGTACATGTCCTGCCTTTTGAGTACATTGCACCCTGCCCTCTGGGTTTTCAAGGGCCTAGCTTAGGGGTGACTTATATGTATAAAAAGGGAAGGTTCTGACCTGGCAAAAGGTTTATTTTTTGTAAACTGCTCACACAGGCTCTGCAGTGGCAGGCCTGAGGCATGGTTAAAGGGCTTCTTCAGTGAGTGGCTCAATCAGTGCTGCAGGCCCGCTAGTAGCATTTAATTTACAGGCCCTTGGTATAGGGGGTACCACTTTACTACAGACTTATAAGTACATGAAATATGCCAATTGGGCATGAGCCAATGTTTCTATGGTTTAAGGAGAGAGTACAAACACTTTAGTGCTGGTTAGCAGTGGCAAAGTGTACAGTGCTAAAGCCAATAAAATTGATGTCAGAAAAAGTGGAGGAAGGCAAAATGTTTGTGGGTGACCCTGCAAAAAGGGCCATTTCTAACATGAGCCCCCTCCAGGCTAAAGTCAAGGGAGACTAATCAATACCATGATGTACTTCCCTGCTTAGGTGATAGAAGGTGGACTATGGCCCTCTACTGTAGGGGCACTTGTCAGTTCTATGCCTCTCTGAACTCAGTTAGATCCCTCTGTCTATACTCTCCTGAGCCACTGAACTGACCCAAGGGGAACACGTCTTCCCATGTGTTGGGCCCTTCTGTGCAGCACCTAACCTTAATTTGCTCACAGATGCATTGCAGTGGACAGTGTTCCACCATGGCTATCAAAGTGATGTGGCCCATACCACCCCTTGGATTAAACGTCTGTTCCCAAATCAAGGAAAACTCTGCCCATAAGGACAGTAACCAACAGAGGCAACTGACAGCTGTCAGTGTCAGGAGCCAAGCCCGGTCCATCCACTGCTATGCGGAGGTTCTAGGCGGGGATATTGGGTAGGCCTCTCTTGCACCCTTGGGGCTGGAAAGGAGTTCCCATGGGCTCCTGAGGTTTCTCTGAGGTATTTCAGAGTGGGGGTCATAGCCCCTAGTTCCTTTCACCGCACTTCCACTCTACCTCCCACCAGTTCAGGGGTGGTATCCTGACACTGGTCAATCAACCCTGCGTCTGTACCCTGAGGATGAACAGGGGACAGGGGTGAGTCCTCCCTCACCCTGCGCCTCCATCTGGGCTTCCACACCCTCTGCTTGGGAGTGGTACCCCAGAAACCTGAACTGGCAGGGCACCTTTGGTAGCTGCCCCTCCCAGTTCTCCTGACACTGGGGGTAACTCATTCCCCAGAATGCAGTCTATGGGCATATGAGGACTAACTATGACCCTACTATGGGTCATCTCCCCACCCCATTCCAGGGATACCAGGGCCATGGGGCAGAAGAAGTCCTGTCCATCTTCCTGAGTTACCCTACATACCTAGCTGGTGTACTACTCTGGGGTAACTAGCTTTTCCACTACCACGGTCTGGCTAGCCTCAGTGTCCCTCAGAGCAGTGACTGGGACCCATTTCACTTTCACCTGGTGTAAGTGATGACTCCCACCCTCAGGGACCACCAGCTCATCCTCTGAGTCTATTTCCCAATCATGGGAGATTATGGCAATGTCTATGATCTGCCCCTGGGGACTACTTACCCCTAAGGCTGTATTGGCCACCCCTATAGAGGTCCCACCAGTGGGTGGTTCTTTGGACAGACAGAGTCCCGCTGCTTGTGTCCTAACTGGGAGCACTCAAAGCAGCGGGATTGGAAATAGGAAGCCCTGGGCCACCGCCCACCAGAACCACCACCCTGTTTCTGAGATGGGGCTTGGGAGCCCATTTCTCCCCCTTACTGTGGGACTTGTTTGGGTCAACTTTAACTTTCCCCTCACTCTGCTGGGAGGAACCTGAACCACCCTTCTTGGTGTCACTCCCAGGTACCTTCTTGGACAGTCGGGTGTTGGGCCAGAGGTCTGCCTCCTCAGCAAGCTTCCTGGGGGTCAGTCAGCTTACTGTGAACTAAGTGCTGGTGCAACGCTGTAAAGCAAATACTAAGCATGTGCTCTCTCATGATTAAATTGTACAACCCAACATAATTATTTACTTTGCTGCCCGCACCCAACCATTCAGTGCCTTGTTGGAGTAGCCCACAAAATCTACCCAGGATTGGTTGGGGAGCTTCTGGCTGTCCCTGAATCTTTGCTGATACTTCTCAGGGGTCAGCCCAAATTTTGCAACTAAAATGGCCATCATAGGGGTATACTTACTTTGGTCCCAACCTCTAGTGTAAGAAGTGTGTTCCTACCAAGAGTAGTCATGGTTTCCCATGGACCCGCCCCGTTCTCCTCAGGACCCCTGTGAACCTTCAATGCAACTTCATAAGTGAAAAACCGGTTGTCAATGTCATCTCCCACCTCATAACTGGGCAGCAAATCCTTGGGTATGTGAACCCTTTACTCTACTTCAAGTACTGCAGGTATGCTGCCACCATCACTGCTGGAATTTGCCTGTCTGGCCTTGATGTCCGGCTCCTTTAGGCTCTTCTCATGAGCCAGTAACATCTTTCTCTCCTCCAAGACCCTTTCAGCTTTTTTCTCTTCTGCCTCCATTTTTAATTTAGCCACCTGAAACTTGAATTGTCTTTCTTCCTTCCTCTCCGCCAATTCCTCTGAGGACAGGCCAAAGGAAGACAACATTGCTCGCTGCTCTGACAGGATCCAGTTCATCATCCTCAGCTGTGGTTTGATTTAGTATGGAGTGAGCTTCTGTCCAGGCCCCCAGCGCCTTATGCAGTTCCACCTTCCTGGTGGTGCTTTCAGCAGGAAGCCCAGCCTCTTTGCAGACGTTTTTGAGCTGGGTTAGCTCATCCTTTCACATGACTGTAGAGGATATACCCAAGCAGCATAGTCTGGTGATGACTTACCATGCACAAATAAGCAACATGGAACAAAAACAGACCAAATATTTAGCAGAGTCCAGTAGCTTATATATATTCTCCGTTTCCTCTTCCCTTGGCTTAATTAAGTGTCTTAATTAGCCTTCATTCCAGGGAAAAGTCAAGGTCATCCATGTAACAGTGGTGACAAGGTAGTTAATACTAAATCAGGTTAATCCATGGCCTGCATCACCACGAAATGGCAGAACAGTGAAGAAAAGACACTTGCTCCGAACGAATGTCAGAGACATAAAAAAATAAGCAATACACGAGTACCTGCTGCCTCCCCTGGAGTTTGGCTACCACTAACAATGACCTCAAGTCAGTTCCAGTGCATTTCTTTCACAGCACTCTATCTGTGAAAGGCAACCGCCATGCAGGTGCGATATTAGATGGCCATCCCCTCTAGCCTCTCTACGACCCTGCTGCAACCAGTGGCGGCTCCTCCGCTAAGGTGGGGAAGTGTCGCCCCACTGCTTTTCAGCAGTGCAAAGAAGGAAAAATAAAATGATAATAACAAAATGTTATTATTATTTTATTTTTGCCATAGTGGCTCAGCAGTATGTGCGGAGTGGGGAGGGGCTGGGCAGTCAAGAGCAGGGGAAGGAGTGCTAGGCACGATCTAAGTGCGCGTGACGGTCTGACCGGCCATCCAAACAGTCATGCACACTTAGCATGTTCTCCACCAGGCTTTATTGCTCAGCCTGGGTGGAGGATATGCACAGGCTCCCACTCCCTGTCTGAGTGCCGAACCAAAGCGATCAGACGAATCACAAGGTTGCTGACAGCAGCGTTGTTATTGACTGAGGGGAGCCTGTGTGCTTCCTGCTTTCGGGACTCATCAGGAAGAGAAGCGAAGGAGAGACGACAGAGGAGAGATGGCGGGCGTGAAGAGGTAAGTGTAAATATTTTTTTAACCGCCGCCTCTCATCCATGCCAGCTGCCACCGGCTGCAACACGCATAATAAACCTAATGAAGAAACATAAGATATATTTTATTACTGTACGCAACAAAAGCATACATTACTGTTGATTAAAAATTAAACAAAGTAGGGGTAGCAAAGGGAGTTGTAGAGTAGCAGTCAGGAAGTAGTGGCTGCTTGGGGATTCGCAAACAGACAGCAATGCTCTTTCAACAGCTATCTACGAGCATAGCTTACACTCAATTTGATACTATGGAAGTTTTGCAGAAAGTATGGGAAATCCAAAAAATATAATTTGTAAATGTCTTTATTTATGCATAATGTACATACTGCGTACATTATACACACGTGGAGAGTGAGAAAAGTTTCAAATGTACATAAATTAAATTCATATGCACACCGACATTATAATCATAGTCAATACAGTGAATTAGATAGCAGGGCAGCACTGGAAACACATTATCTATCTGGTGTGCACCTCAGCGTTCATAGTCCTTTCTCTCTTTCTGGTTTACCATTGCTTTGTGGATGCTGTAGTTGGGTATTTCAGTGTTCTGATTTGTTAAATTATGACTTGCCTTATTACAGTTCATAAAGAACTGAGCAACTGAACGATATATAATTAAGGACATAAAACATTTTTGTAGATAACATCCTCAGTGGAGCATTAGGTAAACGTTGGTCCTTATTGTGAGCTCCACAGTAATCCTGATTCAAGCGCAAACAGGAGTTTCCTCCTGAATCAGAATTACTGCTTGTGAGAGGTTATCACGCAGACCATGCACTATGCGGACAGAAGCTATATTCTCGGTTTTGCAGATTACAAAAGCGGAAAACCTGTGTTATACCCTTACTATATGCCATTATGTTCTGTGACGCTTGTATTCATGCGGTAATACAATAACCCAGTATTGTAATTCAATATGCGTTGCTACTCCACCATTTTACCGGGGCTTTCAGAATACAGCTCTTTACTGAGTATTTTTAGAAAATCATAAATACATGATTATATCATTGGAGGTGTTCTATCCTTGTGCGCTGATGTTAAAACTCTTTTTTTTCTCACACAAGATATTGTTGCACACTTCTGGAGGAGCCAGTAATCACGTCTCTTTTGATCCTGCTCGGAATTGGACGTTTGCAGCAGAGGAAGTGACATCTCGGGAAATTAGCTTTCCTGCAATTTGAGATTGTCTTTGATTCAATGCAGGTCATATCTGGGAATCTTAAACACATTAAAAGTGACTGATAGAGGCCAGGCATGTGCTAAACGTCTGCAGCCATTTCTTCAAAGCGTTGCAAAGATTTGGCTACTTAATTCAGAAAGGACTTGGAGTGTGGGAGTAAACTGGCTTGAGCATCCCAAGATGTCCTACTTTTAATTGTGTGCAGATTCATGTTTTCCTACTTGGTTTATGAAGCTTTGGTACATAAAAAAAACCCTACTTGTAAAATGTACTCATTATCTTTAGGCAATTAGGAACATGAGTGAATTTATTTTTCACTTCAGAGAGGAGCTTCATTTGTGGTAGGATTTATTTAAAAAAAAAATATATGAACACATGCACGTATCTCTAACCCTTCTGTCACCTAAACCGCAGGGGACTGAATTTCGCCTTATGTTCCAAGCTCAGCTTAGATCATGTTTATAGACAGCAACAGTTGTCTATAAGCAGACCTATCGTTTTCAATACACGGCTTCTACTTATAGTGGGCTGTGAGTCAGTCCCTTGCTCATGATTGGATAGCTTTGTTATATATTTTACTTGGCTTCTCCAAATTCGGTATCCTTCCTCCCAAGTCTTGTGTTTGTCCTGCCCAGAAGCATTTTGGTCTCACAGTTTTCTGATTGGATGAGATGTAGCCTTTCACTGAATACTGGATTGCAGTCTTTTTTGTGTTTTTTTGTTTAAGAACTTCATAGATATTTTCTGTGTGTTTTTTTCTTCACTCACTCACTCTCTGATGCCCACCACTGTCTGATGCTCACCACTGTCTGATGCTCCCTGCCGTCAAACCATTTTGCATCTCGTGCCTGGTCGTTTATTAATTTTTTTTTGTTTCTATTATTTTACGAAGGCCTTGCAGCTGTAAAGTGCTGCCAGGCCACTCGCTCTTTCATCATCCACACCTGCTCTACCCCACCCTTTCTCCTCCTTCATCCTCTGTCCTCCATGCAATCCCCTGACCCCCACAGTGCTACGAACCATGTTGTTCCCCCGCATGTCACTAGCAAGGCAGGCCAGCGCTCTTGGGTGACTTGCCTTGTTTTCCAGTTGTATCTGATTTTCGGTATGAGAAGCATGGGATGCTCCCACGTCTTCTGAGCAAGGATTGCAGCAAAAGCTCGGAGCGTCGCCCCACTTGCTCAGCCAGCAGCAGCTGAAAAATAAAACTATATTGTTTTATGTTTCAGCTGCTGGCTGAGCCACGTGACGTGTACTGCTAACTGTGCATGCCTGTTTGGCCGGCCGTCTTAGGCTGTCCAAACACACATGCAGTTAGGTTTCTCCAACCCAGCTGTATTGCACAGCCGGGTTGGAGAAACAGCACAGACTCCCTATGCCTGAGCGAGCGTTTAACAAGCCCGCTCAGGCCAGTCCCTGTGCTGATCTCTTGCACCATGAGAGCAGCATGGGGATTGCACAGGGAGACTCTGATGCTGTCCCAGGGGCTGCTGGGATCAGGAAGGGGTAGAGTTCCGGTTCGAGAGGCGGCAGAAGCAGCAACAGGTAAGTTTTATTTTTATTTTTTTATTATTCCACTCCCCCCCAATGCAACCCCCCCACCCCCCCCCCCGTGCCCCACCTCACTACTATTTATATGCGTTGGCCGCCACTGAAGGATTCTAGCTACATATAATAGAAAATCCACTAAAAAGAAGCTGCAATTCTATCCTCTTAGGGAGTTCATCACCCCCACAGTCAGCCGAGTACAGATGAAGCAGGTGTTGGAATTGCATTTACTATTGACAGGTTTTAAAAACATTTTTTATATATATATAACGTACCCCACTGAAATATACCTGAATATCCATTCACTGTAACCTAAATGTGCAATTGTACACATATAGATCCTTATGTGCCAATGCATTTCGCCATAGACACAGAATAGATAAAACCCTTCAATAAATCAGCCCCATGGTTTCTAGCAGAGACGTTTCTCCTGTCTCTCAGTGCTGACAATTTTTCTCATTAGGTAGATGGCTGATAAAACGATTGGCCTAAGAACAGGCTGCCTGTGGATGTAGGGAAGTCTAGGTTACTATTTAAGCTTCTTTGTTTCCCCACTGATAATTAGTGCAGTGGAAAGTCCCGACTAATTATTAACAGATGGCAACATCAACTAGGTGAACAGTGCTAAGTCTATATTGACCTTATAAGGAAGAATGCATACTGGTGGAATTACCCCACACAGCTTGAATGATGTTGCTTAATAATGCAGTTAAAGGTAGGAAACTAAAATGGGCTGCATGTATTTTCACAGAAAAAGCATTAACCCGCTGAAGTATTAAAACATCTCTATTTTACAAAAGCCACTCCACAAATTGAAAGTGTGTTATTTATTTTTCTACATTTCAAATAATCAGGTTGAGATGTAGGAATACCAGTGCCACAGAGAGATGTGACAGTGATATCTTTAGGCATGATTTGGACAGAAGTGATAGAAGAGACAGGTAGAGATTACTTAAATGTTGGAGGTAGTGGAGGGGATAATTAAAAGCTGAGATAGTCAATGGAGTGACAAATGTGTTAGATGCAAGTAGTACTGGTTGATGTGAGGGTACCAAGCCTTTCAACCTTTCGTGACAAAGGCAACGCAAGGGCTGTGTGATGTCCTTTGTCAGTAGGGCTAGACGAACAGTGCCAAAAGGGTAGTTCTAGAATCCAGGCTTCTGAGGTCAGCAGGGCCAGACTGGGAGCTCAAAGAAGCCCTGGCAATTTTGTCAGACCAGCCCTCACACAGTGCGTAGTGAGCGAGCCTGACCACTACAATGGGAGATGGGGGTGCAAGTGTGAAGCACTGGCTGGCACCGGGAGGCTGGAAATGAAAGTCAATGGATTATGCTTGCTTGCTGCTTTTGTTACTGGGGCCGATTTTGCAGCACCTCTGCATAATCGGCCCCCAGTAACAAAACCGGCCCCCACCCTTCCAGCATCCCGGGGAAACGCCTGATGCCCGGTATGGCCAGTCCGGGCCTGGAGGTAAGTGCCTTTATTGCAACTAGAGGTGGGCGAGCCACTGAAAGCAGAAGCCAGGCTCGAGCTAGATGCCCTGCTCTCGCTCTGCTCGAGAGCCTCTTGCCTTCTGGTGTTGTAAAATGCATAAATACACCTTTGATGTTTAAATGGAGATAAAGAGATACACATCTAATGGCTAACTAGCATAATGTGAAACCATAAAGTCAGGGCTCAAACCTGGCTTCTCTCCTTGACCAAATGTTGTGATCCTAGGCAAATATTTTATTTTTCCAAGCCTCCTTTTTCTTCATTATCAAACAACAGCACCTTTAAGTACGTGAGAGCAGGGTGTGCTCTGTGCAAAAAGTATAGTTACGTTTTTTTTTTAGACTATAGTGTTACACAATCTATTATAAGAATCTAGGCGATATATAGAGTAGAGATGAGAACTGACTTTCCTCTTAGTTAATAACGGCATTGATGCCAGGGCAGGGGACTGGAATGCATCTAAAGTTATGTTTAAAACTATCATTTGATAATTACTTCTCAATTCAGTGACATAATCTGACGTATTAGGGTGACATACTTCCATATGTTACAGAAATACCCTGAATTTTGAAGAGAATTGTTCATATTTTTACAGACGCTTGATGCAAAGTTTACATGCCAACTATTTTCAGGGCTCATCTTTTAAACCAAGTCAGACCATTGGCTTGGCCCTCCCTGTTAATTTGTGGGTTCGCCCACCTCTAATAGCAGCCTTGGTCAAAGAATTTCAACCAGCTCAGCGGACAGGCTCCAACTGATCCAGTAGCCTGTCCTCAGAATTCTATACAGTCACCACGTTCTGCAATGCAGCAGCTTGCGGAGGTAAGATAGAACACAACAGCATACCACATGGGGGGTGGTGGTTGTATGACAGAATACTGAGAACAAGAATATTGACAGACTTGAGTATTGTGCAAAAATATCTTATACAAAAATATTAAGTTTACATACTTTCTATGTAACCACTAAAATGTCATGTTAAAAATACAGTGAAACAGAATATTGCCCAAAAAGTAACAATATAGGTATTTCTAATACATATTGCATTATAACAATTTTTTAACCCATATTAAAGTGGAAAATAATAATATGATTTAGGATAGATAGGTTTTAATAAGTAATACTTAAAATTAATATATATATATATATGTATATATATATATATATTATCTACTGGCGGTCGCCAGTAGATAGTTATAGTTAAAACCTATTATCCATAGGAAATCCGCGACATTCTATTTGAAATAACGTTGGCGCCGGTTGACGAATCTTCGCGAAAGTTTCCAACTTGTTGGGGCGCTCCGGTCCGCTCCTATCCTGAAAGTCTCGGGTGATACGTCAGCGGGGGCCGGGAAAAAGGGGGTCCCAAAACGTGTTTTCCCCATTCATTTTTCCATAGGAACCTTTAGTCGCAGCTACAGCCCGAACTGCTGAACGGAATTACACCAAATTTGGCAAAGAGGTAGCCCTTGGTTCAGTGTCGTGCCTTTTGCTTAAATGGTGTAAATCCGTTCAGTAGTTCCTGAGAAAATCAAAAGTAAAGTCACATATATATCTGGGCGGAGCCTAACCACACATGTCATCGTGAGATCTGATTGGCTGTCAGCACTTCATCCTGGAATTTCTGGCAGCCATCTTGGGACCAATATAAATGATAGTACCTCATTGAAATGCATTGTAGTGAATAGAAGATTTTGAGGGTCACCAAAAGGAGAACTATAAAGGGTGATAACAGGCTTTAGTTACATTAGAATTTATTTGTTGATGGTACCATACTAATTTTAGTAATTGTGGTGTATTCTAAGGTGATTTTACCATGTGAAAAACCTTCTGCTGGGATATCATGAATCATGTTTGAGAGAACACTATTTTCTCATGCTTGTCCCATGGAGGTTTGGAAGGTGCTCCAGAAGCTAAAATGAGAGCATATTTTCTGTAAATTCACATTATCTTTCTCACTCATGTGAGAATGAAGTCTGACATTCTCAGTAAAACATGTACATCCAACAAGGGCAGAGACTGTCAGTTGATTCCTTTGTGTTCTACTGCAGCTTCCCAGAGTGTTCTAAAGAACAACTAGAGTGCTAACAGCCTTACTTATGACAAAAGTATGGCACACCTGAAGCCATCTTGATTGGAATAAACTGGTAACACTTAAACAATTTAATTTAAAAAGGAACAAAATGATGGGGTTCATTTTGTCATAGAAATTATGGTTAGTGCTGTAGAAAGAAAAATTAGGACATGTTTCAAGTGTGATCTCAAATATCTTCCTGTTATATTTCAACAGGAGCAGCCTGCCAGTTGATGCCTTTGTGTTCTACTGCAGCTTCCCAGAGTGTTCTAAAGAACAACTAGAGTGCTAACAGCCTTACTTATGACAAAAGTATGGCACACCTGAAGCCATCTTGATTGGAATAAACTGGTAACACTTAAAACATTTAATTTAAAAAGGAACAAAATGATGGGGTTCATTTTGTCATAGAAATTATGGTTAGTGCTGTACAAAGAAAAATTAGGACATATTTCAATTGTGATCTCAAATATCTTCCTGTTATATTTCAACAGGAGCAGCCTGTCAGTTGATGCCTTTGTGTTCTACTGCAGCTTCCCAGAGTGTTCTAAAGAACAACTAGAGTGCTAACAGCCTTACTTATGACAAAAGTATGGCACACCAGAAGCCATCTTGATTGGAATAAACTGGTAACACTTAAACAATTTAATTTAAAAAGGAACAAAATGATGGGGTTCATTTTGTCATAGAAATTATGGTTAGTGCTGTAGAAAGATAAATTAGGACATGTTTCAAGTGTGATCTCAAATATCTTCCTGTTATATTTCAACAGGAGCAGCCTGCCAGTTGATGCCTTTGTGTTCTACTGCAGCTTTCCAGAGTGTTCTAAAGAACAACTAGAGCGCTAACAGCCTTACTTATGACAAAAGTATGGCACACCTGAAGCCATCTTGATTGGAATAAACCGGTAACACTTAAAACATTTAATTTAAAAAGGAACACAATGAGGGGTTCTTTTTTAAATAGAAATGATGGTTAGTGCTGCAGAAAGAAAAATTAGGGCATGTTTTAAGTGAGATCTCAAATCCTCTTCTATTTCATTAGAAAATTCTGACATGCAGACTGAAACAATCACTTTCAATACCAGCAGCAGACTACCAGTTAACTCCCTGGTGAGCAGTAGCTTTACTCCAGTGATCTAATGAGCAACTAGAGTGCTAACATTCTGAATTTATGGCAGATGTGAGACACATCTGAATGCCTTCTTGATGGAATCAAAGTAAAAACTGAAAGCATTTCCTACTGAGGAGACTGCAGTAAATGAAGAAATTAGGAAACTTCATAACAAAGAAGTCTTCCAAGATGGCCACCAGTGAAAAAAGAGCCCAAATGTAGCACAAATATTACCCAGATGTAGCCCACATATAGCCCAATGACAAAAGTGTGCAAAACACTTTTATTTTTAGTTTTTTTGTAGTTTTATGTAGTGCAGACTGGTCAGGTATTGGAGCATTGCATCTTAAAACATGACCCCACCTACACTACAAAAACACCACTGCACTACCTTAAACCCTAAAACACTACCCCCAGCACGACCCCCTACACTACACAAGCACCACTGCACTATCCTAAACCCCTAAACACTACCCCCAGCACGACCCCCTACACTACCCAAACACCACTGCACTAAACTAAATCCTAAAACACTACCACCAGCACGACCCCCTACACTACCCAAACACCACTGCACTACCCTAAAACATGACCCACTACACAAACACAACTGCACTACCCTAAACCCTAAAACACTACCCCCAGCACGACCCCCTATACTACACAAGCACCACTGCACTACCCTAAACCCTAAAACACTACCCCCAGCACGACCCCCTACACTACACAAACACCACTGCACTACCCTAAACCCTAAAACACTACCCCCAGCACGACCCCCTACACTACCCAAACACCACTGCACTAACCTAAATCCTAAAACACTACCCCCAGCATGACCCCCTACACTACCCAAACACCACTGCACTACCCTAAAACATGACCCCCTACACTACACAAACACCACTGCACTACCCTAAACCCTAAAACACTACCCCCAGCACGACCCCTACACTACACAAGCACCACTGCACTACCCTAAACCCTAAAACACTACCCCCAGCACGACCCCCTACACTGCCCGAACACCACTGCACTGCCCTAAACCCTGAAACACCAGCCCCTGCAAGACCCCTACACTGCCCGAACACCACTGCACTGCCCTAAACCCTGAAACACCACCCCTAGCACGACCCCCTACACTGCCCGAACACCACTGCACTGCCCTAAACCCTGAAACACCACCCCCTTCACGACCCCCTACACTGCCCGAACACCACTACACTGCCCTAAACCCTGAAACACCACCCCCAGCATGACCCCTACACTGCCCGAACACCACTGCACTGCCCTAAACCCTGAAACACTACCCCCAGCAAGACCCCTACACTGCCCGAACACCACTGCACTGCCCTAAACCCTGAAACATCACCCCCAGCAAGACCCCTACACTGCCCGAAAACCACTGACCTAAACCCTGAAACACCACCCCCAGCACGACCCCCTACACTGCCCGAACACCACTGCACTGCCCTAAACCCTGAAACACTACCCTCAGCATGACCCCCTACACTGCCCGAACACCACTGCTCTGCCCAAAACCCTGAAACACCAGCCCCAGCACGACCCCCTACACTGCCCGAACACCACTGCACTGCCCTAAACCTTGAAACACCAGCCCCTGCATGACCCCCTACACTGCCCGAACACCACTGCACTACCCTAAACCCTGAAACATCACCCCCAGCATGACCCCCTACACTGCCCGAGCACCACTGCACTGCCCTAATCCCTGAAACACCAGCCCCAGCACGACCCCCTACACTGCCTGAAAACCACTGCACTGCCCTAAACCCTGAAACACCAGCCCCAGCACGACCACCTACACTGCCCGAACACCACTGCACTGCCCTAAACCCTGAAGCACCAGCCCCAGCACGACCCCCTACACTGCCCGAACACCACTGCACTGCCCTAAACTGTGAAACACCAGCCTCAGCACGACCCCCTACACTGCCTGAACACCACTGCACTGCCCTGAACCCTGAAACACCAGCCCTAGCACAACACCCTACAGTGCCCGAACACCACTGCACTGCCCTAAACCCTGAAACACCACCCCGTGCATGACCACCTACACTGCCCGAACACCACTGCACTGCCCTAAACCCTGAAACACCACCCACAGCGCAACCCCCTACACTGCCCGAACACCACTGCACTGCCCTAAACCCTGAAACACCACCCCTGCACAACCCCCTACACTGCTCGAACACTACTGCACTGCCCTAAACCCAGAAACACCATCCCCAGCACGACCCCTATACTGCATGAACACCACTGCACTGCCCTAAACCCTGAAACACTACCCCCAGCAAGACCCCCTACACTGCCCGAACACCACTGCACTGCCCTAAACCCTGAAACATCACCCCCAGCAAGACCCCTACACTGCCCGAACACCACTGCCCTAAACCCTGAAACACCACCCCCAGCAAGACCCCCTACACTGCCTGAACACCACTGCACTGCCCTAAACCCTGAAACACCAGCCCCAGCACGACCCCTACACTGCCCGAACACCACTGCACTGCCCTAAACCCTGAAACACCACCCCTGCACGACCCACTACACTGCCCGAACACCACTGTACTGCCCTAAACCCTGAAACCCCACCCCCAGCATGACCCCCTACACTGCCAGAACACCACTGCACTGCCCTAAACCCTGAAACACCACCCCTGCACGACCCCCTACACTGCCCGAACACTACTGCACTGCCCTAAACCCTGAAACACCACCCCCAGCACGACCCCCTACACTGCACGAACACCACTGCACCACCCTAAACCCTGAAACACTACCCCCAGCAAGACCCCCTACACTGCCCGAACACCACTGCACTGCCCTAAACCCTGAAACATCACCCCCAGCAAGACCCCCTACACTGCCCGAACACCACTGCCCTAAACCCTGAAACACCACCCCCAGCAAGACCCCTATACTGCCCGAACACCACTGCACTGCCCTAAACCCTGAAACACCACCCCCAGCAAGACCCCCTACACTGCCCGAACACCACTGCACTGCCCTAAACCCTGAAACACCAGCCCCAGCACGACCCCCTACACTGCCTGAACACCACTGCCCTAAACCCTGAAACACCACCCCAGCACGACCCCTACACTGCCCGAACATCACTGCACTGCCCTAAACCCTGAAACACCAGCCCCAGCACAACCCCGTACACTGCCCGCACACCACTGCACTGCCCTAAACCCTGAAACACCAGCCCCAGCACAACCCCGTACACTGCCCGAACACCACTGCACTGCCCTCAACCCTGAAACACCAGCCCCAGCACGACCGCCTACACTGCCCGAAAACTACTGCACTGCCCTAAACCCTGAAACACCACCCCCAGCAAGACTACCTACACTGGCCGAACACCACTGCACTGCCCTAAACCCTGAAACACCACCCCCTGCACGACCCCCTACACTGCCCAAACACTACTGCACTGCCCTAAACCATGAAACACCACCCCTCAGCACGACACCCTACACTGCCCGAACACCACTGCACTGCCCTAAACCGTGAAACACCACCCCAGCACGACCCCTACACTGCCCGAACACCACTGCACTAAACCCTGAAACACCACCCCTGCACGACCCCCTACACTGCCGGAACACCACTGCACTGCCCTAAACCCTGAAACACCACCCCAGCACGACCCCCTACACTGCCCGAACACCACTGCACTGCCTTAAACCCTGAAACACCACCCCCAGCACGACCCCCTACACTGCCCGAACACCACTGCACTGCCCTAGACTCTGAAACACCAGCCCCAGCAAGACCCCCTACACTGCCCGAACACCACTGCATTGCCCTAGACTCTGAAACACCAGCCCCAGCAAGACCCCCTACACTGCCCGAACACCACTGCATTGCCCTAGACTCTGAAACACCAGCCCCAGCAAGACCCCCTACACTGCCCGAACACCACTGCATTGCCCTAGACTCTGAAACACCAGCCCCAGCAAGACCCCCTACACTGCCCGAACACCACTGCACTGCCCTAAACCCTGAAACACCAGCCCCAGCACGACCCCCTACACTGCCCGAACACCACTGCACTGCCCTAAACCCTGAAACACCAGCCCCAGCACGACCCCCTACACTGCCCGAACACCACTGCACTGCCCTAAACCCTGAAACACCAGCCCCAGCACGACCCCCTACACTGCCCGAACACCACTGCACTGCCCTAAACCCTGAAACACCAGCCCCAGCACCACCCCTACAATGCCCGAACACCACTGTACTGCCCTAAACCCTGAAACACCACCCCTGCACCGCCCCTACACTGCCCGAACACCACTGCACTGCCCTAAACCCTGAAACACCACCCCCTGCACGACCCCCTACACTGCCCGAACACCACTGCACTGCCCTAAACCCTGAAACACCACCCCTGCACCACCCCCTACACTGCCCGAACACCACTGCACTGCCCTAAACCCTGAAACACCACCCCCTGCACCGCCCCTACTCTGCCCGAACACCACTGCACTGCCCTAAACCCTGAAACACCACCCCCAGCATGACCCCCTTTACTGCTCGAACACCACTGCACTGCCCCAAACCCTGAAACACCACCCCCAGCATGACCCCCTACACTGCCCGAACACCACTGCCCTAAACCCTGAAACACCACCCCTGCACGACCCCTACACTGCCCGAACACCACTGCACTGCCCTAAACCCTGAAACACCACCCCTGCACGACCCCTACACTGCCCGAACACCACTGCACTGCCCTAAACCCTGAAACACCACCCCCAGCACGACCCCCTACACTGCCCGAACACCACTGCACTGCCCTAAACCCTAAAACACCAACCCCAGCACGACCCCCTACACTGCCCGAACACCACTGCACTGCCTAAACCCTAGAACACTACCCCCAGCATGACCCCCTACACTACCCGAACACGACTGCACTGCCCTAAACCCTAAAACACTCCCCCAGCACGACCCCCTACACTACCCGAACACCACTGCACTGCCCTAAACCCTAAAACACTCCCCCAGCACGACCCCCTACACTACCCAAACACCACTGCACTACCCTAAACCCTAAAACCCTAAAACACTAACCCCAGCACGACCCCCTACACTACCCAAACACCACTGTACTACCCTAAACCCTAAAACACTCCCCCAGGACGACTCCCTACACTACCCAAACACCACTGCACTACCCTAAACCCTAAATCTACCCCCAGCACGAACCCCTACACTACACAAACACCACTGCACTACCCTAAACCTTAAATCTACCCCCAGCATGACCCCCTACACTACACAAACACCACTGCACTACCCTAAACCCTAAAACACTACCCCCAGCACGACCCTCTTCACTACCTAAACACAACTGCACAATTTGTTACAGGCGTTGCAACGCAGGCCTGTGGTGCTTACTGGAAGTACCTGGTGGGCTGGCTGGGCCCCAGGGACTCTCAGGATTCAAGGTGACCTAATCCCCAACTTAAAACGCGCCACGGGGCGCGTTTGCACAGTGGTGAAGGGAGGGGCGGGGCCTCAGGTGACATGTGCGCAAACACGCCCTGTGGTGCGTTTTAAGTTGGGGAGTTAATCCCTTTGAATCCTGGGGGCCAACTAGCCCACCAGTTACCTTCAGTAAGCACAACAGAGTTGCGTTGCAGAGAGGTGAAAAAGGTGCGTGGCCTCGGAACGCCTCTCTGCAACTCAGCTCTGTGGTCCTAACTGTAGGTACCTGGGGGCTAGTTGGGCCCCAGGGACCCTCAGGATTCAAGGGGACTTAATCCCGCAACTTAAAACGCGCCATGGGGCGCGTTTGCACACATGTCACCTGAGGCCCCCTCCCTTCACCACTGTGCAAACGCGCACTGGCTCTGGTTAGTCAGAGTCAGTTACCACCAGTACCCGTCTGAAAAAGTTGTGGGCACAGGATGATTTTGCAACAAGGCCTCTTTCTGCTCCTCTGTTGGTTCTTTCTGCACATCTTTTGCTTCTTTCTGTGCGTTTTTTCTTCTTTCTTCACATGTCCTACCTCTGTTGGCATAGTTAGAAACTAGCATTTAAAAACCTTTGAAATTCACTTAAAAAATCATAGGTTTCAGGCACGTTATAGTTAGAAATTAGCATTTAAAAAACCTTTGAAATTCACTGAAAAACCATAGGTTTCAGGCACGTTATAGTTTGAAATTAGCATTTAAAAAACCTTTGAAATTCACTGAAAAAACCATAGGTTTCAGGCCCGTTATAGTTAGAAATTAGCATTTAAAAACCTTTGAAATTCACTGAAAAAACCATAGGTTTCAGACACGTTATAGTTAGAAATTAGCATTTAAAAACCTTTGAAATTCACTGAAAAACCATAGGTTTTAGGGACAGTTATAGTTAGTTGGACATTGCACTCGTACAAAACCCGTGAAATTCCCCTGTTATAGTTAGTTCAGCTAACTATAACTCGCGCCCCGCAATGCACTGCTGATGACGTCACATATTACATCACTCATGACATGGTCAGTGACATCACTGATGACATCACTGATGACATCTCAAATGACATCACTGATGACATCATCCATGTGATAATTTCATGCATCTTCTCACACCCTAATATAACTTTTGATACACCCACTCTAAATTACAGACTGCCATTCTCAAAACCATAGACACTCCAACACCAAAAACTACATACCCACTCACTGATTCTTAGGTCTACACACACATCCACTCACTCACCTGTACAGTCACTCATACTTACAGTCACTCAGTACAGGACTATCATATGCACTCATACACCTATATAAACACTCACACACCGCCACTCATCCATAGAGGTACTCACACACCTAGTCAGTCATGCAAAAATTAATCACACACCCATTTACTCAACTATACAGTTATACACACACCAGCTCACTTACTCATACAAATACTAGCACATTCTTACGCTCTTATACAATAACTGATACAAGCACACACGCATCCATACAGCCACTCTCACAATAACACACTCTCACTTATAGCCATTTAAATACTCTAACACACATATATACTGCCTTTTACATATGTAGTTACTTGCACATGTACCACTGAGATATACATTCACTCACTAACACACCCATACACACACTCACCCACCCAAGCAGTC
Organism: Calotriton arnoldi; assembly: GCA_963921515.1. NCBI lineage: Eukaryota > Metazoa > Chordata > Amphibia > Caudata > Salamandridae > Calotriton > Calotriton arnoldi. The sequence goes on along the minus strand of CAWUFW010003515.1, from coordinate 1,256,896 downwards.
CATCACAGATGCACTCTTGAAATCATGCACCCAGTGAATCACCCACTCACACATCTATGTATAGAGTCACACACACCCCACCCACACAAACACTCAGGCAGCCATACAGATACTCAGAGAACCAATCAATAACCCATATAGACACTCATGTAGCTATTCGCAAATCCATGCATCCACTTACACACCAACAAACAGACGGATACAGACATTCACATAGTTTAGTCACTAACCCATGCATTCAGTAAGATACGTTTAATCACTCACTTGTAGAGTCAGTCACTCACGTACTAAATCATCCATTCAGACACTTATACACCCACTCATTCTTCAATACGCCTTTCCCTATATATATTAAACATATTTAAACTTTACAGAAACACACAGTCACTGGATGATGTCATCAGTGATGTCATCAGTGATGTCATTTGAGATGTCATCAGTGATGTCATCAGTGATGTCACTGACCATGTCATGAGTGATGTAATATGTGACGTCATCAGCAGTGCATTGCGGGAGCGCGAGTTATAGTTAGCTGAACTAATTATAACAGGGGAATTTCACGGGTTTTGTACGAGTGCAATGTCCAACTAACTATAACTGTCCCTAAAACCTATGGTTTTTTCAGTGAATATATATATATATATATATATATATTCACTGAAAAAACCATAGGTTTCAGGGGCGTTATAGTTAGTTGGACATTTCACTCGTACAAAACCATAGAAATTCCCCGTTATAGTTAATTCAGCTAACTATAACTCGCGCGCCCGCAATGCACTGCTGATGACGTCACATATTACATCACTCATGACATGGTCAGTGACATCACTCATGACATCACTGATGACATCTCAAATGACATCACTGATGACATCACTGATGACATCATCCAGTGAATGTGTGTTTTTCTGAAAATTAAATATGTTTTATATATGTATATCTCAAGGTCGATGGAAGAATAAATGGGTATATAAGTGCCTAAATGGATGATTTTGTTTTGTAAAATTGATTGTATAACTGACTGATTAAGTGTATCTTAGTGAATACATGGGTTAGTGAGTAATGTTTAAATATGAACATATCTGTATCAGTCTCACTTTGTGTATAAGTGGCTGCATGGGTTGGTGAGTAGCTACATGAGTGTCTATATGGGTTATTAGTTGATTTTTTGAGTATCAGTAGGAGTGTCTGAGTGTCTGTATGGTTCGGTGGGGGGTATTACTTAGTGCATAGATGCATGAATGAGTGACTCACTGTTTGTATGTGTTGAAGACAGCATGTGTGCAGGACTGTATAGGTGGATGAGTGTGTGTATGGGTGTGTTAGTGAGGAATGACTGTCTCAATAGTGTCTTTATGAGTAACTACATATGTTTTAAACTAGTATATGTGAGTATTGGTGTATATAAGTGAGTATATGTGAGAGTGAGAGATTGGAAGAGTTCCTGTACAAATAAGTAGGTGTTTCTATAAGTGATTGTTTAAGAGAGTAAGTATGTATAAGTTTCTGTAGATGTAAGTGTGGTAGGGTGTGTATAACTGTTTATGCAAGTAAATGGATGTTTGATACTTTGTTTGCATGTGTGACTATGTGTGTGAGTAACTCTAAGGATGAGTGGCGGTGTGTAACAGGATGTATAGGTGTATGAGTACATATGATGAGTGAGTACATGTATGAGTGACTGTATAGGGACTGTTGGTGAATGAGTGGATGTGTGTGTAGATCTTGGAATTACTGAATAGGTGTGTTGTAACTGGTATTGGTATGTCCATTGTTTTGAAAATGTCAGTTTGTATTTTTGAGTGTGTGTATCAAAGGTTATATTAGGGTGAGAGGAGGTCTGCCACTCTATCACAAGGATGATGTCATCAGTGATGTCATTTGAGATGTCATCAGTGATGTCATGAGTGATGTCACTGACCATGTCATGAGTGATGTAATATGTGACGTCATCAGCAGTGCATTGCGGGCGCATGAGTTATAGTTAGCTGAACTAACTATAACGGGGGAATTTCTATGGTTTTGTACAAGTGAAATGTCCAACTAACTATAACGCCCCTGAAACCTATGGTTTTTCAGTGAATTTCTAAGGTTTTTTAAATGTTAATTTCTAACTATAACGTGTCTGAAACCTATGGTTTTTTCAGTGAATATATATATATATATATATATATATATATATATATTATATATATATATATTCACTGAAAAACCATAGGTTTTAGGGACAGTTATAGTTACTTGGACATTGCACTCGTATAAAACCCGTGAAATTTCCCCGTTATAGTTAGTTCAGCTAACTATAACTCGCGCCCCGCAATGCACTGCTGATGACGTCACATATTACATCACTCATGACATGGTCAGTGACATCACTGATGACATCACTGATGACATCTCAAATGACATCACTGATGACATCATCCAGTGACTGTGTGTTTCTGTAAAGTTTAAATATTTTTAATATATATAGGAAAAGACGTATTGAAGAATGAGTGGGTGTGTAAGTGTCTGTATGGATGATTTAGTAGGTGCGTGACTGACTCTATAAGTGAGTGATTTAACGTATCTTACTGAATGCATGGGTTAGTGACTAATCTGGGTGAATGTCTGTATCCGTCTGTCTGTTGCTGTGTAAGTGGCTGCATGTGTTTGTGAATAGCTAAATGAGTGTCTATATGAGTTATTGAATGCTTGTCTGAGTATCTGTATGGGTGCCTGAGTGTTTGTGTGGGAGGGGTGTGTGCAACTCTGTGCATAGATGTGTGAGTGGGTGATTCACTGGGTGGATGGTTTCAAGAGTGCATCTGTGATAGACTGTATGGGTGGGTAAGTGTGTGTAAGAGTGTGTTAGTGAGTGAATGTATGTCCCAGTGGTACATGTGTGAGTAACTACATATGTGAAAGGCAGTATATATGTGTGTTGGAGTATATAAATAGCTATAAGCAAGAGTGAGTGATTGTGATAGTGGCTGTATGGATGAGTGTGTGCTTGTATCAGTGATTGTATAAGAGCGTAACAATGTGCTACTATTTGTATGAGTAAGTGAGCTGGTGTGTGTATAACTGTATAGGTGAGTAAATGGCAGTGTGTTTAATTATTTGCATGACTGACTAGGTGTCTGAGTATCTCTATGGATGAGTGGCGTTGTTTGAGTGTCTATATAGGAGTAAGAGTGCATATGATAGTCCTGTACTGAGTGACCGTAAGTATGAGTGACTGTACGGGTGAGTGAGTGGATGTGTGTGTGTAGACCTAAGAATCAGTGAGTGGGTATGTAGTTATTGGTGTTGGTGTGTCTATGGTTTTGCGAATGGCAGTCTGTAATTTAGAGTGGGTGTATCAAAGATTATATTAGGGTGTGAGGAGGTGCATCAGATTATCACGTGGATGATGTCATCAGTGATGTCATTTGAGATGTCATCAGTGATGTCATCAGTGATGTCACTGACCATGTCATGAGTGATGTAATATGTGACGTCATCAGCAGTGCATTGCGGGCGCGAGTTATAGTTAGCTGAACTAACTATAACGGGGAATTTCACGGGTTTTGTACGAGTGCAATGTCCAAGTAACTATAACTGTCCCTAAAACCTATGGTTTTTTCAGTGAATTTCAAAGGTTTTTTAAATGCTAATTTGTAACTATAACGTGTCTGAAACCTATGGTTTTTTCAGTGAATTTCAAAGGTTTTTTAAATGCTAATTTGTAACTATAACGTGTCTGAAACCTATGGTTTTTTCAGTGAATTTCAAAGGTTTTTTAAATGCTAATTTCTAACTATAACGTGCCTGATACCTACGGTTTTTTCAGTGAATTTCAAAGGTTTTGTAAATGACAATTTTTAAATGTATTAATTGTTATATTAATTTTTTTCATACTGATTTACTACATTTTTAGAAACAATTTTTTTTACATATTTTATTTTTTAAATTACATTGTAATTACATTATACATTACATTACAAAAATACTTTCTCAGAATGAATTACTTTAGTTTAAATACTTTGCACATAGGCAATAGACTTTTAAGTACAGTAGTTACAGTTGTTGCAATGGGCAACACATTTTCAAACACAATGCAACATTCAGCTCAATGTGAATTTCTAGTTAAATGCAATTAGTTACTTTATGGATTACTTTTCTAACCACAGGACTGGATCCTAGATTCAGTCCTGGTACATCTCCTGTAAACAGTTGAGTAAAAGCGTTTTGGTTACAGTCGTGATTTTTAAGGAATATTATTGTATTTTAAAAGTTGACACTTAGAAACTTTTTCTCATAGAATCAAAAATGTTATCCTATGGAAGGAAATTCACTTAGCAGGTAAAAACTGTTATCGTTACTTTTTCTTACTCAGTGTTGGATCCTGGATCCAGCACTGGTGCATCTCCTGTAAACAGTTGAAAGAATGCGTTTAAGTCATACAGGTGATTTTTAAGGAATATTTGTAGTTTGTAAAAATCAACACTTTGAAACTTTTTTGCTGAAAACCAGACAATGGATTCCTATGGAAGAAAATATAAGTTACTGGTAAGTACGGTTAAAATTACTTTTCAGGGTCAGTGCTGGGCTAAAAGATGCAGCACTGGGTTCTCTCCTGATAACAGGTGAGTAAATTGGTATTCGTACTTTGGTTGATTTTAGAGGAATATTATAAAGTTCAAAAACTCCACACTTAGAAGAATTTCCAAGTGAAACCAGTCAATGTTAGCCTATGAAGGTAATTCAAGTTACCGGTAAGTACGGTTAAAATTACTTTTCAGGAGCAGTACTGGGCTGAAAGATGCAGCACTGAGGTCTCTCCTGATAACAGGTGAGTAAATCAGAATTCGTATTTCGGCTGATTTTAGAGGAATATTTGTATGTTTCAAAAATCAACACTTAGAAACTTTTTCAGCAAAAAGCAGGCAATGATATCCTATGGAAGGAAATTCAAGTTACTGGTAAGTACGGTTAAAATTACTTTTGAGGATCAGTACTGGGCTGAAAGATGCAGCACTGAGGTCTCTCCTGATAACAGGTGAGTAAATCGGAATTCGTATTTCGGCTGATTTTAGAGGAATATTTTAAAGTTCCAAAACTCCACACTTAGAAGAATTTCCAAGTGAAACCAGTCAATGTTAGCCTATGGAAGGAAATTCAAGTTACTGGTAAGTACGGTTAAAATTACTTTTCAGGACCAGTACTGGGCTGAAAGATACAGCACTGAGGTCTCTCCTTATAACAGGTGAGTAAATCGGAATTCGTATTTCGGCTGATTTTAGAGGAATATTTGTATGTTTCAAAATCAACACTTAGAAGAATTTCCAAGTGAAACCAGTCAATGTTAGCCTATGAAGGAAATTCAAGTTACTGGTAAGTACGGTTAAAATTACTTTTCAGGATTAGTACTGGGCTGAAAGATGCAGCACTGAGGTCTCTCCTGATAACAGGTGAGTAAATCGGAATTCGTATTTCGGCTGATTTTAGAGGAATATTTTAAAGTTCCAAAACTCCACACTTAGAAGAATTTCCAAGTGAAACCAGTCAATGTTAGCCTATGAAGGAAATTCAAGTTACCGGTAAGTACGGTTAAAATTACTTTTCAGTACCAGTACTGGGCTGAAAGATGCAACACTGAGGTCTCTCCTGATAACAGGTGAGTAAATCGGAATTCGTATTTCGGCTGATTTTAGAGGAATATTTTAAAGTTCCAAAACTCCACACTTAGAAGAATTTCCAAGTGAAACCAGTCAATGTTAGCCTATGGAAGGAAATTCAAGTTACTGGTAAGTACGGTTAAAATTACTTTTCAGGACCAGTACTGGGCTGAAAGATACAGCACTGAGGTCTCTCCTGATAACAGGTGAGTAAATCGGAATTCGTATTTCGGATGATTTTAGAAGAATATTTGCACAATGGTGAAGAGAGGGGGCGGGGCCTGAGGTGACATCTGTGCAAACGCGCCCGTGGCACGTTTTAAGTTGGGGGATTAAGTCCCCTTGAATCCTGAGGGTCCCTAGGGGCCAACTAGCCCACCAGGAACCTCCAATATGCGCCAGGGGCTGCGTTGCAGAGACGTGTAGAGAGGCCACACCCTTTTACACCTCTCTGCAACGCAGCTCTGTGGCGCTTCTGGATGTACCTGTTGGGCTAGTTGGCCCCCAGGGACCCTCAGGATTGAAGGGGATTTAATTCCCATCTTAAAACGCGCCACGGGGCCTGTTTGCACACATGTCACCTGAAGCCCCGCCCCTCCCTTCACCACTGTGCAAACGCGCCCCGTGGCGCGTTTTAAGTTGGGGATTAAGTCCCCTTGAATCCTGAGGGTCTCCGGAGTCCAACTAGCCCACCATATACCTCCAAAGCGCCACAGAGCTGCGTTGCAGAGAGGTGTAAAAGGGGTGTGGCCTCTCTACACGTCTCTGCAACGCAGCCCCCTGGCACATATTGGAGGTTCCTGGTGGGCTAGTTGGCCCCCAGGGACCCCCAGTAGTCAAGGGGAATTGCTTTCTTCTGCAAACGCGCCAGGGGCGCGTTTGCAGAGTGGTGAAGGAAGGGGCGGGGCCTGCGGGCCCGATCGTTTAAAAAAAAAAAAAAATTTTGTCTCTGAAGGGGGCTGTGTGGCCCCCTTCCTTTTTCCTTTTTTTGGGCCCTGGGGACCCCATCCCCCAGGGCCTTACCCCTTTTTTTCCATTTAATTTTATTTAAAAAAAACGGGAAGGGGGCAGCGTGGCCCCCCTTCCCTGGGCTCTATTGGCCCCTGGGACCCCATCCCCCGGGGCATGGCCTTTTAAATTTTTCTTGGGAGGGGGCTGCGTGGCCCCCTCCTCAGGCCATTTAAGGCCCCGGGGACCCCATCCCCGGGCCGGCCTTTCCATTTTTTTTTTTTTCTTTTTGGGGAGAGGGGCCGCGTGGCCCCCTCCTGGGCCACTACTTGCCCCGGGACCCCATCCCCCGGGCTGGCCCTCTCCGTTGGGGACTGTGGGGGTCCCCAATCCCCCACAGTCCCGCCGGCTCCCCACGTCCCTTGGGAGCCGGCATTGCTAGCCCCACATGGGGAGCAGCTGACATGCTGCTCCCCATGTGGAAAGGTCAATGCTTTGGATATTGGAAGAGAGAGCAGGTTTCCTGCTCTCTTCCAATATCCAAAGCAGTTTGCTATGGCAGGACGGGAGCCGCGAGGCTCCCGTCCTGCCATAGCAAACTACAGTGTCCCGGAGGTAGGCACCCCGGGACACTGCAGGAGCCGGCCCTGGGGGTGGTGGTCCCCAGGGCAATCAAGGGTCTCCAGGAGGGGGCCGCGCGGCCCCTCCCTACATCAGCACAGCCCCGGGAGGTGGTGGTCCTCGGCTTCGGGGGTCCAAAACGGACCCCCATTTTAATTTGTTAGTGCCCCGGGAGGTGGCGGTCTCGGGCGTGTGGGGGGCTGGAGCCCCCCACACAGGTTGTTTAATTTTTTAAAAAGCCCCGGGAGGTGGTGGTCCTCGGGCTAGCGGGAGGGCTCAGAGCCCTCCCGCACCATTTTTAAAAGAAAGCCCCGGGGGTGGCGGTCCCTGGGCTTGGGGGCCCTTTGAGGCCCCCACACATAAAATTAAACTCCCACCATGCCCCCGGGACTTGGGCCACCCGGGGCAAAATACAATCGAAGCGCGGAGACCGCGCTTCGATGTTCTCGGCAGGATTCGCGCACCCTGAGCGCATCCTGCCGATTTAAAAAATTTTTTTTTATTTTTTTGCCCAGGAGGTCTTTGTGGGACCCCTGAGCAAACCTAGGGGTCAGGGTGTTTCTACCCTGCCCCTTTGTGCGCTTTGCGCACTTGTTTCTGTCCCTCGGTTCTACCAAGGGACAAAATGGCTGCCAACATTTCCTGAATCGGAATGTTGACAGCCAGCTGACAGCCAATTAACATGCAGCTCGTGATCGGGACGGTGCGCGCAGGGTGCGCTCAGGGTGCGCGAATCCTCCGTGCCCATAGATATATATGTACTTTTACTTTTGATTTTCTCAGCAACTACTGAACGGATTTACACCATTTAACAAAAAGGGTTCTTTCTGAACCAAGAACTACCTCTTTGCCAAATTTGGTGTAATTCCGTTCAGCAGTTCGGGCTGTAGCCGTGTCTAAAGTTTCCTATGGAAAATTGCATGGGAAAACACGCTTTGGGACCCCCTTTTTCTCGGCCCCCGCTTGACGAATCCCCCGAGACTTTCAGGGTAGGAGCGGACCGGAGCGCCCCACAAAGTTTGAAAATTTTGCGAAGATACGTCAACCGGCAAGAGAGTTATTTCAAATAGAATGTCGTGGATTTCCTATGGATAATAGGTTGTAACTATAACTATCTACTGGCGACCGCCAGTAGATAATATATATATATATTACCTACTGGCAGTCGCCAGTAGGTAGTTATAGTTACAACCTAGTTTCCATAGGGAAAGCGTTTTTTGATTTGCTAATAACTGTGGCATCGTTTGACGAATCTTTATGAAATTTTCCAAAAGTTGCACGTTTTAGGTCAGCTCCTATCTTGAAAGTTTGGGGGTGATTTGTCAAGCGGGGCTGAGAAAAAGGGGGTCCCAAAACGCGTTTTCTCCATGTTAATTTCCATAGGAAATTTTGCGACGAGCTACAGCCCGAACTGCTGAACGGAATTACCTCAAATTTGGCAGAAAGGTAGAGCTTGGTTCAGAAAGTGACCTTTTTTTTAAATGGTGTAAATCCGTTCAGTAGTTTTTGAGAAATTCAAAGAATAAGAGTCAAAAATCAATTTCCCATAGGAATCTTTGTGCAAGGCTAGAGTCGAAACTACTGAACGGAATTACCCCAAATTTGGCAAAAGGTAGTGCTTGGATCAGAAAGCGACCTTTTTTAAAATTGTGTAAATCCGTTCAGTAGTTGCTGAGAAATTAGAAAAATAAAAGTTTCGATATCTGGGCGGAGCCTAAGTCCCGTGCACGAGCTTCACTGTGATTGGCTGCGAACACTCCAAACCAGGAAGTGTTGGCAGCCATCTTGTGGCTCGGAAGAAGCGAGTCACTAGAAAACAGAGAAACAAAGGTATAAAACAAGAGAAGGGGGCAGGGTATAAACACCGTGACCCCCTAGGCCTGGTCAGGGGGTCCCAGAAAGACCCCAGGGCCAAAAAAAAACATTTTTTTAAAAGAAAAAATATCGGCGTAATTTGCGCTGGGGTTGCGGGGTCCCGTGTTTTAATTTAATGAGACCCCGGGGTGGGCTAGGTCCCGGGGGCATTTCTTAAAAAATAATAGCGGGGGCTCGGTGGGGCTGCGTGGGGCCCGCTGGGGTCCCTGCAGACCCGGGCTTCACTCATGTTGGGAGGGGGTTGCGCGGCCCCCTCCTGGAGACCTCCATGTGCTTATAACTTTGACGTCGTTTGACGAATCTTTACTAAATATTCCAGAAAGTTTCTCTTTTTTGATCAGCTCGTATCTTGAAAGTTTAGGGTGTATTGAGCTGCGAAGACATATTACAGGGTGATTGGTGAAGGGGGCTGAGAAAAAGGGGGTCCGAAAAAGTGTTTTCACAATGCATTTTCCATAAGAAACTTTAGACAAGGCTGCAGGTCAAACTGCTGAACGGAATTACGCCAACTTTGACAGGGAGAAAGGTCTTGGTGCAGAAAGCGCGGTTTTGTGGAAATGGTGTAAATCCGTTCATTAGTTTTTGAGATATTAAAGGAAAAAAATATGTATATATCTGGACTGTGCCTAACTCCCGAGCACGAGCTTGCCTCTGATTGGCTGCTAACAATTCAAACCAGGAAGTGTTAGCAGCCATCTTGTGCCTCGCATCGAGTGAAAATATAAAAGAAAGGTCCCGGGGCAATTTAATATACCGGAGCTCTGTCTGTGCGAGATACCGCTTTCACGCTGCGTCTCCCTACATCAGCAGGTAACGCACCCTTTTCCAACATCAACAGCATACCTCCAACAACATACTTGGGCCCGCAAGTCTGCCTCTGTGAACCACTTGTCGGCTCACAGCTCTTTGGGTGCGAGTTCTCACGGGCCCGCAGTTGTATCTGTGAAGCCAATACTGGAAATATACCGGAGGTGTCTCTCTGCGAGATACGCTCTTCACGCTCCCTCTCCCCACATCAGTGTTCCGCAGCTATCCCTTTGGAAGCCGATGGCCCGCACCTTTCCCTATACTAGTCGGCCCGCAGGTGTTCCTCTGCGAGCTGGCCCGCAGCTCTTCCTCTGCGAACTGATGGGCCGCGGTTCTCCCTCTATGAGCCTGCTAGTCGGCTCGCAGTTCTTCATCTACGAGCCAGACCGCCGGCTCTTAAGTCTCTGAGAACAGATGTAATGGAGGCAACGATCATGCAGGTCGGACACCCAACACTGCTCCGACATTCCCCAGTAGGAGCACCTTGTCCGCCATCTCCCCTCACCCCCAACCCCCACAAACAAATGTGACAGTCACGTTAGGTTGGACAAATAAGAATCTTAGTCATGTATGGATTTACATATAAAACATTTTATTAAAACAAAACAACAACAAATAAAACTATGTACAGCCATGTCATGTCATCGCTGGACCATTTGTGAATCACAGCCTGTAAGACAAAAAGAAAGATAAGATGGTGCGTCATGCGTCCAGCAAAGGAGAAAGAGAAAGAGTGAGGGAGAAAGAGAGAAACAAAGAAAGAGTGAGAGAGGAAGACAAAGAAATAGAGAAAGAGTGAGAGAGAGAAATAGAGAAATAGTGTGAGAGAGGAAGAGAGAGAGAGAAAGAGTGAGAGAGAGGAAGAGAGAGAGAAAGAGTGAGAGAGAGGAAGAGTGAGAGAGAGGAGAGAAAGAGTGAGAGAGAGGAAGACAGACAGAGAAAGAGAAAGAGTAAGATACAAGGAAAAGAGAGAGAGAGAAACAGTGTGAGAGAGAGGTAGAGAGAAAGAGAGAAAGAGAGAGAAAGAGTGAGAGAGAGGAAGAGAGAGAAAGAAAGAATGAGAGAGAGGAACAGACAGAGAAAGAGAGAAAGTGTGAGAGAGAGAAAGGAAGAGATGGAGAGGGAGTGTTGACACTGGAGAAAATCTTCGCAGCTTACCTTTGTGCCTCCGGTGTGTCTCCAACCATGTGCCGGGACATAGTGCACCCTTAAGTTTAGTGATCTGAAAGATAGTATAGAATTAGTAATTGCAGAGTACATACAACTGCACACGCCTAATTATCTGTTTCGGCAATGCGCACTCAGGCTGCTGCAGCCCATCCACTCCCACTGCTCGGAGGTGTCTGTGCGCTCTTGTGCGCCCAGGCTGCTGCACACTATCCACTCCCACCGCCCAGAGGTGACTGCCCGCTGCTGCGGAAAGAAGTATCTCTGCTCACCTTCCGCCACCGGCGTGTGTGTAAGAGGGTGCACCACGTGGTGAAGCAACTTTGTCAGGCGTTGTCAGGATGACCACGCATCATCGCAGTTTGTACACGCGTTCAGCTGTGGTGTTGTGGTGGGGGGACGTCGATTCGTGAATCACAGCCTGTTAGATAAAAAGTGTTAGAAATGGGATTTCTGGTTGGCTAAGGCTTGCGCCAAAGCCAGGCAGAAACCACCACTCTAGTCAGGGCAAGGGAGTTACACACCCAAGATAACCCCTGCTCACCCCCTTGGTAGCTTGGCACGAGCAGTCAGGCCTATCCCGGAGGCAATGTGTAAAGCGTTTGCGCAACACACTCACAACAGCAACACACTGGGCACACCACAAAGGAAACTCCACACAAGGTTATATAAAAAATAGCCTTTGTATTATCATAAAACACATTAGATCATAATCACACAATGTACACTGTGCCAACTGGCACTAGGCAGTATTTACAGGGGACTATATACACCTGACAGGGCCAATTGGGCCACTGTCAGGACCATCACAAAGTGGAAAGAGTAAATGTAGAACTTGTAAAAAGGTAGGTCACAACCAGTAATTACTGACAAATACTGTACTCAGCATTATCCTGCCACATAAAAGAGGGGGACACCTAAATCATATCAGGCATGAATCTCATTAGGCATAAATCTACATTAGGCCCAAACCTTATTAGCATCACACATTATGCACCAACCTCATACGTAAAAGCACATTAGGCAAGAATCATGGTGCATAAACACATTAGGTAATAATCATCATAAACACAGGGTGCCCCAATCGGGGGCACACAACCTGGAACTGGCCCCCAGGCCAACTGGCCTCTCACAGGGGCTCAAATGCCCAACGTCCATAATGTCAGGGCTGGCTGCAAAAAGCAGCGAAAGCAAAAAGTGCGCAAAGCGCTGGGGCAGGAGTGTCTCTCCTCCTCTCTCTCTCTCTCTCCTTCTGAGGAATAAAATGCCCCCAGCGTTGCAGCTGCCTGCGGTCTTGCAGGACAGCTGGGGAAGCCACCAAAACAGGCACTGGCACTACTTGTGCCTCACCAACCCGGGGCCCCTGCAGGGCTACTCCGGGAAGGCGGGAAATGAGGCAAGAATGCCCCCAAGGCACTGCCGCTGCCCACTGTCAAGCGGGGCAGCGGGAAAGAAAACTGAGCACGGCACCTGCAGTGCCCGAGGCTTGGTCACGGGGGCGGGCACCGAAAATGTGCCCCGACATACCCCCAACCACCATAACACTGAGCTCCCACTCACCGGGACTTCACTGCGCTCTCCCCCGGTCTCCGGCGGCGGGACTCCTCCGGACTTCTCCTGCGGCGGCGTCTTGCTCCTTGTCAGCAACGGCACTTGCGGGGCTCTCTGCACGTATGGGAGCCCTGCGCCGCACTTGAGCCTCGCTTCACCCGGTCCCGCTCCTCGGGACCAGGACTTCGTTCTGGAGCCCGCGAGGCTCCCGGGCTACTTCCGCCTCGTCACGCGGCCCCGCCCACAATCAGGCTTTCCGAATGCCTGTCTTCCTGTTTCGCCGCGAGCGGCGGCTCGGCGGCTTCTCCTTCTGTGCAGCTCGGTGCCGCGGCGGTGATTCCTCTCAAGATGCGGGGTAGGCACCCGTGAGGACAATAAATCAGATAAGCAGGGTGGGCACCTGCTTTCAAGGTACCGATGCGGGGTGGGCTCCCGCTCGGTTTCCAACACAAATTAGCGGCGATAACGCGGGGTGGGCTCCGCTGGTCCCACGTCAAGTAGGCGAATCCCACACGGTGCAGCTTCGTGCTGCAGGCCACCAGCAGTCCTCCTGGGGCAGAAACACAGCGCTCATAAGCCCAAAAGTCAAGCGCTCTTAAAAGGAAAAATAAAGCGCTTACAAAGGCAAAAGTCAAGCGCTCTGCAAAAAGGCAAAATAAAGCGCTCACAGGCGCTGTAGTCCAAAGCAAGCCCTTTAGGATAAAAGGGGGCGGCAAAGGGCTGGGCTCAGGCAGGCCAGCTCACAGGGCCCTCCAGCAGGGAGGCAGTCCCTAGTGGCGGTTCCTCCTGGAGCCCAGCAGCAGCAGGCCCCCTCAGCAAAGGAACAGCTCAACAGAGAAACTCTTCATGGGGTCACAGCCCCTTCTTTTATACACCTTTTCCTTTGTCTAAAGGTGCAGGGTTTAGGGAAAACCAGATGCAACTGGTTTGGGGGAGCTTTGGAGCACTTTGTTTTGCTCAGCTCCTCTCTCCTTTCACAGGACAGGCTAGGGACATCAGACGCACCACAGGGGTGGAGCCAGCATTGTGGAGGGAAGGCACAGCCCTATTCAGGTCCCAGGTGCAACTCCTCCCTCCCATCTAGATGCAGATCTCCCTATTCACCACTGCGCTGACTCACCCTGCCCCTCCTGGAGCCACACACACCTCCCAGCCCCTGTCACTCACAAGCCAGACATGCAATTCACATCAGGCAGGCAGACACAGAGCACACATAAATGCCAACTTCTAAAAGTGGCACTTCTCCACTAGTCACAATAAATCTGCGCACACCATTACGCAGCATTTATTCTCACGAGTTCGCACATACTAAACTCGCCCCTGCACTCCTCTCACACCAGGAATTACCATGGACACTCATATCCCCCATGCATTCCTATGGGTGGGCAGGCCAATCTCACCACACGCACTCAGCGTGCGCCCGCACTTTACACTGGGACACAGTGCTAAAGTGCGCAGAGGCCTAAAACCACCAACACTACACAGGGAAAAGGCTAGGAGACAGGCAAAAGTTTAGGGGTGAACCTGCCAAAAAGGGCCAAGTCCAACACAACCCCTTCCAGCCAAAACGCAGGGCGGACCAATCACCACCGTGATGGGCTTCCCTGCTTGGGGCGATAGAACACGGACGCGGGCCCGCAACTGCAGGGACACCCTCCGGTTCTACGCCACGGTGAACCCATGTGGTTCCTTCTGAAAAAGCTGTCTGGACCAACTGGGCTACCCCACTGGTACTCCCTAGCTGTCCGCGGCCAGGACCAGGCCCTAGGCCATCCAGATGCCACTGGTCCTTGCCCATTCACAGAGTGGGGGTAGTAACCCCTGGCACATAGTAGCCATTCTCCACTCTTCCCCTCATCAGGGCAGGTCTAGACTGCCACTGATCCTCCAGCCTAGGGTCTGCACCCTCAGGCGGACCAGAAGTCACGGGTGAGGCTCTCCTCCCCTACCTCTTCTTCTAGGGCTCCGCACTCTCCTCCTTGGAGAGGCACCCTCAGAACACAACTCTCCCACCAGTTCAGGACCTCTCTCCAAGAACTGGTCTCCCAACCTAGGGTTTAACCCCTCAGGTTGCACCGGGGTCAGAGGCGAGGACTCCTCCTCTGCACCCCCTTCCAGAGTTCTGCACCCTCCCAACTGGAGCGGTACCCCTGGAAGATGAACCGGTCAGGACACTGATTACAGATGTCCCTTCCTCCAGATCAGGCGGATCCTGAACCTGGCCTCCCAACCTTGGGGCTGAACCCCCGGCTGAGCATTTGCCTGGCACACCAGGACTTCCGGGGCGCACTCAGCAGCCCCGAGGGTAACACATGACTCATGTGTTGCGTGACAGTCTGCGTGGCGCAGACCTCCCGACCCCTGTCCATCTGACAGTGCGCAGAGATCCCCCATGACAGAAGTGGTGTCACCATGGTCACTTCTAGGAGACTCAGCCCTTCTGGCTGGCCCCTGACCCACTGGTTCTTCCACTGGGGAACACATCCCCTCTCACCCCTCAATCCGGACTTCTGTACCCTCCCAACTGGAGCGGCACTGCCAGACACCAGAACCACTGGAGCTCTATTTACAGATGCTCCAGGTTCTCCAGACACTAGGAGATCCTCCTCAAATGGACTAACAGGACAGCCTAGGCTCCCAACCTGGTGTTCCCTGAAGAAACCATCCAGGTTCTGAGACTGGGTTTCGGGCACCTGGGGACACTCAGTCCCACACTCACTCCTACTCCACTGAGACAGGACGTGAGCCCCTACACCCCTCCCACTACACTGGGACCTAGCTGGGCTACACTGAACCTCTTCCCCCATACAGGACGGGAAGATACCTGAGCCACTACTTTTGGGATCACTCCCCAATGCCTCTTCAGAACCTTGGGCCTCCACCCAGAGGTCTGCCTCACATGTAAACTCCCATAGTTCAGAAAACCCACCCTCCAACAGGTGTTGGCGCAACCCCGGCAAACAACAACTGAGCAGGTGCTCTCTGAGAACCAGATCGAACAGTCCTTCAAAATCCTGTTCCGTGTTAACCGTTACCCAATCAGCCAGTGCATCATTACATTCATCCGAAAAATCCACCCAAGACTGGTGAGACAGTTTCCTACTGCCCCTGAACTTCAACCTGTACTCCTCTTCTCTGGAACAAGGTACCATATTTTGGGAACTGGGACTTCCTGCACTGGACTGTATATTGTTGCCACCACTGGATCCCACCCTCACTGGTGAATCCAGACAATTGAAACTACTCTCAGGGGATAACCTACCCTCCAGAGCTAATTTCTCCCTGGCGAAGGCCCTCTCAGCCTCCGCCATCCTCTCCTGCACTAAGACCCTTTCGGTCTCTAGCTTTTTCTCCTCCACACTCCGCTGCGCTATCTCCCTGGCATGCTCTAACCTGAGCTTCTCCAAAGCCAGCTGATGCTCCCTTTCTTCCCTCCTATCCACCCACTCCTCTGGGGACAGGGAAAGGGATGGGGCACTGCCCCAGACACTGGACCCAGCAAGGGACTCCCTATCCATGGGGTCCTCACTATCTACTGGCGACCCTGTCCTGTCACTTTCTTCCTCCTCTTCAGACTCCTCAGGGCCCCCTCAGACCCACCACCCTCTTGGCGTGCGGCCAGGGCCCTCTTCTCCTCATTGCGCTCACAGTCCCATTCATCCTTTTGCCATTGGATCAGGTTCCCCCTAAGTTTTGACTGGGTGTCTGACCCACTCACTGCTATGTCTCTCTCCTCACAGAACTCCACCAACTCCCACATACTGTATCTAAACAGACCACAAAAATTAAAAGCAGACTCCATTTTGGCAGGACGCTCAGGGACACGTGCAACACAGGAGACCTAGGTTTCTGAGCTGAAGCAAGAGTACACAATTTACAAATGACACTTTTAGGAGAAGAATAAAATAACTAAAACTCAGAAACAATAATCCCCAAACACATGATTATCTAAATGCAGAGTTTTGTAGTGCAGCCAGTTGTCGCTGTGGTACTGCGCAAACGCAAGTCCTATCCTCACCGCTGACAACCAATGTTAGAAATGGGATTTCTGGTTGGCTAAGGCTTGCGCCAAAGCCAGGCAGAAACCACCACTCTAGTCAGGGCAAGGGAGTTACACACCCAAGATAACCCCTGCTCACCCCCTTGGTAGCTTGGCACGAGCAGTCAGGCCTATCCCGGAGGCAATGTGTAAAGCGTTTGCGCAACACACTCACAACAGCAACACACTGGGCACACCACAAAGGAAACTCCACACAAGGTTATATAAAAAATAGCCTTTGTATTATCATAAAACACATTAGATCATAATCACACAATGTACACTGTGCCAACTGGCACTAGGCAGTATTTACAGGGGACTATATACACCTGACAGGGCCAATTGGGCCACTGTCAGGACCATCACAAAGTGGAAAGAGTAAATGTAGAACTTGTAAAAAGGTAGGTCACAACCAGTAATTACTGACAAATACTGTACTCAGCATTATCCTGCCACATAAAAGAGGGGGACACCTAAATCATATCAGGCATGAATCTCATTAGGCATAAATCTACATTAGGCCCAAACCTTATTAGCATCACACATTATGCACCAACCTCATACGTAAAAGCACATTAGGCAAGAATCATGGTGCATAAACACATTAGGTAATAATCATCATAAACACAGGGTGCCCCAATCGGGGGCACACAACCTGGAACTGGCCCCCAGGCCAACTGGCCTCTCACAGGGGCTCAAATGCCCAACGTCCATAATGTCAGGGCTGGCTGCAAAAAGCAGCGAAAGCAAAAGTGCGCAAAGCGCTGGGGCAGGAGTGTCTCTCACTCCTCTCTCTCTCTCTCTCCTTCTGAGGAATAAAATGCCCCCAAGCGTTGCAGCTGCCTGCGGTCTTGCAGGACAGCTGGGGAAGCCACCAAAACAGGCACTGGCACTACTTGTGCCTCACCAACCCGGGCCCCTGCAGGGCTACTCCGGGAAGGCGGGAAATGAGGCAAGAATGCCCCCAAGGCACTGCCGCTGCCCACTGTCAAGCGGGGCAGCGGGAAAGAAAACTGAGCACGGCACCTGCAGTGCCCGAGGCTTGGTCACGGGGGCGGGCACCGAAAATGTGCCCCGACATACCCCCAACCACCATAACACTGAGCCCCACTCACCGGGACTTCACTGCGCTCTCCCGGTCTCCGGCGGCGGGACTCCTCCGGACTTCTCCTGCGGCGGCGTCTTGCTCCTTGTCAGCAACGGCACTTGCGGGGCTCTCTGCACGTATGGGAGCCCTGCGCCGCACTTGAGCCTCGCTTCACCCGGTCCCGCTCCTCGGGACCAGGACTTCGTTCTGGAGCCCGCGAGGCTCCCGGGCTACTTCCGCCTCGTCACGCGGCCCCGCCCACAATCAGGCTTTCCGAATGCCTGTCTTCCTGTTTCGCCGCGAGCGGCGGCCGGCGGCTTCTCCTTCTGTGCAGCTCGGTGCCGCGGCGGTGATTCCTCTCAAGATGCGGGGTAGGCACCCGTGAGGACAATAAATCAGATAAGCAGGGTGGGCACCTGCTTTCAAGGTACCGATGCGGGGTGGGCTCCCGCTCGGTTTCCAACACAAATTAGCGGCGATAACGCGGGGTGGGCTCCCGCTGGTCCCACGTCAAGTAGGCGAATCCCACACGGTGCAGCTTCGTGCTGCAGGCCACCAGCAGTCCTCCTGGGGCAGAAACACAGCGCTCATAAGCCCAAAAAGTCAAGCGCTCTTAAAAGGAAAAATAAAGCGCTTACAAAGGCAAAAGTCAAGCGCTCTGCAAAAGGCAAAATAAAGCGCTCACAGGCGCTGTAGTCCAAAGCAAGCCCTTTAGGATAAAAGGGGGGGGGGCGGCAAAGGGCTGGGCTCAGGCAGGCCAGCTCACAGGGCCCTCCAGCAGGGAGGCAGTCCCTAGTGGCGGTTCCTCCTGGAGCCCAGCAGCAGCAGGCCCCCTCAGCAAAGGAACAGCTCAACAGAGAAACTCTTCATGGGGTCACAGCCCCTTCTTTTATACACCTTTTCCTTTGTCTAAAGGTGCAGGGTTTAGGGAAAAACCAGATGCAACTGGTTTGGGGGAGCTTTGGAGCACTTTGTTTTGCTCAGCTCCTCTCTCCTTTCACAGGACAGGCTAGGGACATCAGACGCACCACAGGGGTGGAGCCAGCATTGTGGAGGGAAGGCACAGCCCTATTCAGGTCCCAGGTGCAACTCCTCCCTCCCATCTAGATGCAGATCTCCCTATTCACCACTGCGCTGACTCACCCTGCCCCTCCTGGAGCCACACACACCTCCCAGCCCCTGTCACTCACAAGCCAGACATGCAATTCACATCAGGCAGGCAGACACAGAGCACACATAAATGCCAACTTCTAAAAGTGGCACTTCTCCACTAGTCACAATAAATCTGCGCACACCATTACGCAGCATTTATTCTCACGAGTTCGCACATACTAAACTCGCCCCTGCACTCCTCTCACACCAGGAATTACCATGGACACTCATATCCCCCATGCATTCCTATGGGTGGGCAGGCCAATCTCACCACACGCACTCAGCGTGCGCCCGCACTTTACACTGGGACACAGTGCTAAAGTGCGCAGAGGCCTAAAACCACCAACACTACACAGGGAAAAGGCTAGGAGACAGGCAAAAAGTTTAGGGGTGAACCTGCCAAAAAGGGCCAAGTCCAACAAAAAGCAAGATAGGATTGTGCGTCATTCGTCCATCAAAGGAGAGAGAGAGAGAGAGAGAAAGAAAGAGTGAGAGGAAGACAGAGAGAAAAAGAAAGAAGGAGTGAGAGGAAGACAGAGAGAAAGAGAGAAACAGTGGGAGTGACAGGAAGAGAGAGAGAAAAAGAAAGAAAGAGTGAGAGGAAGACAGAGAGAAAGAGTGAGAGAGACGAAGAGAGAGAGAAACAGTGAGAGAGAGAAAGAGAGAGAAACAGTGAGAGAGAGGACGAGAGAGAGAAAGAGTGAGAGAGAGGAAGAGAGAGAGAGAAAGAGTGAGAGAAAGGAAGAGAGAGAAAGAGTGAGAGTGAGGAAGAGAGAAAGTGTGAGAGAGAGGAAGACAGAGAAAGAGAGAAAGAGTGAGATACAAGGAAGAGAGAAAGAGAGAAACAGTGTGAGAGAGAGGAAGAGAGAGAGAAACAGTGTGAGAGAGAGGAAGAGAGAGAGAAAGAGTGAGAGAGAAAGAAAGAATGAGAGAGAGAGAGGAAGAGACAGAGAAAGAGAGAAAGAGTGTGAGAGAGAGAACGGAAGAGATAGAGAGTGAGAGAGAGAGAAAGAGTGTGAGTGACAGAAAGGAAGAGATGGAGAGGGAGAGTGAGTGTTGACACTGTGGAGAAAATCCTCACAGCTCACCTTTGTGCCACCGGTGTGTCTCCAACCACGTGCCGGGATATAGGGCAGCCCTCAAGCTTAGTCATCTGAAACATAGTATGGAATCAGTAATGGATGAGTACATACAACTGCACAATTTGTGAATCACAGCCTGCAAGACAAAAAGAAAGATAAGATGGTGCGTCATGCGTCCAGCAAAGGAGAGAGAGAGAGAGAGAAAGAGTGAGAGAGAGGAAGCGAGAGAGAAAGAAAGAAAGAGTGAGAGAGAGAGAGAGGAAGACAGAGAAAGAGAGAAAGAGTGAGAGAGAAAGAGAGAAAGAGTGAGATACAAGGAAGAGAGAAAGAGAGAAATAGTGTGAGAGAGAGGAAGAGAGAGAGAGAAAGAGTGAGAGAGGAAGAGAGAGAAAGAAAGAATGAGAGAGAGAGGAAGAGACAGAGAAAGAGAGAAAGCGTGTAGAGAGAGAGAAAGGAAGAGATAGAGAGTGAGAGAGAGAGAAAGAGTGTGAGTGACAGAAAGGAAGAGATGGAGAGGGAGAGTGAGTGTTGACACTGTGGAGAAAATCCTCACAGCTCACCTTTCTGTCACCGGTGTGTCTCCAACCACGTGCCGGGATATAGGGCAGCCCTCAAGCTTAGTCATCTGAAACATAAAAATGGAATCAGTAATGGATGAGTACATACAACTGCGTATGCCTAAATCGCTGTCCCGCCTTTGTGTATCCAGGCTAGTGTACCCCATCCACTTCCACTGCCCAGAGGTGTCTACCCGCTGCTGTACACCCAGGCTGCTGCACTCCATCCACTCCCACTGCCCAGAGGTGTATGACAGCCGCTGCGCACCCAGGCTGCTGCACCCCATGCACTCCCACTGCCCGGAGGTGACTGCGTGCCGCTGCGCACCCAGGCTGCTGCACCCCATCCACTCCCACTGCCCGGAGGTGACTGCCCGCTGCTGCGCAAACAAGCCTCTCTGCTCACCTTACACCACCGGCGTGTGTCGAAGAGGGTCCACCACGTGCCGAAGAAACCTCCTCACCTGTTGTGTACATGTGGAGAGCGGAGCTCACAATTCAGGTTGAGTGTTGATTGCAGGATGGCCACGCTTCATCGCAGGCCTGCAAGACAAAAAGCAAGATAAGATTGTGCGTCATGCGTCCATCAAAGGAGAGAGAAAGAGAGATAGAGAGAGAAAGAAAGAGTGAGAGGAAGACAGAGAGAAAAAGAAAGAAAGAGTCAGAGGAATACAGAGAGAAAGAGAGAAACAGTGAGAGTGAGAGGAAGAGAGAGAGAAAAAGAAAGAAAGAGTGAGAGGAAGACAAAGAGAAAGAGAGAAAGAGTGAGAGAGACGAAGAGAGAGAGAAACAGAGAGAGGAAGAGAGAGAGAGAAAGAGTGTGAGAAAGAGGAAGAGAGAGAGAAAGAGAGAAACAGTGTGAGAAGTAACCCTGGGCGAAGTACTACGCTACGCTCGCGGAGTTTGCGAAGTTTGCGCTACTTCGCACTACGCGAATTGCATGTAGCACAGTGCAAACACGCGTAGCGGTCATTTTTTGCTTGCTCGCGGTCCTCACCGTCAAGTTGGCGACCGCGAGCAAGCAAAATGACATCCCGGCGAGACTTTTTCCTCGTTCGCGATCAGCAACATCAAGTTGCCGATCGCGAGCGTGGAAAATAAACCTCCCGGCGAGATTCTCCCGGGGAGGTCAGGTTTCTCATTGCGAGTGGTCGCGTATGCTCGCGACCGCTCGCGATGAGAAACTACCAGTCCGCGTTGAGAAAGCTGCCGCTCGAGTAGAAATCTACTCGAGCGGCAGAAAACTACCGCTTGCACTGTGCAAGATGCGGTTTGCACTGATTGCACAGTGCGGACAAGCATCCGGCACTGTGCAATCAGTGCGAACAGCATTTTGCACAGTGCACTACGTAGTTCACGTAGCTACGCGTAGCTCGCGTAGTGCGAAGTGCACTTCGCGTAGCTACGCGTAGCGCTACTACGCGAACTACGCCCAGGGTTAGTGAGAAGAAGAGAGAGAGAAAGAGTGTGAAGGAGAGAAAGGAAGAGATGAAGAGGGACAGTGAGTGCTGTGTCTCCAACCACGTGCCGGGACCTAGTGGAGCCCTCAAGCTCCCACATCTAAACATAGTACAGAATTAGTAATGGGAGAGTATATACGACTGCGTACGCCTAAATCGCTGTGCCGCCTTTGTGTATCCACTCCCGCCGCCCAGACGTATTTGCCCACCGCTGCGCACCCAGGCCTCACTGCTCACCTTTTCGCGGACAGGGCACCCTCCGCATCATGCAGTCCCGCTCCGCAGGCCAACAGGTCTCACATTTGGTGCTGCGTCTTGATTTTTTTGCCATGGCAGAGGACATACTAGTGCACCTATCATCATCGCATGTTGCACACCCGCTCAGTCCTTGTGGTGCCACTAACTCAGTGAACAGTGAGGCCACGCACGTGGTGGTAGGCCTCCCTGTTCGGTGGCTCAGGCCTACATGAGGTGTCCGAACCACCGAGACGGGCCATCACAGTGCATGCGGTGGGAGCAACTCTAAAATGGTTTAGAGCACGTGTGCCCGGTCTTTTTTATTGGTAGGGTCACGTGTCCTGTGACGCCTGTGCTGGATGGGTGTGGTGTGGGTGTATACCAGCCGTGAGGGAGTGACTGTGGCATACTGACAACTAGGGTGTGACCAGCAGATCACTGCAATGAAAATCTGGGCCATGTAGCGTTGTTGTCTTTCTCTGTAAGCGTAAGCAGAGTGGGCTGGCCTGGCGTATGTCAGTCCTGCGTGAGGCTGTGAAGAATGACTCCGGAGCTATGGGCGTGGCTCCATCGTGAGCTGTATGAGGAATCAACTGATGCGGCACTGTTGCCAGATTGGGCTAGATCACGCACAATTGGGCTATATTTTTCCCGGTTGTGCAGTAAAATTTTGGTTTGTGCTAGTTGCCAGATTATAAATATATATTCAGCGCTCCAGCAAACTAGTATGTTAAAGCGCTTTATTAGACAAATATTTACTTAGCAGCCTGCTGCAACATCAATTCCAATCCATTCACCGCCTGCTTGACGATGTCCCTGCCCCTCCTTCCTTAAAGTAGCAATATTGGGCTAGTTTGGGCTACTTTTTGGTTGTCTTTGGGCTAGAGAATGCTTAAAAAATCTTGCAACACTGGCATGCGGGTGTTCTTGTTGTAGTGCTGCCGTCACCCGGGTCACAAGCGTCAATGTGTCACTCTGTGAGCCAAGTCCCTGAACATGGCCAACATGGAAGGTACGGGGAATCACTGACCCTACATTCATCCATAGTTCCACACAAGAAAGATTGTGGACATGACACATCTGTGTGGGTGTGAATGTTTATTGCACATTCAGTTGAGTATTGCAGCTGTAGCAAAACTGGGCCATGCAAAATCCAAATTTCAGTTTTTGGGACATGGAGGGTAGCCAATTAGAGGCAAGCTCGTTGTCGGAGTTAGGGTGCGCCAACATATGTACTTATACAATCACTCCGCCAATCCCCACGCACTTATAAATTCACTATACACTCTCCTTGCAGTACACTAATCATTCAGTCTCTACGTACGTACTTGTACAATGACCGAGACAAAGTTACATAACCAAAGTTTTCTCCCACTGTCAAAGGTAAGTTGGTTGCATACGCTGTCCAGAGCACAATGTAATGTGGTAGGGCCCAGGGGCAGCATGTTGCATACATAATGAACACACGGACACAGATAGATAGTGGAACTGGGTACGAGCACGTGCACTCGACTCCTTTTATTACCAGGGTCACATGTCCAGTGACGTCTGTGCTGGATGCGTGTGGGGTGAGTGTAAGCCAGCCCTCCGGGAATGGTTGGTGCTGGTAACAAGTACAACAGTACTCATCAGATCACACACAGAGATTCAATCATAAAGGGTCCATGACTTGTGCTACACTAAGTTAGGGGCACCAGATCTGAAATCATACACAAAAGATTCTGTCATAAAGGGTCCATCAGTTGTGGTGGACTGAGGTAGGAGCATCAGAAGCATTCCGTGTGTGCACAGCTAGCGATGATGCGTGGTCCGGGAGGGCCGCACTGGTAGCAATGTCTGTTGCCTACTGGACTGCGTCATCTGCAATCGCAACTCCATCTGAATTGTGAGCCCTGCTGTCCGCAGTGTAGATCGAAGGCAGTAGTCAGCACACACATTGAGGAAAGCTTTTTGTCACTTCCTCTTGAGAAAACTCAACGAGAGAGTACAATTCTCTGTCCAATTAATAAATCAAGGCTGAATTTGAAAGGTGAGCTCTGCTGACCGCAGTGTAGATCGAAGGCAGTAGTCAGCACAGACATCGAGGAATGCTTTTTGTGACTTCCTCTTGAGAAAATCCAACGACATAAAGTACAGTTCACTTTGCAATAAATAAATCAAAACTGAATTCGAATTGTGGGCTCTGCTATCCCCAGTGTAGACTGCCATTCAGTGTTCCTTTGGACTAGCAAGATGAATTTGGTCATTGTACTAAAGCTATAATTGATATCAAAAAAGTTCTTGAAGCAAGGATACTAAAAGGATATTATGTAGGTTTAAGGGTACGTGGTGATGACTTATGGTGCAGTGAGCTAATGGCACCTGAAGCACTCAGCGTGTGCGCATCCTGCGATGATGCGTGGTCCGTGTGGGCCGCACTGGTAGCAATGTGTTTTGTTTAATGAATTCTGCCTTAATAAGGCCACGTGGCGTTTACTTGTGGTGCACTGAGTTAGTGGTACCTCTGGCGCTCAGCGTGTACGCAGCCTGCGATGATGCGGGGTCCGGGCGGGCCGCACTGGGAGCAATGTGTCTTGCCTACTGGACTGCGTCATCTGCAATCGCGACTCAATCTGAATTGTGAGCCCTGCTGTCCGCAGTGTAGATCGAAGGCAGTAGTCTGTACAGACATAACTGTGCAGTGCTGTGCCGCTGTGTTCACAGGGGGCTTGTGTCGAGGAGGCCCACGGTCATGGCGGCAGCCATGTGGCAGGGTGAGGGTCGCCGCTCTGGCAGACGCGTTGGCTTTCACACAAGTGAACCACGCCCAGAACCCCGGCCTATTTATTCACACTTCTACGCTGGAGTGGCGTACGTTGGACCAGCCCACTGCGCTTCCGCTTACAGGGGCGACAACACAGGTTCATGACCGAGATCTTCCCCACTGCCTGAGGTAACATGGTTGTGTCCACTGTCCACAACACTACAAGCACCAGCTTGTTTTTGGATCGCACAGCAGATAGGTTTAATGAACATTATAATTAGAAATTAGCATTTAAAAAACCTTTGAAATTCACTGTAAAAACCATAGGTTTCAGGGACGTTATAGTTACAAATTATCATGTTAAAAACCTTTGAAATTCACTGAAAAAAACATAGGTTTCAGGGACGTTATAGTTACGGAAAGCCGGCCTTGATCACATGTCAGCGCCTTGTGCGGGATTTACTTCTTTTAAAGTGCAAGTGTCAAGTGATAGCAGCTGTAGACATAGTAAACATACTACTCAAAGGAGTAAATCATAGCATAAATACTTTGATAATATACAAAATTGTGTAGAATTATGTATAATGATTTCAGGATAAATCCATATTTTAACAGGGCACTTTTATACCCAAAACAGATATTTTATATGCAAACAAGATAATAGTATAAATACTATATAATATATTGTCCATATTTCCATATATACATATCCTGGTTTTAAAATTCATGACTAAATATGCTGCTAATAAATAGAAAAAAAGTGACTAAGTGCAAAATGTGAACCCCCATAAAATTGATACTAAAGTGCAAGTCGTGCCAAATTCCTTATTTGTGCAAAGTAATGCAATAATAGTGCAAAACAGCCTATGTGCAAACAATTGCTAGCAGCCAAAATGAAAAAATTAAAAAATTAGTTACATATAAAATTCTACGGGACTTTTGACCAAGAGACGGAGACAAAATACGTACCTGAAATACTAGTATAATTGCATTGTAAGTGGAGTTTAAAGATATAATGCTGGAGGTACTAAAAGGTTGATTCCCACAAATGAGTTTATAAAATTCATAAAATTCACATAAATTCATTTCAACCTAAAAACCCCAATAAGTTATCTAAAAACTCCTAAAAGGTTCTAAAAATTACTTAATAGGTGTTGGCTAAGAACTTGTTGTAAGGATGTCATAACTACTAAAACAAAAATTGTATTAAACATGGTAATCCTTGTAAGATAATAAAATTGCAAAGGCTTCTGTTGTAACTTAATCCACAATAACAGAAATCCAGTTTTACTATGTATTGCAATCCTAATACCAAAGGGTAGTCCAAAAGAAATCTCCTGAATGTGCATGACCAGAAGTGCAGAATCATAAATAGGTATACATATCTTCACTGGAATTCAAGCCCCTGGGTGCTTGGTGTCGAGTTCTATAATATACCTGGTTTCCAAGCGTCTGAGTTTAGCCTCCCGGTTTCCCCCTCTTTTTGCCAACGGTACTGAATCCAAAACATAGTATTTAAAATGTTTAAGGCTACTCTCATGTTTGTCCTTGAAGTGCCTAGCCACGGGATAACTTGGATCATAATTAACAATTGCTCTTGTGTGTTGAAGAATTCTTTTATGTACTGACAGTTTGGTACTGCCTATATAGAGCAAATTGCAGCTACATACTAGCACATACACGGCAAACTCAGTTTTGCAGGACAGATATTTTGTGATAGAATAGGATTTTTGGCTAAATGGAGTTTGATATGACGTAGTGTTAATTCCATATTGGCATGCCTTACAGGAGGAACATTTAAAGAAGCCTAATCTTGGCGTTAGCCACATGTTAGACTCAACATCCTCCGGATTATTCTTCACCAAAACATTGCCCATAGTTTGTGTTTTTCTAAAGGTAATGGCTGGTTTTTTGGGCAATGAACTTCCTATAATGGGGTCTGTTAGTACTGTATGCCAATTACGTCGTATAATAGCCCTTATCTGTCCTTCCTGTCTAGAGTATCCTAAGATTAGCCGAGTAGGAACATCAGGTATAAGGCCTGATGAGGGCCAGGATTTTGATGAGCTGTGAAGCAAGTCATCTCTAGCCCTACATCTAGATTTATGTATTGCAGCTTCAATGGTGCGAGTATTATACCCTAGAAATTCGGCCGTTATAGTTAGTTGAGCTAACTATAACTCACGCCCCCACAATGCACTGCTGATGACGTCACATATTACATCATTCATGACATGGTCAGTGACATCACTGACGACATCACTGATGACACCTCAAATGACATCACTGATGACATCATCCAGTGACTGTGTGTCTCTTTAAAGTTTAAATATGTTTTATATATATATATATATATATATATATATACCAAGGTGTATTGAAGAATGAGTGGGTGTTTAAGTGTCTGAATAGATGATTTAGTAGGTGCGTGACTGACTGTATAAGTAAGTGATTAAACGTGTCTTACTGAATGCATGGGTTAGTGACTAAACTGTGTGAATGTCTGTATCAGTCTGTCAATTGGTGTGTAAGCGGCTGCATGGGTTGGTGAGTAGCTACATGAGTGTCTATATGGGTTATTGATTGGTAGTTTGAGTACCTGTATGGGTGCCTGAGTGTTTGTGTGGGTGGGTGGGTGTGTGACTACCTGCATGGATG
This sequence comes from Calotriton arnoldi, assembly GCA_963921515.1. Classification (NCBI taxonomy): domain Eukaryota; kingdom Metazoa; phylum Chordata; class Amphibia; order Caudata; family Salamandridae; genus Calotriton; species Calotriton arnoldi. The sequence goes on along the minus strand of CAWUFW010003515.1, from coordinate 1,229,270 downwards.
TGTGAGTGGATGATTCACTGGGTGTATGGGTTTATGAGTGCGTGTGTTAGGGACTTTATGGGTGAGTGAGTGTACGTATAGCTGTGTTGGTGAGTGAATGGATGTCTCAGTGGTATATGTGTAAGTAACTATATATGTGAAAGGCAGTATATGTGAGTGTTGGAGTATATAACTGAGTATATGTGACAATGAGTGATTGTGACAGTGGCTGCATGGATAAGTGTGTGCTTATGTCAGTAATGTTTGAAGAGAGTACGTATATGGTACTATCTGTATGAATAAGTGAGGTGGTATGTGTGTATAACTGTATAGGTGAGTAAATGGCAGTGTAATTAATTCTTTGGGTGAATGACTAGGTGTTTGAGTAACTCTTTGGGTGAGTGGCAGTGTGTAAGTGTCTATATTGGTGTATGAGTGTATATATCAGTGGCTGTATTGATGAATGACTGCGTGTATGAGTGACTGTATGGGTTAGTGAGTGGATGTGTGTGTGGTCATATGAATCGCTGAGAGGGTATGTACTAACTGCTATTGGTCTGTCTATGGTTTCGATATTGGTAGTCTGTATTTTACAGTGGGTGTATCAATACTTTATTAGGGTGTGAGGTGGTGCATCAGATGATCATGTGGATGATGTCATCAGTGATGTTATCAGTGATGTCATTTGAGATGTCATCAGTGATGTCATCAGTGATGTCACTGACCATGTCATGAGTGATGTAATATGTGACGTCATCAGCAGTGCATTGCGGGGGCGCGAGTTATAGTTAGCTCAATTAACTATAACGGCCGAATTTCTCTTGTTCTTTATGAGTGAAATGTCCAACTCACTATAACGTCCCTGAAACCTGTGTTTTTTTCAGTGAATTTCTAAGGTTTTTTAAATGCTAATTTCTATCTATAACTTCCCTGAAACCTCTGGTTTTTTCTGTGAATTTCAAAGGTTTTTTAAATGCTAATTTCTAACTATAACATCCCTGAAACCGATGTTTTTTCCAGTGAATTTCAAAGGTTTTTTAAATGCTAATTTCTAACTATAACGTCCCTGAAACCTATGGTTTTTTCTGTGAATATATATATATATATATATATCCTTTTTGACTCGATTGCTCGAAATGCTCCTTCCTGCCCCTTCAACCCATAGATAGGCGGTGCGAAAATGCCAGCGACAGTAGCGGTCGGTGGTGGGAGTGCCGCCGGGCGCTGATGTGGGGCGGGGGAGGGGCAGGGTGGGAGTAGTAAACTACGGATTACGGGCGATTACAGGTAAGTACACATATAAATAAATGAAACTAACTTCGTTTCTCGCGCTGCATCACATTTGGCGATGCAGCGAGAAACTAAATTCATTTTATTTATTTATATGTGTACTTACCTGCAATCACCCGTAATCCGTAGTTTACTACCCCCACCCTGCCCCTCCCCCGCCCCACATCAGCGCCCGGCGGCACTCCCACCACCGACCGCTACTGGCCAGCGAAGCCCACTGGACAATAAGTATTTTTTATGAACAAAGTGATCGCACTCTCAGGATGTAGCAATACCAAGGATTTTATTGCCAGTAACGCGTTTCGACTGTCAAAGGTGTGAGCAAGACTGCTTTGACAGTCGAAACTCGTAACTGGCAATAAAATCCTTGGTATTGCTACATCCTGAGAGTGCGATCACTTTGTTGATTAAAAAAATATATATATATATATATATATATATATATATATATATATATATATATATATATATCGCCACACTCCGCCTCAACGTTCCTGCGGGAACAAGCGGAAGACGAACTCAGATTTGGTGTAACTTTTCGTTTATTTGCAGTGAGCCACCAATACTGCCATGACGCGTTTCGGCCAGACTCGGCCTTGATCACATGTATATATATATATATATATATTGTAAAATATAAAGTCAAAAAATAAACAATTTTCTTAATACAATAAATTTAAAGAGGTAAAATTTTAACAGTAACATGAACATAAAAACTAACAGGCATGTATAACCAACAAATATATGTGACCTAATTTAAACATTACAATTAATATATATCTTTAATTAATGTTGTGAACTGTGTAAATGATATAAATTGAACAAATATAAAAAGAATATATAAATAATTAAAAATGCATTAATATTAACAGTAATTAAAATGCTACAATCAAAAACATATTTTCATAAAAAATTATATCACACATAAAATTAATATATAGAAAAACTACATTTCAAATAAAAAGAACATTTGTAGAAAAATAATGTCAACATTTAAAAAATAAAATATAAAAATAACAACAACAAAAATAAACAACAGTAGCAAAAATTATTAATTTAACTCTAATTTAAGCAGAAGTAGGAAAGAGTTACACTTAGAAGGGGTTACATTTATTATTCCCACTCCAGTGTAAAGAGAAGCTGGGCAAGTGTTGGACTTTGGAGGAGTTAAATTTACAATTCCCACTCAAAATTAGCAAAACCAAGGAGTGTTTTGCACCTTGGAGGGGTGACATTTACTATTCCCACAGCAATCTACACATCTGTAGGGAAAGTGTTGGACTTTGGAGGGGTTGGATTGACTATTTCTACTCCAATCTGAGTAACAGTAGGTAAAATGTTGGACTTTGGAGGAGTTAGATTTATTATTCCCACTCAAATCTAAGCAACAGTAAGGAAAGTATTGAACTTGGAAGAGCTTAGATTTACTATTCCCACTCCAATTTGAGCAAAAACCTGCAAAGTGTTGGACTTAGAAATATACCATTTCAACTCCCATTAGTTTTTAACAAAATATTTAAATATGAAACAACATAAAATTATTAAAATATATTCAAAATATAAATATACAATATATAAATTTCAATAACACTTTAATAATCAAAAAATGTATTACATGACAGTAAATGACTGTAAAATAAATACACTTCACTACTTACTGCCCAAAAACATCCACAAAAAACAATAAAAACATTAAAATAGTTGTATCTCCTTGCATCAACCACTCACCCTATGGCATAGGTCGTACTAACTGAGCTCCTGCCCAGTGAACCCCATCTGGCATCATCCTGCTTATTCTTTTGGATGGAGGGGGGGGTCAGCTCTCTGCTGCGAGTTCTCCCTGGCCCCACTGCATGATTTATTGGCCCGTTGATGGTGCATTGAAGTGCCACAAAGGTCCCGGCAGCCCCCTGAAAGAGCTGCGGGTTAGCGACTCCAAAATGGCGGACGAGGGCCACGCAACTATGCCAGACATGGCTGAGGCGAGACCCCTGCCCGAGCCCGACCTTGGAACTGCACCCCTGCATTAGAGACCCCAGAGTCTTAACACAGACTGCTGCCATGAACCTCTGGCAGTGGGGGCTCCCACTGCAGCAACTGTTGCAGGAGGGCCAAGAGGGAAGCGTGCTGCCTGGCGGAGGCCTACTGCGGGAGAGAGAGAAAGAGGCAGAGCGATAACTAGTGAGCACAGAGAACAAAGCGGTGAGCAGCAAAGGAGTCTGCATGCCCCTACTGCATTGCTTGAGATCCAAGCGATACCAAAGGGGATGATGGATGGAGCGTTAGAGCAAATCAAACACTCACCCCCAGTCAACTGATCTGGGTTTAATCCATCATCATTCTTTAGCTCACTCCACCACCCCAGTTCAGACATGGCCATGTGCAAATCAGTCTGACCCTGTGCCTCATGGGAACAGTCCAGCCCGAACTGCCAAGCCATGTCTTCCCTGGACCGGAAACAAGCATCCTGGGACCGGTTTCGGGTTCATAACCCTCATCAGCCAGGCTATCTTGAATCCAGTGGCAAAGTGAGCAAGGGACCCACGTCTGGGCATACCCTGCCAACTTAGGGCGAACAAAGCGATACCAAAGGGGATGATGGACGGAGCGTTAGAGCAAATCAAACACTCACCCCCAGTCAACTGATCTGGGTTTAATCCATCATCATTCTTTAGCTCACTCCACCACCCCAGTTCAGACATGGCCATGTGCAAATCAGTCTGACCCTGTGCCTCATGGGAACAGTCCAGCCCGAACTGCCAAGCCATGTCTTCCCTGGACCGGAAACAAGCATCCTGGGACCGGTTTCGGGTTCATAACCCTCATCAGCCAGGCTATCTTGAATCCAGTGGCAAAGTGAGCAAGGGACCCACGTCTGGGCATACCCTGCCAACTTAGGGGCGAACAAAGCGATACCAAAGGGGATGATGGACGGAGCGTTAGAGCAAATCAAACACTCACCCCCAGTCAACTGATCTGGGTTTAATCCATCATCATTCTTTAGCTCACTCCACCACCCCAGTTCAGACATGGCCATTGCTTGAGATCCACCCTGGGGGCTGTGCTCCGGACGCCACGAGGAGCTGAGACCCCGAGGCAAACTGGGACTGCAGATGGGCAGTGAGCAGTGCTAAGCCTCCTGCACTGTTCTGCCCCACAAGGTTCGACTAGCGGCCTACTGAAGCAGCGCCTTGGGGATACTGAGTGCCACCTGTTGATTCCCCCCTAATCCGGACTGCTGTAAAGCACCTGCGGTGGTGAGTAATTCTGCCACAGCAACTGCTGCTAGGGAGTTGAGGGAGGAGCGCGCTGATTGCCGGAGAAGAAAGAGCGAGAGGTGAGACATCAGCAGCTAGGCCAGGAGAACATTGCGATTTGCTGCAAGGGCAACTGCCTGGCCCTGTCCAGTTGCTGGTGGGCCCCAAGGACCTGAGGGTACTGGGACCCCTGAGACACACTGGAACTGCGGGTGGGTGTTGAGTGGATTGAGCCCCCTGAGCAGCTCTGCCCCACAAAGTCTGGCTGGCGGCCTGCTGAAGCGGCACCTGAGAGTAGCTCAGGGTTGCCTGCCACCTACAGTGTGCTGGACTCCTTCGGCATTTGGCACACGTTAGCTACCCAGTGCTATTATTTCCCCTTGTCTTTCCATATTGGAGGGGCCGCTGCTTTGAGTCCTGGGGTGGGAAGACACTGCGGGTGAGCTGGCAAGCCTGATGGCCCACAGCCCTTGAGGCCTGGTGCCGATAACTTTCTGCACTAAGTACTGCTCAATTGAGGTGAGCAAAACACTATTGGACATTGCTTTAGTACTTGTATGATCGAGGAGCCTTGTCCACTGGTGCTTGCCTTTTCGCCCCCACTGGACCTGGTGGGGAACAGGGGCCCCTGGCGAGACTTGATACTCCGACTGCATGCTACCCATTGTACACAATTATTATCCTGAGTCACCTCACCTGCCGAGCTCACATAGGGTACCAGCGTGACCCCCGCCACGGGGGGTGCCACCCTGACCAGTGGTGGCCAGACTATGGCACTGTAAAGACTGGGACCACATTTTGGGTCAAGTCAGGTAGTGGGGAGACCTCAGAGTTGAAAATAGCAAAATTAAGATATTCCCGGATTTCACTAGGGAACTGCAAAAGCAGTGTTCCACATTTCTGGATGCAAAGCGGAGCCTCCACCAACTGGGTCTTCCCTACGCCATGATGTTTCCTGCCCGGCTCTGAGTAACGACTCCAGATGCAGTGCAGTTTTTCTAGACCCCACAGGAGAGGTGGGAATGAACTGATCTACACCCGCAGCCAGGTCCTAGCCTGCGACGAAAATCCACGAGGGCCAGATTGCAGCGCAGAGCTAAATGCAATAACAGGGCGGCCCCCTCCAGGGAGGAAGACCAACATGAACAGCAGAGAGCAGTGGAGGTGGTTGCAACAATGAGTGATAGCGATGTGAGCCCAGCACCCTCAGCGGGGGATGCTGGCACTCAAGATTCGGACTCTGACCACAGATCCAGCTAATTTCGAGACTCAGACATTGGTACTGCCCAAAGTGACAGCCGGAACTGCTGACTAGCTTGTATAATGCAGTTGCCATGCAGTAAGGGTTAAGCTCATTGTCTGGGCTCATTAAGGTCATACTGCAGGTATTGGGAGGGTCACGGGGAAGTCATTTGGGCCCCCTGTGCCTAGGGCTCCTCCTTTTTGCCTGTTGCTGGATGATGCAGAGCCTGGCGAGGTGCTCCCGGATAGTTACAACCCCTCTGTGGTATACGTAGGTTCATCCGCAAGTGTTTGAAGTTTGACCGCAAGTTTGCATGGGGGGGTCATTACCTACTTGTCTTGGGGCATTGGAGTTCGGTTGACTGTTGTTTAATTGTTGGAGGGGGTTCTGTGAGTCAAGACCCATGGGTGATCTACTATATATCCCGACACTGGATGAGTGAGTTAGACTATGGAATTTGGACCCAGTGGTGGTTGATACTGAATGCCTGTAGCCCTCGACTCCTCCCAATCCGGCTTCAGAAAAAACCACAGTACGGAAACCGCCCTCCTCGCCACAACAGACGACATCTGCACCCTACTGGACAAAGGAGAAACAGAAGCCCTCATCCTCCTCGACCTCTCAGTGGCGTTCAACACAGTCTCTCACCGCACCCTAATACTCAGACTCTATGACGCAGGAATCCAGGACAAGGCCCTCGACTGGATCCGCTCCTTCCTCTTTGGCAGAACGCAGCGGGTCAGACTCCCCCCTTTCCTCTCGGACCCTACACCTACCACCTGCGGAGTCCCCCAGGGCTACTCCCTCAGCCCGATGCTCTTCAACGTCTACATGGCTCCACTCGCCCCCATCGTCAGAACCTACGGACTCAACATTGTGTCATACGCAGACGACACCCAACTCATCCTCTCCCTATCCAACGAACCCAACACCGCCAGACACAACTTTCGAGAAGGCATGGAAGCCGTCGCCAAATGGATTAAAAACAACTGCCTACAACTAAACACCAACAAAACAGAAGTACTCATCATGGGCCCAAACTCCGACGCCTGGAGCGACACCTGGTGGCCCCCCGCCCTCGAAAACCCGCCAACCCCCACGGACCACGCACGCAACCTGGGAATCATCCTGGACTCCGAGCTCAAAATGGACCGCCAGATCAACTCCGTCTCGTCTTCCTGCTTCCACACCCTCCGCCTCCTTCGTAAGACCTTCAAATGGATCCCCCTCAAACACAGAAAGACCGTCACTCACTCCCTGGTCACCAGCAGACTCGACTACGGCAAAGCACTCTACGCCGGAATAAACAAAAACCTCACCCGCAAGCTACAGAACATCCAGAACGCTGCCGCAAGACTGGTCCTCAACCTGCCAAAACACTGCCACATCTCCCAGCACCTGCGCACACTCCACTGGCTCCCTGTTGAGGTGAGAATCACCTTCAAGATACTCACCCACGCACACAAGGCCCTCCACGGCACCGGACCATCATACCTGAACAGCCGACTCAAATTCCACGCACCCCAAAGGACCCTACGATCAGCCCAGCTCTACTACGCCGTGATCCCCCGCACCAGAAAGACCAGATCGGGAGGCCGCTCCTTCTCCTCCTCGCGGCCAAAGCATGGAACGCCCTTCCGCTCCACCTCAGACAGACAACATCGCTCCCCATCTTCGCAAGAAACCTCAAAACCTGGCTCTTCGACAGACCCCCTCCTTGATGGAATGGAACCTGCACCCCCCCACCCCTAGCTTCTTGAGACCCTTACGGGTGAGTAGTCGCGCTTTAACAAACCCCTGATTGATTGATTGAATGTGATGGCAACCCTCATGAATTACAGAATCATCTCCTGGAACATTAGGGAGATGCATACCATGACCAAGCGGTACAAGGTGTTTTCCTACCTTAATAGACGGGGATTCAAATTGCACTCCTACAGGAAATACACTCAATGGCTAAGGAAGGGGCTGCACTTGGCAGGGACATGCTTACTACACCACCTACTCACCTTACGCGAGAGGGACACTAATATGGATGTGCTCAGAGGTCCCCTTTCAACACACTGGGGATCTGACAGACCCCGGGGGTAGTTTTGTGGTAGTAACGGGTTGACTTGAGGGCTGAGACAAAGCGATTGCTAAGATTCACGCCCTGAACGTAGAGCTGGGGGCGTTCCTTGCAGAATTATTGAGATCCTTAGTTCCCTACCTGGTGTACTCAGTCATTGTGGGCGGGGACCACAATTGTGTGGCAGACACTGTGCTCGATCGCTCCCACCCTCCACTGTGGGACTCTCCAGTTACCAGAATGGCCTGTTTATTCACAGATTGGCATTCTAAATGGGGGATAATTGACAGCTGGCACCAGACACACCCGCTAACATGGGATTATTCCTTTATCTCGAGTCTCCAGGAACTACATGTGCACCTGGACACGTTTCTTTGCTCCTCGGATATCCCTTGCTTAGTTCATGAAGTTCAATACCTCGCTAGAACCATATCGGACAACAACACGGTCCTCCTCCACTTGGAGTGGGAACAGATAAGACCCTGCATACCAGCTTGGAGACTTAAGCCGGAATCCTAAGAAAATCCTGTCTTTCGAGACACCATAGGGAATTGTGTCCGGCAATACTTTGAGCACAATGTTGGGATGGCAACCTCGCCTCAGGTGGAATGGGATGCCTTTAAGTCCGTTCTCAAGGCGAAGTGCATAGCAGAGTCGGTGGGGGTGAGGTGCACCTTATTGAATTAAGTAATGTCTTCAGAGGAGGCGCTGAGGGATGTTGAACAACGTCGACCGGGTTGCCCAGACTTGCAACAAGCCTTGCTAGACACCAAGGAGAAAGTAGTGGAACAGGTCGAGAAATTGAGATGCTTCGACTACGGAGCACACATGACACGGGTGCATGCAGAGTGTGACTTCCCTGGCTCACTCTTGTCCTGGCTTGCTAAACCCACAAAAAGGGGCTCGGTCATTGTGGAACTCGAAACAGACGAGGGAACCAAGCTAAATAGACAGGCAGAAATCAAGCAGCAATTTTGTTGCTACTTCTCAGAACTCTATACCAGTGCCTCCAAGCAAACTGGTAGCACAATCAATGGTTTCTGGCACCTTTACCTTTCCTGGCTCTTATGCCTGAGAAGGCTGAGGAGATGGAGGGGATATTACTCTGCTAGAGGTTAGGGTGCCTATAAAAAACTTGGCATGTGACAAAACACTGGGAATGAACGGGTTACCGCTTGAGTTTTATGCCACATATGCTGATGAGCTGGCCTCTAAGCTCGTAGACATATACAAAGTCCTTAAAGATGCTGGCCTTCTGCCACCTTCCACCCTAGAAGCGCTAGTGGTGCCATTGTTAAAATCAGGGATACCTGTGCTTGACAAGAGGGCCTATCGACCATTATCGGTGTTTAACATCAATTATAAAATCCTTAGTTGAATGCTTGCAACTAGACTCCTCCATCACATGACATCACTAATCCACCCCGATCAGGCAGGGTTCGTCCCTGGCCTCAACACGGCGCTCAAATTTTGGAGACTCCTGACACTTCTAGAGGCCGATACCATCGTGCAGAAGCAGCAATCTTTGCAGTAGACATAGAGAAAGCTTTTGACAGCTTAGAGTGGGACTTTCTCTATGGCGTAATGAAGCACTTCCGATTGTGGGGCAAATTTATACCCTGGACTAGGTTGCTATACACGGACCCCACAGCCAGAGTCCAGACTTGGCAGATTATCTCAGAAAGCTATAGGGTGGGCCGTGGGACCAGGCAGGGATGCCCCTTGTCGCCTCTGCTCTTTGCATCGGCAATGGAGTCGCTGGCCTGCCACGTCAAGACTGGAGACAGCTATTGGGGAATAGCGGTCAGTGGGCAGACCCACCACATTGCTTTGTATGCAGTTGATCTCTTAATTTTCCTTCAGAATACGACAATGGATCTGGAAGGAGCTGGGAGATTGCTAGAGGAGTTTGGTTTACTATCTGGATTAAGGGTCAACTGGCAGAAGTTGTGATTATTTCTGATGCTTGAGAATGGCTGCCCCCTAAAATGGCTAGAGTTGTTACAATGGGAACCCTGATGTTTACAATATCTGGGCGTAAAAGTATACCACTACCAGGCCGATTTGTTGGAAGGGAATTTTGGGGCGGTGATTCGGGCACTTAGAATGAGTGCTGGCTTTTGGAAGATGCTCCCCCGCTCTGTTGCAGGCTATGTAGCACTGCTTTAATTGGTTGAGCTCCCCCAACTGCTATATTTCTTCATGGTGCTGCCAGTGTGGATCCCTTGGGCACTATTCAGGGAACTCGATTAGCTCATTATTACTTTGATATGGGGATCGGACCACAGACGGGTAGCCCTGACCACATTGTAGAGACCTGCGGGAGAGAGAGGACTGGCAGTCCCTGAATTGTAGTATTACTACCTTGTGACACAACTCCAATGGCTAACGCAATGGTTGGCAGGTAGACTGACACCAGAGTGGGATATGGGACATTTTATACCAAATATTCTCCAGCTGTTCAGGGTACTGCTGAGGCTGGAAGTCCCTCCTGGGGATGAAACCACTAAATTCCGAGTGCTGCGGCGCTGTTGAGCTCGATGTTTGCAAAAGACACAGGTGTGTGTTACGTACTCACCTGACATACCTATGAGTGTGCTGGAGGTGCTACCTCATGGGGGTACTGACGGGGCCTCACGGATTGGACAGCTGCAGGTACACGAAGGATTTGTTCCGAGCTGAAAAACTCTTCCAGTTCGAGGAATTCCACTTGGAATTTGATTTGCCCCAAGGTCACTTTACTCTACGGAGTGGTGACGGATGTGGTCCGCGAATACTGAGGTGCGGGCATATCGGAACCGCAACATCACAAGAGTTGTCAGTATATGGACACGTCCGTGGTCACTTTCAAAGTGGTCAGCTGCTTATGTAGGGCAGTTAGAGAAGACGTGCTACTGCCTCTAAACAACTTACGCACTCGATGGGAAGGTGACATGGGAATCCCCATACCCAAGGTTGACTAGGCAAACCTATTAGAATGGGTCCCCAAAGTATCGAGAAATGCCAGTTTCAAGCTGATTCACTTTTATGTTTTGCATAGGGCTTACTTCAACCCTGGGAGAATAAATAGGTATTTTAAGACAGTAAGGGCAATGTGCCCGAGGTGCGGGGAGGTGGGAGCAGAGTTCCTACATATGCTCTGGAGTTGCCCGTTGTTCACTGCTTACTGGGGAAAAGTCACAAACACAGTTGCTGATATCACCACAAGAGAAGACCCCTACACCCCAGGGCACTGCTTATTAAATTAGTTTCCTCACACTGCTAAGACAAAGGCCATGAGTAGGTTTCAAGATTTATCCTTTATTCCTGCGAAGATGGAAATTACCAGGAATTGGAAGGGCCCTGGAGGACCCTAGCAGTAACATGGCGCAGAGAGCTTGAGAGATGGGTGGGGTATGAAAGTGAAGTGCTACTCCGGGAGGCTAGGCGTGGACTTGATTCGTTAGATATGACCAGGGACTGGGAGGCGTTAGTAGATTGCATGAAGGATCCAGATCCCCTTTCGCAAACATCATCCCCGGATAGTCCATTAGAGATGGCCCCTACTTAGAAATGCTGGAACACTCTTGAAGTACCGACTGTTGATACCTGAACTCCAGTAGGCCGGCTTCAGACCACGAACTATGGATACCAACTGCCCTTTCACTGTTGAAATGAGATGATTCTGAATGGGACATAAGTATTTGCTATATGGCTCAATGGGCGCGACTAGGGGAGGTGGGTGGATAGTATGGGGTGGGGAATTACAGGTTACTACAAATGACCTCGTATTGATGGGCTTGTGTATGATGCCAATGTTAAAGTTCTTATTCTTGCTGCTCGTCGCTTAACGGAAAATCAATAAAGTCTTTTAAAAAAATCAACCACCCAGATACACCCGCTCCTCAGGACTTACGTGCTTGAATGCCTCACATACACAGACCAATATCAGGAGGATGGGTGTTCTCTTACATCACTCCTAAAGTGTGGAACAACCTCCTACTCCACATCCTAGCCTCCCCCTCTTTTCTTGAATTCCGCAAGATAAGCTCAAGACCTGGCTTTCCAATTAACCAACCTACCATAAGCAGGGCTAGGCACACACACCTGCTCAGCACCAGGATAGCTTCGCTGGTGATAGTGCACTTTACACATAACATAACAAAGCTATATTCAGCAAATTAGTGTGCACACAGTAATATTGTAATCACTATAACTAGCTTAGGAAATAGTCACTGTATTACTCATGCTGCAGGGCAAAGCACATGCAGGGTTCCATTCTAGTTTTGGTAACTAGATTTACAAGGCCACAAAAAGTATCACAAATAGATTACTGGAAATCACCTATTGACTGGATAAAATTGTGTCCATATTGAACTTGTCAAGGGGCATATAATGCTCAGCTTGTTTTATAGGGTGTGTAGAGTTAACCTTTTAGCTTGTCATTGCTAGACGTCCACTCTCTGACTCATCCCAAACCTCATTCTACTACTATGATCTCCCAAATAACCCCACTGAAACCTCCAAACATGCCAGCTGGTACACTCCAGAACTCAGGACCACCAAGCACAACTGCCACCAACTGGAGAAACAATGGCATGCCACTAAGAACCCCACCGACAGACCAGCTCACAAAACAGCCATCAGCAGCTATCACCGGTACATCAAGGAAGCCAAAAAAGCAGCCATCGCCACCTACATCGACTCCACAGCCAACCACACAAAGGAGCTCTTCAAAATAGTCAAAGAATTCTCCAAACTGACAGCCATAGATAACACCATCCACCCCTCCCAAGAACTCAGAGACACCCTCTCAGACTACTTCCACAGCAAGATCATCAACATCTACAACAATTTCAACCTCCAACCCACTACCCTCAACCCCAACTACCTCAACCAACCAACGAGCATCAGCCAAACCATTAGCACCTGGTCTCTGTTCACCACACTGACCACCTCAGCCATCATGTCTTCCATCCAATCTGGGGCACCCACCGAGCCCTGCCCACCACCTCTACAACCTCGCAATGAACCCAATCAGCACGCAACTCGCCAGTATCCTCAACACCTCCATCTCCATAGTAACCTTCCCGGACAGATGGAAGCACACAGACGTCAGACCACTCCTAAAGAAAGCCTTCACTGATCCCAGAGATCTGGAAAATTATCATAGTAAGTAAGTAAGTAAAGAGCTTACAAAGCGCATGAATGCCGAGGCGTCTTGGCGCTAGGAAATGCAGAAAAACGCAGCGAAACCAGGAGATATTTGGTCACTCATGGGAAGGGAAGAGCCAGGTTTTAACCGAACTCCGAAACTGAGGTCTGGAGGATTGAAGCCTAATGTTGAGTGGTAGCTCATTCCAGAGTTTGGATGCTAGATGTGAGAGACGTCTGCCTCCCCATCTTGCCTTGTTAACTTTAGGAACGCGGACCAGAGTTTTACTGGCTGATCTTAGCATCCTGCGGGGGGTGTACCATTGGAATAGTTTATGATAGTCCATTGGCCCTCCTCCATACAGGGCTTTATGAACCAGACATAGTGCCTTAAATTCTGTACGCTGCTTAACTGGAAGCCAGAGGAGATTCCTAATAGCACCAGAGATATGATTAAATTTTGGAATATTCAGCAGGGTTCGAGCTGCAGCATTCTGTAAAGATTGCAGTTTTGTTAGTTGACGTTTGTCAATGCCTAGGTACAGGGCGTTGCAGTAGTCTATACGGGAAAGAACAAGGGCTACCACAACCATTTTCCTCAGGTCCAGATAAAGAAATGGTAAGATTTTATGCAGAATTTTTAAAAGGAAGTTGTAGGCCAATGTCTCCGGGTTAATCTGCCCTGAGAAGTTGAGCTGGACATCACATAGAAAGCCTAGATTTCTCATTTTGTCTACAGGGACCGGACAGACTCCTGCCACTGCCGGCCACCATGCTTGATTCCAAATAGGAGGACCATTTCCGAATTCCATAACCTCCGTCTTATCCGTATTTAATTTTAGATAGTTCTAGTGCATCCATTCCATGATGTGCCCAAGACAACTGTGGAATCTGCCAGCCACTGTATCTACCGTTGAGGAGATGGAAATTATAATTTGAGTATCGTCGGCATACGATACTAGGGAGAAGCCTTGATCCTTGATTAGTTTGGCCAATGGTGTCACATAAATATTGAACAGCGTTGCTGAGAGTGCTGACCCCTGTGGAACTCCACCGGGGAGATAGAATTTGTCAGATTCAAGGTTATCCCAGCACACCCTCTGTTCTCTGACTGTCAGGAAAGAGGTGAGAAGGGTTAGAGCGGTGTCCCTAATTGCATCCACGACAGCCAACAGACCATGAAACGACAAGTCAACACAACGTCTCCTCCTGCTTCCACACATTTCGCATGCTCCACGGAATCTTCAGATGAATACCAACCAACACCAGGAAGACTGTCACTCAGGCCTTCGTCACCAGCTGCCTCGACTACGTCAACGTCCTCTATGCCGGCATCTCCACCCAGCTCATCAGAAAAGTCCAGAACATACAGAATGCTGCAGCCAGACTCATCCTGGACTTCCCCAATCAAACCCACATTGCCTCCACCTGAGAGACCTCCACTGGCTTCCCATCCAGAAGAGATGCCAGTTCAAGATTCTCACCCACGCGTACAAAGCCCTCCCCGACCTAGGACACGCCTACATCAACCATCGACTGAACTTCCATCAACCTGCTAGACACCTGCGCTTCTCTTCACTCGCCCTTGCACACCCCCTGCATACGCCGCAGCAGAGGCCACTCCTTCTCCTACATCGCTGCCAAGACCCAAAACGACCTTCCCCTCCAGCTCTGTACAGCCTCTTCACTGGCAGACTTCAGAAAGAGACTCAAGACCTGGCTCTTCGACAGAGACACAGCACCCAGAACCCCTAAGGGGTGACAGTGCTGCACTTTACAAATGCTGTATGATTGATGGTCTGATTGATAAGCATCTAATCAAATAACTTATATGAAAACTATGCAGTGACTTATATACATGTTAAGCATAGAATAATATAACCATAAGTAATATGTACATTTGTTAAGCAGACCTAAAGAGTATCTATATATTTATAAACATAATTATTACACCCATTTATACAAAGGAATACACATATCTAGATACATACATATAATCAAATTACATGCTTATATACACAGGGATATGCTGTACATTTTATGTTTGAGTATGGTGGTTATGTAGGGAAGAGCCAACTCTTGAGTAGTCTTCTGAAGATAAGATACTTATCCGTGGATCTTATGTTTGGAGGTAATGAGTTCCATAGTTTGGCTGCTTCAACAGAGAAGGATGTGCCACCTGTGGTTTTTTTCTTGCATGGTCGGATTTTGAAGCGAGGTGCCACTCTGGAGCGGAGGTTCCTTTGTTGAATGTATATGGTGATTTTACTCCTGATGAAGAGTGGCCCTGTTCCATGTATTGCTTTATGGGTGATACAAAGCAGCTTGAATGTGGATCTTCTGGCAACTGGTAACCAATATAGGGTCCTCAAGGCAGGGGAGATGTGTACTTGTGGCTTTACATGTAGGAGTAGTCTGGCAGCAGAGAACTGAATTCGTTGTAGTCTTTTCATAGTTGATAAAGATGATCCATGGTAGAGGCCATTGGCGTAATCAAGTTTAGAAAGTACAAGAGATATGGTAGCCTGGACCTTGTCTGGAAATCCCAGGTGGGTGAAGATGCATTGCAGAGTTTTCATTGTAATGAAGATTGATCTTGCTAATTTGTCCACTTGGGAAATTCACTGATAGCTTGGAGTCCATGGTAATTCCAAGGTTTCTTACTTCCTCAGATACTTTAGTGGGTGTTCCCAGATTGTCAGGCTAGGCGGCGAGTGGGTCATAATTTTTCCATCCACCACAAGTGAGTATTTCTGTTTTGGAAGTATTCAATTTGAGATGGCTCCACGTCATTCACTGATCAACGGCTCTGAGGCAACTGAAAAATTGATAGTTTCCAATGTCTATGGGACTTTCCAGTTTATGGATTATTTGTGTGTCATCTGCTTAGTTATAGCATGTGAGGTGAAATTCATTGATCATTGCCGGTAATGACTTCTTGTAGATGCTGAAAAGCATGGGAGAGATGATAAAGCCTTGAGGGGCCCCTGCTTTTGTGTAGTACGGTTTGGAGGAGAAAGGGGGAGAATGGATGATATTTGTTCTGTTTTTAAAGTAGGATGTGATCCAGTCAAGAGCAGTCCCTTCTATGCCATCTTCGTAGAGTCTTTGTATTAGAGTGTCATTGTCAACTGTGTCAAAGGCAGCTGAGAGATCCAAGAGAAGTAGTGCAGCACCCTGTTTCTGTCTACTGTGTTCTTAAGGTCACCTCAGATGGCGATCAAGGCAGATTCTGTGCCTCTTCCTGGACTGAATCCTGTTTGGAAGTCTGAAAGTATTGAGTTCTCTTCAATGTATTGTGACATCTGTGGGAATATTACCTTACTTTAAAAATATCCTAGAAATTCACTGCAAAAAAACAAAGGTTAAAGGGACGTTATTGCTAGGTATGTTAATAATATCTCACGTTGCATTAAAACAAACCTTTGAAATTCACTAAAAATCCGAGGTTAATGGGATGTTATAGTTAGGTGAAAATATCAGTTAAAACGTACCATTTTAAATTAATAAAACCACTGAAATTCACCAGTTATTGTTATCGCAAGTAACTTTAACTTGTGCCCTAAAGTGGCTATAATTCGCTCCCTTGCCATGCACTGCTTATGCCCTCACACATTACATCACTAATGACTTGTTCATTATTGATAACGTGACTGCAACAACTGAAATTACTTAATTGATGACAAGCCTGTGCATGGTGGGGGGGGCGCAAGTTATTCATACTTCAGGGCACGAGTTATAGTCACTTTAGATAACCATAACTGGTGAATTTCACTGGTTTTGTTAGTTTAAAATGGTATGTTTTAACTGACATTTTCACCTAACTATAACGTCCCTTTAACCTTTGATTTTCTCAGTGCGTATACATATATATATATTTGTTTCAGTGAATATATATATATATATATATATATATATATATTCACTGAAAAAAACCAAAGGT
The DNA here is from genome assembly GCA_963921515.1 of Calotriton arnoldi. NCBI lineage: Eukaryota > Metazoa > Chordata > Amphibia > Caudata > Salamandridae > Calotriton > Calotriton arnoldi. Next base: position 1,212,357 of record CAWUFW010003515.1, on the reverse strand, counting down.
TACAGCAACTTTATAGTTAGGAATTAGCATTTAAAAACCTTAGATATTCACTGAAAAAAAGTTACAGGGACGTTATAGTTAGGAAATGGGAATAAAAAACCTTAGAAATTCACTGAAAAAACCAAAGGTTACAGGGACGTTTTAGTTAGGCTTTGATTTACCTCATACAAAACCAGTGAAATTCAGCAGTTATAGTTACCTGAGCTAACTATAACTCATGCCCCCGCAATGCACTGCTTATGACCTCACATATTACATCACTCCATTCTACGCGTTTCCACTGTATTCCACTACACTGCACCTCACTTCACTCTATGCCACTGTACTCTAGGCTACTCCACTTTAAGTCATTCCACTCTATGCTATTATTCTCTACGCTTCTCCACTTTATCCACTCCACTGTACCCCACTCCAGTGTACGCTATTCCTCTGTATGCCACTCCACTCTCCGCCAGTCCACTCAATGCTATTCAAATGTATGTGACTACACTGTATCTCACTCCACTCTACAATACTCTACTGTATGCCACTCCACTCAATGCCACTCAAGTCTATGCCACTGCACTGAACGCCACTCCACTATTCACCACTCCACTCTGCGACAATCCACTGTACGCTATTACACTGTACATCACTCTATTCTATGCCACTCCACTGTACGCCACTCCACTCTACGGCAATCCACTCTACCCTATTCCACTGAACGACACTCCATTCTAAGCTACTCTAGTGTACACTATTCCACTATATGTCACTACACTGTATGCCAGTAACACTCAATGTTACTCCACTCTACATCACTCCACGGTATGCTTCTCCACTGTATGCCACTCAACTCTACTCCACTCCACTCTGCGCAAATCCACTCTACGATATGCCACTACAAGCCAATTCAATCTAGAACACTCCACTCTATGTCACTCCATTGTATTCTATTACACTGTACGCCACTACACTCTACCCCACTACACACTACCCGCTCCCCTCTAGAGCACTCTACTCTACAGGATTCTGCTCTACAAGACTCCAGTCTATGCCACTACAGTGGTTGCCACTCCAGTCTATGCTATTCAATCAGGGGTTGGATAGCGCGCTACTCACCCGTGAGGGTCTCAAGGCGCTGGGGGGGAGCGGCTCCGGATCCATGCTATTCCATGGTACACCACTACACTGCACATCACTCCACTCTATGCCACTCGACACTACGCTACTTCATTGTACTCCACCCCACTCTACGCTATGACACTCTACGCCTCTCCACTCTGTGACACCCCACTCTACGCCTCTCCACTCTGTGACACCCCACTCTACCCCACTCCAGTGTACGCTATTCAACTGTGTGCCACTCCAGTATACGCCACTCCACTCTATGCTATTCCAATGTCTGCCACTACACTGTACCCCACTCCACTCTAGGCCAGTCCACTCTGCAACATTCTACTGTATACCATTCCACTCTATGCCACTTCACTGTACCCCACTCCTCAATACGCTAATTGACTGAATGCAACTTCACTCTAACATGCTCCAGTGTATGCCACTGCACTTTACAGCACTCCACTGTATACTATTACACTATATGCTGCTCAACTGTATGACACTCCAGTCTACACAACTCCACTGTACGCAACTACACTATACGCCAATACACGCTACACTATTCCACTGTATGCAACTCCACTCTATGCCAATCCATTCCACACCACTTCACTCTCTGCCACTCCAGTCACGCCACTGCACTTCACTACACAATATGCCAGTCCACTTTATGACAATCATCTGTACGCTTTTACACTGTACATCACTCCATTCTACGCAACTCCACTGTGCACTACTCCACTCTACACTACTCCACTCTACCCCACTACCCTCTACCCTATTCCACAGTATGACACTCCATTCTACATCACTCTAGTGCATGCTATTCCACTATATGCCACTCCACTCTATGTGACTACAATGTATGCCATTAACACTAAATGGTATTCCACTCTACACGACTCCACTGTACGTTACTCCACTGTATGCCACTCCACTCTACGGCATACCACTATATGCCACTCCACTCTATGCTATTCCACTGTACGTCACTCCACTTCACCACACTCCACTCTACCCTGCTTCACTATATAACAGTCCACTCTATGGTATTTCACTCTACAACACTACGCTCTGCACCACTACGCTGTACGTCACTCCACTCTATGCCAATCCAGTCAATGCTATTCCACTGTACGCAACTGCACTGAACCTTACTCCACTCTACACCACTCTACTGTACACTGCTCTACTGTAAGCCACTCCACTCTATGCTATTCTGTTGTAAGGTACATCAAGGCCCGCTTTGAGTCTCCATTTTAGTTTTGCGTTTTAGCTTGCCATCTTTTTCTATTGGTGACCTTTTGCATATTTTACACTTACATGATAATGTACTCAGAAGCTATTCCACATGCAGTTCATTTCTTAGTAAGTGTCATCATCATGTTGTTCTTACACTCTGTCCAAGGATAGGCACATAAAACGCCATGCCCGCATTTAAATTGTCCAGTTGCAGGCAGCTCTAGGCTCTAGACAAACCATTGCATCAGCTCTGTACCTTTGACATAGGTCAATTGGAACAGTGTGTTTATTATATAAACGGCCTCTGTGCTACATTCGGCAAAGGAGCACTTCTGCTGGGATTGTCCTGGAACACCATGCACTGTGACTGAGATGCAGCCCTGCTGACTCTGATCTTAATCCTGCAAAGGGCAGTAGCCTGCTCTACATCAGACCGGCTTCTGGCACATCATACCCAGGTATAGGGTGTGTAGGAAGCTGGATTTCTGTTGCAGTAACCCCCCCACTTTTTGCCAGACTACTGATGCACTTTGACTTGATGTGCCCTGGGTCCCTGCCAATCAGGTTCCGAGGGCCTGTGTTCTTTCCCCAAAACTGTACCTTGTACCTCCAATTGGCACCTCTCTGGCCACATGTCAGTCCCTTGTAAAAGGTACCATGGGTACCAAGAGCACTGTGGCCAGGGAAGGCCTCTAAGGACTGCAGCACCCTTAGATGCCCTGTACCTTTACCCACACACACTGCCACTGCAGGCTGCGTGTTTTGGTGCAGAACAAAGTGAAGAGTCGACATGGCACACATCCGTGTGTGCTGTGCCTACAACCCACTGCCCTGGCATAGATCAGCCACCCCTCTAGCTGGGAGCACTATAACAGTGGTGAGGGTACAGGTGCATGAGCCCTGTACCCCTACAGTGTCTAAGCCAATTCTTAGACATTGAAAGTGCAGTAATGCCATTAGGAGTATATGGTGCTGGGAGTTTGTCATTACGAACTCCAGAGCACCATAATGGCTTTACTGAAAACTGGGAAGTTTGGTATCAAACTTCTCAGCACATTAAGTCCACACTGATGCCAGTGTGGGATTTAAGGAAAAAGGCACTCAGAGGGCATCTTAGAGATGCCCCCTGAAAAACGACCAGCCTCTGGTGGGTTCCCTGACTGGTACACACCAGCCTGCCACCATGAGACATGTTTCTGGACCCCTAGGGTGGGAGCCTTCGCTCCCTAAGTACAGAAACAAAGCCTTTCCTGGGTGAGGTGTTCACACCTCCCCCAGGCCAGGAAGAGCCATCTGTGGCAGGGGAGCTTCAAAGGCATTGCAGCCTTTGTAATGTGACCCCCAGCCTCTTCTGCTATCAGGAGCAGGCCCCCTTCCTGTCTCTCCTCCTTTTCGGCAGGAAGACAGGTGGGAAAAATTAGCCAGCTCAGAAGGTGTGCCCACCTCTGCCAACTCCACCCCTCAGGTGGGGGAGGCAAGGTGAAGCCCACTCTTCAGTGCACGCCATCTTGCAGATGGCAGGCACTCCCCAATCAGGATTAGGGATTGTGCTCCCACCCCCACCTGGGCAACTGTAGTCACCCTAAGGTCAGTAGCCCACTGGCTACTGACCTTGAGACCCCTAAAACGCCCCCTAAATACAATATTTAGGGGGCAGCCCTGAACCAAGAAGTTAGACAAGAAATCACAAGAAGAAAAGAAGAAGAAGGACCGAACAGCCATGCTGAAGCTAAGCAGAGGAGGACGCCCACTGACTTGGCCCCAGCCCTACCACCTGTCCCCACCTCGAACCTGCAGAAGCGAAAATCCGGTGTGTCCTGCAGCCAGCAACCTCAAGAACCCAGAGGACCTGCCCTGCCTTCAAAAGAAAAGACTCTGTCTCCCGTGAACACCGGATTTGTTCACCAACAGACTCCAGCTCCTGGAAAATCTGCGAGTCTGCACCACTCTGCACCCGACGCCCACGGCCCGAGTTCGAATGGCCCAACACCATGAGGAGGACTCCCCAGTGATCCATACCCGAGATCCAGTGATCCATGACCTGCCTCAAGCTTCCAGCCGTCGCCTGCAGCCTAAATCCGGAAGGTCTCCCCAACCACGACCAGTAGCTGGTAAGAAGATCCGACCCTAAAAGACACCCCTGCACCCGACACCCCAAGGCCTTGGGTGGCTCAACCGGCGGTGTCTAACCAACCCCCAGCATCCCAACTTACCTCTCCAAGTGGTGGTTGCACCCAGAAGGCCTTCGTCCCTGAGCCTGCAGTGTGTTTGCAAACCGGAGACTCCCCATTGAAAGGAACAGGGCACCTGACGACAAACCAGTACCCTGCACCCGGCCGCCATAGTGCCGCTGAGGGTGCACCTTTTGTGCTATCTTGAACCCCTATTTGCCCTGAGCTTAAGTCTAGGAGCTTTGCTTCCACAACCCAGTGGCCTGCTCGTAAGCAGCCACCAACCGGACGGCCCCTATCCCCCATTGGATAACATTGGGCCTCAGCACTCTGCACCCGGCCTCCCTAGTGCCACTGAGGGTGTAACAAGAGTGCATCCTTTACCCTGGGGGACCCCTGAGTCTAACCCCAGAAACCCAACTCCCACAACAAAGTACTTACCTGTTAGCCGGTAACACTATTTCCACCCATAGAATTAGTGTGGAGTTGGAAAATCTATAAAAGTCTTTAAAACTGTAACCAAATAACAAAAACGCTTTTACTTACCTGTTTACAGGAAATGTCCCAGTGCAGTATCCAGTTATACTACACTGTGTAAGAAAAGTAATCTATAAAGTAATCTACTTGACATTCTATTGAAAAGCCAATGTTATGTTATTTTATATATATTTATAACACGCACAGATACTCGACAGAGGGTCCCGGCGCGTACTTGAGAAAAGGAAACATAGGTCAGAGCAGCAGCTAGAAGAGAAGGGTTTTTAACTTTTTCTTAAAGATCACCGAATCCTGGATGCCGCGCAGCACCAGGGGCAGTGCATTCCATGCCAAAGCAGCTTTCCGCACAAAGGAGCTCCCACCAAGCCTTTGGCGGTTGAACCTAGGGGTCTGCACCAGAAGTTGAGAAGAAGTATGCAACTGTCTTACTGGGTTGTAAAAAGCGAATCTCTTCTGTAGGTAGATAGATAGATAGATAGATATATGTACAATATTTCAAAGCATTGCATTACTAGTAGTTCTACTGTAATCAAACCAAAGTATGTATACAACTGCAATTCAAACTGTATTATTACTCCACTTCAAACTGTATTTAAAGCAAAGTATAAATCACTTACCTGTGCCAGGCTTGCTTGGTTCTAGGAAATAAAATAACTAAAAGAATATTTTTATACAAACCACATTGGTCTGAGTTCAGTCTTTGAGTGTGTGACAATCATTTGCTGATTGAGTGTGTACAACAAATGCTTAACACTACCCTCTGATAAAGCCTTACTGCTCACCCACACTACCACAAATAGAGAGTAAGGTGCTATCTACTTTTACCTCTGCCTACCTTTGGGGTTCCACTGGACTCTGTGCACACTATACCTCACTTTGGTATAGAAATTACAGAGCCAGCTTCCTACAGGGTGGTTAGGGTATCTCAAGAGATCTGGCAGAAGGGTACTCCCACTATGCTCTCGATAGTATAGATATGAGTAGATAGGAGTATAATCACATAGTAACATTATCATTGTTGCACTGTATATCTTTTTCACCATTCTTGGAATGCTGGTTGCAATACTTTGTTTCATCTCTTTAATAATTTCAGCTCCCTCTTTCTATGCAAGAATACGATTGTTTCAATAAATGTTTGAAATGCCATATTCATATTTTTCTTATGTTTACCTTGAGCATACAAATGTAACAACGAAAGAGTAGATCTATTTCCACAGTTTCCTTGGGGAATAACAGTGGTCATGTTCGAGGTTGCAGACACCATCTAGTACCCTGGTAATGTTAGAGGTTCAGATTGGGCACTGTGAGCTAGTTAGGAATTTGGCCAACATCTTTGTGATGATATGTGTGACCTGAGTCCTCATAGTCTGATGTTTAATTTATGTTGTCCAGATACACAGTCCTACTTAATTCGTAGGAACCGAATAATAATTCCAGTCTACGCCACTCCAATCTATGCTACTCCACTTTACATCACTCCAGTGTATGCTACTCCAGTGTTCACCACTGCACAGTACGCAACTCCACCCTATGCTATTCCACTATGCGCCCATACACTGTACCTCACTCTACCCGATGTCAGTCAAAACTAGAACACTCCACTGTACTCCACTTCACTCTACTCTATTTCACTGTATGCCACTCGACTTTAACACACTCCACTGTACTCCACTGCACTGTACACAACTACACTGCACGCCAATTCAATCTACACTACTTCACTGTATGCAACTCCATGTATGGCACTTCACTCTATGCAATTCCACTCTGTGCCACTCCAGTGTATGACACTCCACTGTGCACATTAATATAATATACAGTATTCCACTGTATGCCACTCCACTGTACACCACTCCACGGCACTCAACTCTATGGCACTCTAATCTATGCCATTACACTCTATGCTAATCCCCTCTATGCTACTCCTTTCTAAGCTATTCCACTGTTCTCCACTCCACTGTACTTCATTTCACATTATACCACTCCACTATATGCTAATCCACTCTACACCACTACACTCTATAACACACCACTAAATGTTATTCCACTCTATGCCACTCCACTCTATGGTATTGTACTGTGTGCCACTACACTGTACCTCACTCCACTATACGCAGCTCCACTCTATACCACTGCACTCTACGCTACTCCACTGTATGCTTTTGCACTCTACCATACTACGCTCTACGCCACTCCACTCTTTGCCACTCCACTGTACACAATTCTACTGTACACCACTGCACTGTATGCCACTCCACTCTACAACACTCCAGTGTATGCTATTCTACTCTACTCCACTCCATTATATGCCACTCCAGTATGTGCCACTCCACTTTACCTGACTCCACTGTACAACACTTTATTGTACACCACTCCACTCTACACATCTCCACTGTACGCTATTCCACTGTATACCACTCCACTGTACCACATTCCACTCTACTCCACCCCACTGTACTCCACTCTACAACACTATACTCTACCACAGTACACTGTACGACACTCTCCAGCTCTCTACTGTACCACACTCCGCTTAATGGCACTACACTTGACTGCAATAAGTTCCATGATTTCAAGCATTTTTTTTATTAAAAATAAAAAAACATTGAATTTCAATGAATTAAAAAAGGATAAACCTTTATTATAGTTAGGAAAACCAAACTTAAAACACACAAACATTAGTAATTCTTCAGTTATAGTTATTCCTTAAATTTATAATGTACGCATCACCTTTAAATTAAATTAATATAACTTTAATTATTCCTTAGCTACAAAAAAAAGTTGAAGTACAGAAACATGTACATTTCTAGCCTCATACTTATTCCTTTGATTATAATTTACGTAATACCTTCGAATTATTATAACTCACGCACCTCCATCCACAGTGTATTCAACTCGGTAGCCACACTACATTAACTATAACTCGCGCCATTCTTCATACACTGCTTATACTTTTTTATATTATCTCACTTATGTCATGTCAAATAATAGTATTTACAAGAACAGTTATGACATCTCAAACTAAATCTTTTGTGAGATTGCATGGTAGTGTGGCGAGTTATCGGCAATCATATTAGCTTTAGATTTAGAAAGAGGCCCAATAGGCAGGCCGTGGGCCCTCCAAGTATAAATAAGTCCCCAACCATCCATCCATTGGTGGAACAACTGGGCCGTTTTATGGGTTGGGATATATATAGTGGGGGATGTGATCTGACTGAGGTGAGACCTGCTACACAACTAAAGTCACCTCCAACTTACAGTGGTTAATGATGCATATGGGCAATTAGAGGATTTAGGGGAGCTAGAAGAACGGTTGACCCATATTAGGGGTATAACTGTTTGCTAATGTTATGTCCTTGCCATCTAATTTCCCCGCCAATAACACACAGCGGCCATCGGAATCTATGATCTCTTTGTGTGGTATCAATGAGGTCTCTGGGAAGATTCATACCAGCACCCCTCCTCCGAATGCAGAGTACGTGGTAGCGTTGATCTTTCGTAATGCCAGTCCCTCTGCTTTTGTTGAATGCGTCTCCATGGAGAAAGGCAATGTGAACTTTCCGTTGCTTAAGATACATTTGGGCATTGTGTCTCTTGGTGGAGGAATGAAGTCCCCCACACATATGTGTTGCAAGTGTGATTAAGTTATCACTTACCCAGCACTTACTTCACTGCTTGCCTTCTTTCTTGTCCTCGCCACTACTACCTTTTCTGCCCAGTTAAAAACTGGTTCACAGTTCATTTATGGGCCTTACTCTTCTTTGTTTTGTGAAATAGTATTGTGTCATGCTACATTTCCTTCAAAGCTTTCATCTAATAGATTCACAATCTGTTTCATCAAGTGCTACAGTATACATCCGATTGCTACACTTATTTTTGTTCTTTATTTAAGGTCTGCTTTTTTTGTTTCTTCATGTTCTCAGTTTGCTGCCTTCTACTATTGTAAGAATCATAAATCATAATTATCATAGTAGGAAACTTACTGGGCGCCTTAAGGGCATCAAAGTTGCAAGCTTATGTCATATATTTTTGCGTAAAATGTCATGGCTTCTCCATCCCCAGGCAGAAAAATTAAGTTAATCCCTCTGAAAATCCAACTCAAGAGCGGTTAGCTATGAAGATATTCAGCTTCAAAGTCTCTGGATGTGCCCAGGGCAAAAACTGAAGACATGTTTGCAAAGGAAATTAATCTCTTTCAATATTGTGTCCTGTCTGTAGCCGGAAATTTGTCGACGTCTTAACAAACAAAATAGCCTGAAATATTTGTTTGATGCAAGAGCTATTTAATATAGTGTTGTTTTTCAAATAAAATCGCTCTCTGTACGTGCGTTGATCGTGTTTACACAAGGACAAACACTGAACAACACTGGACAGCACACGATATCCATCACTAATAATGAGGTGATTCCACGATCCTTAACATGCAAGTAGCAAACTTGTATTTAATTATTATTATTTATTTAAATGTTTCGGGGCACAAATTGTACATCTTAAAGTTCTGCACGTGTAGAGGTGATACTTCAAAACGCATTTTTATGGTTCTGTAAAGACAGAGGGAAGTGTGTATTTTAGGTGATCAATCTTATACACGTATCCATCTGCAAAGAGTACTACTGACCTAAAGATGTCCTGCTCCACTGCAGAAAGTGAGGGAGCAAAATGTGATAAGTAAATAGCCTCATTCTTCACCTCTTAAGGGTGGCCCTTTGGCCCAATTCACGTTCTTAAGCTATATTTTAGGTGCAGGGGGAGTCCCTTTGAGTCGATCCATCTCCTAAGAGGGTTCATTTGACCTAGTACATGCTTCATAAGGAATCCATGCACCAAAACCAAGGAAATTCACTTTTAGCCGAAAGGGAATGATCTAAAGCAAATGAGGGAATTCCTGTTTAGAAGTTCTGCAGTTTGTTTCCCCCCTTTGGTAACACCAAATGCAATGGAAGAGCAAAACATGGCAGATTACAGGAGCTATGGAGCAAACTCGCTAGGTGTGCTTCCCATGTATTTTGTGTATATCACCCTGCAAGGGATAGTACACATGGAAAATTAGAGCCAGCCAATACATGTGGCATGTTCGACTTAAAGTTTGGAGGTATAATGAAAGAACTTCCACCATCGGTTAAAGGTCTTTCATCTGAAGAGTTGTGCAAAGCGGGTGAAGCTGAACTTCCCTAAAGCAACTAAGGGCTTGACTTAGAGTTTGGCGGCGATGGTACTCCACCACATTTCTGGAGCAATACCCTGTCCTCCCAATTGATAGTCTGCCCACTCTGTTTAGTCAGATGGACCATCAATTTCTGACAGGTGTACCCCCACTGGCACTGCCAGCGGAAAACTTACACTGGCGGAACCACTGTCTTTTCTATCTTGTCTTGTGCTAAGCAGTAGCTAGCAGCTTTCTGTGGACTGGAAGGTATATCTCCCCCACCTTTGATAGCTTAAAGGGATTACTTAAAGGGTAATCAGTAATTATGCTTGTTAGATGGTATATGGGAAGTGGTTCAGGGGTCTTGGGGCCACAGTGGGTACCAAGCACCAATAGTGTCAGTTGGGGCCTTTTACCTGCAATGTCCTTGGGCTTGACCAACTACTGAACTTAAAACCAAATACCAAGCACAGCCCTTTAGCACTTGCTGCTCAGGTTAGTGACGAGGAGGGATCCAAGGTTTACTCAGGGGTGTGGTTTAGGGTTAGAGACTTTGGGCTTGATTTAGAGTTTAGCAGATGGGATAATCCGTCACAAAAATGACAGATACCCTGCCCATCATACTACAAATGTGGTGTATCTTGTAGCACTTGTAATGTGGTGAACGGGATATCCATCACGTTTGTGACAGAGTATCACATCCGTCAAATTCTACATCAACCCCTTAAGACTCAATATAGTACTGATGGTGTAGTAAATTAATGTGTGGTAAGTCCAAGGACCATTAGGTATATTTAAAAGACTCCTCACACACCAACCTAGTTGGTGTCATGCTTCATCATTGAGGTCCCAACCGGGAGGCCTAATGCCGCCCGGTTGTGCTACGACGCCTGATTACAGCGGAGCAGGTGTAGTGTGAAGATGTGATGTAAAAATTAAAAATACCTCTGAGAGTCCTTACCCAGTAAATTTATTAGTGGCGGCTCAGGGTATGGTTAAAAACTATGTGAAACCAACTAGCAAGAAATATTGATCTGTAGTTGTTTTAGGTGATGCGGTCTCACATGTTTCAGCCCGTCAAAAATTCAAATGGGCTTTCTTCAGGACCTAGAATTAAAGTGAGTGGCAAAGTGAAGGCCACGTGAGAAAGTAAAGTACCAACACACGCACTAAGGTGTGTGGACCCGGTGTCGATATACTTACAGACACCACTCAAAAACCTGTTAGGGAGAAAGAAATAGACAGCACAAGACATATATCGTTTAGCAACATAAAATGCAATCTTTTAAAGCAACTCAAAATTGCAATCTCCAACAAGCCGTCAAGAATGACCTAACCACCATCGTGACAGTGATAGTGTAATGATGATATAGCATGCACGTTTCTAAGGCATGCTAGGAAGTTAGATGAAACTGAATGAACACATAGGGACGTCATGTGCTAAGACGTGTATTATATAAAACATGTGTCCATGCTAAAGCGTGAATTGAATGATCACATCAAGGCATGATGGAAGCCATGTGCTTGTATGTATCCAAGCAGCGAGTGAGAAATACGCGCTGCATGCCGAGTGATGGTAAAATAATGCGGCGTGGCACGACAGTGGCGAGTTGCATGTGCGGCCGATCGAGCGCCTGTAAATGCATGTATTACAAATTATGCAAAAAAGCAAGTGTTAAAATGGTAGAGACACATGTGGCAGCGTAAATGAAAAGGGTCATAATTACAATTAGTAGAAAAAGTAAGCAGCTAATCGGGACATGAGAGGGGTTTCAACCGATCAACCGATCTGTGGGATAACATGGAGAGAAACAGAAGAGCGATTTTTAGTGAAAAGCGGCTTTTAGTGAAAAGCCATGAGTCATGGGGCAGTGTGCCCGTCGTCCACAACTACAAAACCTTACTTGGTTCCGTGAAGATTCCCATGAGACTACCTACTGCGGTCTCCCGAAGTCCCGGCTGGTGAGGGACGCGGTGGGAGAACGAAGTTAAATCAAAACTACAGGCGTCATACGAGGAAATGACGACACTACGTAAGGAGATGGCGTTTGCAGGGAACAACTAGTCTGTATATAGCAAACAAAGCACAGAAAAAGGGCGGCGGCCATGTTGGAAAACTCACGACGTAAGCGAGATAGACAGTGGCGGCCATCCTTAAGTGTTAAAAGATCACGATATAGATGCAAGAGAGCAGTAGTGTGT